>OX387242.1:135095493-136295493 GCA_947561735.1 Cenchrus americanus
AGAAAATCGCTGATGAGGCGCTTGAGCAATCCAAGAAGGATTTGGAGAAATTGCAAAAAACTCATGATGACGATCTGAGTTTAATTGAGAACCTTCGTAAAACTGACGACAGATCTTCGAAAATTGCAGAAGACCTTCGAGCTAATAATGCTGACCTGGCCAGATCCCTCAGCAGCAAAGAACAAAAAATTCAAGATCTCGAAAAAGCCTTGACTGAGTAGAGAGAGGCCTCTGGAAAGAAGATTTCTGACATTATCGAGAGGTTGAGGGTTTTGTTCGAAGAGTATGAGAGATCCTTGAATGAATTCGGCGTTTGTCCTGCGCCGCTTCCTACCAACTTAGGACTTCCTGAGTTCATGGACTAGATTGATGCCGAATTCAAGGCGCTTCCCGAAGTTATCTCTGGTGCTAACGACTTCGGAGCAGCCTTCTCCGTCGAGAGCATTTTGAAGCTTCTCCATGACTTCGATTGCACGGATCTCGCGAAGTTTCGCAAAAAACTCCCACAGTTTCCCGACGCCTTGAGCACCTCAAGAATTCGGCCAAATGAGGATGTGCAAGCTATTAGATCCAGATTCGCGAGGGAGTTTGGGATTGCTAGCGGGAAGGAGGCTGTCAAGAGCATCGCACGCGCTAAGCTTGCCTAGGTTAGTTTTCGGACGGTTCCGCTCGTCGCTGCTAATTCACAAATTTTTGCTCTCTGATTTTCCTTACATCTGTTTTTTTGTTGCCTCTCTTAGTTAATTGATGAAGAGAACAGAGGAAAAGGCACCGCATCTCCTGAATCCCCTACTGAAGATGAAGAATCGAGCGACTCGGAAGATGAAGGCTCAAGCGATAGCAACGATGACAGTAGTGATGGTGATCAAACCTCCGGGCACGAAAAGAACTCTCCGAAGGTTGACATTACGGGCTAGAAATTTCCGAAACAGTCGCCCTTCGTGGCTGTTCATGTATATTTGTACATTCACTCAGTTGTAGTGTTTTGCCTGAACAAGTTGTTTTTGTAAACTTTAACCTGCGCAGGTCCTGCAAGTTGGGCCTGCACAGGACGTGATGCCTCTTCGAATTCATCGCGATAAAATGTTCGTCAGTGGCGAAGCGTGGCGTTTGTTTCAAAAACCTCATCCCCAACAAGATTTTTTCGATTTCTGGCTCGAGATTTCACTTAGATTTTCTATGGGATCTTTTGATCTTTCCTCTTTCATCCTTCTTCGGAAGAAGGCGATCCCAAGTGCCGCGAATTCAAGCTCCTCGAGGATCCCGAAGACGGAGCCTCTTAGCCCGATCGCTGATGAGCTCGACTTTGCTTACACTAGCGATATTGCAGATGATAATAGTAGCAAACCAGGACACATTGTCGAACTTTCGTTCTAGGATTTATACTTCTCAATGCAATTGTTGCTGAACTATTTTGAAATTTTTATGCAACTAAGGCAATAAAGACGTTTTCTTTTTAAAAAACGTCACCCTCCCCCACCTTGCCGTTTTGCATGAAAATTTCAAGGCAAGTTAACTAAGTTTTACTATTCGTCGAGTATTTGATCAAACACGCTTTTTAGAGAAATCTTTGTAAGTTTTTTGAAAACTTCAAACGTTGTTACGCAAGTCGACAAAATTTGTTCTCGAATTTTGTGGACTTGATCCGATTGACATACTTGCCTTGGTTGATATTGCAACCCTCAATTGCTTCAACCGTGATTTTCTACGAATTTCTACACGAGCCCCTTGCCCTTTTATCAAAATGATTTTATCGTGAAAAACTTTCAGCAATTTGCGTTAAGGAAAAATTTTTAAACAACGCCTCACACATTCGCTTGACCGCAATCGCCACTAATTATCATGATGGAAACTTAGGCTACAACTCGTTGTTGCCTCAAGCCTTTTCGATGGAAATCCCTTCGTGGGTGGGATTTTAGGCCACAACTTGTTGTTGTCTCAGGCCTTTTCGGTGGGAATCCCTTCGTGGATTGGATTTTAGACCACAACTTGTTGTTGTCTCAGGCCTTTTCGGTGGGAATCCCTTCGTGGATGGGATTTTAGGCCACAACTTATTGTTGTCTCAGGCCTTTTTTTTACAATCTGTTATTTTTTCACAATGGAATTCTGGCTATCAGAAAGCCCTTCTCACGAACTTTTTCTTTTTTCTCGATGGAATTCTGGCTATCAGGAAGCCATTTTCACGAACTTTTTTTCTTTTTTCACGATGGAATTCTGGCTATCAAGGAGCCTTTCTCACGCACTTTTTTCTCTTTTCACGATGGAATTCTGGCTATCAAGGAGCCTTTCTCACGAACTTTTTTCTTTTTCACGATGGAATTCTAGCTATCAAGGAGTCTTTTTCACGAACTTTTTCTTTTTTCACGATGGAAATCTGGCTATCAAGGAGCCTTTCTCATGAACTTCTTTCTCTTTTCATGATGGAATTCTGGCTATCAAGGAGCCTTTCTCACGAACTTCTTTCTCTTTTCACGATGGAATTCTCGAAATACGCAATTTGGGGGAAGACTCTTTTCATATATATATATACAAAGAGTATTTACATAGGATCCGCCTCGTTAAAAACCTTGCTTCTTGATTTAGAGCCCCTTTGTAAGGAAAAGAGTACGGTCCTCCTTATTCTAATGCAACTAAGAAAAGAAAAGCTAACATTTTTTTCCCGAAATCACTTATAGACACGTGATTCGGATTTTTTACTTTTCAGAATGCAAATTTGCGAAAAAAGAAAAAATACTTTAAGTTACATCTAGCTACAACTGGAACTTTCAAGGGTAGTACCTTTTCAGGCTGTTGGCATTCCACGAATATGGCAACTCTTCGCCAGTTTGCTCCATCAAACGAAAAGCCCCTGGCATATCTGTTTCTTTTGCAATGTATGGCCCTTCCCAAGATTCATGAAGTTTTCCCGGGTTCTCCCAATTTTTCTTTCTTTTCAACACTAGATCACCAGTTTTGATGTCCTTTCGAACCACTTTCTTGTCTCTCCAAGCTTTTGACTCCTTTTGGTACTTCTTAATGTTCTCAGCAGCTTCAAGGATCGTGAGCTCGATCATATCCTTTTCCACTTTCTTATCAATTTCTTCAATCTCTTTTGCTTTTAGGACTCACATGCTTTCATTCTTGATTTCCTCTGGTGTCATTGCCTCAGTGCCGAAGAGTAGGCGAAAGGGCGTGAAACCTGTTGCTCTTGACACGGTAGTGTTGTGGGACCAGATTACTTTCAGCAATTCGTCCACCCATTTACCCTTCTTTTGGTCGAACAAGCACTTCTTGATTCCCGAAAAAATCAGGCCATTTGCCCTTTCATCTTCTCCGTTGGACTGCGGATGGTACACTGACGAACATTTCCCATGAGTACCAAGGTTTTGCAATATTCTTTGAAAGTGTAACAGTCGAACTGTTTCCCATTGTCAACAGTCAGTTCTCTAGGAACTCCAAACCTGCAGACTATGTTTTGCCAAAAGAACTTCTGAATTGTTGGTGCTTTGATGTTCGCAAGTGGTTTTGCTTCTACCCACTTCGTGAAATAATCGACTCCAACAGCTGCGAATCGGCAATTCCCCTGAGCCGTTGGCAAAGGCCCTACTAGATCCATTCCCCACCTTTGCAATGGCCAAGATGGTGGAATTAAGTGAACTGGCATGGAAGGTAAATTTTGTTGATTCGTTGTTTTCTGGCATGCTTCACATTGCCGAACAAGTGCCTTAGTGTAACAACCCCGGATTTTCGGTGAGGAAAACCCGAGTCCCTGTACCTTTGTGATAGTCCCGGGATCAGTGGCTATCGCGTACAGATCTCATCACAGAAGGTAAATCACACCCGTACATCGCATCACACAAATATTAGTACATCATTTATTACATGTCCAAAATGGAGCACAACATTACAAGCCTCGAGGCTGAATCAGAGTAAAATTCTACGCAGCAGTAGCTAGCATCTCAGAAGTCTCCCCATCTTCTATTCTTCACGCCCACAGGCATCCTTGAGCGAAGCGACGCATCCCTCAGCGTACCATCCGTCAGTGTTGTTGTCGAAGTCGAACTCGTACCCTGCACACCCAAAGTCTATCCCCAAGGAGTGGGATAGGTTCACGTCACCGACTGTATGCAGCTTTAAGTGGCCTATCTTCTAAAGGGTAAGAAAAGAGACAAGGTAGAAGCTAAAGTTTCCTATGCAGCAGCAGCAAGCATAAACAGAAACCATCTCCATATAGGTCCCAAACCAATCTCTCAAACACAACTCGGAACCACCTGGTACCCCAGGGCCCCGTCTCCACATCCTATCTCCATCTAGGGTCGATGCGAGAACTTCCTCTCCTCGCACCTTAGTGATTGCAATCGTATCGATGAAGTAGAGGGAGCCACTCTCCTCTAACCAACTGCAACCACGGCTCACCACACTCTCGACTACAGGGGGAGGTAGAAATCCCAAAACATGAGGAACGAACATGTCTTCAAGGTTTGTCCATGACTGAGGACGCGGCTATACGTATAGATCAAAACTCTGCAGAGCGTGTACACCTGTACCCATCTCGGGATGGCACCCGGCGGTGATCAGCCAACCGAGCCCACCCTACCGTGCGAACTCTCGGTAGTTACGGTCCCATCCTGCATCCGGCCCTCAAAGCGATCCCCCTCGCAAAGGGAATTGCATCGGAACTGTGAAATGCCCCCGTGTGGCCACACGGGAGTCGCTCTGAGAGGGTGGTCTCACCTCCACCTCTCCCCCACTGATACCCCACTATCCTCCTGGCAGGTATGGTTCCGCACTTACCGAGCTCAACTCGACCCTAACCCCACGCTCGTCGAGGTGGTGTGTACGAAAGTCCTATCGACAAGTTGATCCACTCGGTTTCAGACCGGGGCAAGCTCATGTCCTCCACCCGCAAGTAAAACCCCAACACCTAGGCTCCGAAAATCATCAGAATAGGAATACGCTGAGGAGTGCACCCCTATCCCCGATCCCAGATCGGCTGTTTCGAGCTCACCCCCGCCAAAGTACCCAAAACGCCTTCTCCTGCCGGTTTTACCCCACACACGCCAAGAACCACTATTCCCAACCCAACACATGCATCGCGAAGCTCATATATTTACATATATAGTAGTAGTACGATCAAGGACACGATAATAAAAGAAGGCAGTGCAAGGTTCATCAACATGCATTTAAAGTAAAGCGCTAGCATACTACATAGCAATGCCTAATAGGTATTCAGAATTAGCCGGGCGTTGTCGTATGGACCTCCCTGGGCCCACTACCTCGGTGGGTACCAGGACCGACTACTCGGTGGGCCCCTGGGACTACCCGGCTTGCGCTACACGGCACCTGAAGGTGTGGAGCACAAGGACTGCAGAGGAGTAGTACTCGGTTAGGAAGCTGTACATGTCCCACACTGTATGGAAGGTTCCTAGACGTACTCGACTAGTACTCTCTCCCTACTCTGACTTGTAACCTTGCCTCCCGGACTATATAAGGCGAGGCAGGGACCGATCTCTAGGATCACCTCAACATACCTCATCTCATACAACCCACGGCGCACTATTGCACCATCTTGTAATCGTGCCCAATCAATCCAGAGCTACGCAGCATACAGGACGTAGGGTATTACGCACCTCGCGACCCGAACCTGTCTAAATTGTGTGCCACGTGTCTCTTCCTTCGAGTTACCGATCTCGGCGAGGCCACATTCATCTACTTCGGGTACTCCCCTTAGTAGGTTGCCGGTCTAAAACACCGACAGCTGGCGCGCCAGGTAGGGGCTCTCGCCCGAGATCACATGGCGAACTCGACGGCTCCCGTCTACTTCAAGCCAACCGTCGCCTTCAACCGCGACGACACCTTCGTGTTCGGTGCCTGGGTCTGCACTGCAGACGGCGCGGGCTCTTTCCAGTGCCGCCTCACCATGCCACCCAACCCGAAGACTGGCCTCGTGACGCTTCCAGAAGTCGTCACAGGCGAACTCGCCGGCAAATTCGGCGAAATTTCGCTCTTCAACCACCACGCTGACTTCGAGCTCGAGTCCGCTTCCAACTCGAACTCGACGTCTCCATGGGCCATCGCATGCGAGCCGGCTGCTCAGCCATCGCAGGCGATCCCCTCACCTTGTGAGCGCTCCGCGCGTGGCCCCCGCATCCTCAGCCGGGCCCGCACGGGGGCTCCCACTTCGCACCGGGCCGGCAAGGAGCCCGTACCCGAGTGCAACTCGGACTCCGACACCACCCCCTATCGCGCTTCGGACTCCAGCCCTCTCTCCGAGTTCTACTCGAACCCGGATTACGAGTTCGACTTCGGGTCGGACCCTGAGGAGCCCGAATCCGAGGACAACTCCACTGAGCTTCCCCTATCAGGGCCAGCCTCTGGGCTGGTTATAACATCCACACCGACCGGGAGATACGTCTACTGGCTAGACCGCAAGCCTGCCGACCTGATAAGGGGAGACTCACGCTACGTCACCTACATCGACTCGCTACCGTTCCAGGAGGGAACACCCCTAGCTCGGGCTGACTCAAGCACACCTACTGAGGTGGCACCCTCTGAGTCCAGCCTTGGCACCCCCGATCGCCAAGTCTTCATGGCTGCCGGCGACACCCCAGGGCCTTCAGGCACGGCTCAGGACAAGTACCTGGAAGACATCTCCTCTGACGAGCTCTCTGCTAATGATCCGCCGAACGAGAACCCTGCAGTCAGAGACGCTCGACGTGAGCGTAACCGGAAGCGCAGTGAACGTCGTCGGCGCCTCCGCGACAACTTCCCCGTCCGCAACCTTGCAGAAGCTCTCGAGGCAGTCGAGAGCAGAGTGCACACTACCCCTGAGCAATGCCTCGTGTCGATCACAGTGATCGCACGCCAGGCTCAGGGCATACGCGCTGGAGAGGTCATCGCCAAGCTCGCTGAAGACGCCTACTTCACGCGGGTCGACAACAGAGTCAACCAACCTCCTCCAGCCAGACCCCGCGACAACGAAGCCACGAGTCGCAGCACCAACAACGGGCCTAACCGTACTCGAGCTGATCTCCCAGCCGAGCCAAACCGTCATCGCTCCAACACCGGCGGGCCTTCACAGCGCGACCACAGCAACCGAGAAGTCGTCCCTCACTGCGCTCCGGCCGGCGGGGGCGGCAACGATCCCGACGGCGGAAGCTCCAATCATGGGGCCAACAGGAGGGCTAGAGGCGGCGGCAGTCGCGGCGGCCGAGGCCACGTGAACAGCCACGCCTCTGGCGCCTCGCAGGGCTGCTATGACGCCCGCAAAAGATTGAAGAGCTGCGGCGGAAGAAGTCGACCACCGCAGCCGAGGGCGACGGCTTCCCCGCCTTCTCACCTCGACTTCGCAACTTGGTCCTCCCCGACAAGTTCAAGCCTTTGGGGATCACCAAGTACGATGCGAAGCAGGATCCCATCTAGTGGCTCAGGTACTATGCCCTCTCCATCGAGAACGCTGGCGGCAACAGCGACACCAAGTGCCTCTACTTCCCCTTCTGTCCGGACCAAGCACCACTCACTTGGCTCGAGTCGCTGGATAAGCACTCGATCGACAAGTGGGACCAGCTGAAGGAGCAGTTCACAAGCAACTTTGCGGGCGCCATGGGCCGATCGGGTACTCGCATGTTCTTGGCCATGATCAAGCAGGAACAAGGCGAGACCCTCCGCAAGTACATGCGCCGCTTTTTCGACAAGCGCGCTACCGTCGTCGACGTCACCGACAAGGAGGTCATCGACCTCTTCCAAGACGGTCTCTATCACCGCCGCACCTTCGAAGACTTCGGTCGTCGCCGCCCCAGGTCCACCCCCCACCTCAAGGACATGATCACGTCCTGGGCGGATGAAGAAGACAAGGCCAATGCCAAATACGACGCCATCCGCGGCAAGACCAAGCAGAACCAAGGCGGCGGCAGCGGCAGCAACGCAAACCAAGGCGGTCACAACAACAACAACAACAACTACTACTCGGGTCCCAACCGCAAGCGCAAGCCAGACAACACTGTCGCGGCTATCCAGTGCCCTGCGAAAGGGAACTCGAAAAAGAACTCCGGCGGTTTCAAAGACCTGCTGAAGGAGAAGTGCCCGTGGCATCCAAACGGCAACCACACCACCAAACAGTGCTATCAACTCAGGCATGCACTCAAGGATACGCCAGAGCCACCGCACCCTCACGACCAAAAGGGCAAGAAGAAGGACGGCGACAACAACGACTTCCAGGAGCCCGACAAGACCATCAACGTCCTCTTCGGCGGATTGCCCAGCAGGCGGGAGCAGAAGGCTACCCGTCGTGAAGTGATGTCCATTGAATCAGCGGTCCCGACCCCTCTCAGGTGGTCGGAGGTACCCATCACCTTCTCCCGCGCGGATCAATGGACCATCTTCTCTGAACCAGGACGGTTCCCCCTCATCCTGAAGCCAGTGGTGGCGGGCTCCAAACTCAACAAGGTGCTCATCGATGGTGGAAGCGGGCTCAACGTCCTCTTCACCAAGACCTTGAAGAAAATGAAGCTCGACATCACTCATATGCTCACCAAGAGCAACACGCCTTTCTACGGCATCGTCCCCGGCAACGCGGCTATCCCACTGGGCTCAGTGGTCCCCCGATCACCTTCGGGGCATCTCGGGACAACTACCGTACCGAGTACATCAAGTTCGAGGTCGCGGACTTCGAGACCTCCTACCACGCCATCCTCGGCAGACCGGCCATCGCCAAGTTCATGGTGGTGCCCCACTACACCTACTTGGTACTCAAAATGCCAAGCCCAGCTGGTGTACTCTTCCTCCAAGGGGACTTGAAGATCTCTCATGACTGCGACACAGAAGCCGTGGAGATCGCCTCTACGAACCAAGTACCCAACGCGATGATGGAGGTCTATGCCGCGTCGAAGAAGCTTGCTACAAGTGAACTCGACATCCCAGAGAAGTCTGACAGCACCAACAAGCCTCAGCCAACTGAGGAGGTACTCGTCAAGACGGTCGACCTCGGAACAGACGACCCCAGCAAGACCACCACCATCGGGGCAGGCCTCGACCCCAAATAGGAAGACACGCTCATCAGCTTCCTTCGGGCTAACCGCGACATCTTCGCGTGGAAGCCAGCGGACATGCTAGGAGTGCCCAGGGAGCTGATTGAGCACTGCCTCAACGTCGATCCTAAGGCCACCCCCAAGCGACAACACCTCCGACGCTTTGCCGACGACGGACGGGACGCCATCAAGAAGGAACTCGCCAAACTACTCGCGGGCGGCTTCATCGGAGAAGTCTTCCATCCCGAGTGGCTCGCCAACCCCCGTCCTTGTCCGCAAGAAGAACTCGAACGAGTGGAGGATGTGCGTCAACTACACCAACCTCAACAAGCACGCCCCAAGGACCCCTTCGGGTTGCCGCGGATTGATCAAGTCATCGACTCCACGGCGGGCCGCGACTGCTCGCTTCCTCGGACCGCTACTCGGTACCACCGTATCGCGATCAAGGAAGAAGACCGGAGAAGACCGTGTTCATCACCCCGTTTGGCGCGTCCATCGCTACACGACCATGTCCTCCGGGTTGAAGAACGCCGGCGCTACCTACCGCCGAGCTATCGGGGCGCCGCTTCAAGAGGCAACTCAACAAGAACGTCGAGGCCTACGTGGACGACGTGGTGGTCAAGACCAGAAACTCCAGTACCCTCATCGACGACCTTGAAGAGACTTTCGCATCACTGAGCGAGTACCGCTGGAAGCTCAACCCGAACAAGTGCGTCTTCGGCGTACCTTCAGGCAAACTACTCGGCTTCATCATCAGCCAGCGCGGCATCGAAGCCAACCTCGAGAAGATCTCCGCCATCACCAGCATGCAAGCTCCCACGAGCATCAAAGATGTCCAGAAGCTGACAGGGTGCATGGCGGCACTGAACAGATTTATCTCGTGGCTAGGAGAACGGGGGCTCCCGTTCTTCGAACTACTCAAGCATCAAGAGAAGTTCGTGTGGACTCTAGAGGCGGATCAAGCCCTTGCCTAGCTCAAGGACTTCCTATCGAAGCCACCGATCCTCATGGCTCCTCACAAGGGTGAGAAGCTGCTGCTCTACCTCGCTGCGACTACCCACGTGGTCAGTACTGCCATCGTTGTCGAGCGGCAAGAAGACGGCCACGCCTACCCAGTCCAGCGCCCAGTCTACTTCGTCAGCGAGGTTTTGTCAGAGTCCAAGGCACGCTACCAGCCCGTACAGAAGCTCCTGTACGCAGTACTCATCACCTCGCGGAAGCTACGACACTACTTCCAGCAGTACTCAATATCCGTCGTCACCGACTACCCGCTCGGCGACATCCTGCGGAACCAAGATGCTACTGGAAGAATCTCCAAGTGGGCGGTCGAGCTCGACGCCCTCACCATCGACTTCAAGCCACGCACAGCCATCAAGTCGCAGGCACTAGTCGACTTCATGGCAGAATGGCGGGAGAATCAGCTGCCTACTCCCACCGTGCGACCAGAGCATTGGGTGATGTACTTCGATGGCTCACTCAATCTCGAGGGCGCAGGTGCAGGGGTACTCCTGATCTCTCCAACGGGCGAACAACTCAAGTACGTCCTGCAGATCTTCTGGAAGGTCTCAAACAACGAAGCCGAGTACGAAGCTCTCCTACACGGGCTCCGCCTCGCGGCTTCATTGGGCATCAAGCGGCTGCAAGCTCGAGAACAAGTTCTATGGTCTCGAGTTCCATCACATCGTCCGTGACAACAACGTTGCAGCGGACGTCCTCTCGAAGCTTGGATCCACCCACGCTCAAGTACCAGCGGGTGTCTTCGTTCCCGAGCTTCACGCGCCATCCATCCCGGAGCCGGTGCCACCGACCACTATCCCAGCCCATCCACCAGCTGTGACACCCTAAAATTCCATCACTGAAATAACTTAGCAACTTAAAATGTCTTAAGGATTTAAGGAGATTAAAATGCAAAACAAAATTGAGCTCTAAAAATATTAAAGATAATATAATAAAGATAGAAACAACAAGTGTATGTGCATCATCATTTGGCTTGCATGATTTTGGTTGCTTGAGTAGTCTCTAAAAAGCCTATAAAATATTTGAGAAAAGTTTGCGAAAGTTTGAAATGGATTTGAATTGAAAATGGATTTGAAAATGAGGTTTGAAAAAGAAAAAGAAAAAAAAAAGAAAAACCCGCACCCTTACCTTTTGGCCCGGCGGCCCGGCACCCCGGACTCCCTGCCGGCCACTACCCTTCTCCCCTTTCTCTTTTCTTTTGCGGCGGCGCGGCGGGTGGGCCCCACCCGTCGGCCTCCAACCCCTCCCCTTCCTTTCTTCTTGCCCGCGCCCGCGCCGGCCGCCGCCGCACGCCGCGGAATCCGCTCGGCCCCGCCCCTTCCCCTTCCTTCTTTTCCTCCCCAAGCCCCGCCAATTAAGGCAAGTAACTGCCCGTGTTCAATTGGGGGCCGTTTCCCCCTTTCCTTACACCGAGCCGTGATGGCCGCCGGCCATCAATGGCAACCCGCCGCCGCCTCGGCCCCTAGCCGCTTCACTTCCCTTCCTCGTGCCCTATATAAGCTCGCGCACGCGCTCCTTGGCTTCCCTTTCGCCTCTGCAACACACACGCGCCCGAGCCCGAGCTCAATTTCTCCAGCGCCGCCGCTTTGCTTTCCGCCGCCGCCGTCGTCTCGTCGCCGCCGGTGAAGGGCTTGGTCTCCCACCCGTTTCTGTTGATCAATAGGTTCGCAGGGGACTTGACATGCTCGTGCGCCTGCAGGTTCGCGCCCTCGACGCCCGTGGCAGCCGCGCCCCGTGCTCGCCGGAGCGCCGCCCGAGCCGCCGTCGTCACCAAGCCGCCCCGCTGCCGCCTCTTTTCCACCCTTCGGCCCGTCCTCATCGCCTGCGCGTGGTAAGCAAAACCCCCTGCCCAATTTCCCCTCCTATCGCGCCCAGCGCCTCCCCCGCGAGCTCACCGGAGTAACCGCGCCGCCCCCTTACGGTGCCGGCCGCGGGGAGGCCCAATCGTGCTCGTAGAGCCTGCTATCGTGTGCGCAAGCGTCTCCGCATCGTTTTGCCCTAACACGTGGTCGAAGAAACGGCCGGGAACGCCGTCCGAGCTCACGCCGGCGAGCTCCCGCCGCGCGCGCGCCGCCCTCCGGCGTCGTCGCCGCCGCCCGCCGCATGCTTTCGTCCAGAGCCGTTAGATCGTGAGCAAACGGCCGAGATCACGTACCCCTTCAGTTAAGTGGCCGGGTCCACGGTGAACCCATGGACCGCGCCCACGGCCGGGTCCATGGTGCACCCATGCGCCATCCGCCGTTGGATCTCAGATCCACGGTGCGGAGTGGCAGATTTGATTAAGAGTCCCTGGATTTTCAAATGTTCACAAGCCGGTCCTTCCACCTTTGGAAATAATTGCAGTTAGGTCCTGATTCTTGCAAACTAGCCCCTATCTACCCTGTTTAATTCTGTTTTAGGTCCTTTTCACTTCTTTTAGCACATAAACCCTCTGATTAAAATTATAAAAATGTTTTAGCCCCTGAATTTATTCATAAACAACCCTGTAAACTTAGTTTTCTTGCAAATAGGCCCCTGAAAACTGTTTCAATCATATCTTTCTCATTTTAACTCCGTTTTTAGCGATCTATATATCGAAATGATCGTCTCGACGAGTAGAATCTTTTAAACAGTAAATTTACCAGTTTTACTACTGTTTGGTGTACTGTTTTGTTTATTGATTGTTATCCATGTTTGACTCGTAGATATCGTGCCTGTTTCGTCTGAGCTCCCTGTCGGAAGTGATCCGGAAGAACTTTGTCTTTGAAGAGGAATTCACCCAGCTTGTAGAGGAAGGCAAGTGGATTTCCCCCTCTGCATAATCTTTTTGAACCCATGTCCTTGCATGCTAAACAATGTTTACTATTCTGTTGATATGCATAAATCTGATGGGCAAACACCTAGCTAAGGATTTGACTAGATGCTTTATCACTTTACCTTGATCAACCCTGTTTAAACAAATGTTTGGGGTAGATAAATGCTTAGCTTGCTCAACATAAGTTTGGTTATGCTTGTTTATGTTATATATCTCAATTCTGTTTATGTATGTGCTTGTGCTTTAAACAAGATAACTTGATATAATCGGAACATGGAGAACCACCCAAGATAACAGTACAACCACAGTCCACATGGCTCTGGCTTAGCCAATTAATTAGGAGAGTGGGGTAGCTGATAGCTCTTTTCCGAGAGGGGCACAGGGGGCCGGAGTTGAAGGGGTATAGCCCGGTCCTTTTGGGGTAGCAGCCTTGGCTAAGGTGTTGACCACTAGGGAGGGTTATGGCCGCTCCGCCGCTTGTGCTTGTTGCGGTTTGTTGGTTTCTCTTCTTTCCTTTGTAAAGGCTTCGTAGTGGACCCCTAGCCACTCACCTTGGAAGTGTTTAAGGGTCTAGCTAATCCGGGCAAGATGGGGAACACAAACTGTGGGTAAAGTGTACAACCTCGCTGCGAGTGTAAAGCGATCGATCAGCCGTGCTCACGGTCAAGAGCGGCTTGGACCCTCACATGAGTAATAAACTTGAAGATTAATGTAAATCGTGGGTTGGAGGTTTGGTTTGAGGTTTCTTTTAAAGGTTAAGTGGGTTGGTATACACTTACATCTAGTAACTAGGTGCTTGCTAATAAAACTTGACCAACTTATAAAATGCTTACCGCTGTGAACCATAGCCTATCCTTGAAAGCCTTGCATTTTTCCCCCACTTGCTGAGCTCCAACCATAAGTGTGCTCACCCTTGCTTACCGCTGTTCAGAGGAGAACGTCGGAGGCGAGGACGAGTACTGGAGTGACTTCGAGGAGTTCTAGGCATGCGGATCCCCCAGTCATCATGCCTGTGGATGTCAGCGATGGAGATGCTCGTCGTCGTTTAGTTATCGTTTTGTTCGGACCTTCGAGTCCACCCTTATGGATGTAATAAAGGATGTCATCTTGGTTTAAACTCTTGTACGTTTTGTTACAGCAATGGTATTACTCTCGTTTTGTCTAATCATGTGTGTGTAAATGATCCTGGCGCACATATGAGATGCATTCGGTTTTCCTTGTAAAATCGGGTGTGACAAAGTGGTACCGAGAGCCGTGATGATCGTAGGACGCGACCTTAGTTAGAAATGGACGAAATTAAGGATTCATGTTCTAGAAAGCCACATCATGCTTCAAATCATCTTATTTACGCACTAAAAATCTAATTTAACTTTGTTTATCATTTTTAACTATCATTTTGATTTATTCGCACTGCGAGATCGTTTTGCTTTGACGGATGGCCGGGACTTACATGACCCCTCGCAAGAGCACTGGTGGGCGTTTTCCTCACGGGACGGTGGCTCCTCGCCACCGCATTGAGGATGTTGAGGAGGAACATGAGGAGTTCCGGCGGGGAGGTTGAGGTTGAGGAAGACCCGAGAGGAGGTCCGGCCCGGGGAAGAAGAAGAAGAGGATCTGAAGAAGTTGAGATGGAGGAGGAGGAGCCGGAAGAGCCATTGGAACGGCCACGGTACGCGATGGCACAGTGCTTGAAGCAGACGCAGACGGTGACATTGTGATTCCACCGGCGCCTGCAGTCAATGAGGAAGCACCCCCTGCACCTGCTGATCCTGTGCCAGAAGGTGATCCAGAAGACTCCAGTGATGACAGTGTGGGTGAGGATGATGGTAATCATGCTGCTGGCAACCCAGAGGAAGATGAAGATCCCCGCTACCATGGAGCTGAATACCATAAGCACTCCCATGCGGGGCGAGAATGGGCGGTTCCGCATTCTCTTGTGGGATGTTACGAGGTATGCGGGGTATACCATAAGGCCTCTCTATGTGACCAAGCATTTCGGTGAGCACGGAATGAGGGATTACTACACTTGTAAAGTTTACATCGGGAAGCCTCCGAATGATACCGAAGGATGGAGGTATCGCTCATCCCACCATAGCACGGCTCGGTTCTCTACGGATGATGCTGCGGTGAATGATGCGGCAAGGAGGGCGCTGCGGTCGGTTTGTAATGCTAATCGAGTGCGGTTGTTCCGGTCGGAGTACCGTCATGTGCCTCGACGTGCAAGTGGCACGGAAGTGAGCGTGGTGCCGGCGGGGAGGCGATGACCGCATCGATGTCTTGGCAAGGGTGGCCGCTGCTGCGAATGCTGATCCGGAGGGAGCAACTTTGGAGATAAACGAGGTATCATGAAGAGCTGCGCAGTCGCTCGGGCAAAAATAGCACGACTGGAAGCACAACTTGCAGGACAGCGACTACCTCAGGAAGTCATGCCATACCAGACTACAGCTTCCCCTCCGCGCAAAAGGCTTCGTTACAACACTGATGAAGCTACTACTCGTCTTGGCTAGGATCCTAGGATGCTCGCCCTTATCATTTACCTTTTCGATAGACCGTTCTGCGTGAACGTATTTGCTTGTAATAATGAATGCTGTTTGCAAACATGCTTGAGTTGGATCTTTGCTTGATTGTAAATTGTATGGTGGAGTGATGGCCACTATGCAATCTGAAATTTTAAGTTAATTAAAGTTTGGTTTGGGTTTTATCGGTTGTCATTGCTTAATCTCTTATGCAAATGTGATCGGATCAAATCTGTTTTCATGATCATATGACATGTCAGTAATGTTTTGCTTATAACTCAAGCTACAGAATTCCAAATGACATGAAACCAGTTGGGTTAGTTCACAAATTTAGAGGATGAATTTCTGTCAAAAATTCAATGGTATACAATACATATTCTGGGAGTTATGCACAAAGTAATGAACATGACAGAATCTGTAAATTTCTGCTGACATAGCTGTACTGTTTGAATTATATCTCGAGTTGTACATATCCAAATGAGGTGATTCCAGTGGGGTTGGTTCCATAATTTTATACACTATAATCTGGTAAAAATTCGTGGTCATTGTATATTTACACAGAAAGTTATGCATAATTCTTTGAGGTCAACAGAATCTGTCTTAACTGAAGTACATGCTGTCATTTTACTTTGAGTTATTCTCTTATGCAATGATTCAAGTACAATTATACGAGATATGATTTTTCTAACGGTCGGATGGTAAACACCAGGTCCGGAGGAGGTCAAGACGTGCCACCTGTGATCCGGGCACATATTGCAAATCAACAAAACCCGGCACCACCTCCACCGATCAACCAAGCAATGGACCCGAACATGCGGCAATTCTGGCAGCGCGGATGCAAGCGATTCAAAACCTTACCAATACCGTGCAGCAGATGCAAGCTCAACAGAATCAGCCACCACCACCGATGCCACCACCACCCCCGCCACCAAGGGACAGGCACAAGGAGTTCATGAGTCACCACCCCCCTACATTTTCTCACTCGGGGGTGATCCACTAGATGCGATGGGCGGCCGAAAACCATCACTAAGAAGGCCGGAAATCGTGCGGTGCACGCGATCGGGGAGATGGTTACGTATGCTCTTTGGAAGACTTGTGGGGCGGCCGCAGATTGGTGGGATGCGTACTCTCAAGCTCATCCCAACGGGCGAACATCACTTGGCGGGAATTCCGTGACAACTTCCGCACTTATCACATTCCTTCAGGGGTTCTCAAGCTTAAGCAGAGGGAGTTCTTGTCGCTGAGGCAAGGCAATATGTCAGTGACGAGTATCTGGACAAGTTCACTCACTTGTCACGTTATGCACCGATGAAGTCAACACTGATCCAAAGAGGCAAGAAAGGTTCTGGATGGCTTGATCGGTCCTCCGAACTATCTCTTGCGCAGTCACATCTTCCCGGACTTTCAGACGCTGGTAAACAAAGCTATTGGACTGGAAAGCAAGAGGAAGGAGATGGGTGAACATAAACGCAAGTTTCAGTCTCAGGGGCAGTCTAGCAGTAACACCCGTCCCCGTTACAGTTCTCAGCAGAGCCTGACTCCATATCGTCCTGGTGGACAAGGCCGGGAGGTACCCACGGAACATGCGGCTCCGGCGCTCGTTTCGGCCACGGCGCTTCAATCCTCGGACACCCGGAAGCTCCTACCCCTCGGGCGAGTCGTCCTAGCAACAACTGCGGGGCACTGTCGGGGAAACACCAGCCCTGTTCGCCGGGTGGATGCTTCAAGTGCGGAGAGGCGGGGCATTATGCTAACAAGCGTCCAAAGAGGGTGATGCGGACTCCACGGAGAGGGACATTGGGAACAGGAGCGGGCAGCCATCTTCTCGGGCTCGTACTCCACGGACACCCGGCAAGAGAGGCCGGCGGAGTCATGTGCGTGGCCGAGTCAATCATGTATCGGTGGAGCAAGCTCGGAATGATGCCGGCGTGGTATTGGGTACGTTTTTCGTCAACTCGTACACCTGCTACCGTATTATTTGATTCGGGAGCATCACATTCATTCATAATCGATCAATTTGTGGCAAAATATAACTTACCTATGAGTACAATGAAGAACCCACGATAGTTAGCACTCCTGGGGGAGAAATGAAAACTGGTCACATATGCCCACAAGTAAAGATTAATATCATGGGGGTAGACTTTCTTGCTAATCTGGTAGTTCTAAAATCATGGGGAATAGATGTCATTCTTGGTATGGATTGGTTAAGAAGTTGTGATGGAATTATTCAGTGTCGGAAGAGGTCAGTACTGTTAACCGGTCCTCAAGGGGAAAGAGTAGAGTATGTGAGTGCACCCTCGTCTGTCAAAGGAGTTATGAACTCTGTTGAAGGCAAGGCTTTGGAGGATATAAGGGTAGTGAATGAATTCCCGATGTGTTTCCGGAGGATTTACCGGGTATGCCACCGATCGTGACATTGAATTTAGTATTGAACTTATACAGTGCATTGCTCCCATATCTAAAAGACCATATAGAATGGATGTTAAAGATCTAGTTGAATTAAAGAAACAAATTGAAGAATTACTTAGTAAAGGGTTTATCCGTCCTAGTTCATCACCATGGGGAGCCCCCACACTCTTCGTTGATAAGAAGGATGGATCTAGAAGGTTGTGTATAGACTATCGATCACTTAACGAAGTTACTATCAAGAATAAATACCCTTTACCTCGGATTGAGGATTTGTTTGATCAAATGAGAGGAGCTAAGGCTTTCTCTAAGATAGATCTTAGATCAGGTTATCATCAGTTGAAAATCCGTGTGGAGGATATACCAAAACGGCATTCACTTCTAGATATGGGTTATATGAGTTCACTGTGATGTCCTTTGGCACGACCAATGCACCAAGCATACTTTATGTATTTGATGAACAAGGTATTCATGGAGTATCTGGATAAGTTTGTTGTGGTATTCATTGATGATATATTGGTATTCTCTCGGAGTGAAGAAGAACATGAAGAACATTTGAGGCTTGTGTTACGAAGTTACGGGAACATCGTTTGTATGCCAAGTTCGGCAAGTGCGCTTTACGGTTAAAGGAGGTATCTTTTCTCGGACATATCATCACGGATGGAGGCATAGCGATCGATCCAAGCAAGGTTCGGGATGTATTGAGCGGAGTCCGCCTAAGAATGTGCCGGAGATCGAGAAGTTTCCTTGGTCTTGCGGGGATACTATCGGAGGTTCATTGAAGGGTTTTCTAAGATAGTGAAGCCACTTACCACTCTGCTCGAGAAAGGAAGAGAATTCAAATGGGATGAGAAGTGTCAGGCTAGTTTTGAGGAATTGAAGAAGAGGCTGACCACAGCACTGTGTTGATCATGCCAGACATACACAAAGGGTTCGATGTGTACTGTGATGCCTCTCGGCAAGGTTTGGGATGTGTGCTAATGCAAGAAGGAAAGGTAGTAGCTTATGCTTCAAGACGAGTTGAGGAAACATGAGCGAGAACTATCCTACTCATGATCTTGAGTTAGGCTGCGGTTGTTCACGCATTGAAGATGCGGGAGACATTATATGATTGGGAACAAGTGTAAGATCTTTCTGACCATAAGAGTCCGAAATATATCTTTACTCGGAAGGATCTGAATTTGAGGCAAAGAAGATGGTTAGAGTTGATCAAAGATTATGATTTGGATATCCGGTATCATCCGGGGAAAGCGAATGTTGTGGCGGATGCTTTGAGTCGAAAGGGACGGACTAATATGCTATTGGGACACTGTTACCTCAAGAACTATGTTGGGAGATGGCACGGCTTAACTTGGGAATGGTTGCTTTGAGTGAAACTTTGACATTAGAGATTGAATCGACACTTGAGCGAGGATATCGGGAAGGGACGGTTGAGCGATGCCAAGATTGCGAGAATACGAGAAAGTTGATTAAATTGGGCAAAGTTCGGAATTCGGGAGAAGATGAGCAAGGAACGGTGTGGTTTAAGAACGAGAATCTGTGTACACCGAGATTAAGGAATTGAGAGAAGTTATCTTGAAGGAAGCACATGATTCGGCTTACTCTATACACCACTGGTAGTACCAAGATGTATCGGGACTTGAAGCGAGAGATGCGGTGGTATGGGATGAAGAAAGATGTGGCGGCCCACGTAGCTTTGTGTGATGTGTGCCAAAGAGTGAAGGTGAGTATCAAAGACCGGCGGGATTGCTACAACCTGCGAAGGTACACGAGTGGAAATGGGAGGAAATCGGTATGGATTTCATAGTGGGATTACCTCGTACTCGTGACGGGTATGATTCTATACGGGTTATTGTGGATAGACTAACCAAGGTAGCGCACTTCATTCCGGTGAAGACGACCTATACGGGAGTGAAGCTAGGCGAGTTGTATAATTCAAGGATAGTGTGTTTGCACGGGGTACCGAAGAAGATAGTGTCGGATCGAGGCACACAGTTCACCTCACGGTTTTGGCGAAGTTGCATGAATCAATGGATACAAAGTTAAACTTCGGCTCGGCATACCATCCTCGGACGGATGGACGGACGGAGAGAACAAATCGGATACTCGAGGATATGTTGAGAGCTTGTGCATTAAAGAACGGTGGCGGTTGGGATAAGAGTTTGCCTTATGCGAGTTTGCTTACAACAACGGCTATCGATCCGGCATCAAAATGGCACCTTTTGAAGCTCGTATGGAAGGAAGTGTAGAACACCGTTGTTTTGGAATCGGGTGGTGAAAGGCGGTTCTTTGGGCCGACGACGGCATACGAGAAGCGAGAAAAGCAAGTTGAAATCATAAGGGAGAATCTTAAGGCGGCCACGAGTCTAGACGAGAAGAGTTATGCTTGATCCTCGGCGAAGAGAGGTGATCTTGGAAGTCGGTGATTATGCATACCTCAGAGTGTCACCTATTCGAGGGTTACGAAGGTTTAATGTCAGGGGAAAGTTATCACCTCGATTTATCGGACCTTTCAAGATTTTGGAACGAAAAGGAGAAGTGGCATACCAGTTAGAGTTGCCAGCACAGTTGTCAGGAGTTCATGACGTGTTTCATGTATCTCAGCTAAAGAAATGCACAAGTGAGGTTAGAATAGAACCGGGGTACGGTTAGAGGATATTCAAATGGAGAATGACACGACATACAAGGAATACCCTGTTAAGATCTTGGATGTGTCAGAAAGAGTTACCGGAGTAAGATTATCGGGAATGTGCAAAGTGCGGTGGAGTCATCACACCGAGGAAGAGGCAACTTGGGAAAGAGAGGATGAACTCAAGGAAGACTTCCCTCGAGTTTGTTCTCTAAGTCTTCTGAATCTCGGGACGAGATTCTCTTTAAGGGGGTAGGATTTGTGACACCCTAAAATTCCATCACTGAAATCACTTAGCAACTTAAAATGTCTTAAGGATTTAAGGAGATTAAAATGCAAAACAAAATTGAGCTCTAAAAATATTAAAGATAATATAATAAAGATAGAAACAACAAGTGTATGTGCATCATCATTTGGCTTGCATGATTTTGGTTGCTTGAGTAGTCTCTAAAAAGCCTATAAAATATTTGAGAAAAGTTTGCGAAAGTTTGAAATGGATTTGAATTGAAAATGGATTTGAAAATGAGGTTTGAAAAAGAAAAAGAAAAAAAAAGAAAAACCCGCACCCTTACCTTTTGGCCCAGGCAGCCCAGCCCGACTCCCTGCCGGCCCACTACCCTTCTCCCCTTTCTCTTTTCTTTTGCAGCGGCGCGCGCGGGGTGGGCCCCACTGTCGGCCTCCAACCCCTCCCCTTCCTTTCTTCTTCCCCGCGCCGCGCGCGGCCGCCGCCGCGCGCCCGCGGAATCCGCTCGGCCCCGCCCCTTCCCCTTCCTTCTTTTCCTCCCCAAGCACGCCAATTAAGGCAAGTAGCGCCCGTGTTCAATTGGGGGCCGTTTCCCCCTTTCCTTACACCGAGCCGTGATGGCCGCCCGGCCATCAATGGCAACCCGCCGCCGCCTCGGCCCCTAGCCGCTTCACTTCCCTTCCTCGTGCCCTATATAAGCTCGCGCACGCGCTCCCTGGCTTCCCTTTCGCCTACGCAACACACACGCGCCGGGGCCCGAGCTCAATTTCTCCCGGCCGCCGCCGCTTTGCTTTCCGCCGCCGCCGTCGTCTCGTCGCCGCCGGTGAAGGGCTTGGTCTCCCACCCGTTTCACGGTGATCAATAGGTTCGCGGGGGGACTTGACATGCTCGTGCGCACACGGGTTCGCGCCCTCGACGCCCGTGGCGCCCGCGCCCGTGCTCGCCGGAGCGCCGCCCGAGCCGCCGTCGTCACCAAGCCGCCCGGCCGCCGCCTCTTTTCCACCCTTCGGCCCGTCCTCATCGCCTGCGCGTGGTAAGCAAAACCCCCCTGCCCAATTTCCCCTCCTATCGCGCCCCGGCGCCTCCCCCCGCGAGCTCACCGGAGTAACCGCGCCGCCCCCTTACGGTGCGGCCGCCGGTGAGGCCCAATCGTGCCGCGTGTAGGGCCACGCTATCGTGTGCGCAAGCGTCTCCGCATCGTTTTGCCCTAACACGTGGTCGAAGAAACGGCCGGGAACGCCGTCCGGAGCTCACGCCGGCGAGCTCCCGCCGCGCGCGCGCCGCCCTCCGGCGTCGTCGCCGCCGCCCGCCGCATGCTTTCGTCCCGAGCCGTTAGATCGTGAGCAAACGGCGAGATCACGTACCCCTTCGGTTAAGTGGCCGGGTCCACGGTGAACCCATGGACCGCGCCCACGGCGGGTCCATGGTGCACCCATGCGCCATCCGCCGTTGGATCTCGGATCCACGGTGCGGAGTGGCGAGATTTGATTAAGAGTCCCTGGATTTTCAAATGTTCACAAGCCGGTCCTTCCACCTTTGGAAATAATTGCGGTTAGGTCTGATTCTTGCAAACTAGCCCCTATCTACCCCTGTTTAATTCTGTTTTAGGTCCTTTTCACTTCTTTTTGCACATAAACCCTCTGATTAAAATTATAAAAATGTTTTAGCCCCTGAATTTATTCATAAACAACCCTGTAAACTTAGTTTTCTTGCAAATAGGCCCCTGAAAACTGTTTCAATCATATCTTTCTCATTTTAACTCCGTTTTTAGCGATCTATATATCGAAATGATCGTCTCGACGAGTAGAATCTTTTAAACAGTAAATTTACCAGTTTTACTACTGTTTGGTGTACTGTTTTGTTTATTGATTGTTATCCATGTTTGACTCGTAGATATCGTGCCTGTTTCGTCTGAGCTCCCTGTCGGAAGTGATCGGAAGAACTTCTGTCTTTGAAGAGGAATTCACCCAGCTTGTAGAGGAAGGCAAGTGGATTTCCCCCTCTGCATAATCTTTTTGAACCCATGTCACTGCATGCTAAACAATGTTTACTATTCCTGTTGATATGCATAAATCTGATGGGCAAACACCTAGTTAAGGATTTGACTAGATGCTTTATCACTTTACCTTGATCAACCCTGTTTAAACAAATGTTTGGGGTAGATAAATGCTTAGCTTGCTCAACATAAGTTTGGTTATGCTTGTTTATGTTATACATCTCAGTTCTGTTTATGTATGTGCTTGTGCTTTAAACAAGATAACTTGATATAATCGGAACATGGAGAACCACCCAAGATAACAGTACAACCACAGTCCACATGGCTCTGGCTTAGCCAATTAATTAGGAGAGTGGGGTAGGCGATAGCTCTTTTACGAGAGGGGCACGGGGGGCCGGAGTTGAAGGGGTATAGCCCGGTCCTTTTGGGGTAGCGACCTTGGCTAAGGTGTTGACCACTAGGGAGGGTTATGGCCGCTCGCTTCTTTATGCTTGTTGCGGGCTGTTGGTTTCTCTTCTTTCCTTTGTAAAGGCTTCGTAGTGGACCCCTAGCCACTCACCTTGGAAGTGTTTAAGGGTCTAGCTAACCCGGGCAAGATGGGGAACACGAGCTAGTGGGTAAAGTGTACAACCTGCAGAGTGTAAAAGCGATCGATCAGCCGTGCTCACGGTCAAGAGCGGCTTGGACCCTCACATGAGTAATAAACTTGAAGATTAATGTAAATCGTGGGTTGGAGGTTTGGTTTGAGGTTTCTTTTAAAGGTTAAGTGGGTTGGTATACACTTACATCTAGTAACTAGGTGCTTGCTAATAAAACTTGACCAACTTATAAAATGCTTACCGCTGTGAACCATAGCCTATCCTTGAAAGCCTTGCATTTTTCCCCCACTTGCTGAGCTCCAACCATAAGTGTGCTCACCCTTGCTTACGGTTGTTCGAGAGGAGAACGTCGGAGGCGAGGACGAGTCTTTGGAGTGACTTCGAGGAGTTCTAGGCATGCGGATCCCCCGGTCATCATGCTGTGGATGTCGGCGATGGAGATGCTCGTCGTCGTTTAGTTATCATTTTGTTCGGACCTTCGAGTCCACCCTTATGGATGTAATAAAGGATGTCATACTGGTTTAAACTCTTGTACGTTTTGTTACAGCAATGGTATTACTCTCATTTTGTCTAATCATGTGTGTGTAAATGATCCTGGCGCACATATGAGATGCATTCGGTTTTCCTTGTAAAATCGGGTGTGACACCAGCTGGGCAGGAGGTCATGATGATCGACGTGGACTGGAGGCAACCCTTCATCGACTACCTCAGCGAGCAGAAGGTCCCCTCCGACAAGAACTCGGCCGAGCAGCTCGTACGCCGCGCCAAGTCTTACGTCCTCATCGGAGACAAGCTTTACAAGCCAGGCGCATCTTCTGGAGTACTCATGAAGTGCGTCCCTCGCGAAGAAGGCAAGGACATCTTGGAAGAGATCCACAAGGGTGTCTGCGGCAACCACGCGTCCTCACGCACGGTCGGCAAGGCCTTCCGGCGAGCCTTCTCTTGGCCCACGGCTGCGGGCGATGCCGAAGAACTCGTCGAGAAGGTGCCAAGGATGCCGGTACTTCGCGAAGCGCAGCACGTCCCGGCCTACAAGCTGGTCACCATACCGCCAACCTAGCCCTCTGCCCTGGCCGGGGGCTCGGCATGATTGGGCCACTACCAAGCTGCGCCGGGGGAGGATTCAACGGGGTATTGGTGGCTATCGACAAGTTCACCAAGTGGATCGAGGTCAAGCCGGTCACATGCCCCAAGGGCGACGAGTACTCGACTTCTTGGATGAACTCGTGCACCGCTATGGACTACCCCACCGCATCATCACAGACCTGGGCTCCAACTTCAACAACCACCGGTTGCGGGAGTGCGCGAGAACAGCGGGATCGACGTACGATACGTCTCAGTTGCCCATCCACGGGCCAACGGACAAGTCGAGCGCGCCAATGGGATGGTGCTCGACGCTCTCAGAAGCGGCTACACGACGCGCCAACTCCAAAGGGGGCAAGTGGATCAAGGAACTACCCAACGCACTGCGGGGGCTACGGACTCGGCCATCCAAGCCAACGGGGGCAATCCCCTTACTTCCTGGTCTACGGCTCCGAAGCAATCCTCCCTGCCGATGTCATATGGAACTCGCCAGCAGTGGAGCACTACGACGAATGCTTCTCAGAAGACAGCAGACGAGTTGATATCGATAGCCTCGAAGAAGCTCACTGCGCCGCCCTCGTCCAATCAGCAAGGTACCTAGAGGGTATCCGACGCTACCACGATCGCAACGTCAAGGAACGCTCCTTCAACGTTGGAGATCTCGTCCTCCGCCGTATCTAGAACACAGAAGGACTACACAAGCTCAGCTCCCACTGGGAAGGTCCCTTCACCATCGCAAAGGATACCGGGCCGGGCTCCTATCGTCTTCAGACACTTGAAGGCGAAGACATCAGCAACTCGTGGAACGTCGACCAGCTCTGTCGATTCTACGCCTAGTCTACACGACTACTCCGGGGTTCAAGTCTACACGACTACACCAACACCCCCCTGCCGTAGCGGCCTCCGGGTCTGGCTCCGGTCTCGGACTTCTCCTCTCCGAGCTCCGGCCCCGTGCGGCTACCTACGGACCACGGGCTGCGACGAGCGTCAAGGACTCTAGCGAGCGGTCTGCGAGAGACCACACTCTAAGATCCGGCCTACACGGCTACCTACGGATCTACGATCCGGCCTACACGGCTACTTATAGATCTCTTTGCGCGGCGGCTACCCGCTCCGGCTCTACTCGGCCGTGGCGGCCTCACGGTCCAAGCGACTGTTACGTAACTACGGCCACGGCCATCCCGGGTGTACTTCTTCAGTAATAAAGTTTGATCGTTCATCAACTTCTTTACTGCCTACTCCCTACAACGGGACCACTACTGCGGAGTACGACTACTCGCATCCACTCCACGATGGGGGCTCCGCACTCTGAGATCGCGACTACGAGTACTCATTGCTGGAAATTTTCTTTCATTAATACTTAAGCAATTCATTACAATTGTTTTTTGTACAACCTTGGCTACTAGCTATCTATTACAGGGCTATTGGAGATTGAGCTTCTCAGCTACTTGCTCCGCGATGGGAGCCATCTGCTCCAGCAGCTCCACATGCTGCTCATCAGTGTAGTTGGCGGCTACCCCGCCGGCGACTACTTCCACTAGGACCTTCGGGAAGTATGACTTCATGAAGGCCAAGACCTGCCTCGGGATCGATCTCGCCATGTGCTTCATATAGGCCGCCAGCCGGCTTGGAGCTTCCTTGAGGCGATCCACCAGTGGAGCAATCTTGGGGCTGCCCGGGTGCGGCACCAGGAGCCTTGCGATTGGCAGTGCGACTTCCTCAAGCTCTTTCAGTTGGGCCCGCAGCGCCTCGCAGTCTTCATTTAACTTCTGCAAGGATTTGTAGCAGTTGACGAGATCGCGGTCAGATGCAATCCGGAGCTCCATGTGCTTCTCGCACTCGAAGGCAAGTTCTTTGTAGTCGAGCTCGAGTACACAGGCGGCTTCTTGCTCCGGTAGAAGAGATTCTTCATGCTCGTCTCCGAAAACTTCAGCTGCTCCACTTGGCCCTCAAGCTGCGCAACACGGCAACGTACGGCGGGTCGGACCACTTCTCGACCTCCAACAACTACCCCGACAAGCCCCGGCCGCGTACCTTTGTTCTTGTTGCGGAGGCCTTTATTCTTCCGCACCAAGTCGTCGCCCTTCGCCTGCAACTCTTGGACATCGTTGTGGTATTTGGCGAAGGCGGCGTCGAGCTTCGGACGCATGGCGGCCGCGTGCTTCCGCGACTTCACAAGTTGCTCTTCCGGCGCCTCGGCACGGAGCACCGCGTCACCATAGCCTTGCAGCATGTTGGACTTGTCGCGGGACCTCTCCGCAATGTCCTGCACAGACAACTCAAGTCACACGAGTACTCAACGACAGAGGATTGGCTACTCAGAAGCTACGGCTACTTACCTTAATCCACTGCTCGGCCTGACGGATCGCCTCCAGATGCTTGGCCACCGTCGCCGGCTCGACAAGATCGTCCACGAGCAGCTCTATCCCGCCGCGACTACTCGCGGTGGCCTCCGTCATCGGCGCAGAGCGGATGGGCTCTGCGTCCTGGATCTCCGGGGAGCGGATAGCCACCTCCAGAGCGACCTCTGGCGGCGTGGTGACCCCCTCTCCCCCGGCTGCCACGGCGGCCTCTTCGACGACTTCTTCCATAGGCTCGGGGGCTCCTCCCACAGCCTCCGGGACCTCTGGTGTCGACTTCTGCATTGGCACCCCCGCAGGGATGTCACTACCTTCAGCCTCAGCACCTGTCAAGGAGAAGACAAGTGCATCAGCGACTACGACTACTCCTCGAGGAGTTCCACAGCTTCGGAAGAGTACTCACCTTCGACAATGCTGGCCTCCGGCAACGGTGCTTCAGTAGCCGGCGGCTTGGGCACCGCCTGGGAAGCGGGAGCGGACTCCTCGGCGGGCGGCGTGACTTCTTCCGCCACCGCTGAAGAGGGTTCATCTCCCTCCCAGGACAGATCCGTGGATTTCCTGTAGAAGCACACACAATTGGTCGTCGGTCAACCTCGACTACTACAACAAGTACTACTCGGGAAGATGCAGTACTTACAAGTTCGACCGGACTATTGTCACGGGCGGGAAGCACGAGGATGCGGCGATGTCGACCAGTACACCCTCGGCGGGCGCCTCCTCCTGCGCCCCTGCGGCTACCGCCTCCTCTGCAGCAACGGCGGCCGGCGCAGTGCTCTCCTGCGCTCCTGAAGCTACCACCTCTTTAATGGTGGCGGCCACGGGCTCCGTTCTCCCCTGTGGAGCAGGGGGCTGATGCTCCAACTGCGCCAAGAGTTCCTCGACAGTGGGGGCTGGACTATGACTTCCGGCTGGCTCCCCCACTGTGTCCCATACGCCTTCGTCGCCCTCCTCGACGGGCTCCGCTGGCGGCACCTCCTGCATACAAGGAAGACTACTCATCAGCAAGGGTATTCACACGATGGGTACTCGACTACTCTAGTCAAGACAACTTACCTCCTGAGGCGTGGTCTCCGAGACCTTGAGCTTCTTTGTCACCCGCTTGCGGGCGGGGGTTGCGCGGCTTCGTGGCGGCGCGGCCCGAGCTAGCCTCCAGGCTAGTCGGGGGGTCTTGCACCAGAGGCACATGAGGTAAGCCTGGACGGCTAAACCTCGATCGCAACTGAAAGCGGTCCTGCAACGTCTCGTCGTCGTCGTCGTCGTTGGTGTCCTCCACGATGACGGTGTCATCGCCTTCGCCGACTTCTCACCGCTCTTTGTCCTTGGCCTTCCCTTCCTTCGGGATCTCAATCCCACTCGGGGGCGGCTGCGGCTCGGAGATGAACTTCTTCAAGTCATCCTGCAACGGCACAAGACATCAGCAAGTCTACACCAAGCAAGGACTACTCGACTAAAGGAGTACGACTACTCACCTCCTTTGGCGGGCGCGCGACGGAGTACTCCTGGACAGGGCACGCCGTGTACGGCGGAATATCTTTGAAGATCCGCGACAGCCTCTCGATGATGTCGCTGTCGTCCAGCTCGCCTCCGGGCATCCGCGACGTGTCGTCGTCGCCGGTGTACTCGAAGCCCAAGGTGTCTCGAGCCATCAATGGCGCACCCTCCGCTTCATGAGTGAAGGCCACGTGCTCGGCCCTCAGTCCCGCTTCCCTGAGCACCTTGATGCTTGCCAGCAGCTCGGGAAGCTGGATCCCCACCTGCATGGTGGGCTCCGTATTCCACCACTCGCGGTGCCTGGGCTGCCGTCCGCTCGGCTTCGGCAGGCCAGGGTGGTGGTTCGTGATGTAGAACCACCTCGTCTTCCAGTCAGTGTTGGAGTCAACAAGCTTGTACGCCAGATACTGCTCCGCGGTGTCTTCTCTCAGCGGATGCGGCTCCTCCGACTACCCTTGGGTTGGTGGCACTTGGCTGCGGCTTGACCGGAAGAACTACGGGAAAAGGATCCAGTGCGGCTTGATCCCAAGGAAGGCCTCGCAGAAGTGCACGAAGACCGCGGTATGGAAGATACCGTTGGGGTTCAGATTCAGGTACTCGACACCATAGTACCCGAGGAGACCCTTGAAGAAATCGCTGGCCGGGAGCGCGAGCCCGCGCTCCACGAACCGCACAAACATTGGAATCTCGTCTTCGGCCTTCTCCATTGGATATGGATCTCCAGCAGCGGCGCACCACATGTCGACCTCCTTCTCCCGGATGAACCCGCTGTTCAGGAGGGCCAACAGATCTTCCGTCTTCGCCTTGGATTTTTCCACTCGCGGCTTGGATCAGGCCGCGGTGGAGACATTGGCGGCGCTGCTCTGGTGGTGGCCGCGGTGGCCTCTTCGCGGCCCCTCTTCTTCCCAGCGGCCTTCGATGACTTGGATGGTGACGGCTTCATTCTCCAAGTACAGGGCGTCTTCATGCGCATCCGCTCGGAGGCTACCCTAAAAGCTCTGGGTGGCGGCGCACTTGGATCTACTACGGCGGCGTGCGGCGGGAGTGGATCTACTCCGGATGGAATCAAAACGGCTAACGACTCGGATGGGTGAAAAACCCTAAGGGTTTTGGCTTCTATTTATAAGTCAAACCGGCTCCGCAACGGCCGGCTGGATAAGTCCACGCGCAGCTGACTCAGTGGCTAAGCATGACTCTTCGTATTCTACTAGTCGACGCGCCTCACCTCGGGGGCTCGGCTACTTCTACTCGACTACCTGGGAAGCGGCTAGTCTCAAGAGCATCTCAGGACACATTCTTCAAGATGACCCTTCAATTCGAGAGGAAGTACTCGACTCAAGGCTCGGGGGCTCGGGTGCCCGTGTCCTTCGGTTTTTTTCTCTTCGGATTTTTCGGGATTTTCTTGCCAAGACTTCGAGATGGACCCTCGGCCCGAGCACTGCGGCTCAGCCTAAGGCTCGGGGGCTACTCCATATGGAGTGCGATTTTGCAATCGCACCTCCATAACGGCTCCGAGCTTCAAGACAAGGCGGGCATTTTTTGAAGACCTTCGAGCGGTGCTCGAGGACGCTTGAGACTACTCGAAGACTTCAAGATTGCTCAAACATCGGGTGGAGTACTTTCCGGCCTCGGGATGCTTCGACTACTCTTGAGGACTTTTGACTTGTAGCACTCGGGGACGCTTGAGGACTACTCGTTAAGGCCGTCAAGACTACTTGAAGCTATCCTTCTCGACTACAAAGTACTCGGGGGCTTGTCGTATGGACCTCCACTGGGCCCACTACCTCGGTGGGTACCGGGACCGACTACTCGGTGGGCCCACAGGACTACCGGCTTGCGCTACACGGCACTTGAAGGTGTGGAGCACAAGGGCTGGCAGAGGAGTAGTACTCGGTTAGGAAGGCTGTACATGTCCCACCTTTGTATGGAAGGTTCCTAGACGTACTCGACTAGTACTCTCTCCCTACTCTGACTTGTAACCTTGCCTCCCGGACAATATAAGGCGAGGCAGGGACCGATCTCTAGGATCACCTCAACATACCTCATCTCATTCAACCCACGGCACACTATTGCACCATCTTGTAATCGTGCCTAATCAATCCAGAGCTACGCAACATACAGGACGTAGGGTATTACGCACCTCGCGGCCCGAACCTGTCTAAATTATGTGCCACGTGTCTCTTCCTTCGAGTTACCGATCTCGACGAGGCCACATTCATCTACTTCGGGTACTCCCCTTAGTAGGTTGCCGGTCTAAAACACCGACAGGCGTGAAAACCTGCGTGCGAGTAGTCGTCGGCAGCGTAGTCGTCGGTGTAGTTGTCGGGGATGGCCACGAGGGTTCCCTAAAAAACCGGGGGAATCCTGCTTAAAACCTGCAAAAAACGCAAAACACAAACCCAACCTCGGGCCTAACACAAAACATACACACAACGTGATTCACGTCGTGGCGGTCCCCTGCGGCCCACCGAAGCGGGCCAGCAAAGCGCCCCCTCGAGCGAGGTCCGCCTCGCTCGAGGGCTCAAACCCCCTCGATTGAGGTCCGCCTCGCTCGAGGGCTCGCGCCACCCTCGAGCAGGGTCCGTCTCGCTCGAGGGTCGCCGCCTCCCTCGAGCGGGGTCCGCCTCGCTCGAGGTTCCCTCACGAGCGCACCTGCTCCCGCACGCGTGTACGAGCATTTAATGCTCTGACATGGCAGAGCTGCGCCACTATCCTTGGACTATAAAAGGGAGGCGATTCCCCCCGCCGCAGGGATACGGGACAACGGATAGCAATCGCTTACACGCTCTCCGCCTTCCCCACGATATTGGCACTCGCCTCAATCACTCCTCTTGGGACTTGGAGGCCACGCCTCCTCTCCCGCCTCGCTTGTAGCCGCCCCTCTACAGGCACCCTGATGCGAAGCAATATAGTGCCTCGAGCACACCCCTGCTGGACGTACGGCCCCGGCCGGAACCAAGATAAACCAAGTGTCCTTAATTGCTTAGCACCGACCATCGAGAGGCAGATCTCAACGCTTATTACTAGTTAGTGTCGGGACTACATTCCCACCACCAGTAGTCGATCTCCGAGCTCAGCTCCCTGGCTCCAGCTGCTCCTATTAACACGTAATCAAAATTAAGGCGGGTCCTATTGCAATTAACTCCAAATGAACAACAATTAAGAGCCAAAAGAGAGCGAACACTAGCCTAACACGGAGTTTATAATTTTAGAAGACCTTTGGAAAAGGTTTCACAATTTTTGGAGTTGAAATGAGTTTTCTAGGATTTTCCCAAAGGAAAAATACATTTTCTGAAACTAAAATACGCATACACAATAACATTAACTATAAGTTAACTACAGGTTGTTCTAAAGGGCTCTAAGCTATCTACGGGTAGAGCGCAAGCTGGCTCTTCGAGCTCACATGGCTGCCACATAGGTAGCTATAAGGCGACCCATGCTTAAGTGTACGCCCACACGGTTGGTGGGTGGAGACCACAAATGATTCGCGGCGGGATGCGAGGCGGTCCCGGCGAGGTGCAGGCAAACGCGTGGCTTGCGAGTGGTTGGACAACCACACAAGATCCAAAGGATCTGCCGCGGCTCGATGAGGTGCGGGTACAGGTGTGGCTGAGGTGTGGTTGGCTCGGTGCACAGGATCCCACGGGATCCGCTACGGCTGGGACGGTGTGTAGGCAGGCGCGTGGAGTTAATCCTCACTAGTTTTGGGGTTGCACCCAAGGTGGCCGATGGAAAGCTCCAAAGGAACAGCAGCCAGAAAGGGGCTCGTCGGCGGCGAGGTTGGTCGGTGACTCGACCTCACGCGACTCGACGCAGCTCTGGTACACCTAGGGATCCATCTAGGCAAAGAAAAGGGTTGCCTTGGTCGGAAACTGGGCACGACGGTGACGGAGAGCAGCTGGGCGCGCGGAGCAAAGCAGAAGGTTTCGGCGACAAGGCTAGTATGGCCGGCGCTGGTGAGGTTGTATGCACTCGCGTGCCTGAGAGCGAACGCGTACACGGGTTGGTCTGGCGCTCGCGCGCCTCGGCGGAAAGGATGCTCTTGACGACGGGGTTCTGGCCGCGACAGGCTGAGCATCGGTCAGGTTCGGCTCACACGCGCGAACGTGTTCACCGGACTCGAGCAAGGAGAGCAAAGGCGACAGCTTGGTCGAGCGCATGCACGAGCGTGCGGCCGTGAGATGAAGCTCCCGGACGAGCACGGCGGTGCGATGGTAAACGGCTCGGTGCGGCTCGAGTTCCGCGGCGTCGCGGCCCCGGGGTGTCCGCGGCGGCGTGGCAGCTCGCTTGCGAGGGCGTGCGTGCGCGTGAACATGCGCATGCACCGTTTGGAAAGGGAGAGAAGGGCTCCAGTCCCTCGGGTGCGGGTGTGCGAGAGTAGAACGCCGGCGGTGAAAGAGAGCGGCCTGGCGCGACGAAGGTTGACAGAGACAACACACTACACGGCGGGGATGCCGTCTTGCGAACAGAAGATCATGGTCAAGAGCGGGGCTTGCCTGGCAACGATGAGAAGGTCGGTGGCGAGGGTTTGAGTTCACATGAGGTCTGGCCACAGAAAGGCGAGGCCTTGGCCCTCACGTGCGTGAGTGAGCATTGGCCGGCCAAAGGCAGCGTCCATGTCCTCACTTGAGTGCGCAGGCATGCCGGTGGCTTGGCCACGGCGGCGAGCTCCGCGGTGGCACGCCGGGCTGTTCACCTGCGTGTGTACGTGGGACGAACACATGCACTGACTTGGCCTGACGCTCGTGCGCCTAGGCGGAAGGACTGTCGGTGTTTTAGACCGGCAACCTACAAAGGGGAGTACCCGAAGTAGATGAATGTGGCCTTGTCGGGATCAGTAACTCGAAGGAAGAGACACGTGGCACACAATTTAGACAGGTTCGGGCCGCGAGGTGCGTAATACCCTACGTCCTGTATGCTGCGTAGCTCTGAGTTGATTGGGTACGATTACAAGATGGTGCAGTTGTACGCCGTGAGATGAGATGATGAGAGAGGGGCCCCTGCCTCGCCTTATATAGTCCGGGAGGCAGGGTTACAAGTCGGAATAGGGAGAGAGTACTAGTCGAGTACATCTAGGAGTCTTCCGTCCAGTGCGGGACATGTACAACTTCCTAACCAAGTACTTCTCCTCCGTAGTCCTTGTGCTTCACGCCATCAGGTGGCGTGCAGCGCAAGCCGGGTAGTCCCAGGGGCCCACCGAGTAATCGGTCCTGGTACCCACCGAGGTAGTGGGCCAGGGAGGTCCATACGACAAGCCCCTAAGTACTTTGTAGTTGAGAAGGATAGCTTCAAGTATTCTTGACGGCCTTAACGAGTAGTCCTCAAGCATCCCCGAGTACTACAAGTCAAAAGTCCTCAAGAGTAGTCGAAGCATCCCGAGGCTGGAATGTACTCCAGTTGATGTTTGAGCAAACTTGAAGTCTTCTCGAGTAGTCCCAAGCGTCCTCCAGTGCCGCCCTCGAAGGTCTTCAAAAACGCCCGTCTTGTCTTGAAGCCGGAGCTGATATGGAAGTGCGATTGCAAAATCGCACTCCATATGGAGTAGCCCCCGAGCCTTAGGTTGAGCTGTAGACTCTGGCTGAGGGTCCATTTGAAGTTTTGGCAAGAATATCCCGAAAAATCCGGAGAAAAAACCGAAGGACACGTGGCACGGAGCCCCCGAGCCTTGAGTCGAGTACTTCCTCTCGAATTGAAGGGTCATCCTGTAGAATGTGTTCTGAGATGCTCCTGAGTCTTGTCGCTTCCCAAGTAGTCGAGTAGAGGTAGCCGAGCCCCCGAGGTGGGACGCGTCGGCTAGTTGAAGTTGAAGAGTCACGCATGGCCGCTGAGTCAGCCGAGCGCAAACTTATCCATCCGGCCGTTGAAGGGCTGCATTGACTTATAAATAGAAGCCAAATCCCTTAGGTTTTTTCACCCTACGCAGCTGTAGCCATTTCAAACACATCTTGGCCAGAAATCACCACCAGTGCCCGCCGCCTCCGCTGAGTGAAGTGCAGATCCGAGCGCGCCGCCAGAGAGAGCCACCGCGGTAGCCCCCGAGCGAATGCGCGTGAAGACCCCGTGCATTTGGAGGATGAAGCCATCCCCGTCCAAGACCGCGAAGGCCGCCGGCGGGGGAGAGAGGAGTCGCGACGAAGCCGCCGGATGCACGCCGCGGGGGCGGCCACCGCCGATGTCTCCCACCGCGGCCGGATACGGGAACCACGAATGGAAGAAGTCGAAGGCGAAGACCGAAGTTCTGCTAGCCCTCCTCAATAGTGGATTCATCCGGGAGAAGGAGGTGGACATGCGGGAGGGGCCGCCGCGGGGGGATCCGTGCCGATGGAGAAGAATGAAGACGAGATCCCGATGTTCGCACGATTCGCGGAGCGTGGGCTCGCGCTCCCGGCGAGCAACTTCTTCAAGGGGCTCATGGGGTACTACGGCATCGAGTACCTCCACCTCAACCCCAACGGAATTTTCCACACCGCCGTCTTCGTCCCCCACGTGTGCGAGAAGCTTTTACCGGGGATCAAGCCCCATTGGATCTTGTTCGGAAGTTCTTCGGTGAAGCCACAACCAAGCGCCGGCAACCGCCGGGTAGTCGGTGGAACGGGAATCCGGATGCGGGAGGACGCCGCCGGCGAGTACCTTTGGTACAAGGTCATCGACTCCAATCAAGGCGGAAGGCCAAGTGGTTCTACATCACGAACCATCATCACGGGTTGCTTCGAAGCCGAGCGGGAAGGCGGCCCAAGCATCGCCGTGGTGGAACACGGAGCCGACGATGCGGGGAGAGGATCCGGCTCCGGAGTTGTTGGCGCGGATCAAAGCGGCGAGGGAAGGCCCGGGGCGGGGGCCGAGCACATGGCCTTGCTTCATGAAGCGCGGAGGTGCGGCCAGCGATGGCTCGCGACACCACGGGATTCGAGTACACCGGCGACGACGACACGTCGCGGATGCTGGAGACGAAGTCGACGACGACGACATTGTCGATAGGGGCGGCGCGGATCTTCAAGGACATGCCGTCGTACACGGCGTGCCCCGTCCGGAGTACTGCGCCCGCCCGCCGCCAAAGGAGGTAAGTTGCGTTGCCAGGTGTCGAGTACCCATTACGTGTGAGTTGTCGCGGCGATGAGTTGTGTCTTGCGGGACGACTTAAAGAAGTTTGTCTCGAGCCGCCGCCACCTCCTCGGGAAGTCGAGATCCCGGGAGGAGGGGAAGACCAAGGCCAAAAGAGCGGCGGGGAGGTCGGCGAAGGAGACGACACCGTTGTCGTGGAGGACACGTTCGACGAGGACGATGACGAGGAGACGGCTGCCCGGGGACCGATTCCGAGGGCACGGTCGAGGTTCGGCCGTCCGGCTTGCATCATGTGCCTCTTATTCGGGATCCCGCAGGGCTAGCCTAGAGGCTGGTACGCCCGCGCCGCCGCGGAAGCCGCGTAATGCGTCCCGCAAGCGCGTGTCGAAGAAGTTGAAGGTCACCGAGACCACGTCCCCGAGAGGTAAGCCGTCTTGAGTAGTGTAGTCGAGTACTAGTGTCTCGAGTTGATGTGTTGACGGCGCGAGCTTGCTTGCTTGCGGGAGGTGCCGCCTACGGAGCAGGTTGATCGGGCGACGAGGCGAGTGGAGACACGGTGGGGGAAGCCGGCGGGAGCGTGGCCGGCCCCCCGCGTCGAAGAACTCCGGCGCGGATGGAGCGCCGGCCCTGCGCTCGTCAGAGAGCACGGAGCCCGCGGTGGCTGCGCGCGCGGAAGGGGTGGTGGCCGCGGAAGCGCGAGGAGAGCGCCGCACCCGGCCTATTCTTTGCGAGGGCGAGGCGGTCGCAGGGAGCGCAAGAGGAGGCGCCCGCCGAGGCTGGACTGGTGGACATCACTAGCATCTTCGGCGCCCCGACCGTGATAGTAGTCCGGTCAAGCCTGTAAGTGTTGAATCTTCCCGAGTAGTACTTGAAGTGGTAGTGGGTGCTGGTCGTGACGACCGAGCTTGTGTACTACTGCGGAAGTCGACGGATGCGGTGCGGGGAGGGGATGAACCCTCTACAGCGGTGACGGAAGAAGGAGCCACGCCGCCCGGCGGGGGTTCGCTCCCTCCCCTCGGGCGAGCCCGGGCGGCAGTGGCCGGGGCTACATTGCACAACGAAGCCGGCGTGGTCGAAGGTGAGTACTATGCTGAGGCTATAGTACCCCCAAAGAGTAGTCGTAGTCATCAGAGAACGCTGATGCGCTTGTCAATAGGACAAGGACGTCCTCGGTAGCGAGGTGAAGTAGAGTGACGGGGCGGTTGCGAGCTGGGTGCTTCAGTTTCGCTCGAGGTGTGCAAGGCGACCACCGGGTTGGTGCGTGCGTGCGCCAGAGCGAGTGTGTAAGAATGGGATCGAGTTGGCGCTCGCGCTTCTGGGCAGGAAGGAGTTCCTTCGGCGGCAAAGCCGCATCCCGTGGCGGGACGGAGTGCCGACAAGGTCAGGCGCGAAAGGGAGCCATAGGCTCGGCCGTGACCTCTCCAGGCAAGCGCACGCATGGTTGCGCGGCTAGGCACGGGCACGTGCATGTGCATGCGCGCGTGGTTGCACAAGGAAAGGGTGTCGTATGGACCTCCCTGGGCCCACTACATCGGTGGGTACCAGGACCGACTACTCGGTGGGCCCCTGGGACTACTCGGCTTGCGGCGCACGGCACACCGAAGGCGTGGAGCACAAGGACTACACGGGAAGTAGTACTCGGTTAGGGATCCGTACATGTTCCGCCTTTGTATAGAGGTCTCTAGACGTACTCGACTAGTACTCTTTCCCTACTCCGACTTGTAACCACCCTCCGGACTATATAAGGCGAGGCGGGGGACCGATCTCGGGATCACCTCATCCAATCTCCTCTCATACAACCCACGGCGCACTATTGCACCATCTTGTAATCGTGCCCTATCAATCCCGAGCTACACGGCATACGGGACGTAGGGTATTACGCACCTCGCGGCCCGAACTTTGTCTAAATTGTGTGCCACGTGTCTCTTCCTTCGAGTTGCGATCTCGGCGAGTCACAATCATCTACTTCGGGTACTCCCGTAGTAGGTTGCCGGTCTAAAACACCAACGGTGCGGCGCGCCGGGTAGGGGCTCTCGCTCGAGATCACATGGCGGGCTCGACGGCTTCCGTCCACATCAAGCCAGCGTCGCTTTCAACCGCGGAGACACCTTCGTCTTCGGCGCCGGGTGCACGCGCGGCGGCGCGGGCTCCTTCCCGGCGCCGCGACCATGCGGCCCAACCGAGGGACGAGCCTCGTGGCGCTTCCCAAAGTCATCACGGGCGAACTCGCCGGCAAGTTCGGCGAAATCTCGCTCTTCAACCACCACGGCGACTTCGAGCTCGAGTCCGTCTCCAACTCGAGCCCGACGTCACCATGGGCCATCGCATGCGAGCCGGTGCTGCTCGGCCATCGCGGACGGCCCCTTCACCACGCCGGCGCTCGCGCGTGGCCCCCGCGTCCTCGGCCAGGGCCCGCACGGGGGGCTCCTACTCCACGACGGGCCGGCAAGGAGCCCGTAACCGAGTACAACTTGGACTCGACGCCGTCCCCGATCACGTCTCGGACTCCAACCCTCTCTCCGGAGTTCTACTCGAACCGGACTACGAGTTTGACTTCGGGTCGGACCACGAGGAGCCGAGTCGAAGAGCGACTCCAGCGAGCTTCCCTTGTCGGGGCCGGCCTGCGGGGCTGGGTTATTAAATCAACGCCCGCCGGCGGATACGTCCCGCGGCCGGGACGCAACCCGGCCCGACACGGCAAGGGAGACTCGCGCTACGTCGCCTACATCGACTCACTACCGTTCCGGAGGGAACACCAGCCCCGGAGTGACTCCAACACACCAACTGAGGTGGCACCCTCGAGTCCAGCCTTGGCACCCCTGATCGCCAAGTCTTCATGGCTGCTGGCGACACCCCGGGACCCTCAGGCACGGCCGAAGACAAGTACCTGGAGGACATCTCCGCAGACGAGCTGTCTGCTGATGCACCTGCAGGCGAGACCGTCGCCAACAGGGACGCTCGGCGCGAACGCAACGGGGAAGCGCGGCCGACGCCGGCGGCGGCTCAGAGACAACCTCCCCATCCGCAACCTTGCGGAGGCTCTCGAGCGGTCGAGAGCGAGTCCACACCACTCTGGAGCAATGCCTCATGTCGATCACAACGATCGCACGCCGAGGGCTCGGGGCATATGCGGCTGGAGAGGTCATCGCCAAGCTCGGCCGAAGAAGCCCCTACTTCATGCGGGTCGACAACGGGGTCGGCCAACCTCCTCCCGGCTAAACCGCGCGACAACGAAGCTACTAGTCGCGGCGCCAACGGTGGCTGGCCCCCAACCGTACTCGAGGGCGACATACCAGCTGACCCAAGCCGTCGCCGCTCCCACGCGGCGGACCTTCTCGGGGACCAAGACAATCGAGAGGTTGTCCCCCACCGCGCTCCGGCCGGTGGTGGCGGCAACGACACGACGGTGGCGGCGGCGGCGGCGGCGGCTCCAGCCACGGGGCCAACGGGGAGAGGCGGAGGCGGCGGCGATCGCGGCGGCGAGGCCACGCGAACGAGCCACGCCTCCGGCGCCTCGCATGGCGGGTACGACGCTCGCCAGAAGATCGAGGATGCTGCGGCGGAAGAAGTCGACCCACTGCGGCGAGGGCGACGGCTTCCCCGCCTTCTCACCACGACTTCGCACCCTACTCCTCCCCGACAAGTTCAAGCCTTTGGGGATCACCAAGTACGATGCGAAGCAGGATCCTATCCGGTGGCTCCGATGCTACGCTCTCTCCATCGAGAACGGCGGCGGCAACGGCGACACCAAATGCCTCTACTTCCCCTTACGTACGGACCAAGCTCCACTCACATGGCTCGAGTCGCTGGACAAGCACTCGATCGACAAGTGGGACCAGCTGAAGGAGCGGTTCACAAGCAACTTCGCGGGCGCCATGGGCCGTTCGGGTACTCGCATGGACCTTGCCATGATCAAGCAGGAGAAAGGCGAGACCCTCCGCAAATACATGCGCCGCTTTTTCGACAAGCGCGCTACCGTCGTCGACGTCACCGACAAGGAGGTCATCGACCTCTTCCAGGACGGCCTCTACCATCGCCGCACCTTCGAGGACTTCGGTCGTCGCCGCCCCAAGTCCATTCCCCACCTCAAGGACATGATCACGTCCTGGGCGGATGAAGAGGACAAGGCCAACGCCAAGTACGACGCCATCCGCGGCAAGTCCAAGCAGAACCAGGGCGGCGGCAGCGGCAGCAATACAAACCAAGGCGGCCGCAGCAACAACAACAACAACAACAACAACAACAACAACAACAACAACAACAACAACTCGGGTCCCAACCGCAAGCGCAAGCCGGAACAACCTTGTCGCGGCTATCCGGCGCCTGCCGGAAAGGGAACTCGAAGAAGAACTCAGGCGGGTTCAAAGACCTGCTGAAGGAGAAGTGCCCGTGGCATCCGAACGGCAATCACACTACCGAGCAGTGCTACCAGCTCAGGCACGCACTCAAGGATACGCCGGAGCCACCGCACCCTCACGACCAAAAGGGCAAGAAGAAGGACGGCGACAACAACGACTTCCAAGAACCCGAGAAGACCGTCAACGTCCTCTTCGGCGGACGCCGGCGAGGGGCGGGAGCGAAGGCTACCGTCGTGAAGTGATGTCCATCGAGCCGGCGGTTCGGCCCCTCTCGGGTGGTCGGTGCCCATCACCTTCTCCCGCGCGGACCGGTGGACTAGCTTCTACGAACCGGGACGGTTCCCTCTCGTCCCGAAGCCAACGGTGGCGGGCTCCAAGCTCAACAAGGTGCTCATCGACGGTGGAGCGGGCTCAACGTCCTCTTCACCAAAACCTTGAAGGAAGATGAACCTCGACGTCACCCCCATGCTCACCAAGAGCGGCATGCCTTTCTACGGCATCGTCCCGAACAACGCAGCTATCCCCTTGGGCTCGGTGGTGCGCCGATTACCTTCGGGGCGTCTCGGGACAACTACCGCACCGAGTACATCAAGTTCGAGGTCGCGGACTTCGGAACCTCTTACCACGCCATCCTCGGCGGACGGCCATCGCCAAGTTCATGGCGGTGCCCCACTACACCTACTTGGTACTCAAGATGCCAAGTCCGGCGGTGTACTCTCCCTCCGGGGGGGACTTGAAGATCTCCCATGGCTTGCGATACGAGAGGCCGTGGTGATCGCTTCAACAAACCAAGTACCCAACGCAATGATGGAGGTCTACGTGCATCGAAGAAACTTGCTACAAGCGAACTCGACATCCCGGAGAAGTCGACGAGCGCCAACAAGCCTCGGCCACGAGGAGGTACTCGTCAAGGCCGGCCGACCTCGAAGCGGGCGACCCCCGGCCAAGACCACCACCATCGGGGCCGGCCTCGACCCCAAATAGGAAGACGCGCTCACCGGCTTCCTTCGGGCCTAACCGCGACATCTTCGCGTGGAAGCCGACGGACATGCCGGGGAGTGCCCGGGGAGGGCCGATTGAGCATTTGCCTCAACGTCGATCCAAAGGCCACCCCCTAGCGACAACACCTCCAGAAGCGTTTTGCCGACGACGGACGGGACGCCATCAAGAAGGAGCTCGCCAAGCTACTCGGCTGCCGAGGCTTCATCGGAGAAGTCTTCCATCTGAGTGGCTCGCCAACCCGAGTCCTCATCGCAAGAAGAACTCGGAACGAGTGGAGGATGTGCGTCGACTTCTACCGACCTCAACAAGCCACGCCCAAGGACCCCTTCGGGTTGCCCGCGGATTAATCAAGTCATCGACTCCACGGCGGGGTGCGACTGCGGCCTTCCTCTGTTGCTACTCCCGGGTACCACCGGATCGCAATCAAGGGGAGGAAGACCGGGGAAGACCGCGTTCATCACCCGTTTGACGCGTACGCTACACGACCATGTCATTCGGGGTTGAAGAACGCGCGCTACCTACCAACGGGCCATCCGGGCACGCTTCTAGCGGCAACTCAACAAGAACGTCGAGGCCTACGTGGATGACGTGGTTGTCAAAACCCGGGGACTCCCGAGTACCCTCATCGACGACCTTGAAGGGGAGACCTTCGCATCGGCTAGCGCGAGTACCGGTGGAAGCTCAGCGCGAACAAGTGCGTCTTCGGCGTCCCTTCGGGCAAACTACTCGGCTTCATCATCGGCCGGCGCGGCGTTGAAGCCAACCCCGAGAAAGATCTCCGCCATCCCCGACGCAGAAAGCTCCCACGAGCGTTAAGGACGTCCGGCCGACGGGGTGCATGGCGGCGGCGAACGAGATTCATCTCGAGGCTAGGAGAACGGGGTCTCCCCTTCTTCCAAACTACTCAAGCATCACGAGAAGTTCGTGTGGACTCCGAAGGCGGATCAAGCCCCTTGCCCGGCTCAAGGACTTCTGTCAAAGCCGCCAATCCTCACGGCTCCTCACAGGGGCGAGCAACTCTTGCTCTACCCTAGGCTGCGACTACTCACGTGGTCGATGCGCCATCGTTGTTGAGCGGCGGGGGAAGAGCCGGCCACGCCTATCCGGTCCGGCGCCGGTCTACTTCGTCGGCGAGGTTCTATCGAGTCCAAGGCTCGCTACCGGCCGTGCGAAGCTCCTTTGTGCGCTCTACTCATCACCTCGCGGAAGCTGCGACACTACTTCCGGGGAGTACTCGGTTTCCGTTGTCACCGACTACCGCTCGACGACATCACGAGGAACCAAGACGCCACCGGAAGAGGCTCCAAGTGGGGGGGGTGTCGAGCTCGGCGCCCTCACCATCGACTTCAAGCCACGCACAGCCATCAAGTCGCAGGCACTAGTCGACTTCATGGCGAGAGCGGCGGGAGAACCAGCTACCTACTCCCACCGTGCGACCAGAGCATTGGGTGATGTACTTTGATGGCTCACTCAACCTCGAGGGTGCAGGCGCAGGGGTACTCCTGATCTCTCCAACGGGCGAACAACTCAAGTACGTCCTGCAGATCTTCTGGAAGGTCTCAAACAATGAAGCCGAGTACGAAGCTCTCCTACACGGGCTCCGCCTCGCGGCTTCACTTGGCATCAAGCGGCTACTAGTCTACGGCGACTCCACAGTGGTTATCAACCAAGTCAACAAGTCCTGGGACCGCAACAAGGAGAACATGGACGCCTACTGCCTAGAAGTCCGCAAGCTCGAGAACAAATTTTATGGTCTCGAGTTCCATCACATCGTCCGTGACAACAACGTTGCAGCGGACGTCCTCTCGAAGCTTGGATCCACCCGCGCCCAAGTACCCGCGGGCGTCTTCGTCCATGAGCTTCACGCGCCATCCATCCCGGAGCCGGCGCCACTGACCCCTGCCCAGCCCATCCACCAGCTGGGCAGGAGGTCATGATGATCGACGTGGATTCGAGGCAACCCTTCATCGACTACCTCGGCGGCGAGAAGGTCCCCTCGGAGCCAAAAACGCGGCCGGGCAACTCGTCCGCCGCGCCAAGTCTTACGTCCTCGTCGGAGACAAGCTTTACAAGCGGGGCGCATCTTGGGTACTCATGAAGTGCGTCCCTCGTGAAGAAGGCAAGGACATCTTGGAGGAGATCCATAAGGGCGTATGCGGCAGCCACGCGTCTTCACGCACGCGGGTCGACAAGGCCTTCCGGCGAGCTTTCTGCGGCCCGCAGCCCCTGGGCGATTGCCGGGGAACTCGTCGAGAAGGTGCCAAGGATGTCAATTCTTCGCCAAGCAGCAACACGTCCCAGCCTACAAGCTAGTCACCATACCGCCGACCTGGCCCTTTGCTTGCTGGGGGCTCGACATGATTGGGCCACTGCCAACTGCTCCAGGAGGATTCAACAGGGTACTGGTGGCTATCGACAAGTTCACCAAGTGGATCGAGGTCAAGCCGGTCACATGCCCCAAGGCTGACAGAGTACTCGACTTCCTGTATGAAATCGTACACCGCTACGGGCTACCCCACCACATCATCACAGACCTGGGGTCCAACTTCAATAACCACCAGTTCTGGGAATATTGCGAAAACAGCGGGATCGACGTCAGATACGTCTCAGTCGCCCATCCACGGGCCAACGGACAAGTCGAGCGCGCCAATGGGATGGTGCTCGACGCCCTCAAGAAGCGGCTACACGACGGCTGCTAACTCCAAAGGGGCAAGTGGATCAAGGAACTACCCAACGCACTCTGGGGGCTGCGGACTCAACCATCCAAGCCAACGGGGCAATCCCCCTACTTCTTGGTCTACGGCTCTGAAGCCATCCTCCCTGCCGACGTCATATGGAACTTGCCAGCAGTGGAGCACTACGACGAAGGCGTCTCAGAAGACAGCAGACGAGTTGATATCGACAGCCTCGAAGAAGCTCGCTGCGCCTGGAGGGTATCCGACGCTACCATGATCGCAACGTCAAGGAACGCTCCTTCAACGTTGGAGATCTTGTCCTCCGCCGTATTCAGAACACGGAAGGACTCCACAAGCTCAGCTCCCCCTGGGAGGCGCCCTTCCCCGTGGCTAAGGTGAGCGGGCCGGGCTCCTACCGCCTTCAAGCACTCGAAGGCGAGGACATCAACAACTCGTGGAACGTCGACCAACTGCGTCGATTCTATGCCTAGTCTACACGACTACTACGGAGTTCAAGTCTACACGACTACATCAACACCCCCCTCGCCGCAAGCGACCCCTCGGGTCTTGGCTCCAAGTCTCCGGGACTACTCTCCTCCGAGTCCGGCCCGCGCGGCTACTGGGACACGAGGCTGCCGACGGCGTCAAGGACTCTCGCCGACGGTCTGCAACAGAGACCACACTCCAAGATCCGACCCCAGCGCGGCCACCTACGGATGCGCGATCCGGCCTACACGGCTACCTACGGATCACCGAGCGCAGCGGCTACCGCTCCCGGCGCCGCTTGGGCATAGCGACCTCCGGGTCCCGAGCCCGACTACCTTGTAACTACGGCCACGGCCACCCCGAGGTGTACTTCTTCGATGTAATAAAGCTTGATTGTTCATCAACTTGTTTCTTTGTCTGCTCCCCATGACGGGGACTACTAAGCCGAATACTACTACCTCGCACCTGCCCCACGATGGGCGCTCCGCACTGCGAGATCGCGGTTACGAGTACTCATTCTTGAAAAATTTCATTTTCATTTATTCATGAATAGTTCATTACAAGTGTTTCTGTACAACTATGGCTACTAGCTACCTATGAAGGACTATTTTGGAGGTTCGACTTTCGGCTACCTACTCGCGATGGGAGCCATGTGCTCCCGGCCCCGGCTACTGCGTCTTGCTCATCCGGCCAGTTGGCGGCTACCCCGCCCCGGCGGCCACTGTTCCCTTTGGAGCCTTCGGGAAGTACGACTTCAGTGAAGGCCGGGACACTTCGGGGTCGACTTGGCCATCGACGTAGCAGCGTAGGCGGCCGGCCGACTTGGTGCTTCACGAAGATGGTGCGCCGGAGGAGCGATCTTGGGGCCACCGAGGTGCGGCACCGAAGCCTCGCGATGGGCGGCTTCTTCAAGATCCTTCGAGCCTGGGCTCGAGACTTCCCGCAATCTTCATTCAACACGCAAGATTTGTGGCGATTGACGAGATCCTTGTCGAGAGGCAATCCGCGACTCCATGTGCTTTTCGCACTCGGCGGCTCTCCTTGTCGTCGAGCTCAAGTACCAGCGGGCTTCTTGCTCGATCGAAGAGGTTCTTGCGACTCGAGGCTTTCCATTGCTCCCTGGCCTTCGAGTTACGCAACATGGAAACACAACAACGGGTCGAGAGGCTTGGCGACTTCCAACAAGTACCGAAAAGCAAGTCCAAGGACATACTTTATTCTTGTTGCGGAGGCCTTTGTTTTTCCGCACCAACTCGTCGCCCTTCACACCGCAACTCCATCACATCGTTGTGGTACTTGGCGAAGGCGGCGTCGGGGGAAGGTTGTTGCATGGCGGCCGCGTGATTGGCGACTTCTTATTGTTGCTCCTGCGGGGCCTCGGCTGCGGGGCACGGTGTCGCCGTAACCTTGCGGCGGGTTCGACTTCTCGCGGGATCGCTCCGCGACATCACTGCCTAGGAACAAGCTCAAGTCCAAAAGAGTACTCAACGCAAAGGATTGACTACTCGCGGAGGCTACGGCTGCGTACCTTCATCCTTGTTCGGCTCCGCGAGATCGCCTCCGAGGTGCGCCGGGCCAAAGTTGTAGGCTCGGCCGAGATCATCGGCCGTTTGTTCAATCCCGCCGCGGCTGCTCGACGTAGCCTCGGGTCTGTCGGCGGCCGAGCGGATAGGCTCGCGTCTTGGATCTCGGGGGATCGGATAGCCACCTCCGGGGCAACCCCGCGCGCGTGTGGCCGCCTCCCCACGGCGGACTTCTCGATGACTTCCCCCACGGGCTCGGGGGCTCTTCCCGCGGCCCTCGGGGCCTGCGAGTGTCCCAGCTCTGCATGGGCACCCCTGCAGGGGGGATGTCACCTCCTTCGGCGCTTTGCCAACAAACGACACGCGCCGCCGGTGCCTACGACTACTCGTCCTGGAGTTCTACGGCTTCAAGACGGGTACTCCACCTTCGACTACGACGCGCCTGCGGCGACGGCGCCCACGGTAGCCGGGGGCTCGGTCGCGGCTTGGGCCTCCGGGAGCGAGGGCTCCTCGATGGGCGGCATGCTTCTCCACCTCCGTATCGAGGGCTCTTCCCGAGTCCCGGCTCGGATACGGCGGATTTTTCGCAGAGTATTCACGAAGGTCGTCGGATTTCGTCGACTACAAGCGACAAGTACTACTCGTGAGGACGTGGTACTTAAAAAGTTCGGCCAGGACGATGGTCACGGCGAGAGCACGAGATGCGGGCCAATATCGGCAGTCCACCCTCCGGCGGGGCGTTTCCTCCTCGCCCCTGCGGCTTCCGCCTCTTCCACGACGGCGGCGGCCGGCGTAGAGGACTCCTGCGCCCCCGCGGCCTCCATCTCTCCAACGGCGGCGGCCGTGGGTACTCTGCTCTCCTCTGGAGCAGGGGGCTGGCGCTCCAGCTGCGCCAGGAGTTCTTCAACAGTAGGGGCTGGACTTCGGCTTCCAGCCGGTTCCCCCACCGGGTCCCACACGCCTTCGTCGCCTTCTTCGACAGGCTCCGCTGGCGGCACCTCCTGTACACAAAGGGAGACTACTCGTCAGCAATGTACTCGACTACCGGGTACTCGACCACTCTGCTCAAGACAACTTACCTCCGGAGGCGTGGTGTCTGAGACCTTCATCTTCTTCGCCACCCGCTTCTTGGTGGGGTTGCGCGGCTTCCACGCGGCGGCGCGGCTGAGCTAGCCTCCCGAGGCTAGCTGGGAGGGTCTTGAACAAGAGTGGAGCGTGAGGCAAAGCCGGACGGCTAAGCCTCGACCCACACGGTTAGAGGCGGTCTGGGAAGAGTCTCTTCGTCTTCTTCGTCGTCATCGGAGGTGTCCTCCACGATGACGGTGTCGGCTCCGCCTTCACCCAGGCCCGCGGCGCTCCCTTCACCTTCCCCTCACGGGGATCTCGATCCCGCTCGGTGGCAGTACAACGGCTCGGAGACAAACCGCTTCGGATCATCTGCGCAAAGACACAAGGCGTCGGACAACACCTCACGAGTACTCACTACTCGCTCACTACTCGACGAGGGGATACGGCTCTCCTCGTTGGGCGGGCGGCGGCGGAGTACTCCTCGATGGTACCGGTGGCACGGCATGTCCTTGAAGATGCGCGACAACCTCTCGATGATGTCGTTGTCGTCCAACTGCGCCCCCCGGCCGCTCCGCGACGAGTCGTCGTCGCGGTGTACTCGAAGCCCGGTGTATCCCGCGCCATTAGCGGTCGAGATCTCGCCATGGCGAAGGCCACGTGCTCGGCCCTCGGTCCGGCTTCTCTAAGCACTCGAATGCGTGCTAGCGAGAAGCTCGGGGAGCTGGATCCCTCTTGCATGGTGGGCTCTGTGTTCCACCACTCACGTGCTGAGGCTGTGTCCCGCTTGGCTTCGGCGAGGGCCGGGGTGGTGGTTGGTGATGTAGAACCACCTCGTCTTCCGATCCGTGTTGGAGTCCCCGAGCTTGTACGCCGGTGCGGTCCGCGGCGTCTTCCCTCGGTTGGATCCCGGCTCCTCCGACTACTGCGGGGTTGGAGGCAACGAGGCTGCGGCTTCACGCGGAAACCCGGAAGAGCACCCGGTGCGGCTTGATTCCGAGCCTCGCAGAAGTGGACGGCCGCGTGTGGAAGATGCGCGTTTGGGGTTCGGGTTGAGGTACAGTACCCGAGCAGCCCCTTGAAGAAGTCTCTTGCTCGGGAGCGCAAGACCGCGCCTCCACGAAGCGCGAGAACATCGGGATCTCGTCTTCGGCCTTCTCCCATCGGATAAGGATCTCCGCGGCGGATCTCCACATGTCGACTTCCTTCTCCCCGATGAACCCACTGTTCGGCCAGGTCGCACGTGTCCTCCGTCTTGACCTTCGATTTTTTCCACCTCGCGGCTTGGACCGCGCGCGCGGTGGAGACGGGGGCGACGCCGCACTAGTGGCGGGCCGCGGCGGCCTCTCGCACGGCTCCTCTTCTTCCCGCCGCCGGACGTCTCTCGACGGCGCCGCTTAATTCTCCAAGTGCAAGGAGTTTTCACTCGCATCCGCTCGGGGGCTACCCTAAAGGCTTCGGGTGGCGATACGCTCAGATCTACTACGGCGGCAGCAGGCTGCTGGGGGTGGATTCGCTTCTAGATTCAAACGGAGATGACTGCGGCTCACTTGGGTGAAAAACCCTAAGGGTTTTGGCTTCTATGTATAAGCCAAATCGCCTCCGCAACGGGCGGCCGGATAAGTCCATGCACGACTGACTCAGCGGCTGCGCGTGTCTCTTCGTATTCTACTAGTCGACGCGCCTCACCTCGGGGGCTCGGCTTCTTCTACTCGACTACCTGGGAAGCGGATAGTATCAAGAGCATCTCAGGACACATTCTCCAAGAAGACCCTTCAATTCGAGAGGAAGTACTCGACTAAGGGCTCGGGGGCTCCGTGCCACGTGTCCTTCGATTTTTCTCTCCGGATTTTTTGGGGTTTTCTTGCCAAGATTTCGGTATGAACCTCGCCCGCAGCCCGCGGCTCGAGGCTCTGGGGCTACTCCATGTGGATTGCGGTTACGCAAATCGCATCTCCATGTCGCCTCCGGCTTCAAGACAAGACAGCATTTTTTGAAGACCTTCGGAGGCGTTTTCGAGGACGCTGGGACTACTCGAGAAGACCTCAAGATTGCTCAAACATCGGGGCTCGGAGTACATTCCGCCTGCGGATGCTTCGACTATTCTTGAGGACTTTTAACTTGTAGCACTCGGGGACGCTGAGGACTACTCGTTAAGGTCGTCAAGACTACTTGAAGCTATCCTTCTCGACTACAAAGTACTCGGGGGCTTGTCGTATGGACCTCCCTCGGCCCACTACATCGGTGGGTACCGGGACCCACTACTCGGTGGGCCCCGGGACTACCGCTTGGCCGCACGGCACTCCGAAGGCGTGGAGCACAAGGACTACACAAGAGTAGTACTCCGTTAGGGATCCGTACATGTTCCGCACTGTATAGAGGTCTCCTAGACGTACTCGACTAGTACTCTTTCCCTATTCCGACTTGTAACCCTGCTCCCGACTATATAAGGCGAGGCGGTGGACCGATCTCGGATCACCTCATCCAATCTCCTCTCATACAACCCACGGCGCACTATTGCACCATCTTGTAATCGTGCCCTATCAATCCGTAGCTACGCAAAGATACAGACATAGGGTATTACGCACCTCGCGCCCGAACCCGTCTAAATTGTGTGCCACGTGTCTCTTCCTTCGAGTTACCGATCTCGGCGAGTCACAATCATCTACTTCGGTACCCCGTAGTAGGTTGCCGGTCTAAAACACCGACAAAGGGCGAACGCGTGCGCATACCGGCGTCCAGGCCGCGACGAAGGGGGCGGAACGGTAGCGGCGTGACCATGGCGACAACGCAACTTCGGCAGCATGCCACAATGACGGCGCAAAGAAAGGAGAGCGGGGCCACTGTGGTAAGGCCGGGAGGTGATGAGGACCAAGGCGGCCAATATGGTTCGACCTCGCGTCTGATGGCTTCGGGGGACAAACGTGCGCCGACGCGTTGGGGTTCGCGGCGGTGGCATAGCGGGGCGAGATGGGGCTCACCGACGCAAACTCTTGTGCGATGCCGGTGAGGATCACACGAAAACGTGCAGAAACCGAGCGTGAGTGTGCGCACGGTTACGTGTGTGTGCAGTTGGACAGGGAGAGCAGAGGGGTTCGACCCCTCGGGTCTATGCGTTCGCCTTTGTGCAAACGTCGGCGGCCTGGCCACGAGGGTGACACGAAACTGACGGCGCGTGCACGGCGACGACACAAAGACAAGAGCACGACGAGTAGATTTAGGCGAGGAAGTGTTCAGGGTCAAGGCGGCCAAAAAGGTTCGAACTTGGGGTCGATGGCTTGGCGGACATACGTGCGCCGGTGTGTAGGGGTTCGCGGTGACGGTACGACGGAATGTCGAGCACCGGCCGCGCATAGGTGAAGCAGGGGCGCAGCCCCTCGGTTGCCTGCGTTCGTGTGCATGCCGAACACCGACGGCGCGGCCATGGCGGCGACATGAAACTGATGGCGTGCACTAAGCAAGGGAACAAAGAATGGGGGACGGCGAGGAACGGCCCGGTGGCGTTGGTTGGGGACATACGCCGGTGAACGACCTCTTGTGTGCGTGAGTGCGCGTGCACAGGTTCGGTCAGGAAGAACAAGGCCTCGGCCCGGTGGTGGTGTGTGCGGGCAAAATGTCGGCGGCACAGCCGTGGCGATGGCACAATGCCGTCAACATGTGCACGACAATGGGACAAAGACAGGGTGACAGCAAGCGGGGGAGTGTGCACGACGAGGGTTTGTGCTCACACGACTCCCGGCCAAAGAAAGGCAAGGTCTTGGCTCGATGGCGCGTGCTCAGCCATGTTGGTGCCGGCGGCAAACCGAAGCTCGGCGACACACGTCGAACAAAGGAACGACACAACTGCAAGGCAAAGGAGCACGCGCGGCGATGACGGCAGCAGCACCTGCAAAGCGTCCGGCTCGGCTCGATGGCCGGCTCTCAAGCGACGACAGGTCTGCGCGGTGGCGCGAGCGAGTAGCGGGCAACACACCATCAGCGAGCTCACAAGGCTCGGACGCGTCCGCGGCTCGAAGGCCGGGCGCCACAGGAAGAGAGGGCTTCGGTGCTCACCTCGCGCTCTGGACGCGACGACGAGTTGGTGGAACGAGCAACGTGGAATGTCCTGGAGCAGGGGAAGCAGAGCGGCACGGTCCATGGATTCCACAGCGACATCTTCTTTGTGCAGCAGCCCCGGCTCCTTGGCGTTCCGGCGACGGCGGCGAAGAAGGTGCGGTGGAGCAGAGGAAGAAGCCTGGGGGGCTCGGCTTGATGCAGGGGAAGCAGAGCAGCACGACGCCGTCTCCAGCAGGTCCGGCTCCTATTCCGCGGTGGCGACTTGACCACAGACGGCTCCGGCTTGGGCGTCGGCGTCCCTGGCTCGGGCTGCTCCGGCTTCGCAGCGGCCACGCACGGGCGCCCCCTTCAAGGCGGCCTCGCCTTCACGCCGGCGGCGGCGTGGTGGTCCGGCAGGCGGGGCGGCTTCGGGCTCCTCCACGGGCGGCCTCCGAATCCTTCTCCCTCCCCCTTCCTCTTCTCCTTCCACTCCCCTTCCTATCTCCCTATCTCTGGTGGTGGCCGCGGTGGATTGGGGAAAATTCCCCATGGGCGGCGCAGATCAGGGAAAGGCCGGCGGTCTGGCTTTATAGGGCGGCGCCCTAGGGTTCCGGGGCTCGAGAGCGGGCGGCGGGGATGCGGTGTGGGGGCACGCGGAGGCCATGCGGGCGCCAACGCCGCAGGGGGGCGGCGGCCATGGGGTCGGCGCGGCGCTCGCGTCGCCTCCCCTGCCCCCACGGCACGCGTCACCTGTCCGTGCGAGAGATGGAAGAAAAGTAGGCAAAGGCAGCTGACGGCTGGGGCCCGCGTGGCAGAGAGACAAGGAGGTGTGGGTAGGTGGTAGACGGGCTGGCTGAGTGTGTTGGGCTGAAAGGCATGGTGGGCTGCGGCTTGGTGAACCCGAGAGAAGAGATTGGGGTGCTCTAGAGGACTCAATGACTTGAGAAGGGGCCCAACAGAGACTAGGGTGGTTTTTCCCATTATCTAAACACCTCCACTCCTATTAACCTATGATTCAAATTTGAATTAGAATTCAAATTTGAATCTCACACAATTAAGATGCAAAATAAATCCCATAAAACTCCAAGGTTCTCACAGTAGCAAATTATATTTCCTGAATTTTATGTTTTTGCTCAAATTAAATCTAGGAAATTAGGGAAGAATCAAAGAAGACAGCCTTACATCTTAATTATGCACTCAATTTCAAATTGAAATTTTGAAATCCACATTTTTGCATTGCTAACATTCCGGAGAAAATTCCAAGATGTTACACTTAGCATCTATGTTTATGGTGGGCCAATAGAATCCCTGTTTTATTGCTTTTCCTGCTAAAGCCCTGGTGCCTATGTGCGCACCACAAAATCCGCTCAGAATTTCTTTGAGAAGTTCGAGGCCTTTTTCGGAGGTGATGCACCTTAGCCAAGGCTCAGTAACTCGTGATTTGTACAGTTCTCTGTTTACCACTGTATAGCCCCATGCCCTTTGTTTCAATCTTTTCTCTTCCAACTCATCTTGTGGTTCATAATGGCCTCTCAGATAAGCCATGATTTCTGCTCTCCAATCGGGAGTCTCCACTGCATTCACAATTCTCGGCCTCAATTCCTTGATAGATGGTTCTCTGATGATTTCGAAGAATACATCAGGAGGCAATTCTTGATTTCTTGCTGCTGCTTTCGCCAGCTTGTCTGCTTCATTGTTGTCATCTCTTGGAATATGTTGTACAGAGTATCCTTTGAAGTGCCTTTCCATTTCTCTAACCTTTTCTAGGTACTTCATCAGAACAGGATTCCTTGCTTCACTTTCTTTTTCAACATGTTCTTGAATAACTTTCGAATCCGTTCTGATTATGAAAGTCTGTTGTCCCAAAGCTTTCATTTCCCTCAATGCCAGGAGTAAAACTTCGTACTCTGTTGTATTGTTCGTGGAATGTTCATTGTTCGCAAATATGAGTCGAGCTGCATATCTTATCACTACCCCCGCCGGGGATGTTACCACTGCCGAAATTCCAACTCCCTTGTACCACCAAGCTCTGTCACATTGGACTATCCAAGGCTCAGGTATTTTTTCATCGAGGTTTTGAGTTGGTGAAGTCCAATCCACGAAAAAATCTGCCAAGACTTGCGATTTTATTGCACTTCTTCTCTCGAAGTCCACAATGTATTCTGAGAGTTCAGCGCCCCATTTGATTATTCGGGTAGATGTCTCTCTATTCGCGAACAAATCGTTTAGTGGCTGATTGGTGATGACCCTTATTCTGTGACCCTCGAAGTAGTGCCTTAGCTTCCTCGCAGCCATGATGACTGCGTATGCAATCTTTTCTAGCTCGGAATAGAAGATCTTTGAACTGCACAAGGCTTCGGAAGCGAAATATACTAGGATCTGCTTAAGCTTTCCTTCTTCCTCCTTTTCTTGCACTAGTACAGTGCTTACTGCCGAATTCGACACAGACACATATAGCAGAAGTGGCGATTTTGGTTCTGGAGGGCACAACTTGGTCATGTTGGACAAGTAATCTTTCAGTTCTTGGAAAGCTTGCTTTTGGGTTTCGGACCACTGGAAATTCTTGGCACTTCTGAGAACTTGAAAGAATGGTAAGCTTCTTTTTGCAGCTCTAGGAATGAATTTGTTAAGCGCGGCCACTTTCCCTGTCAACTTCTGCATATCTTTCACTGAAACTGGATCTTGCATTTCTACTAATGCTTTGATTTTGTCGGGGTTTGCCTCTATGTCCTTTGTTGAAACAAGACATCCGAGGACTTTCCCCTTGTGAATTCCGAACACACACTTCTCAGGATTGAGCTTCAGATTCGCTGCTCTCAAGTTCGCGAATGTTTCTGCCAGATCGCTGATGTGATCTTTTGTCTGGATGCTCTTGACGACTATGTTGTCCACGTATGCCAAGATGTTTCTGCGGAGTTGAGGATGGAGGACTATTGCAATCATTCTCGAAAATCTGCATCCTACGTTTTTCAGCCCCTCTGGCATTCTCACGAAACAAAACGTTCCAAAGGGAGTGCTGAAGCTTGTTTTTTCTTCATCCTCTTTGCGAACTTTGATTTGATGATATCCCGAGAACATATCTAGGAGGGAGAGCATTTCACTGTTGGCTGCATCATCTACGATTTTGTCTACCCTTTTCAAGGGGAAATCGTCTTTCTTGCATGCCTTGTTCAAATCCGTGAAGTCTACACACATTCTCCACTTTCCATTCTTCTTCTTTACTGGTACAGTGTTGGCCAACCAGACTGGATACTTGATTTCTCTGATCACTTTCGCATCTTGCAGTCTTTGAACTTTAGCTTCAACAGCCTTTACTTTTATTTGGACATTTTCCGAAGTTTCTGTTTCTTGGGAGGTATTCTTTCATCTATTTCCAGGGCATGTTCGATGATGTCCCTGTCAACACCCTGCAGGTCTTTGGCTGAGCATGCGAAAACATCCTTGTTTCTGTTCAGGAATTGTGTGAGCTCTTTTTCTTTTTCGGGGTTGAGGTGAGCCCCAATTGTGACAGCTCTGTCGGGCATGTCGTCCAGGTACACTTTCTGGGTTTCACCATCAGCTGCTATCTCAATCTTTTCTTTGTCGCGCTTGGCCTCTTCGTAGTGTTCCTTCCTTTCTTCAGCTGTTTTCAGCTGGTACACATTTGCTTGGCCGGGAGTGTGGCCCTTTTCAATGTTTTTGGCCTCTTGCTGATGGCCGAAAACTGTAATGACCCCCTTAGGTGCAGGTATCTTCATACACAAGAATTGCTGTCTTATGGCTGCGTCGAATTCGTTCATGAATCCTCTGCCAAAAATCGCGAGATAAGGGTGATAGATGTCAACAACATCGAAGGTGAGGTTCTCTGTTCTGGCGTTGTCAAGATCTCCGAAGGAGACAGGGAGTGATATCTTTCCAACTGGCTTGATTGGCTTCCCTCTGAAACCTTGTAACGGGTATTCTGGCGGGTGCAACATGTGCTGGCTCAGGTTCATCTTCTCGAATGTTTTCAAGAACAAAATGTCTGCCGAACTTCCATTGTCAACTAGGACCTTTCCGATGATCCACCCAGCTATGTTTACCTCTATGACCATGGCATCATTGTGAATCGCGGATTTCAGTTTGAAATCCTCTTCTGTGAAAGTGATTGGCACCTTTGCCCATTCCGGTCTTGCAGCTGGACCGTCATTGATGATGGTGTTCACAGACCTGAAGTCGTTGCTTCTTTGCTTCTTAGTCTTGAATTCCATGGCTGACCCTCCTGAAATTGGCATGATAGTCCCAAAAGATGGCAATGGCTTCAAGTTCTGAGGTCCTGAACTTGATTGAGGTCTTGACGAACTGTCGGGTGGTGGTGGTAAGATTTCCCGAATTGGCTGTGGTTGCTGGATTGATTGGATTGCCTGTGACTGGGGAAAAAACTGCTGAGATGGTTGCCAGAATGATTGTGGTTGTGAAAACTGCTGAATTGGGACTGGATTTGGCTAAGAGTTCATGAATTGCGGCTGCCAGAAGTTCGGACGAAACTGACTTGGCATCGAGGACGCGATGCTCATCAACGTTTTTTCTTGCTCGATTCTTGCCATGTTTTTCTTGGTTTCTGGGCACCCTTCAGTGCTGTGTCCTCTCCCATGATACTGACAGTAAAAGTACGGGTCTTTTGGGTTGTGATTCGTGAGTCTCGGGGGTCCTCTTCCTCTTCCCCTTCCTCTGGGTGCGAACCCTCCTCGTGCACTAGGTCTGTTGTTTTGGTCAGACTGAGGATTTTCCACATTGTTGACATTTCGTGGATTCTGGGATTGCGCTCTCCAGGTCATCTCTCTGTTGCCTTGCTGGGCTTCATTTCGTTCAGCCACTCTTTTGCGATGATCATCATCAGACAAGATGTACTCTTCTAGTTCATGAAAAAGTTCTTCAACCATCTTGGGTTTCTTTCTCGTCAGATGCGAAGCTGTTGGTCCTGGAGTCAAACCTTTTTAATGCATTGATCGTTGTCTTGTCATCAGCTTCTGGGACCTGGGATCACTGTTGCATGAATCTTCTCACGAAGTTCCTCAATGGTTCTATGTCTTTCTGCTTGCAGTTGTACAGATCTGATGATTCAACTGTTGTGTCATGAAACATCTGAAATGCCTACATGAATTTTGTCTTGAGATCTACCCAGCTACAGACTGAGCGTGGTGGCAGCAAAGAGTACCAATTCAGTACTGGTCCTTCGCAAGCAATGATGAAGGATTTGGCCAGTGCAACATCGTCTACTTCTGCTGAATTCACAGCCCATTTGTACCTCATGAGGAACTGCCTAGAATTTCTGAAGCCGTTATATTTCGGGAGAGAAACCGGCTTGAATTTCGGTGGCCATGGTGCAGTTTGCAGCCCTATGGATAGTGGTGATTCAGAATCTACGAACTGTGAGTTCCATTTCCCGCGAAGAAGTTTTCTTTTGGGGTTCTTCTGGTTGGTCCAGAGTTCTGATGTGGTGAATGTTGCCACGGTGAACTGTTTTCTTGTTCTTTCATTTCATCTATTTCTCTCTGTATTGTTTCAAATTGTTCTCTTTCTTGGTTGAGTTGTTCTAACTTTTCAGAGATTTTTCTTTTTGCTTGCAACTGACTTGCGAATTTTTCTTTCTCTTTCTGTAGGTGTTGTATCTTCTGCTGAACTCTTTCCAGTTCCCTGTCTATGGTGTCATCATCATCATCATAATCATCATCGTTGTGATGCATTTGCTGTTCAGAAGGTTGTTCTTGAATGTGTGCTGTTTTCTGAGCTCTTGCCTTCATCAGAGCTTCAAGTTTTGCTCTCCGTTCTTGATCAGTGGTGTTAGAAGGTTCGGGAACGAAAGAGATTTCATTCCCTTCGGGAGGATGGTGGTCCTCTTGATTTGTCTCAGCTGGAATGTTCTTCTTGGACTTCTTCTGTGGTGGCATCGTGAGTTGTTCTTTGGCTGAAACACGGTGGGCGCCAATGTTGGGGGGTAACCGAAAATCCGGGTTAGACCCCCGAACACAGGAGAAGAAGGTGGGCAAACATTCAAGTCAAAGCCGCAAGTGACGTAAGAGAAGACAAAGAGCCTTCCAAAGACTGCTCGTACCTCAAAAGTTGTGAATCCCCTGACACGTGCCCTCACGCCCCCTTTTATAGGGAGACGAAGGGACTTTTACATTCCGACAATACCCTTGAACTCAAAGAATATTCCTAGTGTGAACACACACACAAATGTCTTTTACATATCATATATTTACAAGCCTCCCACTAGTTCACACGTTAAACCCGGACTTTTTGAGACGACAACTTTGACTTTGCTTCTTGCTAGTTCGTGAATGTTCTCGTCTAGGAAATCTTCATGCACCGTGATTCCCGAACTCGTCCTCCATCATATTCCCGAATTTCGCAGATTCCCGAAGTTCGTGGCTTCGCAAGTTCATGGCTTTGAGTCTTCACGAATTCGCGACTTCAGGGCTTAGCAGGTTCAAGATTCCGAGCCATCGCGCATTCGCGACTCCGAGACTTCGAGAGTTCGGGAGTCCAGTCCACTGCGCATTCGCGACTCCGAGACTTCGTGAGTTCCAGACTCCAAGTCTTCGTGAATTCTTTGCCCCTAAAATCTTGCATCACAAATTTCATTAACCTCAACGTTTCGAGGGTGACAGGTTTTTATGAATTCCCCAACACCAGGTCACTCGAATGAAGCTTACTTGTCTTCTCCACACTTGGAGGCCTCACTGACAACGACCTTTCGCACTTGTTCTTCACCTGCACCAACACTAGTCAAGCCGCAACCTGCACCTGCAATACTTAGCCAAGAATTAGTCCACACAACGTTGTCAATCACTCATCACACCAGGAAGCGACCATCCACCGGTCCTCGAACCACACATGGTCCTTAGTAAGATCAATTAAATTTGCAGTAGATGTTTTATCATGATTACTCAACAATGTACCTTGCAAATTCAGATCTGAATTATTTTCATTACTTTTCAATTTTGATGTTTGTATATATACAATGGGTTTCACTTCTGAATTTTTACCTCCTTCATCTTCATGCTTCATGTTTATGGGAACAACAAATTGGTTTTGTACAACAACAATATTCTCACCTATCTCAACAAGTGGTGTTGTGTGATGAGAAATCACCTTTTTCTCAGTTTCTTCGCTAACCTACACACTTTGAGAGACAACACAAGAAGTAGGGATGAGTGGGTTAGAATCATAAATATCCTTACACATCATGTAATCAAGCTCTGTCTTTTTATGTGGTGTATATCCCTCACACTCATTGTGGATGCTCTCAATCTCACATTTTGTGGAATCACACAACTCACTTTTACTTTCCTTTGCACTCAATTTGGCAATGTGGCCCTCAATCTCACATGGGTTTTGATGCAAAGCCTTCATAGCTATATTTCGAGCAGCAACTATATGGTCACTTTCCTTCGTGAATTCCTCAACCAAACATTGACCAACAAAGCTCAAAGTGGAACAACCAACTTTAACAAGTTCCAGTGGTAATGGAACACCAACAATCTCAGTGGAATTATTAATATCAGTTATGCCTTCAATCTGCACTTCAGAGGCATATTAGCACACTTAATTTCAGCATCTCTGTCCAATGATTTCTCACATACTACAGTTGATGGTGTAGTACACGTTGACATCTCATTCAAGCATGGAACATCATGTTGCAACCATTGATCAGGTGGAACATTGTAACACCCGAAAATTCCATCACAATAAAATATTGTTAGCAACATGGCCTAGTTTTATTTTCTAAGGATTTAATAAATTTGAATAAATAAATTTGCCTTTAATTAAATTAAACATCATTTAATAATTAGAAACAATCAAGTGTTTGTGCATCATGTTAAAATGCATGAATTTTGTTTGTGGTGTGATTTTAAAAGTCTTAAAAAATATTTGTGAAAAGTCCTTAAAAAATATATATAATTGTGAAAATTGGAATAAAGGTTTGAATTAAAATGAAAAGAGGTTGAAAGTTTGAATTTAAAAATGTTTGAAAAAGTTTTCTAAAAGTCTTAAAACATTTGAATAAATTTGTGTTAAAATTTCAATTTGAAAAGATGAAAAAGATTTGAATTTAAAAGATTTGAAATAGGTTTGAAATTGGATTTGAAAAGAAAAGAAAAGAAAAAAAGAAAACAGCCACCCAATCTAACCCAACCCGCGGCCCATCCTCTTTCGGCCCACAGCCGGCCCACCCCGCCGCCTCCCTCCCTCTCCTCTCTCTCTCAGCCGCCGACAGGTGGGGCCCACCTGTCGGGGCCATCTTCTTCCTCCAGCCCGCGCCCCTCCTTCTTCCCCGCGTCGGCCGCCGGCCATCCCCGCACCCCCGGCGCCGCCTCCCCGCCCCCGCGCCCGTCCGCCTTCGCCATCAAGGTGCCGCGCACTCACCCACCGCCGTCCTCGCCTCTTCCCCTCCCCGTAACGGACGCCGCCCGCACCGAGCCGCCATTAATGGCGCCGGCGCCACCGACCTCCCCGCGCCGCCCTCGGCCGCCCTCTCCCTTTCCCCCCTCCGCCCTATAAAGTGCGAGCCCGAGCCTCACCTCCACCCCCGCACCGCTCCCCCGGAGCTCCTCCACTCCTCCACCATGCCACCACGGAGCACCGCCGCCACCGCCGCCCCGCCGCCCCGATCTCCTCCCTCCGCTCCCACGCGCCGCTCCCACCCCTTCAAGCTCGTGGTAAAGATCCTCGCACTCCCCTCTTCCTTTCGGTGTTTTTCCCGTGCGTTTTGGTGCCCGGGAGGCCATCTTGGCTCTTCTCCGGCGAGCCCGCCGCCGCCGCCGCCGCTTGGCGCCGCCGCCGCCGTGCGGCCGCCGCCGCCGTCGCCACAGGCCACGTCGGCCGTCCGATCTAAATCTACGGCCCTGATTAAAAGGGCTGCGTACCCCTTCACCCGGTCCACGGTGGACCGGCGGGACCGAGTCCACCGGGGGCCGGTCCACACGCTTGCGTCACCGCTGACATCATGCCTGCGTCATTGCTTGCGTCAGCCCACCAACCGCAAGCCGCCACGTGGCGCTCCCTTGGCTCACCCGCCGGCTGCCTTGACAGTTTTGCAAATAACCCCTCCCATTTCTGAAAATTACAGATATACCCTTCCACCTATATAAAAGCTTTCCAACTAGGTCCTGATTTTTATATCTAGGCCCCTGATCTCCATAGTTTTCATGTTTAATAGCCTATCCTTAACCTTTTACATATTAGATCTTCTAGTTCCACACATATTTGTGTTTAGGTCCCCGAAATCTTCCGAAAACCCCCCTAAACTTCCGGTTCTTTTACAATTTAGTCCCTGAACCTTGTTTCAGCCATAACTTTTCCATCCTAGCTCCGTTTTACGCGTTCTTGATGTCCACGCGATCGTCTCTCCGAGCCCGTCATTTCTAAAAGCTTGTTTTAGTCTTTTGGTAATGTTTGATGTATTGTTTTATTTATTGTATGTTTTCTTGCATGATCGTAGCCAACGTGCCGTTCGAGGAAGTTCAAGTACAGAGCTTTGCAGATAAGGAAAGTAGCTTATCGTTGGAGAAAGGCAAGTGACCCTAACCACCCTTCTACCTATGCTTTAATCAAGAACACTATAAGTTAATCGGAACATGGAGAACCACCCAGGAAAACAGTGCAACCACAGTCCATATGGCTCTGGCTTAGCCAATTAATTAGGTGTGTGATTGTGTTGACGACCCTATCCGAAAGGAACACGGGGGGCTCGGGTTGCAGGGGTATAGCCCGGTTCTTTTGGGGTAGCAGCCTTTGCTAAGGTGCTGACCACTAGGGAGGGTTATGGTCCGCCCTGAGCTGTAACTGTTGTGGGTTGTTGATGCTTTTGCATATCTTTGTAAAGGCTTCGTAGCGTCCCTATGCAATCACACCTCGGAAGTGTGGTATTGTGCCTGATCAGCACATGCGTGGTTGGGTTCAAAGTTCTTTGGAACTTTTACGCGAACTGTGGGAAAAGTGTGCAACCTCCGCAGTGTAAAGCGATCGATCGCCCGTGCTCACGGTCAAGAGCGGCCTGGACCCTCACATGATTAATTGAACTTAAAGATGGATTAATATTGCTTTCCGGTTATTCCGTGGCCTTGCCGAGTACCAACCATAAGTGTACTCATCCTTGCTTACGCCGTTCGCAGAAGAACCCCGGAGTGGAGTACTTCACCGACTACGAGGAGTTCTGAGGATGCGATCAACCAGTCAGAAGCCTGTGGAAGATGAAGATGGAGTCGCGTCTTCATAGTTATCGTTGTTCGTGTAAAGACCTTTGTGTCTACCATCGTGAGTGTAATAAAGTTAATAAACCTTTTCTGTACGTTTTGAGCAATGTCTTGTGATATTACACTCATGAGTCTATCATATGTGTGAAATTGTGATCCTGGCACACATATGAGATGCATTCGGTTTTCTACGGAAAATCGGGTGTGACAGAGTGGTATCAGAGCATTGCTGACTGTAGGACGCAGCCTCAGATAGAAATGGTCGATATTAAGGACTCTTTATCTAGAAAGCCTTTCCAGCATTCAAAATATCTTATTTACGCTTAAAAGAAATATTTTATTCTTTATTCTTTAACAAAATCAAATCTTTTGTTTTCTTCTATACTGAATCTGATTCTTGTTCTTCCACCTTGAACTACCACACGTGTTTTATAGGACAGTTTCTTAGGTTGCCTACCCTTCTATCAGTTTCGTTTCGATAGAGCCGTTCTTGTGAGGACGTGCGATGTTAATGCTTGTTGATTGTAAACATGCATGATTTGGATCTTTGACTTGATTGGAATGTTTTTGTGGAGTGATGGCCACAAATACATCAATTAAAGTTAAAATTTGAATCTTAGCCCCTTTTCTCTATTTCACCTTTATCAATTCAACTTCCTATCGGAAAACTTCTCTCTCTAACAATCAAATGGTAAACGTCAGGTCAGGAGCTGGACAGGATATTCCGTTCGTCATCAATCATTTCGAATCAAGTTCCCTCCTCCACCACAAGAATTAGCGATGGATCCCGCGATGCGGCCAGTTCTTTACGGAACGGATGCGGTTGATTCGAACCTCACCGCCACCGGCCCGAATCTACAGCACGGCAGAACCGACCACCACCTCAAGGACCCCCACCACCTCCACCACCGGTGAACAAGCATAGAGAATTCATGAGCCACAACCCGCCCACTTACTCTCATTCGGTGGATCCCCTCGATGCCGATGATTGGTCGAAGACCATCAACAAGATGCTAAATATCACCCAATGTAATGATCGTGAGAAGGTTTTGTATGCCTCGGGACGTCCGGCGGGTGCGGCCCGCCGATTGGTGGGATGCTTACACCGTCGCGCATGCCGCCGCCGACACCATTACCCGGCGGGAGTTCCGAGAGAGTTTTCGTACACATCACATCCCAGCTGGTGTGAAGAAGCTGAAGAAGAAGGAATTTCTAGCTCTGAAACAAGGCAACATGACAGTTAGTGAGTATCTGGATCAGTTTACTCATTTGTCCCGCTATGCACCAGATGAAGTCAACACGGATGCAAAGAGACAGGAACGCTTTCTCGATGGATTGATAGGACCACTTAACTATCAGTTGCAGAGCCACACATTTCTTAACTTTCAGATGTTGCTCAATAAGGCTATAGGCTTAGAAAATAAACGCAAGGAACTTCGTGAACAGAAGCGCAAGTTTCAACCTCAGGGTCAATCCAGCAGTAACACCCGCCCTCGTTACAACTCATCGCAAGACTCTCAGTTTCGTTCTAGCACACAAGGTAGAAGACATGGACAGAATCAACCGTTCTATCGTTCGCTTGATGAACCCGAAGAATCCAACCCAATGACACCTCAGGCTCCAAATCCTCATCAGAATCGCTCAGGTGCACCAGTAAGGAACACTACTCCGAGCCCACCCCGGTGGATGCTTCAACCGCGGAGAATTAGGACACTATGCCGCATTTGCCCTCGCCGCAATATGCGGACACCTCGTAGAGATAACGAGAGGTCAACGGAACAATATGCATGGTAGGGTGAACCATGTGACAACCGAAGAAGCTCAAGGAGACAAAGATGTTGTGCTTGGTACGTTTCTTATCAACTCGTACCCGCAACAGCTTTATTTGATTCGGGGCATCGCATTCATTTATTACCGAACGATTCGTCACAAAGCATGATGTACCCAAGAGTTCCATGAAGACACATTTGCTAATTAGTTCTCCAAACGGTGAAATGAAATCCACCTATGTATGCCCACAGGTCAATCTTAAGATCGGAGAGATAGATTTTGAAGCAGATTTAGTGATTCTAACATCCAGTGGAATAGATGTGATCCTTGGTATGGATTGGTTAAGCAAGCATGATGGAATCATTTTGTGTGCCAAGAAGTCGGTGCTCTTAACTACCCCGCAAGGAGATAGGATTGAGTTTGCCGCTGCAAGCCCGAAGAAGAAGGAGAAGTGAACAAGCTCTGTGATAGTAAACCGTTATCTTTCAAAGACATCTTGTATCTCCTCTTGTTTCCCGATCCCTCCGAATCTCGGGACGAGATTCTTTTTAAGGGGGTAGGATTTGTAACACCCGAAAATTCTATCACAATAAAATATTGTTAGCAACATGGCCTAGTTTTATTTTCTAAGGATTTAATAAATTTGAATAAATAAATTTGCCTTTAATTAAATTAAACATCATTTAATAATTAGAAACAATCAAGTGTTTGTGCATCATGTTGAAATGCATGAGTTTTGTTTGTGGTGTGATTTTAAAAGTCTTAAAAAAATATATATTTGTGAAAAGTCCTTAAAAAAATATAGTTGTGAAAATTGGAATAAAAGTTTGAATTAAAAAAAAATGAAAAGAGGTTGAAAGTTTGAATTTAAAAATGTTTGAAAAAGTTTTCTAAAAGTCTTAAAACATTTGAATAAATTTGTGTTAAAATTTCAATTTGAAAAGATGAAAAAGAATTGAATTTAAAAGATTTGAAATAGGTTTGAAATTGGATTTGAAAAGAAAAGAAAAGAAAAAAAAGAAAAAAACGACCACCCAATCTAACCCAACCCGCGGCCCATCCTCTTTCGGCCCCACGCCGGGCCCACCCCGCCGCCTCCCTCCCTCTCCTCTCTCTCTCGGCCGCCGACGGGTGGGGCCCACCGTCGGGGCCATCTTCTTCCTCCAGCCCCGCGCCCCTCCTTCTTCCCCGCATCGGCCGCCGCCATCCCCGCACCCCCGCGCCGCCTCCCCGCCCCCGCGCCCGTCCGCCTTCGCCATCAAGGCGCCGCGCACTCACCCACCGCCGTCCTCGCCTCTTCCCCTCCCCGTAACGGACGCCGCCCGCACCGAGCCGCCATTAATGGCGCCGGCGCCACCGACCTCCCCGCGCCGCCTCGGCCGCCCTCTCCCTTTCCCCCTCCACCCCGCACCGCTCCCCGGAGCTCCTCCACTCCTCCACCATGCCACCACCGGAGCACCGCCGCCACCGCCGCCCCGCCGCCCCGATCTCCTCCTCCGGCGCCGCTCCCACCCCTTCAAGCCCGTGGTAAAGATCCTCGCACTCCCCTCTTCCTTCTGGTGTTTTTCCCGTGCGTTTTGGTGCCCGGGAGGCCATCTTGGCTCTTCTCCGGCGAGCCCGCCGCCGCCGCCGCCGCTTGGCGCCGCCGCCGCCGTATGGCCGCCGCCGCCGTCGCCTACGAGGCCACGTCGGCCGTCCGATCTAAATCTACGGCCCGATTAAAAGGGCGCGTACCCCTTCACCCGGTCCACGGTGGACCGGTGGACCGAGTCCACCGGTGCCGGTCCACACGCTTGCGTCACCGCCGACATCATGCTCGCGTCATTGCTTGCGTCGGCCCACCAACCGCAAGCCGCCACGTGGCGCTCCCTTGGCTCACCCGCCGGCGCCTTGACAGTTTTGCAAATAACCCCTCCCATTTCTGAAAATTACGGATATACCCTTCCACCTATATAAAAGCTTTCCAACTAGGTCCGATTTTTATATCTAGGCCCCTGATCTCCATAGTTTTCATGTTTAATAGCCTATCCTTAACCTTTTACATATTAGATCTTCTAGTTCCACACATATTTGTGTTTAGGTCCCTGAAATCTTCCAGAAAACCCCCTAAACTTCCAGTTCTTTTACAATTTAGTCCCTGAACCTTGTTTCAGCCATAACTTTTCCATCCTAGCTCCGTTTTACGCGTTCGTGATGTCCACGCGATCATCTCTCCGAGCCCGTCATTTCTAAAAGCTTGTTTTAGTCTTTTGGTAATGTTTGATGTATTGTTTTATTTATTGTATGTTTTCTTACATGATCGTAGCCAACGCGCCGTTCGAGGAAGTTCAAGTACAGAGCTTTGCAGATAAGGAAAGTAGCTTATCGTTGGAGAAAGGCAAGTGACCCTAACCACCCTTCTACCTATGCTTTAATCAAGAACACTATAAGTTAATCGGAACATGGAGAACCACCCAGGAAAACAGTGCAACCACAGTCCATATGGCTCTGGCTTAGCCAATTAATTAGGTGTGTGATTGTGTTGACGACCCTATCCGAAAGGAACACAGGGGGCTCCGGGTTGCAGGGGTATAGCCCGGTTCTTTTGGGGTAGCGCCTTTGCTAAGGTGCGACCACTAGGGAGGGTTATGGTCCGCCCCGAGTCAGAATCGTCGTGGGTTGTTGATGCTTTTGCATATCTTTGTAAAGGCTTCGTAGCGTCCCTATGCAATCACACCTCGGAAGTGTGGTATTGTGCCTGATCAGCACATGCGTGGTTGGGTTCAAAGTTCTTTGGAACTTTTACGCGAACTCGTGGGAAAAGTGTGCAACCTCTGCGAGTGTAAAAGCGATCGATCGGCCGTGCTCACGGTCAAGAGCGGCCTCGGACCCTCACATGATTAATTGAACTTAAAGATGGATTAATATTGCTTTTTGGTTATTCCCGTGGCCTTGCCGAGTACCAACCATAAGTGTACTCATCCTTGCTTACGCTGTTCGGAGAAGAACCCCGGAGTGGAGTACTTCACCGACTACGAGGAGTTCTGAGGATGCGATCAACCAGTCAGAAGCCTGTGGAAGATGAAGATGGAGTCGCGTCTTCATAGTTATCGTTGTTCGTGTAAAGACCTTCGTGTCTACCATCGTGAGTGTAATAAAGTTAATAAACCTTTTCTGTACGTTTTGAGCAATGTCTTGTGATATTACACTCATGAGTCTATCATATGTGTGAAATTGTGATCCTGGCACACATATGAGATGCATTCGGTTTTCTACGGAAAATCGGGTGTGACAAACATGTTCAATTTGCTTTTGGACAGATTCATCAATCACACTTGGTGATGCACTAGCAACAGATTTCTTCTCCAAATCTTCCCTCAAACCAAACATTTGGTCTCTCTTTTGATTAAGATTATATGCAACTCTAGAAATGGGTGTCAAAACATACTGTAAATCTTGTAGTGACACTGATTCACCACCTTGCTGCATATCACAACTATCAATAACATTGCAGCACTTAATTTCACTACAAATGGCACTTGAAAAAGGCATAGAACTTGTAGGAACATCAGCTCTTAGAATCTGAACCTGAGAAGATGTTTCTTCATGTTCTTGCTGAACAAAATAAGCACCTTCACTTTGAAAATCAACAGCAACCACCTCTTTCTTGCTTTCAATTATTTCTCTTGTTTACAAATGATTGTGGCACTGCCCATTCTCATCTTGCATGGTATGTGTAGCAACATCTCCAAATGGTTCATGCTCAAGTTTCAAACAATCATTGGAGAGAACTTCATTGACTTTGGTCTTCTCAAACTCGGAGTCCAAACTAAAATTCTCGACAGCCATAACACTAGGATAAGTTCTTCCACTAGAATTGATAGAAAGATCAATCACCATATCACTTTCCATGTCAACTTGTGGCTCACACTTGTCTTCTTGCTGCACAACAATGCTCTTATTTTCAACACACTTAACATTTGTATCCATTGATTCACACATGGTAACAATAGATCGTTTCTTTTTGCATGGAGTTGAGGCTTGTTTACTTCTAACAACAAATGGCACTTTGGGCTTCAACTCAGCATGTAACCTTGTAGCAATGTCTTTGCACAAATTAATGCACTTTGAAATATTATCGTGCTGCAGCTCTTTAATTTTTCTCTCTTCTTGGAGTGCATATACCAAAAGATTGTGCACACTTCTTGCATACTTTCCCTTGATTGTAGCAACAATATTAGCATTAAGACCTCGCATGAAGTATTCTTTTGCATCCATGTCATCAACAATATTTGCCCGACGATTGGACAGATTTACTTCCTTGCTTGATGCACTTCAAACGACGAAGTAAAATCAACTCATACTCACGTGGAACAAATTCTTCTCTCATAGTTTTCTTCAAGTCTTCCCAACACCTGACAAAGCGCTTATGTGGATATATCTTCCACCATTCATGAGCATAATCTTCAAACTGAAGTGCAGCTCGTGAAACCTTCTTTGCTTCTGGAAAATCTTGGAGTTCAAGCTCATACTCCATTTGTTCCTTCCAATCAAGAAATTCCTCCGGATTAGTACTTCCATAGAATGGAAGTCTTGTATACATTCGACCTGTCATGGTTAATGCCTACAAAAGAGCAAGCATATATGTGGAATAAGACAATATGTGGAACTCACAACCTCACCTTCTCTTACCAACCAAAACTCTTATGCTTCCCTGCAAGTTACTAAGGCAATCTGTTAATGGTAAAGAGTAGTGATAATTGAGTGAATACATGATCAGAAAACCATACACGATGGCTTTTATGTGGAGCTTGGTAGGGTATAAACACAAGGAGCAATCTGAATTCTAGTTATTGTAAAGATAAGCAACAATCCAAACTAGAGATTCAATGCCTAGTGTTGATCACAAGATATGAAAGATGTGATGTAACAACACACGCACAAAAGACAAATTTCAGATTTGATGCAAACAAGGAATATGCTAGGGATGTTAAAGAGAATCACCTAGCAAAATTGCACCAAAATGATGATAGCAAGCTGGTTACACAAATTGATATGAAGGTTCAAACTCTTGTGCATACCAACAATCTGATCTTACTCCTTTCTTTCCAACACTTTTTTTAACTTTCTCAACACTTTTGTTTTTAGCGTTCTTTCTTCACTTTATTTTTGACACTTTTTTGCGCAATACTAAACAAGATCAGATATAACACTTGCACAAATTTAAGATGATAGAACCTAATATAACCAGTAACTATTTAAATAGGACAAAAAGTTTTCGCAAATGATAGAAAGGGTTTACTTCTTTTTGTGGGGATTTTCATATATATATATATATATATATATATATATATATATATATATATATATAGAAAGGCAAAAAAAGGACACACAAAGGATGATATAATCAATGTCAGATGGTGAGATCTGGACAACCCACGGGGGTGTTAATCCCTGTGGTTTAGTTGTTCAGCGGGGAGGAGTCTAAGGCTCAGAACTCGAAGGTCGCACACGAGTACGCGAAACGTAGAGAACACGATGAGTTTATACTGGTTCGGGCCTCCGGAGAGTAATAACCTACGTCCAGTTGTCGGTGTAGATTGCTTGGGGATTGCGTGATTGAAGTTACATGAGGGATCACCTCGTTCGCCTTATATTGGCCAGCGGATGAGGTCGGTTCCTAGACTCCTGGTCGGTTACGACCAAGAGACCTAAGTCTACGTTACACATCTTGCCATATCCCGTTGATCTGCTTCGGGAGAAGTCCACCGAGGTCTTGTCTTGTCTCGTACGCCAAGTCTTGAGGTCGTGATGAACAAGGCCGTATGGGGAATCTTCTGGAAGGTCTTCAGGAGGTTGTGTGGGCCGCCAACTAGGTCGGTTGGGCCCACTAACAGGTCGGCAGGTCTTCTAGTAGGCCGGACCCACTTGTCGGGGACGGTCGTGAGCCTGGTCCGTGGGGACCCAGGGGTACCCATGTCTCACAAGCCCCTGAGCGAGGTGTAGGCGCAGCGACCTTAGAGAGGTCATGACGAAGTCGTAGAGCTATCGACAGGTCGAATATCATGCACGTCGGTCCAAAAAAGAAAGAGAAACAAATCAACTTAGCAGCTGACCTGTTTGTAGTCTTGCCGAACAAAGAGAGGTCGAGTGACGACCTATAGGAAGCAGGCTTCCAATAGATCGAAACAACGATGAAAAAATTCAGAGGGCATCGAAGATGCACTCATGAGTACTATCTGAGCATCATGGCGGGCAGGATGGCCGGTACGATGGTCCAAAAAAGAAGAAGAGAAGAAAAGATAGGTCAAGTAACGACGTGATGAGAAAACGGTTTCCCAACAAGTCGGTACGACGAGGAAAACAAGAGGGCGTCAAAAACGCACTCGTAGAGTAGTCCCTGAGCATTGAAGCAGACAGCATGACTGGTTTGATGCTCCAAAAAGAGAAGAAAACTGAATCATGGTCTTGATCGAACGAAGTGTAGAGACACCCAGATCTCCTAGTATAGCTGCAAGGAGTCTGGCGGGGCCGACCTCAAGGAGGCCTTATAGGCGTGCCAACCTCGAAGAGGCCTCAAATCAACAATGCCCTGTATCCGAGGATACCCAGCAAGGTCTTGAAAGTTGCGTCGAATGAAGAGGTCGTTGAAGTTGTCGTAGCTGAAGTTTGCAATGTTCAAGTTTGGTTGGCGATGAAGCCAAAAAGGTTGTTGATTTACTTCATATGGAGTGTAGAGACACCCAGATATCCTGCATAGCTTCAAGGAGTCTGGCAGAGCCACTCAAGGCGTGCCGACCTCAAGAAGGTCTCAAGTCAGAAGCACCCAAGCACCGGAGATACTTGGCAGGGCCATCAGGCGCGCACCCCACGGAGAGGCCTTCACTCCCGTCATAAAATCCTTGGTGTCCAGAGCGGGCTAGCAGGGCTGACAAAAGCACACCGACCTCGGAAGGTCATGCATCAGGGCGCCCAACTAGGTTGGCAGAGCCGTAGACATACCGAGGTATTGGAAGACCTAGATGTCAAGGCACGCCGACCTCAAGGAGGTCATTTTGGTGTCCAGATGACCAACATAGCTGCCAGCCACCCAACGGAGCCACGATACTAAGGTATTAGTGACCTTAGCGGTAGGCACACCGACCACAGGGGCCCAACGAAAGTTGTAGATCTTCGTGATGCTTCTGATCTCCAAACGTCCAGAAGAAAGTGGTAGAGCATCGAGGCACGCCTACCTCGAAAGGTCTTCAATCGATCCTATGACCATTCTGCTTAGGAAACAGAAATATAGGCTGATTGGAACGAGTCCATTTACGTGCAGAGCCATAGTGGGTGCACCAGGACGCAGAGCCTAGCGGGTGCAAATAATAGACATCAGGTTGTAGAAGAAGGTCGTGAAGTTGTCGTCGAAGGGAGGCTAACTTAGGTGCGGAGCCCTCTGACACAGGGCCAGGCTTTGTCTTGTAGCGTAGACTGCAGGATCACGGGTCAACAGTGGTCGGAGATGCTCTTGCCACCTAGAAAACGACAAGCTGCCCACTGATCGAGGGGGTTACTGTAGCCATGTGACCTTTGTGGCGGGGCTCAGACATCATTGATGCACAAACGACAAAGACGTCGTGAGTCAGAAAGAGTAATGTCGTCGCCTTTAATGATGCACAGGCTATAGACCCCATTGCCACGTGGTGAGAGTGTCATCACTTCGCCAGCCGCCCGAGGCCCAGCTTTGGCTATAAATAGCACCGTGAGACTGAAGGAGGCAAGCATCGAGCATTGTTGAACTATGAAGCCACAGGATAGTTGCAAGGCCATGCCATGGGCATGCGACCATACACTAGAATGTAGAGCTGTGTTTTTGTAGATGCTTGAAGCTAGGAGAATTCTCGCGAAGTGCAGGCAACATCTCCATCCTCTGAGCCCAACCTCTGCATGGTACCAGGCAGAGTTTGGAGGTGCTGCTGGTCGAGCTGGAGCTAAATCAGGACGTCTCTAATGAGCACCGGGAGCTCACCGGAGCTTGGGGTTCAACACCGAAGAGCAAGCTCGTGTCTCCATTCCAATAGTTGGAGCCGAGCGTGCCTTAGATTTCGTGCTGTCCTGAAGTTGGTCCCCGCAGGGCCGCCATCAAGGTCCTGACGCTAGGAGAAGTCTCGCGACATGCCCTGCTTTGGCAGAGTAGGTCGTGGTGACCGCTATGAGTAGCTCAGGCCTTGTAGTATGCTTATCATGTGTGCAGGGTTCTGGATCCAGTGAGGTCGCAGGCGACTTGTGTACCTTCGGATTCTGGATCTAATAAGGTATAGGTAGTAGGTAGCCTAGGGGTAATCCATGTAATGTTCGCTCTCTTCTGTCCTGTACTTGGTCGATTTGGCAAAATGATTCGCCAAAGACCTAATTTCATATGATGTGGGGGCTTACAAATTGTGCTTGTCATCAGGACAACCTGATGTTGTCTTCTCGTTTGGCTGACGACCTAAACTCAGATTTAGGTCGCAGTGCTTGGTCTGTTATCAAAAAGTCCACCTCAATCTTCTTGCGAACTTCTCTGGATAGAGCCGTTGGGGCATGTTGTACGGAGCAAGGAGCCACAACGAATAGATTCGGTGCCCCCCTATAAATAGAGTGAGCCGAGGCGAGGGTGACCCTAGTCCCTTCGTCTTCTTCCCCTCGCTCCCATAGCTTTCTTCCTCTTTTGCTCCATAGCGATCTTGCGACCGCTGTGCTCCCGCGCCCGCGCGCCCAACTTCCTCCTCCGGCTAAGCCCGTGCTAGTGCCGCTGCTTCGCGTTGTGCACCTCCGACATATGCGCGTTAAGTCTCTGTGGCCCATTAGATCCACCGCAAACCCTAACCCTGAAATGGCAGTAGAGACAGCTTGCATCCCGGACCCCCAGGCGGCGTGGGTCCGGTCGACGATGACCGAGGCCAAGATCCAGGCGTTGGTGGACCGGGGGTTGCTCCGGCCGAAGACGGAGGTGGAGTGGAGGGCAGCCGTCAGGGAACATTTCCCGAGCGAGGACGTCAAAGAGCAGGTCATCTTCGGTTCCTTCTTCGAGCGCGGCTTCAACCTCCCGACGGGAGACTTCTTCCGCGGCCTGCTGTACTACTACAGGCTGGAGTTGGTACACCTCGTTCCTAACTCCATCACTGTAGTGTCAACTTTCATCCATTTTTGTGAGGCGTATCTGGTGATACCGCCTCACTTCACATTGTGGAGGTATTTTTTCTGCGTCAAAAGCACTGCAAAAGGTCGGGGCCATTGGGGGCTGTGATGTTCAGTTTGAGGTCAGGCCTCAAGGCAAGAATGGATAGACACCGACCTTCCTGACAACACCGCCGGGTGGAGATCGGAGTGGTTCTACATTGTGGACCAAATTCCAGGTCTCCCGCGGCGAACTGGCCATAAGCCAGTGAAAATTAGCGTGTGGGATCTGGGACTCTGCACCCGCGAACTCGAGGACTTGAAGGGGGTCCTGGAGCTAGTCAGCGACATGAAGAACCGAGGCATGACAGGAGCGGCGTTGGCGAGGTCATTCTGCCGGCGGATGATCCAGCCGATCAAGGATCGGGTCCACCCGGCGTATGAGTAATGTGGGCAATCAGATCCCACACGCGAGGTGAACCGCAAGGTCTCCAAGGAGGCGATGGCAGCTAGAGTTTCCCAGATGTATTCTAGGAAGGTGAAGGTGAAGAAGTGCCCGAGAGCACACTCGTTGAAGAGGCCGGCTGACCCGGTAAGATCCTGAGATCTGTCTTTAGGTCGTTGTACTTTGCTTTCTTGATTCACTTAGGTCGTATAGCATTTATGTCATCTGTTTCGTAGATGCACGAGCTCAAAATATGGTGCCCGGCGCCTCTCCTCCCTGAAGGGGAGATACATCGGAGGAAGCTGAGGTCGGACAAGTACAAACCTCTAGTAGGTCGTCTGCTGGAGAATTATGAGTCTAACTCGTCGGTGGAGGCCGACAAAGACACTGACGCAGAGGCTAGGGCGGATCCAGCCACCGGCGCCACAAAATCCCAGTGCAGGACCAGGTCGACAGTGGCGAAGAAGTCTGCTTCGGCCGTTGCCACTGCAATCTCTGCGGTGAAGGCCGCAGAGTAGAAGAAGAAGAGGAGGAGGAGGGCCGCATCCCCTCTGGCCGTCGCTACTCCAACGATTCCGACGCCTCTCTTGCGGGAGGTCGGGTCGGAAGATGAGGAGGAGGAGGAGGAGGAGAAGGATGAGGCCGTCGAAGAGCTGCCAGTCCCTGAAGACCAGGCAACGGGGAGGCCGGAGAGTCCTGCTGCCAAGAGGCAGCAGGAGCTGGTGTAGAAGACGTCGGAGGAAGCTCTAATGGACTTTCCCCTACCTGAGTAACGACGTGTCAACATCCAACTAAACAAAGACTCTAATGGACTGAAACTTAACCAAACTCACTAGATAAACAGATTGTAACAATAGGCTACGACAATTTTTTTAGGCTTTTTGGTGGATAGGACGAAGACAAAAAATATATGTAGCTTGGGGTAAAGAAAATCCTACCTTGGCAACGATGGCTCTGATAACAAATGATATGGATGTTGTCCCGATCTTCATGACATAGGATCTTGAACAAGATAACTAGCTGATAAATCAACCAAGATAAATAGCTACGAACAACCGGATAGTATGTAACCTGACGACACGCACAAGAAGCCAACCACCGTCTCTATAAGGTAGCCTGAATCAAGGATTCGCCCAATCACACTCTCAAAGAACCAACCTACGAACCTGAACACGAAGTACCAGGAGCACAGATTGGGTGCCGATGAAGCGGCCGCTGATGTAATCCCATAGGGAAATCACAAGAGCAAAGGGGTAGAGAATCACTCTCTGATCTTGTTAGCACACAGCTGAACAAAAGGTTTCTATTTCATTATCAAAAGTCATGAATATTTCAGAAATACATAGGGTATTTATACAAGGAACAACCCTCCTTGTTGGGTGTGAATGGACCTTTGAGTTTCTGGAGTTATGCGATGTGAAAAGCCACCACGAGCTGAAATCCCGAACAGCCTCGTGTGACTATTGGGTTCCTGCGCAGTCTTCACTAATTTGGTCAAAACTCTTTATTGGGAAGCCAAATGGACATGCAGTTTCTTGCACTGGAAAGTTAACTTCAGGACGGTTCCATGAAGTACTCATGCAGCTCCAGAGCTATTGGGATTTAAGAGTTATGATCAAATCATTATGAAGGTCCGAACATGTCCGAACTGATTGTTCCGAACTGATCTGTCCGAATTTGTCCGAACTGAACTTGTTGGATCCTCCTTGTTCGAACTGATCCACTTGTTTTTTCTTCTTTGCTTCCTTTTCGTGTATAGCTGCACCACCACTTTCACATATATACCTAAGTACAACCAATGTAGAACATTTAGGTAGTATAACATTCTCAGATATGTTAAAGTTAATTCCAACTAGGAGAGAGTTCACCTCTTGATGTAGTTTCTTGGCACGACTTCGTGTAATTGGTTCTTGGTTTATATTTGTTGGTGTGTTGTGTTCATCCACTTGTGTAACAGCCTAATCAGTGGGGATGTCTGCATCATTCTCCCTCTCTTGAAAAAGGAGTCGTCCTCGACTCTGATTATTGTGGGCTTTGTCATGTTGATGATCATTGTTGTAGTCGAATCTAGAAATGTGCTTGAGTCTGTAATCATACAAGCCAAGTAGCAGTCTTGGTAAAGAAAAATAGTAAGATTTGGAATTAAGTAAAGCTTTCACCTTGTATGAATGTTGAATATTGAGAGTATTTGTTGAAGTCTTTGACCGGACCGCATCAAGGAGGAGGAAGCCGATGGAGCAACTGCTGCTTGCTTGCCTTCCTATGTGCTAATATGTGGGCAAGGCCACCAAGATCTTCATGTGCCTCCTGGTGGACCTCCTCATTGCAGGCCTCGTCCTCGGCTTAGGCCTGAGTGCCTGACCCACCGCCACACGTGGATAACAAACAACGTTCAATGGTGTTCGCCCGTGCCCGCGAATGTCGGTGGTGCTCACGCATCCTCCGTGGCACCACCCACGCGAGCTAGAGCAGGTTGCTTCATCCAGGTCAAGCTAGAGCCTTGGCACTACTATACCGTAGGACAAGCAGAGCCAATCCGATGTAAATGTGGCAATGAATAGCAGCGCCGCCCAATTGACGTGGAGGCCAATCCCAACGTATGAGTCCAATGCCCTGTTAGCGATAATCAGCGCTATGCCCCCGACCGTGGCGTAGATCGGGCTATTGGCATATCTCATCCTCATGGAACGATGAGAGGGTGGAGTGGGAGGAAGACAACCCAAACAGGTGTTTGTCTCGCTGGAACTATGAAAATGATAATAGTGATGGTTGGGTAGGATTGCAGTTCTATTAGTTGTTAACTGATTACATGGTATGAGCTTTGTTCCTGTGCTTGGATAGTACCGGGTAGTACCAGGTAGTGCCTTCTGCCGTGTACTCATACTTTTTTCACCAACAAATTTTATTAGGTAGTTTCAGGTTGTACTGGGTAGTATTACTATGGTAGTACTAGGTAGTACCATGTAGTACCTAGTACTACCTAGTACCCTAGTATCTGCTATCGGGTCCGCCAAAATGGTACTATCACCGTTAGATCTCACCAGATGTATGGCTCACATCTGTACTATAAAGAATGTAAACAGTTGAAATTTTTTCTCACCCAATTTAGCTCCGTCTTACTCCTCACATCAAACTCACACGTCAAGTATCTGGAGACAAAAAGGTGGAACAATCATAAAAATCATAATTTGGGGAGTGTTTCTGCCAAAATCTTAATTGTTTTCACCATGATGATGTCTACCACCCTCGGTACCTACTTCTGGGCCCACCTATGAATACCTGGTTGTACATTTCCTCAGTAGTACCGTACGCGGCTTGAGTGCCTCATTGCACTGTGTCTAGCCTCACTAAAACTAAGAACGCCCGTGCGACTCAATGCGCAGGAAAGAAAACAGATGCTTGTGTGATGTAGTTGCCTATGAAAAACGACCCCACGCTGCCGGGGTGGAGATTGTCGGCCAGCATTTCACTCCATCAAGGTCGTCCCAGCCAAGGTAGCCGCACTGTGATCACGCTGACAGGTTGCTACTGTAATCAACGTCGATCGTGTCACACCTGATTTTCGAAGAGAAACCAAGTGCATCTCATATGTGCGCCAGGATCAAGTTACACACATATGATAGACAAAGAGTGTATTATCATTAATAGCATTTAATGGTATCACAAAGTTTAACCACTTATTACACTCAGGCATGAGACACGAAGGTCTCTAACAACGGAAAACGATAACTACTCGAAGAGTCTTCGTCTTCCACTCCCACAAACACTTGATAGGGGGACTGCGAGCCTCAAAACTCATCGTAGTCGTCGAAGTACTCATCACCATTGTTCTCCTCTGAACAGTGGTAATCAAGGTTGAGTACACTTATGGTTGGTACTCAGCAAGTGGGGGAAGATGCAAGGCCATCAAGGGTAGGCTAAGGTTTTGCAGCGGCTAGCATTTTAATGTTGGTCGAATTTTAATTAAAGAACGCCTATTTATTATGTGTAAGTTTATACCAACCCACTTAAGAAAAATTTTATAACCAAACAATCCAAAACTCATCAAACCACTATTTAATCTCATCTTTATGTTCATTAATCATGTGAGGGTCCAAGCCGCTCATGACCGTGAGCACGGCTGATCGATCAGTTTAACACTCTGCAGAGGTTTGCACACTTTAACCACAGCTCGCGTAAAAGCTCCGAAGAATCTCGTCCCGAGATTCACAAAGTCTAGCATGAAACAAAGGGTTCGTGTGTTTAGCATCCAACACTGCTTACATGCTTCCATATAATTTGTCTTACACAAGCTCCATAAACATAATTCTGTATTCTTCACAACTCACTGTATAAACATCACATCTCATGGAATACTCAACCTAACTCCACTTGTAACTCTCCATTCCTTTCCTCAGCTTCATTGACTTGCCTTGGTATAATTTTCCTGTCGTCTTGATAAAGTGATTTGAATAGAGTTGTATTAACTCCATGATTTTTTGACTATTTGAAATCACTCATCAAATCTTTTTTCTACTTTTGATCCAAAAGCTTCTTGGGGCACTGACTTATGAAGTGTCCTTCTTTGTTACAATAGAAACATGATTTTCTTGCTTTAGTATCCTGGTGATTGCATGTTTGACTAGAAGTAAAGGTATTGAGACATCGATCCTGAGGTTCATTATCATCCTCTTTTGCACACCAACTAGCAAGATGTCCATATTCTCCACACTTGAGGCAATATAATCCATCATCACATCTGAAACATAATCTTTTAATACTTTTTTCTTGGCTTTGTTCACTTGTATGCTTCTTGGGTTGTTTGATTCTATCAGGCCGAAATTCTTTGAAAATTATACTCCAATCCTCAAGGTTGATAATCTGATTACTGTCTACAGCTTGAGCAACTTCTTCTAGGATTGGAATTTGGGTACATAACTTCATCTTCTTATTGATATCTAAATGATAACATTGTCTAGCCTAATTTGTCATTAGGCTGACTTCTTTTTAGAGACATGAACGACCATAATGCTCACAACATTGACATGTTCTTGTAGTCTTCATATGTTCATGTTGTTCATTAATTCGCAACTCTGGTGCTCCATGACTTCACTACGTGAAAACCTCAAATAGGTCACGCAGCATTTGTAATGGGCCCTTAACGCCCGTTACATCCACCCACATTCGTAAGGGTTGTTGTTTGAAGAATCATATGGCGACTAGAGAGGGGGGGGAGTGAATAGGAGCCTGTAAAAATTCTTCTCAAAGAACCCGGCCTATACCCTAGTCAAATCCCGGTCACACACAAGCGATGGATCGAATCACACACCAATCGCCAAGACAACGAGGTTATGGATCAACCTCTAGTCTTAGAAACGATTCCTTGAAGCACACGCGGAAGCTCAAAAAAAGGAAGTGAGGAATCGAACCAAGGAACAAAGCAGTCAGGCTCTGGCGGACCGTCCGGCCAGGTGGGGCGGACTGTCCGCACGGGCCACGCGGACCGTCCGGCCTGCTGTCGCGGACTATCCGCACACACACCGCGGACCGTCCGGACCTACGCCGCGGACCATCCGAAAAAGCAAACAGAACCTCCAGAGACGACCCCGAATAACGGACCGTCTGCGGTGAGCACGCGGACTGTCCGCCAGGCACCCGCGGACCGTCCGCCCGGTACACGCGGACCGTTCGAAACTTCGCCCAACGAAAACTCAAAGCCACGACGGATCGAAATGAAAGGCGAGCAAGAACACGAAGAACATCCGACGAACAGGGACGGCGCGGACTGTCCGCCTGGTCCTCGTGGACCGTCCGTGAGGTGGAGACAGAGCAAAAAACGCACGACCCCGAAAGTCAACTCCCCCAAATCATCATCGGATTTCCCAAACGGTAGAAGCTATAGAGACAAGGGTTTCGGGAGTTGAAAAGCGTCACACAAGGATGCTATAGCCCAAAAATCTTGCCTCCTAACTTCCTAAATCACTGGGAATCGCGAATCCTTTGAGCACCACCAAAAGCTAGAGCACTGAACGAAAATCCTTGAATCGAAGTGGTTTCCCGGCGTTTAAGGGCACAAGATCAATCACAAAGATGCATGAGACATCCATCCATGTTCCCCTCAAAGAAATCCAGGGAGAAAACCACTCAAATCTGCGGAATCACACCGAGAACAAAGGCACCAAAAACAAGCACGAAAAAGACCACGGAAAACACAACGTGAATCTTCTATACAAACTAGGAAAGATTCACAAGGTCTAGCATGCCGCCCTAGCATCCATCCCTCTCAACAAATCTCACATGGAGCTCTCATGCTAGCCTAGAGAAAATGGAGAAGAACATAGCTACGAAAATGAGAAAATGGGAGGGGGAAATGAAACCCTACGTCGCGGAGAGAGAGAGAGAGCCATCCACACACACTCATGGCTTATATATCGGGTCCCGCCAGTGTGGGAAATGACTCGACTACCCCTAACTCAACTACTGGCGATACAACCCACGCAGGGGCATTTATGTAATGTTTGTGGGTCTTGCCATCGGACGGCCACGCCTTCGCCGCACCCCGCGTACTCCCGACGCAAGCCATGCGATCCCGCCGTGTGTCCTCCGCTTCGAAGCTTCCCGACACGCCCGGATCCCATCTCCATCGTGTTGGGTCTTCGGACTTGGTTTTGAGGTCCAAACCAAGAAACCGTCCTCCGATGGTTTTGTGGGCAAACCACCAAACCCCGCGTGCTCGGGCCGGCCTCCCGCCAAGCCCCTTGACTCGACCGCCACCGTGCACCGGCTCGATCATCCATGACTTCGTCTTGCTCATCTGGCCACCATGTGGCCCGCACCTAGTCCCGCCGTCCACCGGGTCCCTCGAACCGAGCCTACTTGTCTCTCCATCTCCCGGAGGCCCCTCAAGGCTGAAGACCTTTCGCGCCCGTTCTTCACCTGCAACAACACGAACTAGGCCACAGCCTACACCTGCGCACTGAGCCAAGAGTTAGTCCAACACCCATTGTCAATCACTCATCACTGAGGAGCGGTCATCCATCGACCACCGGGACGCTCCTGGTCCTCATTGTTTGGCGTCCGTTACCTATAAGCGCACCAGGACGACCCCAGGGTTGGCCTCCACAACACCCGTTACCAATGTGGACTTCTGGTAATGAGCTTCTTAAATGCTTGTTACATAAATTCTTTGTAACGGATGTTAAAAGAGCCCGTTACAAATGTCAAACCTATCGGTGATGGGCTTGTAAAGTCCGTTACCGATCAATGCCCTATCAGTAACGGGCTACTTAAGTCCGTTACTGATCGCTAGCGTATTGGTAACGGGCTCTAAAGTCCATTACCGATAATTTCGTACTGGAGGCGCATGCTTGTAGGATGCGTCTCCTTTGATTGCCACCTAGGGTCGCCTTTTTTCCAACATCAGAGACGCATGTTGTTATCTTGTTTGTGTCTTATCCTTTCGACACCACTCACTCTCTCTCCGTAGAAGGCCACTCCTGTTCCGACAACAACACTCGCTCTATCTCCTCAGAAGGTCACTCGCTCGATCTGTGTGCTCAGATGTCCCCGCCGTCCTGTCCCGTTCGCCGCCGCCAGCTGCGCGCGCTCTGAGGATCGCGCTTAATTTCTCTCCTCAGAAAGCCGGCGCTGTAGCAGGCCGACTGGCCGTGTATGCGCGACGGCCAAAGGGGCCAGAGTGGACGTCGACCGCGCCATCCTCCGTGTTGTCGCCGCGGCCGCGACGCCGCCTCCGATCCTCCTCCTCAGCCGCGCTCGCCTCGTAGAAAGTCCTCGTCAAGGTGGAAACTAATTAGCCCCTTTTATTGAAATTCTTCAACTGTCTTTTGTGTGATGAATTATGCTCATTTGCTGTATGGAATGCAGATGGCGTCTGCTGCTCAGGCTTGGATGTACAAATAGCCCCAAGAAGATTGGGAGAATTTGTTAAGCGGGGTCAATGGTTTTCTAAATCAAGCATAGGTGGATATGAGAAACCTTGGTGTTCATGCAATGCTTTGCCCCTGTATAGATTGTCTCAACCAAAAGAAATTCGCACAACGGGAAATCATTTTTCATCATTTGGTCACACGTGGTTTCACAAAAAATTACACGTGTTGGAATAAACATGGTGAGGAAGGCCTTACTGAACTCGAAGCAGGCTGCCTAAATGAAGGTGAAGTGCGACACCATGCTAACCATGATGAAGACCTTGATGACAACAAACTTTTTGGGGGAAATGAACCATTGTTTCCACCAAATATGTTGAGGCCTGAGGGTATCACTGATCAGGAAGTTAGGGGCTTTGATGATGGTGAGGTGTTGCAATGTGTGTACAATGTTGATCAAATGTTGCAGGATGTTGAGTTTTAACGAGTGTACACACCTTCTGAATTAGCGAGGCTGAAGTAGTTCATTGAAGATTCAAAGAAACCCGTCTATCCTGATTGCCAGAAGTACTCTCGCCTTTCTGTTGATCTAAAACTTCTGCAGCTTAAGGCAGCTCATGGTTGGAGTAACAAAAGTTTCAAACATCTATTGGATGTGCTTAGAGACATGCTACCTAAAAGAAACCAAATAGCAGAGTCTGTCTATGAGGCGAAGAAGATAATCTCTCCTTTGGGAATAGAGGTTTAAAAAATTTATGCATGCAAGAATAGTTGTGTATTGTTTCGTCGAGATTATGCAGACCTTGACAAGTGCCCCAAGTGTGGCTATGATCGGTACAAGAGGAAAAAGGATGGTGGAGATGATAATAATGTTGATGATGAGAACAAGCCCGGCGAGATCAGAGGCAAGAAGGCTAACAGAGGGGCTCCTGTGAGGGTGGCATGGTATTTTTGCATCATTCCTCGGTTGAGAAGATGGTTCGCGACATGAAAGGAGGCCCAACTCTTGCATTGGCATGAAGAAGGACGAAAGGAGCTTAATTATAAGAAAGATGGCAAGTTTAGGCACCCCGTAGATGCAGCGCAATGGGGTAACATTATTACCCACTTCCCATGGTTTGACAACGCAAGGAGCATATGGTTTGCTATGAGAATAGATGGCGTGAACCCATTCGGTAACCAGAGCTCAACACATAGCATCTGGCCTATCGTGCTGTCATTGTACAACCTTCCACCCTGGCTATGCAACAAATAGAAATATATGATGCTTATAATATTGGTCTCTGGGCCAAAGCAACCTGGCGACCGTATTGATGTCTACTTAAGGTCACTAGTTCATGACTTGAAGATATTGTGGAAGCTGGTGTGCCAAAGGTTTGGGATGAGTACAAGCGTGAGGAGTTCATAATGCATGGCATGTTGTTCACCACCACCAACGGCAACCCGGCTCATCGCAACCTCTCTGGTTAGAGTAAAAGGAAAGGTGCAGCTTGCCCACACTGCTTGGAAGATACTTGCGCAATATGGCTAAGACATTCAAAGAAATACGTATTTATGGGGCACCGTCATTTTCTCGGCAAGAAACATCCATACTGGGCCATGTATTGTCAGTTTAATGTGGAAAAAGGAGAATCGAGAGGCGTCGTTGCATGTGATTGGAGATCTGGTCCACTTGAAAGTCAAGGACATCAAAACTATCGAGGAGCTACCCAAACTGTCTGAAAAAAACCATGGCAAAAGAAAGAAACGAGATGGTGAAGAAGAAGATGGAATGTGGAACAAGAAATCAATTTTGTGGGAGCTAGAGTATTGGCCGATGTTGGATGTGCGTCATTCGATTGACAACATGCACGTCAAGAAGAATGTGCGTGAAGCTTCTTGTGGAACATTGCTACAACAGAAGTCCAACGGAAAAGATCATAAAAATGCAAGGGAGGATATTAAAGAGCTGGACATTAGGCCAGAGCTCTATGTATAGGAAACAGAGATGGGGATGAACCTTCCCGTTGTTGCAACCACCTTATCAAAGGCAGAGAGGAAAGAATTATGTCAGTTTTCACATGATTTGAAAGTACCTTCAGGCCACTCATCAAACTTCAAGAGGCTAGTATCAGTGAAGGACATGAAAATGAATTTCAACTTGATGAAATCTCATGATTGCCATGTGTTGATGAGGACCATGTGTGGTTCGAGGACCGGTGGATGGTCGCTTCCTGGTGTGATGAGTGATTGACAACGTTGTGTGGACTGACTCTTGGCTAAGTATTGCAGGTGCAGGTTGTGGCTTGACTGGTGTTGGTACAGGTGAAGAACAAGTGCAAAAGGTCGTCGTCGGTGAGGCCTCCAGGTGTGGAGAAGACAAGTAGGCTTGGTTCGAGGGACCCGGTGCCCAGCAGTGTCAAGTGCAGGCCGCATTGTAGCAAGAACAATAGTACAAAGTCATGGACGGTTTCTTGGTTGAGCCTCAAAACCAAGGTCGAGCCGGGACTACGTTGGAGCCAAGTCATGAGTAGCGATTGGCAGAGGCTGCACCGAGTTCGCGAGGTTTTCAGTGGTTCACCAGAAAACCACTGGGTTACTCGGTTGAACCACAAAACCGAGGCCGAAGACTCAACGAGGAGCTACGGCCACCCAGGCCAGTTCAACCACACAGGAGGGGCGGTCAAACCACCTGGGCCGGTCTAACCGCCTAGGGGGGCGGTCTGATCGCCCGGGTCGCTGCCGCCGAGAAGCTTCGATGCGGAGGACACACGTCGGGATCGCAAGGCTTGTGTCGAGGCTAAGCAGGTTGCGGTCGCTAGGCATCCGTTCGATGGAGAAAATCTGAAGACTTCCAAATTCGCCCTTGAGGGGCTTGTATCCCTAGTTATTGAGTAAGGGTAGTTTGGTCTTTTGGGTGCCTCCATATATACTCATTGAAGGGATGGATGGCAGTCAACTCTTGGAACCCTAGCTCATTTGTTTTTCAATTTTCATTCTCATTTTCCCCTAGTTTTTCCAAGGAATAGCTTGAGTGCTTCATGTGAGATCTAGAGAGAGGGATGGATGTATGGGTGGCAAGTTAGACCTTGTATGAACCTTCATGGTATGTATAGATGGTTCGGCGTGGTTCCTCAAGGTTGTGTGTTGCTTTTCCCGTCCTTCTTTGTGGTGATTTCGGAGCTATTTGTTGTGATTTTCGTGGTTGAGTTTTGAGCACGATTTCTAGGGGATTTTGTGGAGTGTCATGTATGAGAATTTTGTGCCTCTTTGGCTGGTGACTTTGCCCACAAATCTCCCATGAATCGGACTCGATTTGGTGGTTTTTCGAGTTGCTCGAGTTCTCGCCCTACAGAGCCAAAATCTTTGATTCCTCTTGACTGTGAGCGATTCGGGTCGATTGCTTTGAGGTAGAGGTTGCCTAGGAGGTAACCGAGCTATCCCCGAAGTTTTGCTGCAATCCGTGGAGTGATTCGAGAGATCAGGCGATGGGAAGTTGAGGGTTGACCTGCGGTAGGTTTTCTTGAAGGGGCAGTCTAATCGCCTAGGGGGCGGTCTAACCGCCCTGGGCCTTCCAGGTGAAGGTTTTGATTTTGCCGGATTTTCCTCCGTGAGTTTGTTCGCCTTGATCAGAGGAGCGTTCAGGTGAAATCTCGCGTTGTTTTCATGCTGCTTGTTAGGAGTTCTTGCTCGGAGTTTCTCGATGGGTACAAGAGCTTAGACCGCCCCAGGTAGCATTCTAACCGCCCCTAGGCCCCTAGGTGAAGTTTTGGTTTTCACCAAGATGTCCTTATAGCAATCTTGGCCTTGATCAGAGATTTCTGCTGGCGAGACCGTGAAGTGTTTTGGTGCTCGGAGGAGGCTTTTCGGAGGTTCCCTTGGTCACCAGGTGGAGGCGGTCTAACCGCCCCCCATACCCGGTCAGATCGCCCCCTCCAGTCTGCCGGCTCCTGTGTTGTTTCCGCTGCCGTGAGCGTGTAGGAGTTGAGGTTGCTGGTAGTGTTTGTTCCTAGTACCAATAGCACTCTAGTGGCTACGTGGTTTTGACAAACGGAATGTAGAAGTGCGGAGCGTGTGATTTTGGGTATCCGACCGAGCTAGTTCATCTTGTTGGAGTTTCGATCTCCTTCGAGAAGAATTTTTATCGACTCCCATTGAATCCCCCCTCTTCGGTCGCCTAATCGGTCCTTCAATTGGTATCAGAGCCGGTTCGGGTCTTTGTTGACTCTAGCCAGTTTAAGATCCAAAGATGGCGTACCAGGAATGAGGTTCGGGTCCTCCACACTTCGATGGGAAGAACTACCAGATGTGGAGTAAGCGGATGGCGGCGTTCCTCCGCAGAATGGGTCAGATCCTTTGGGATGTCACTGTGGACACAAGTTATGTCCAACCGATGAACTTCCTTGCTCCAGGATCGGGTGCACACCGAGCACTTGGCTTGTAGAATCTGGTCGGTGTTGAAGGAAGCTCATGTTGGGAATGCCCAGGTTCAGGCTCGGATGTATGCGACTTACCGAACAGAGTACGAGAACTTCATTCATCTCCCCGGTGAGTCCATCGATGCCTTGTTTTAGAGGTTTACGGTGGTGGTGAACAACATGAGGGCCAGTGTGGACGTGCTCCCGCACGATGATCATGATAGAGCCGACAAGATCCTACACTCGCTGGATCATACGGTTTGGGGCGGAAAGTTCAAGGCCATAGTTGAGTATGAGAAGTATGATACCCTGACCGTGAACGAGCTATTCTCGAAGCTCAAGTCGGCTGAGGTGGATCGGGGCTGGGCCCGACTGATTCCCATAGTCTCGCCCTCATCGGTGGTATGAAAGGAAAGGCTAACGCTAACCCATCCACCAGGATGTTCTCCTTGTCCTCTTTGATGTCTATGCCAGACGAGGAGTTCGACGTGCTTGGAAAGGATGAGCTAGTGCTGCTGACGAGGCGGTTCAAGAGGCTGCACGAGAATCGAGTGAACAGGAGGAGGAACACGAGGACATGCTTCCAGTGCAACAAGCCGGGACACTTCGTCGCCGACTGCCCGAAGAAGGTCGAGAATAGGGACAACTACAAGCACAAGTCGAAGACAGATGGCAAGTACCAGTCGAGGCGCGACCACAAGAGCAAGCACAAGGGCAAGCGCAAGGACGAGCGACGATCGAGGAAGAAGGAGAGCCGAGGCAAGGCACGAGTGATGGTTGGAGCGAGCGACGTCGATTCCAGTTCCGCGTACTCCACCTCGAGCTCAAGTAGCAGTGAAGATGAAGGTGATCGTCGCAAAGACAAGAAGTCATTCAGGAACCTGAGCGGGCTGAGCTGCTTCACTAGAGATGACTTCTGTACCGTGGCGCTGACCTCCGGCAGCAAGAAGAGTACCCAGAGCGACTCGGACTCTGACTCCGACGATGAGGTGCGTGATGAACTTCCCTTCTCGCGTCAGGAGAATGAACGGCTTGGCTTGTTGCTTGATAATCGTGATGACATGCTTAGAGAGGCTAAGAAAATGAGGAAAGAGCTTAGGGCTTTGCTTGATGATGCTAGGACTAGAGTGGATGAGTTAGAAACACAGAACTTGAATGCTATTTTTAAGGAAAAGCATGCCTCCAAGTGTGAGGAACTAGATATGCTCAGGGTTGAAGTGGCTGAGCTTAAGTCTAGACTTGCTTTACTAGGTGCTTGCACTTCTTGCCCTGTTTTGAAAGAAAAAATTGATGAGATGCATGCTTACACTGTTTCTCTTGAGGCTAAGTGGAAAGAACCAATTCCTACATCTTGCTCTACCTGTGAATTGCATGCTTTGAAGAATGTAGAACTTGCACATTATGTTGATCGTTTGCAGGATGAGAATGATGAGTTGAGAAAGTTGATGGGTCGGTTGTCTGGTCATGAGCCTCAGTTGAGGATAATGATCGATACATACAAGAGGCAGGATGGTGAGGGACTTGGGGCAAACAAGGTTGGTGAGGGAAGTGGAGAGAATATCTCAGAGCCACCAGAAACCCTCCGCAAAAATGCTTTTCCTCGTAAACCGAACCATCTCAGGAACCGACTAGACACAACCCCAGCTCCACCTGTGTTTCTTCCACAAACAAATGATTTCCAAAAGCCTATCAAGTTTGTGAGCACTTTGGGGAAAGTGTTCTTTGGGAAAGAGAGTGAGAAGGCAAGTGGAGAGAAACCAAGTGAGCAGCCCCATCCTAAGCCCATAAAGTTTCATTGTGGCTATTGTGGGAAAGGTGGTCAGAAGGATGAGTTTTGCTTCAAGAGGAAGCGTGAGGAGAGAATTGCGAAGGAGTGGGCGAACAAGGATATGTATAACTCTTCCCATGGTGTACCTAAGCCTCATATGCCACTACCCAAGGGTAAAGCTCTGGTGAGAAGCGTTCCGGCATGGGGAGATGCGAGTTCCCGCAGCCGAGGAGTTTTTCTGAAGAGGGCGTTCAGACCGGCCTAGCCAGGCGGTCAAACCGGCCCTGCCCAGACGAGGGCGGTTAGACCGGCCAGGCTAGGCGATTCAACCGGCCCCCAGAATTCTGGGCGGAGAGGTTTTCGTGGTGGTGAGTCGAGTGGTTTCAGTTCTGGAGGTCGTGGTGCTGGTGGTTGGTCTGGAGAGTCCGCAGGTAGTCAGTTTTCTAGGCGTTCTACCCCTCGTGCTCAATACGGGGATGGGAGGAGTCGTAGCTTTGCGATGGAGAAGAGGGACGGTCCACGGTCTTCCTTTCGTGGTTTTGGTCCTCCTCCAGTTAGAGAGGGATCGTTCCCTTGTAGTGGTTACCGTGGTGGTGTTCGTGGAGGTAGCTTTGGTAGGAAAGATGTTTTGGATTGTGCTAACCCTACTTTTGAGCAAATGGGTTGGCACTGGTTTTACTCTTTTGGTACTAACCATAGTGCTGAGTTATTTGTTCACTCACGTGCTCGTTTTTAAATTTTATGTGGGAGACTTGAAGAACATTTGGTTGATTGACTCCGGTTGCTCAAGGCATTTAACCGAAGACAAGGGGTGGTTCTCATGTCTCGTCCCGGTGGTGACAAAGAGGTACATCACCTTTGGGGACAATGGGTGAGGGTGTGTGCTATTAGAAGGTGAGATTAAGGTGAGTGACAAAATCTCTCTCAGGCGTGTTGCTCTTGTTCAATCGCTTGGATACAATTAGTTTTCTGTGTCCCAGCTATTGGATGAGGGTTTTGAGGTGTTGTTTTGGCCTGGTGGTTCTCGTATTTTGGACTCCCGAGGGGACCTTGTCTGTATGGTCGTTCCTGAGGGTCAGCTGTTTCGAGTTGATTTTTCTCAGTCTTCTTGTGTTGAGCGTTGTTTCTTGGCTGGTTCTTCGAGTGAGTTGTGGAAGTGGCATAGAAAGTTGGGTCACTTGAGCTTTGACCTTTTGTCTCGCTTGAGTAAACTGAATTTGGTCTGAGGATTGCCACGGTTGAGGTTTGAGAAAGAGTTGTTTTGTGCGCCGTGTAGGCACGCCAAGATGGTAGCCTCTTATCACCCGCTTCTCACCGATGTGATGACTGAGCGTCCATGCGAGCTACTCCATATGGACCTTGTTGGCCCAGCTCGTGTGCGATCCGCGGGTGGGAAGTGGTATGTCCTTGTTGTGGTGGACGATTACTCTCGGTATGCGTGGGTGTTCTTTCTTGAGGAGAAAGGGGAGATGTTTGGTTTTGTTCGGGATCTTGTCTTGAGGTTGAGGAACGAGAGGCACAGAGATGCCATACGAGCAATCTGTAGTGACAACAGCTCAGAATTCTGAAACTCTCATTTTGAAACCTTTTGCCATGACTTGGGTCTTGAACACTAGTTTTCGAGTCTGTATACGCCTCCCCAGAGTGGTGTTGTGGAAAGGAAAAACAGAACCTTGTGTGAGATGGCTCGGACGATGCTTGATGAGCATAGGACTCCGAGAAGGTTTTGGGATGAGGCGGTGAATACCGTGTGCTATGTTTCGAACAGGATCTATCTCAGAGTGCATAAGAATAAAACATGCTACGAGTTGATGCACGGTCGCACACCCAAGGTGAGTCACTTCCATGTCTTTGGTTGCAAGTGCTTTATTCTAAAGAAAGGGATGAAGTTGGACAAGTTTGAGGCTAGGTCGGTCGATGGTATTTTATTTGGTTATGCATCTCACTCTAGAGCATATCGTGTGCTCAATCTTGAAACTAACCAAATCGTGGAGACTTGCGAGGTAACCTTCGATGAGACACAGCCACGTAGTCAGCTTGTTTTTGAGTGTGCAGATGATGATAAACTTGGCGAGGAGATCTTTCAGGAGGAGGAGCATGAACATGGAGACAATGAAGATGGAGGTGTGGTGCTCGCGGCTGAGCATGTACCTACTACTTCGACTACGGTGATGGACGGCCCTCTCCCACACCTACAATGACAAACCAAGATCAAGGAGAAGCTCCTGTTGAGGGAGAGGTAGCATCAAGGTGAGAACCTCCCCGGCGAGTACAAGTGGATCACCCAGCTTCAAGGATCATCGGTGACGTGAATGAACGTACTACACGGTCGAGGGTTCGGAACAATTCTCATTTCACTCATGCTGCATTTGTTGCCACCTTTGACCCCAAAGACATTGGACACACACTACCTGATCATGATTGGGTTAATTCGATGCATGAGGAATTGGAGAACATTGAGAGAAATCAGGTTTGGGAATTTGTTGACCCTCCCCCAGGGTGTAAGCCGATTGGGACAAAATGGGTGTGGAAGAAGAAAGAGGGAGAGAAAGGTGAAGTGGTGAGAAACAAGTCAAGCCTTGTTGCTCAGGGGTTCAGTCAGAAGGAGGGGATCGACTACAGCAGACCTTTGCTCCCGTAGCTCATTTGGAGGAGATTAGGATCCTTCTAGCCTTTTCCGTGGCTAAAGGGTTCATGTTGCACCAAATGGATGTGAAGAGTGCCTTCTTGAATGGTGTGTTGGAGGAAGAAGTGTATGTAAGGCAATCTCTGGTGTTTGAGAGTGAGAAGTACCCCCACCGGGTGTACAAGTTGAGGAAGGCGTTGTATGGGTTGAAGCAGGTGCCTAGAGCTTGGTATGGTAGGTTGAGTGGGTTCCTGTTTGAGCGAGGGTTCTGTTGGCGCAAAAAGTGCACTCAACGCCAATCACACAGCAAGCCGAACAAAGCTGGCTTCACACGCGCAGAGAGCAAATGACGTGCCAGTCAATTTTTCCTGAAAATTAACAAAAGATAAAGCAGTTAAATACCAAAGCTTGGAACTTGCCGGGTGGTACCAGACAGTTCCATATTTACGGCTAAAAGCCAAGCAGGATGACACATAGCTATGTAAAGCTATCTGTCAAAGAACCACGGCCATTCGGGCAACCACAAAGGGAAAAGGAACACTGCCGAATGGATGACGTAAGCATGACAACGACCGGTCTTTATATAAACAAAGATGTACGTGCAAAGTTATGACCGATCTCCATGAAGATTAACATTAAATAAATGAAGTAAAGCACGGACATGATCATGTATTAAATGAGCAAGCATAGATCCAAAGCACTAGTCTACCGCATGTCTAGTTACTTTAAAATCCGTCGAGTACGATATCAAACAAATCTATCCACCGCATGATACGACTTGCATGAAAAACGCACCACCTTCCACAAATAGATCTATCCACCGCATGATACAATCTAAATATGGAAAGCTAAAAGCATACATCATTTAAAACATAAATAATGCACGTGATCTACTCGTGAAGAAACATAACCGAATGCGGCTAAACAGCCGATCCAGGGTCCATGAAGAAGGAACAAACATTACCACGTGAATAAATCTATCAGACTGGTTTGGGAATCTAATCCACCGGATGACTAGCTCCAAAGCAATCCAAAAACCTGCATCTACCGCATGATACCCAACTCTTTCAAGATTTATACGAACATGGCAAGCTTGAACCCGCAACACGTAACAACCTAGATCGATTCGGTTTCGGCTATCGGAGAGCACAAGACCCACGCGTCGAAACACGGAACCTGCTCGAACAAGGATCATAAAAAGATACAGCCGATCCAAACCTATCTAGATTGGGCAAAGATGTGTTACATGAATTAAAACATAAAGTAAAACTCAAGATAACACGGGATAACTTAATGAATCTATTGGATCTTGCCAAAATCCAATAGAGCCGATAACTAGCTTCAAGCTAGATCTTAGCCTACCGCATGGCTCGTGATCTAACAAGAAACCTTCTTGAACCAAGCTTGAATCTACCGCATGACACGAAACATGGTAACAAGACTACTTGCATCAAATCTAAATCCACCGCATGATACTAGACATGATACAAGGTTGTCGGTACTCACGGAGGTCGACGGATCGATTGGCCCTCTCGAAGAACTCGACGACACGACAAGGACTCTAGGGTTTGGCGTAAGTCCGGTGTGTATTGAAGAATGATCGTGTCTTTTACATACATTCAGGGGTCATATTTATACCCTGTTGAGTACAACTGCGAATGGATTCATTGCCTAACTAAACTCGATCGCCTGTCCATCCATTCGTCTCCCCTGATTTGAGCCACGTCACCGTCCAATCCCGCAAAATCAGCTCTACTGTTCCTTTGCCGAACCGGAGCAGACAGCCGACCGCAGATCTCTTTGCCGAAAATCTCTGGAAATATCCTTCCTTCCACCAGACGGACTCTTTTTCGAACCGGACCCACAGGTCAGACTCCTTACCAAATTTTGGTGTTAACACATGCCCCTTCAATTGTGGGATAAAAGTAATTTTGTTCCACAATTGACTCCAGCCACGAATCCTTGAATCAAATCTGTCAACACCTGTTCTTCGCAATCCGCCGGAATCTTCGTTCCGATCCAACCCTAGATCCCCTCGTTCCGAGCTCGAACCCCTAATGGCAACTCAGAACCAAGCTGCTCAGGTAAATTCATCCCCCGCAAACCTTGTTCGGCATTAGGTTTTCAATTTTACCTGAGATTTTCCTTTTCCGCTTTCTTCCAGGAGCCTTCTACTGATCTTTTGATTCCTACTGAGGCCAACTCGCAGTCCTATTACCTTGGTCCTGTAGGGAATCCCGATCCTCGAGATCTTATCGCCGCTGAATCTCAGAGAATCCCCTTCAAGGCAGCTTTGTCTCCACCTCCTCAGTGGCAAGATGCGTTCAAAAACTGGCCTTTGCCCCCAATTGCAGGCTGGAAGACTTGGTATCGGAGGATTCTTGCAGATAAGAGTGGTTTGACCAACCTGGATACTCTCCGTATCGCCCAATGCTTGGAGTTATCCGTGGCTAAGACCCCCAAGAATGAAGATCTTCTGATAGCCGCATGCCACTTCTGGTCAAATGGTGTCAACGCCTTCCTTTTTGGGCATGGCCCAATGTCTCCAACCTTGGCCGATGTATATATGATCACTGGCCTTGACATCACCGGGTCTGTCCAGCCCTGGGACTTCAAAAACTCTTCACGCCAGACAGGGGTAAAGCCAGGGAATGGCTATAAGAATTATATCTTGAAGCACATGAAAGACAATCCCCTTGGCGATATTGAATACAGGGCCTTTCTGAACATGTGGCTGTGCAGATTCGTTTTCTGTGGCAAGGCCAACGAACCCACTTTGAACCACATCGCAATGGCGATTCATCTAGCTGGTGGCAATCGCCTCCCTCTGGGAAAATTCTTCTTGGGCAGCGTATATCATATGCTTCATCAGACTGTTACCCAAATGTACACCAGCCAGAGGATAACATGTGTCAATGGCCCTTGGTGGTTTGTTCAAATGTGGCTGCAACTCCACATGCATCAGATTGTCGGCGTCGATTTGAACTCCAGGTTCTTCCCTTTGTCCAATCACCCCGAAGGAGAGCCTCAAGCTACCAGAGGATGCCAAAACTACGGAGAAGCGGCTTCAACTGTTTCCATCCAGCAGGACATCAGTCAGCTCTTCGAGTTGTTCTTCAAAGGTTTCCCTAATCCTCTTTGGCTTCCTTATCTAGGCAACGACACCTTGACCTTCCCTGTTGAATTTTCCTTTGAGCCCGGCCATCAAGATAGGAGATTCTTGGAGATCTTTAATATCATAATCCGCCCATGCATATTACCGGCCGAATTCAATGGAGGAAGGCTGAATGTCAGCACTTATGAATACTATCAGCCCAATGTAATGGCCAGACAACTTGGATGCGGCCAGATGCCCCCAAGATTGTTCCTGCATGAATTCCTCAAACCCAGGGAGGAAATCAAAGAACTGATGCAGGGCAGCAGAGTTTTCAACTATGTGTGCAGTCCCACTATCTACACATGTCCTGTTGTGCCCACGACCATAGCTCACCCCACCTTCAACTCGTGGTGGCAAGAATTTCATGACCACATCTTCAGTGAGTCTATTCATGTATTCTGTGCAGAGTTGGTACCTGACTTTCTGCCAACTTCAGAGGTAATACAATGAGCCCTTAGATCAGGCCTTCCTTCTTTATTCATGGTCCTGACATTCATCTTTCTGTGCACAGAACACAGTGCCTGCCCCTCGAGCCAGGGCAATTGCTTACAACGCTGAAGGCCCAATTTCAGCACTAGGATTCAAATCCACAACTCTGCATCAACTAATGGCCAGATATGCTACCACAGATCCCAACCTTTCTAGCCTCGCTGCAGACAGGAGGCAAGGTCTGCATCTGATTGCCCCTCCAAGTGCTAAAAGGAGGACTGTCAAGAAAGTGCTTGTTGAGGTAAACCCTTTTACTTTCTTGATTACCAGGTCACTCTGTTCTTGATGAATCATATTATTGTGGATTTCAGACCAGAGCCCAGCAGCCTTCAAAACCAGTACCTGCCAATGCCCCATCCACTGGTATGACCTCTACTGCTTTTTCTTGAGGATGAACACTGGCATTTACCTTCCCAATTTGGCATTTGCAGAAGAAACAACAGAAGATCATCTTGTAAATGTTCCAGTGGTCCAGCAAGCAAGTCCACCTGGGGCTGAGTTACCTATCCCAGTGGAGATCTCATCCTCATCACCTTCTGCAGAAGCAGCAAACTCTCCGGATATGAATCTCCCAACTCAACTGGAGCCACCAAGTTCCCCAAGGGTGCCATCACCTGTTGATCAAGCAGAGATATCCAACCCCACAGAGGCGGACCTGACTCCTCATCAGCCAGGAAGGTTTGGATCGGCTGTATCTTTTTATGATCCTTGTTCGAGCAGGTTCCGTGTTTCGACGCGTGGGTCTTGTGCTCTCCGATAGCCGAAACCGAATCGATCTAGGTTGTTACGTGTTGCGGGTTCAAGCTTGCCATGTTCGTATAAATCTTGAAAGAGCCGGGTATCATGCAGTAGATGCAGGTTTTTGGATTGCTTTGGAGCTAGTCATCCGGTGGATTAGATTCCCAAACCAGTCTGATAGATTTATTCACGTGGTAATGTTTGTCCCTTCTTCATGGACCCTGGATCGGCTGTTTAGCCGCATTCGGTTATGTTTCTTCACGAGTAGATCACGTGCATTATTTATGTTTTAAATGATGTATGCTTTTAGCTTTCCATATTTAGATTGTATCATGCGGTGGATAGATCTATTTGTGGAAGGTGGTGCGTTTTTCATGCAAGTCGTATCATGCGGTGGATAGATTTGTTTGATATCGTACTCGACGGATTTTAAAGTAACTAGACATGCGGTAGACTAGTGCTTTGGATCTATGCTTGCTCATTTAATACATGATCATGTCCGTGCTTTACTTCATTTATTTAATGTTAATCTTCATGGAGATTGGTCATAACTTTGCACGTACATCTTTGTTTATATAAAGACCGGTCGTTGTCATGCTTACGTCATCCATTCGGCAGTGTTCCTTTTCCCTTTGTGGTTGCCCGAATGGCCGTGGTTCTTTGACAGATAGCTTTACATAGCTATGTGTCATCCTGCTTGGCTTTTAGCTGTAAATATGGAACTGTCTGGTACCACCCGGCAAGTTCCAAGCTTTGGTATTTAACTGCTTTATCTTTTGTTAATTTTCGGGAAAAATTGATCGGCACGTCATTTGCTCTCTCGCGCGTGTGAAGCCGCCTTTGTTCGGCTTGCCGTGTGATTGGCGTTGAGTGCACTTTTTGCGCCAACACACTTTTTGGCACGCCCGGTGGGACCAACAACTCGAACCGATTCAAGATGCCTGAGATTGCAGACCTTATGGATGTCAACTTGGAAGATCTTTCTCCGGAGCAGCGGCAGCAGCTTCAAGACGTCGTAGATCAGTTTCAGCAGAAGTGCCTACTGTCGTTTAAGAAGAACAGGAGAGGCGTCCCATATCTGAAGAACGAGATGCCTAGAGTGCTGCTACCGGGAGAAGTCGATGCTACGTCTCAGCAGGAAAAGGAGGAATGCGCGCGGGTGTTCCAAGAGTCAGCAGATTACATGCTCACCAAGCACAACAAGGCCTTCCTCGGATCGCTCCAGCAGATGATGGTGGCCATCTTTGGCCCGGGCATGGAGCAAGCGTTCGGGAAGACGCCCTTCCAGAAGAGCACCATAGAGCTGGGTGAGTCAAGCTCTCAGCCGCCGCTACGGAGCCAGCCACAGCAGCCTCCTCCTCAGAGCGCCGGAAGCCAAGCGTTCCAACCTCCTCCACAGGGCGCTGGGGGGCAGCCGGTTCAGCCCCCGTTGCAAGCTTCAGGAAGTCAACCAATCCCGCCGCCACCGCGGGCAAGCACAGTCGGCCCGTGCAACGGCGCCGAATCCGTACCAGCCTACGTACGGAGACCTAGCGTTCGGCTCGTCTGGGGCCCCACTTGACCCCGGTCGGAGAATTGCTCCGTCGACCAACTGGCTCCAGAAGAATTTGTACGGCGGTGGTTATCATGAAGTGGGAAATTACGGAGCGTTCGACGCCTTCCCGCACCCGGGGTACGCGCGCCGGGCCGCAGCGCGCAAGAAGATGACGCCCTAGCGCGCAAGATGGCCGAATTGATGCAGAATCAGTTCGGCCTCAAACCAAAGATGCAGGGTCCCGCTTACAGGCCGCCGTTCCCAGAGTGGTACTATAACGTGCTCTTGCCGCCAAGGGTGAAGCCGCCGACGGAATTAACAAAGTTCTCGGGGCAGGACGAAACAAGCACGGTCGAGCACATCGCCCGTTACCTCATGCAGCTTGGGGAATTCTCGGCCGAGGAGACGTTCAGGGTTCGTTACTTCCCCGCCTCACTGACGGGTCCAGCTTTTCAGTGGTTCTCGTCCCTGCCTCCTGAATCAGTGGCCAGATGGAAGGATTTGGAGCGTAAATTCCACGCTCATTATTTCAGTGGCAGCTCTGAGAAGAAGCTGATTGATGTCGCCACCCTGAAGCAAAGGCACAGCGAAACACCGCTGGAGTTTCTTAGAAGATTCAGGGAAGTCAAAGGCATGTGCTTCTCGCTGAACTTGCCAGATGATCAGCTGGCTGATATGGCCGTCGCCGGGATGTTGCCGGCCGTGCGCGAGAAGCTATTTGGGATGGAGTTTGAGAACCTGGGCCAGCTGTCGCAAAAGTTATCTCTGATGAGCAATCAGGCATATGGCCTCAAGAAGGACCCCAAATTTGGCAAGCAGCACGACGTCGCTGACATCTACAACCAATTCTTGGACAAGGCTGATTTGTTCGAGGATTCTGATGACGAATTGGAGGTAGCTGCAGCAGAAATCATGTGGGGCAAAGAACCCTTGACAATGAATCAGTGTTGGGTCAAGCAGACCAAAGGGACTTACGACTTTGACATCACAAAGGCTGATAAGTTGTTTGAGCTCTTGGTGAAAGAAGGCCGAATTAAGCTGCCTGAGGGGCATTCTATGCTTCGGCCTGATGGAGTTAAAGCGAAATGTTACTGTGGCTTCCATGACAGGGATTCACACTCCATCAACGATTGCAGGGTCTTCAGGATGAGGATCCAGAAGGCTATCCAGGAGGGACACCTCAAGTTCGATAACAAGATGAAGCTGGATGGCCACCCCTTTCCTCAGAACATGCTCGGCTTTTCTGTCAACGCGATAACAGCCGAGGAAAAGGGAAAGGTCAAGGTCCTGACCTCAGCCAGGTCCAAGCAAGGTGGAGTAGTGGACCCGGAGCGCCAGGTGACCCTGGAGCAAGTACAAGGCAATGCCCCCCGCGTTCTCAAGAGTCACATCGAGATTGGGGAATCATCCAGGCCTAAGCCCAAGGTGACGTCGCGCATTCTCCTCAACAAATGGCAGCGCCAGATAGAGAAGGAGCGCTACCAGAAGCGCCGTCATGAGGAGGAGCAGCGCAGAGCTGAAGAGGGAACGCGCAGAAGGGACCAAGAATAGTACACGCGCGAGCAGGAGCGCGCACACTGGGGATGCGCCTTCTTCAGGCACTGCTGGAATGAGGGCCTAAAGCTGCCCACATTGAAGAACTGTCCTGAGTGCAGCGACAGATATGTTGAGTACAGGCAGGAAACTGCCAATCGCCGATCCGTCCACGAGAGACTTGGAAGGATCCACCCGAATGGGGATCGGCGTCAAAAAATTGAAGTCATCGATCATCCCAAGAAGCGCCAAGCCGATCTCGGGTGGGCGATCGGGGAAGAGGACGAGGATGTCCACGTCCGGCGAAGGGGCGGTGGTGCCCGCCCGGTCTACGCAAGAGCCGAAGAGGCGGGTCCGGCCGCTTGAGGAACCGCGAGATGAAGCAAGCCGGGATCCGGACGAGGCGAAGTGGTGCCCCAAGGACCGCCCGGAGGGATCGAAGCGTTCGGCTCCTACATGCATGGTATACTTCCCCGCCGAACGAGTTCATGGCTCCCGCTAACCGGGTTATGCGGGGAGGAAGCTTCCTTTGATGACGAGCAGCCCGAGGGGATGATGGCACAACTGGTGCTGGCCAAGCAGGCCATCTTCGACAAGCCGGCCAAGAATCGCCATATGAGGCCGCTGTACTTGAGGGGGTACGTCAATGGGAAGCCATTGACCAAGATGTTCGTCGACGGTGGAGCGGCAGTCAACGTGATGCCGTACACCACCTTCAGGAAGCTTGGCATGGGCCTGAGAGATTTGACACCTACAAGCATCATCTTGAACGACTTCGCCGGGAACCCCTCAGACACCAAAGGATGCGCTCACGTGGACTTGATGATCGGGTCCAAGACGCTGCTCACCACCTTCTTTGTCATCGAAGGCAAAGGAGCTTACGGCCGTCGCTTGGGCGGGACCGGATTCATGCTAATCGCTGCGTCCCATCCACCATGCATCAACGACTTATCCAATGGGTGGATGATGAGATCGAGGTCGTCCAGGCAGATGACTCCGTGAGCGTGGCCAACATGGAACCAGCCTTCTGGGAGTACCAAGGCATCGATTGCTTCTCAGGGAAGGACTGGGGAGAGGGTCCTGTTGAACCTGTCAGCAGTGACCAACAGCCGATTCAAGCAGTCGGCTCTTATAGTAATTTTTAATGGAGAACCCCGTGGATGGCACTGATGGCAAATTAGGGCAAGGATTCATGTCGGCCGATAAACTAGAAGAAGTTGACATTGGAAGTGGTGATAAGCCAAGGCCGACGTTCATCAGTGCAAATTTGCAACCAGACTTCAGGGGGAACTTAATCGAGCTTCTCAAAGAATATAAAGATTGCTTCGCCTGGGATTACTCGGAGATGCCTGGATTGGATCGTTCCATCGTCGAGCACCGGTTGCCAATCAAGCCTGGTTTCAAACCATATAAGCAACCGCCCCGGAAAATCTACAAGGATGAAGTATTGGCCGATGTGAAGAAGGAAGTCGAAAGATTACTTGACGCAAACTTCGTTCGGCCGTGCAGATATGCGGAGTGGATTTCTAACATCGTCCCTGTGTATAAGAAGAATGGAAAAATGAGGGTTTGCATAGACTTCAGGGACCTAAACAGAGCTACTCCCATGGATGGATACCCGATGCCTGTTGCCGATTTGTTGATTGACGCCGCTGCTGGGCACAAGGTGATTAGTTTCATGGATGGCAACGCGGGATACAATCAGATCTTCATGGCAATAGAAGACATATCAAAGACGGCCTTTAGATGTCCTGGTCATATAGGCCTATTTGAATGGATAGTCATGACATTTGGGTTGAAAAATGCCGGTGCAACCTATCAACGGGCCATGAATTACATTTTTCATGAGTTGATCAGCAAAACTGTGGAGATCTACATCGATGACGTGGTGATCAAATCCTTAAGTCATGACACCCATCTGGAAGATGTGAAGAAGACCTTGGAATGTACCCGGAAGCATGGTCTGAAGATGAATCCAAACAAGTGTGCTTTTGGAGTATCAGCTGGAGAGTTCTTGGGGTTTTTGGTCCACGAAGGGGGAATCGAAGTTGGCAAAAAGAGCATGAAAGCCATTGATGAAGTCATTCCTCCAACCAACCTCAAGGAATTGCAATCACTGCTCGGCAAGATCAACTTCGTGAGAAGATTCATCTCAAATTTATCACGAAGGTGTTGCCATTCTCTCCATTGCCGAAGCTAAAGAAAGATCGAAATTCACATGGGGCGACGAACAACAAAAGGCTTTTGATGAGATCAAGCGGTACATGAAGGAGCCGCCGGTGCCTTGGTTCCTCCTCGGCTAAACAAGCCTTTCAAGTTGTACGTGGCGGCCGATACCCAAACTATTGGATCGGCCCTTATTCAAGAATTCGAAGGAAAGGAGCGGGTAGTAGCTTATCTTAGCCGAAAACTACTTGATCCCGAAACCGAGGTATTCGGCTATAGAGAAACCGTGTCTTTGCGTGTACTACTCGTGTACAAAGTTTCGGCACTACTTGTTGAATGCCGAATGCACCGTATACTCAAAGTTTGATGTGATAAAACATATGTTGTCTATGCCAATTTTGAATGGTCGGATTGGCAAATGGATTTTAGCTTTATCAGAATTCGAGTTGAAGTTCGAATCGGCAAAAGCCATCAAAGGTCAGGTCATTGCCGATTTTATAACTGAACATCGTGACCCTTCAATTGATCTGCTTGAAATTACCCCTTGGGCTTTATTCTTTGATGGGTCATCGTGTGGCAAAGGTGGGGGAGTAGGGATCCTACTAATTTCACCCAGAGGTGAAATATTTGAATTCGCCATTCCTATACAACCCACTGTCACAAATAACCAGGCTGAGTACGAGGCACTACTTCGAGGGCTTCAATATTTGAGAGAAGCTGGGGCCGTCTCAGTTGAGATCTATGGAGATTCAGAACTGGTAATCAAGCAATTGAACAGCCAATATGAGTGCAGGAGCGAAGCGCTGAGGAGTTACTACGAGGAGTGCAGGGAAATCTTGAAGAGCTTCCCATTGGTAACTCTACAGCACATTCCTAGAGAGCATAACGAAGAAGCAAACAGGCTAGCTCAGAGCGCCTGCGGTTACAAGGAGAGTCAAGAAGCGTTTCTTTGCGAAGTGTGTGCACTAAGGGCGGATCTTGCAGAAGATGATTGGAGGAAAGAAATCGTTGATTACTTGAAAGATCCATCCCGAAAAGTCTCTAGGAAACTCAGGTACAAGGCAATCAAGTTCGTTCTTCTGGATGATAATTTATTCTATAAATCATTAGATGGGGTATTGCTACGATGCCTGGGTCCAGAAGAAGCCAAGAACATGATGAGCGAGGTGCACGATGGGATATGTGGAGCGCACCAATCGGCCTATCGGATGAAATGGGTTATTAGACAAGCTGGATGCTTTTGGCCGACGATATTAGAAGATTGCTTTGAGTATTACAAGGGATGTCAAGATTGCCAGAGGTTTGGGAATATTCAAAGAGTCTCGCATCAAGACCGAATCCCATCATCAAGCCATGGCCATTCGGGGGGCCGGGGTATAGACTTGATTGGCCAAATTAATCCGCCGTCTAGCAAGGGGCATAAGTTCGTGCTTTTGGCTACGATTACTTCACCAAATGGGTCGAGGCAATCCCACCGAAGAAGGTGACGTCGAGAAAACATGATCGAATTCATCAAGGAACACATCATCTATCGATTTGGGATCCCTCGGACGATTACCACCGACCGGGGGCACAATTCGTGTCATTGGAGTTCGGGAGATTTTGCCGAAAGCATGGGAATCAAATTGTTTAATTCTTCTCCATATTATGCCCAAGCTAATGGTCAAGCGAGAGGCTTCTAATAAGATCATGATCAAGCTGATACAGAAGAAGATCGATCAGAAGCCAAGGAGGTGGCATTCGGTACTCAGTGAAGCGCTGTGGGCTTACCGAATGGCCCCCCATGGAGCTACAAAGACCTCTCCTTACGAGTTGGTTTACGGGCATCATGCAATCCTGCCTTGGGAGATACAATCAGATTCAAGGAGAGTAGTGCTACAAAACGAGTTGAGCTCCAAGGATTACAGTGGCCTAATGATGGATGAGTTAGAAGATTTGCATATGATCCGTCTCAGGGCCCTGGAGAGCATCGAGAAAAACAAGCTGCGAGTCGCCAAATACTATAACAAGAAAGTAAAAGTAAAGCAATTCGCAGAAGGTGATCTAGTTTGGAAAGCGCTGTTGCCGATTGGAACTAAATACAGTGAATTCAGCAAATGGTCCCCTAACTGGGAGGGGCCTTTTCGTGTGGTCAGATGCGTTCCTGGTAATGCATACATATTGAAAACTTTGCTAGGAGAAGAATTCTCCGCTGCGATAAATGGAAGATATCTGAAGAAATATTATCCTAGCATTGAGATCGATCGATGATTACACACATCTGGCACAAAAATAGCCGGCGCTCGAGAATGAGGCCGCCTTCGGAACAAAATCCATGAACAAGAGAAAATGTCCGGTGCTCCGGATGCATTGCCCTTAGTTCAATACTACATTACAACTGCTTCTTGCAGGATCACATCTAACAACTCTGATGGTCAGGTCCCCAAGGAAGTGGGAAGCAGAAGGCGTGGAGGAAGAAGCGAAAGTATGATTCAATCTTTTCTTTACTTCTTCGGCTGCTGCTCCCTCTTCAGTTGTTCCAGGACCACCGTGACGGCAACTTGGAACGCACGAGGATGACCATGATTGGCGGCCTCTACCAAGCTATCCCGGGCCGCCTTCGGGTTCTTTGCACTGTCGGAGACATCGAGAGCGAAGAATCAAGGTTAGAGGCAAGAAATCCGAGAGGCAAGCATGAAGGAGTCGGGAGCATTTACCCCCCCCACTAGTGCTTCCAGAGCCATGCGACGCTCGCGCTCGGCTTGGCAACGGGCGGACATGTCCCTGAGGCCATGCTCCAGGTGCCGGACGCGACGGCGCAGCTGATGGTTGGTCCTCTGTTCAGGCGTGGCATCCTCTGCTTCGAGAGAGGAATCGGAGGAGATGTACTCAGGCACATCTTCGGTTCCGATGACTTCTTCGGGGAGCAAATCAAGGCTGAAAAGGACGAGAGAAAACATGAAGCGCAAGATCAAGCGGGAGAACAAGGGGCAGATCAAGAAAGAACTCACTTCCGAATCGTACGCTTCTTTGATGAGCCGCTCTCCTGAGGTTGTTTACCCTTGTCCATGGCGTTGGGGTTTTTTCCTCTAGCGGCAGGGGAAGAGATGAGAAATGATGAAGGAGTGTGCGAGTGGATTTGCAGAGCACCTCACAGGCTATTTTATTGACCGGGGAAGCGCATTGGGAGTGATGATTGGCCAGTATGCACTGTTGGAATACCAAGCGGCAGGGTTTCCACCAGGTGCGAATGGTTTTCTCTTGTACAATGTTTACGGATTGCCGAATTGGGATTCTCTGCGGATTTTGCGCCAAGGGGCAGTTGTTCTCACGCGTTCGGTTAAAGATAGTTCCCGGATGCATTCAAAGAAAAATTCGCAGATTCAAAATGCAAAGGGAGGTCATCACAGAACAGGCGCAGAATTCAAAAGTTCTTCATCTATTGCCGATATTTACACATCCCTAGTACAATCTAGTCGAAGAGCCTATTCAACACAGATTGGGGATGGGTAATTTCGGCAATGGCGTCGCCGTGGCCGTCAAGGCGCTCCAGGATGAGCTCGATCTCGTCGATGTCCTCCGGCGCGCCGCCACGAAAGCCACGCGGCCCGGTGGAATAGTCGACGTCCGTATGCGTCGCCATCGCGGCCGGAGCCCAAGGTGGTGCCCAAACGAACGCCATGGACGGCCACCTCGTCGACGCGGCGCTCCACCGCGGCCGGGCGCTCCGCCGGCGTGTCGCCGCGGGCATTCACCTTCTCGGCCAATTGCTCTACCGGCGCCTTTGGGCGGTTGAGCTCGGCATCGCGGGCGCAAAGAGCAAACGAAAGGATTAGCATCAAAGGCTGGGGTGGATCAAGAATCAATCTCGAGCCATACCGTCGATGGCCTCCGACTAGTTGTTTGCGGCGGTCCTCCCATTCTAGCTCGGCCACGCCCGCTTTCTTGGAGACGTCCTCCAGCTCGCGACGGGACGCCTCTAGCTCCTCCTTGAAGCGGATGGCGTCTTCTTCCCCGTACGGTACCGGGGAGTAGCCATCGGACTCCGAGGAGTCATCTGGGAGGGGCTGATTGGCCGGCGCACGAGGCGGATTCCACCGAATCGTGCCTCGAAAAAGGGGGGATGATCATCAAGGCAAAAGAAGATCAAGAACAGAATCAAAGAGGAGAGATTGACGATCATCACCGCCTGCGCGCATTGGCGCTGCTCCCCTCGGCCTCGTCGGAGGCACGACGGCGGTTGAGGCGGCGCACCATTGTGGTTTGGGATGTGCACTGTTTGCAAGAGGGCTAAAGATTGGCAAAGATCCGAGAGCTAGAAGGCCTGGTGGAGAGCTAGGGGCACCTATGGTGACATTTATAGGCACAGCGGGGATGAATCGTGGCTTCGAGTCGTGGCTGTGGATCGTGGCGCATATCCCAGGTAAATCGGAAGGTGGAAAGGTTTCCTTGGCCAGCCCGCCGGCGGGTCGCTTGGAGTTCTAGGCTGAGCCGCGTGCAGATCGATTGGTTCGGCTAAGGGAAATCAAAGTGCCGTTCGGGAGTTGGCGTTTCACTACCGAGTGGGTCATTCAGCATTACATCTGAAAGTGCGCAAAAGAAAGGAAACGAATCACAAGAAGATATTACAAGAACGACCAATTCAGTTATACATTAATAAGGACATTCAGGCATTCAGAAGTTGGGCAAGTACACGACGAGCTTTGGATGTTATCAAATGGGAATCGTCCAGCAACTCCTGGCAATCCTTTTGGGCACCAGATAAGTCAGTGAGTTCTGCATTGCATTGCTCTATTCTGGTGATAGCCGATTTTAGGTACTCTGCGTCCTCTTCTTTGGCGCTTCATGGTTTTTGAGACGCGGATTTTGCCGGGTGTCGGTTGGATAGAAAGTCCACTTCCGGAACTTGCCAGTTTTTGGCATCTTCTTTGGTGTCTTTGTCTTCCCGCAAACAGTCGAGTGTTGCTCAATCCACTACCGAGGTAGAGTACGTTGTCGCTGCTAGTTGTTGCTCTCAGCTCCTTTGGATCACATACACCATCAATGATTTTGGTGAGGAGTATATCCCACTTCAATGTGACAGCACCAGTGCCATAAGCGTTGAAAAGAACCCAATGCTCCATTCCAAAACGAAGCACATAGAAGTGAGATACCATTCTCTTAGAGACGATGTAGAGAAAGGGAAGATAACCTTGATCCATGTACCCACACATGATCAACTAGCCGATATTTTCACCAAACCCCTAGATCAAGTAACTTTCACTCATTTGCGGGGGTGGGGGAGAGCTTGGTGTTTGTTTGATTTCCTGAGTTGGTGTGTAGGAGCTCATTTGTAGCATATGTATAACTTTCTTTTATGCATTCCTTGCATTTGGCATGGCATATGTAACATGATGTATAAGCATCTTTGTATCTTAGGTTGCATGAATTTTGTATCATATGCATTTGTTGGGAAAAGCTTCTCCTATATACATTGTTCACCATGATGTGCTATATATGATTGTGTGAGCTAGTTTGGTATGATATGGTTAGTTTGGCTTAGCTCTTGATGATCTTGATTTATAATCAATGTCTGATGGCTATGTTTTTGAAAAATGTCACATATATGCTCTCTTATGTGTAAATGCCTTTATGTGATCTTGCCATGTTTTAGTGGCTTGGTTATGCTTAATTTGTGGCTGGATAGCTAATTTTGATCATATGGGGCCAAAGGCTCATTTGCCATCATGAATGTTTAGCCCTCTTGCTTTATCTTGTGGAGGGGCATAAGTTCCTTTTTGTCGCAAAGACATTTCATGTACCAAATAAGAATCTGAAAATGAAATGTAAAATGCTTGGAAAATGTGCTCCCATGTCATATGTGCTTAATTTAAATTTGCTTTGGGTGCTAAACCGTTGCATGATGCCTACCAATGAGAAGTCTCATTTATAGAAGTATGCACATGGCTCGGTGGCTTTGACATGACATGAGGTGCTTGCGGGTGTTTGTGATGGTCTTATGATTCGAATGGTTGTCCTAGCATGAACTTTGTGTAGCTATGCTATTTTTACATGTTTTGCTCATATCTGGACTTTGCTCATGAGAGGGTAAATTTTCGCAAAATTGCTCAAATCCTTTTTAGCCTTGCCCAATGGTTGTGAACCTTGGTGATCATGTAGTTGAGGTCATTACGAACCTGTGGAGTATCTAACTTGCTCATTTAAATATGTGTAGCACCTTGTGATGAATTTTGTATATTTGAGAAGCTATATGTTGAAACTTTTCGCATTTTGCCATGATTCATGCATTGTCAACAAGGGGGAGAAGTTTGTGCATGATTGGGGCACCTGGGAGCATTTGGAAGGTGTTCCAATTGGTTAGGGCAGTTTTTGACAAGTTTGGTCCAGGGCCGGTCTCATGGGGCGGTCTAACCGCCCCCAAGTGGTCAGATTTCAGGCAGGCGGTCTAACTGCCCAGGACAGGCGGCCTAACCGCCCTGGGCAAAGTGAGCAAAATTTTGCTCTTTCTTGCATTCCTATGTTGCATTGCTCCACTGGTTCAGGGGGAGTGTGTTTTGGCTTAGGGGGAGCTTGCATATGTGCCGTTGCCCTTGCCTAAGGGGTCCGAGACTTGTCTTCTTCAAGTGATCTTGCTCTTTTCCTTTCTTTTTCTTTCGATCGTTTGTTGAAGTTTTTTTATTCGTTTCTTTTCTTTTTCTTTTCTCCCTGGTTACCAAATGTTGTGTGTTGTCAATGCACTCATCAAGGGGGAGATTGAGGACCATGTGTGGTTCTAGGACCGTTGGAAGGTCGCTTCCTGATGTGATGAGTGATTAACAACGTTGTGTGGACTAACTCTTGCCTAAGTATTGCAGGTGCAGGTTGTGGCTTGACTGGTGTTGGTGCAGGTGATGAACAAGCGCAAAAGGTCATCGCCGGTGAGGCCTCCAGGTGTGGAGAAGACAAGTAGGCTTGGTTCGAGGGACCCGGTGGCCAGCGGAGTTAAGTGCAGGCCGCATGGTGGCAAGAACAGCGGGACGAAGTCGTGGACGGTTTCTTGGTTGAGCCTCAAAACCAAGGTCGAGCCAGGACTACGTGGGAGGCCAGTCATGAGTGGCGATTGGTGGAGGCTACACCGAGTTCGCGGGGTTTGTAGTGGTTCACCAGAAACCACTGGGTTACTCGGTTGAACCACAAAACCGAGGCCGAAGACTCTACGAGGAGGTACGGCCACCCAGGCCGGTTCAACCGCCCAGGAGGGGCAGTCAGACCGCCTGGGCCAGTATAACCGCCCAGGGGGCGGTCTGACCGCCCGGGTCGCTGCCGCCGAGAAGCTTCGAAGCGGAGGACACGCGTCGGGATCGCAAGGCTTGCATCGAGGCTAAGCAGGTTGCGGTCGCTAGGCATCTGATCGGTGGAGAAAATCTGAAGACTTCCAAATTCGCCCTTGAGGGGCTCGTATCCCTGGTTATTAAGTAAGGGTAGTTTGGTCTTTTTTGTGCCTCCATATATACCCATTAAGGGGGTGGATGGCAGTCAAGTCTTGGAACCCTAGCTCATTTGTTTTTCAATTTTCGTTCTCATTTTCCCCTAGTTTTTCCTAGGACTAGCTTGAGTGCTTCATGTGAGATCTAGAGAGAGGGATGGATGTATGGGTGGCAAGTTAGACCTTGTATGAACCTTCATGGTATGTATAGATGGTTCGGCGTGGTTCCTCAAGGTTGTGTGTTGCTTTTCCCGTCCTTCTTTGCAGTGATTTCCGGAGCTGTTTGTTGTGATTTTCGTAGCGGAGTATTGATGATGATTTCTTGGGGATTTTGTTGGGCGTCACATATGAGGACTTTGTGCCTCTTTGGCTGGTGACTTTGCCCCAAATTTCCCTTGAATCGGACTCGATTTGGTAGTTTTTTGAGTCGCTCGAGTTCTTTCCATAGAGAGCCGAAATCTTCGATTCCTCTTGATTGTGAGCGATTCGAGTCGATTCCTTTGAGATAGAGGTTGCCCATGAGGTAACCTTGCTATTCCCGAAGTTTTGATGCAATCCGTGGAGTGATTCGAGAGATCAGGTGATGGGAAGTTGAGGGTTGACCCGTGGGTAGGTTTTATGGAAGGGGTGGTCTAACCGCCTAGGGGGTAGTCTAACCGCCCTAGGCCTTTCAGGTGAAGGTTTTGATTTTGCAGGATTTTCCTCTGTGAGTTTGTTCGCCTTGATCAGAGGAGCGTTCAGGTGAAATCTCGGGTCGTTTTCGTGCTGCTTGCTAGGAGTTCTTGCTCGGAGTTTCTCACTAGGTACAGGAGGTTAGACCGCCCCTGGTAGCTGGTCTAACCACCCCTAGGCCCTTGGGTGAAGTTTTGGTTTTCACCAAGATTTCTCGATAGCCATCTTGTCCTTGAACAAAGATTTCTGCTGGTGAAACTGTGAGGCATTTTGGTGCTCGGAAGAGGCTTTTCGGAGGTTCCGTTGGTCACCAGGTGGAGGCAGTCTAACCGCCCCCCATACTCGGTCAGACCGCTCCCTCCAGTCTACCGGCTCCCATGTTGTTTCCACTGCCGTGAGTGTGTAGGAGTCGAGGTTGCTGGTAGTGTTTGTTCCTAGAACCAGTAGCACTCCAGTGGCTACTTGGTTTTGGCAAACAAAAGGTAGAAGTGCGGAGCATGTGATTTTGGGTGTCCGACCGAGCTAGTTCATCTTGTTGGAGTTTCGATCTCGTTCGAGAATAATTTTTAGCGGTTCCCATTCACTCCCCCCCTCTGGTCGCCTAATCGGTCCTTCAGTTGATGACAACTCTTCTTCCTGTTGCACTTAGAGGTATCAAGACAGAACTGGTTCGCGACGCGGTCAGGATCTTGTGTTTATTCTTCAATGCAATAGAGGAGAAGGTGATTGATGAGGAAAAACTATTGCACTTGGAGAGGAGGCATTTCAAGACCCTATGCCTGCTTGAAGCTACATTCCCACCGTCATTCTTTGATCTCGTGCAGCATCTAACAGCACACCTCGCGAGGGAAATCTGGTTCCTTTATCAGATGTTTCCATATGAGAGGTTCTATGGATTCCTGAAATCATTGGTACATAACCTGTTATTTCTGGAGGGAGCCATTGTTCGTGGCTACGAGACCATCGAAGCAGTGGAGTGGGCCATGGGTTATATGAACCCACAAAACCCCATTCGTGTGCCTCGCTCATGGAATGAAGGTAGGCTTTCAGGTGTTGGGTCCATGGGGAAAAGGTCAGTCACTCCAGATGCAGATGCCTTCGAAAAGGCTCATTTCACCGTGACACAACAGCTGCACCTAATTACACAATTTGCCAATGAGCACAAACGACAACTACGTGAAGACATCCCTAACCGTGGTAGGGCTTTGCTTGCAAAGATACACATGCAAGGTTTCAGTAGGTGGCTCCGAGATTATGTCGAGACATGTAGCAATAATGCTGTAATTACCGACGAGATAAGGAATATAGTAGCGGGGCCATTGTTCAATGTTACAAGATATGAAGGAATGGATATCAATGGATACACGTTCTACACCATGACCCATGATACGGGGCCATTGTGCATGTACGGGCCGTCATTGACGACAGTCATGACGATGTTGATGACACGGAGACAGACACATATTATCGTCAAAAAGAGGAGATATGGGAGCTTGATTATGTAGGATTGAAGGTAGCCTTGATTCGGTGTAGATGGGTCACCAATGGGAAGAGAGCTGTGAGCAAGGACAAATATGGTTATGTTAGTGTTGATCTCCAGGTCTTTGGTTACAAAAACGAACCGTTTGTCTTCGCCAACGATGTTGAGCAAGTGTTCTATGTACCTGAACTTGCAAAGAAGAACTGGTATGTGGTTATGCCTGGAAAAAAGGATTGTGGGATTGTAAATGTTGTTGAGGAGGAGGAATACAACCAGTTTGACGAAATTCCATCCTTTGACACTTCATACAAGCCCCAACTCTTGGGAACTAACAAAACACCGTACTTGAGAAGCGACCATAGTGAAAAATCCATATACAGAAATCAAGGAAGAAAAAACAAGCCTGATTTCTACTGAATCCTTTTCGTAATGCCGGAGGATGTGTCGATTGGTGGAAATGGAATCCGTTTTGTAATATAAAGGATGCGATGTATTGGTGGAATTTCAATCCTTTTTGTAATATATGGGATGTGGTGGAATTTGAATCCTGCTTGTAATATATTCTGCCAAAGATACTATATATACTCTATTTATATTCTGCTTCAGTTCAGTAACGGGCAAGAGATGAGGATTAACGAACCCACGTCGCCTTTGTTACGGGCAAGAGACGAGGACTAACGAACCAACGTCGCCTTTGTTACGGGCAAGAGGGGAGGACTAATGAACCAACGTCGCTTTTGTTATGGGCAAGATATGCGAAATCACGAACACAATACATCAAAAGAGACACAGATTAGAGCATCTCCAAGAGTTTGCCTAATTTTACTGTCACACCCTGAAATTTTCAATTTCAGGATGTGCATAGAGAGAATAATTAAATAACACTTTTCTCATAATTTAAAATTTTTTCCAACATTTATTTTCTTTACAAGGAATATAGTATAGGAAAAATCTTTTGTTTGATTTTCTAAATCAAATAAAAAGTTGTGAGTGTTGCATTCATGTCAATGCATCTTGGTGCTTCTTGAGTGCAAATGTTTCAAAAATACGTTTAGGTGTTGTCCAGATCCTTCAGAGAATTTTCCGGATTTTTCTGGAATTCATTCCCATTTTCCTTGAGCTATTTCTATTTATTAGAAGGCTCTAAAATCTTTTTCTTGAGCTCCAAATACTTTATTTGGATTGTTCGTGTCCCAATGTGCCTCTGCAAATTTTCCTGGAATTTTTGGGATTTTCAAAATATTTTTTGTGGCTTTAATGAATTACCTAGCTGTTTCTAGATTATTCTTTTCACAGAAAATATAATCCTGAAAAAAAAGGGATTCTTCTTCTTCTCCACTTTTTGGCCCGTTTCTGCTTTCGGCCCATTGTTCGGAAGTCTGGTTTTGCACCCCAGACTCCTCTTCTCCACCCCCTCTCCACCTCTCGTGTCCTCTGGCCGCGGCCCAGTTTGGCCCAAGCCCAAGCCCGTTCGTGGCCCGGCTGCGAGCCCGCTGGAACCCATCAGGGGCCCGGGCGCGCTAGTGTCCATGGCAGACACGGCAGCCGCCGCCGCCGCCGTTCTTGCTTTGTGCGCGCCACGCCGCAACCACCTGCGCGCCCCTATAAAGTGCGCCGCCCGAGACCTGATGCGCCTTCGCCTCGCCCTAAGCCCTAGCCGCCGTCCCTGCACTGGAGCGCCGCAACACCTTGAAGCCCGAGCCGCTGGCCAGCCAAATTCCGCTCGCCGTCGGTTTCCGTCCACGTCTCGGCGTCTCCTCCATCGGTGAGCCACTCCGCGAGGTCACCTTCCCCTCCTCTACCGCGTACGCCGTTCACCCGAGCCCTTTGATGCCCAGGCCGCCGGCGATTTGGCTGCCCGGAGCTCGACCGCGGTCGCCGTCAACCCTGAAATCCGGCCGACTCCGCCGCACTCTGCCGCCGGCGAGCATACCTGCGAGATTCTCTCGAGCTCCTCTTCCGATTTCTCATGCAGGCCGAGCCCCTGACTTGCCGTCGCGCCGGCGATTCGGTCACCCAGACCCGCCATCCACCACGGACCAAGGGAGGAAGAAGCCTCTGCCTGTTTTGTGGTTAAGCCCCTACAAGATCCTGAAACCTATATGTTAGTTTAGGTCTTTGCATCTTTTATAAGGTAAACCCTAGATCTTTTTAGATCTTCACAACCAGATCCACCCAACACCCTTTTACAGATCTAACCCCGAGCTTTATCAGTTTCACGAGCACTGTTTACTGTGTCTCGGGAATCTTTTCTGCTACCCCTTGAGATCTACAGTTAATCGCGTGAAGGTCCTTCCAATCTTGTTTAATCCCTAACTCCTACGTTTTAACTCCGTTTAAATTCATTCAAATTGCGTTAGGTTCGTAATAATGTTAAGCACGCGTTAGTGGTGTGTTTTCACTGTGTTTTGTTTTCTGAAAATAAAATTAATATTAATTTTGATTAATGTCTAGTTATACATGCCTTTTATAAATAAAAGCTATATAGATCTATAGATCGTTTTTCATTAGCAAATTTAATTTGATTAATGTTTCTATCACATGTTTTTGTACATAAAAGTTAATTACATCTTTAACTCGGTTTTCGTAAGTCAAATATTAATTTGCTTAATGATTTTTTGATCTTTTCTAATTAAAATTTGATTAGGCTTTTACATCGGCTTTTATAATAAGTATTAATTTGATTAATGTCAGTACCATAATGTTTTTAATAATAGTATGATATACTTGAATTACAAAGTTTCGTTTAGATTGTTCATATAGTTTAGTTTTTCTACAATAAATGTTTAATCAGTTAATTCATATATGAATCTTTATAAATAAAACTTGACTAGTTCTTTACACCGGTTTTGTAAATAAAGTTTAATTTACTTTAATTCCAACATGGGGTATTTTATTTATGAAATACCCTTACATATATTTTGTTAACTAAAATAAATCTACCTCATAGCCTTGTTTTCTTATGCAAACTGTTCGTTAGTCGTTCTTTATCAAGCTCCGTCTTAGAGTGTCTCTGTTATTGAGCTAGCCTTCTTTCAAGCTCCAGATCTTTCCAATCCTAGCACATGCCATCCTATCGTAATTGTCTTTTACGTAAGACAACTACAGTCTTTCAGTTCTATGTGATCCAATCTTTAACATCTAGTTAGTTCGGGTCTGTCCTATCTCAGTTAGGTTATGCTTTTATGAATCAGCTATATTCTTGTGTCTAGTCTTCCGCAGCTATCTTCTTTTAGAGCCAATCCTGTTATCTCTTCTCTTCCAGCATCAGTTCAGCTTACCTTGTTTAGTGTTGTCCTTTCGGTCTAGTTCTCTTCGTAGACTAGTTCTCCTGAACCCTAGCATAAGGTTTGTGTGTGTGTTATAGTTCGCTTCTACCGTCCTAGTTCGTTTCACCATAAACTGTACGTTAGCATGTTTATCACCTGTTATTTATTATAATACTAAAGATGCATGTTAATCTTGACTAATTCTTATTCCAATGCTTTTATAAATAAAAGGTGATTAGATTTATCGTGACTTCCTTAATTAAATGTAACTTGTTTAATGGTAACATAGAGTATTTCTCTGAAATATTCTTTCACATGATTTCTTAATTAAAATATGACAAGCGTAGTCTCTTGTTGTTTGATAATGATCTCACGATAGTTTCGAGCTTAGTTTTGTTGTCAGCGTTTCTTGCGTTTGCGTAACCAATAGGCTCAAGCTCTATCTCAGTGTGATCTTTCCGGTCCTTGCTCAATCTTCCGCCACCATCTCTTCAAAGTTAACCAAGCCTTTCCCTTCCAAGCACACTTTGTGTTCTTTAGTGAACCTTAGAATCAATCTTTATCCTTAGTGCGTTCTTTTAAAGTTTTCTTTTGATTGGTGTATTGTTCTTAGTTTGTTTGTTTGCCTGCTTTGTATGTTTGTGCCCTATGATTGATGCGATTAGAGTGAACGTTGTTCGAGAATCAAGAGCTTTGGAAGAGTATGAAGATGAAGTATTCTGAGCAACTACCCTCTGGTTAAAGGCAAGTCTGTCCTTGTTCTTTTGTCCTAAGAATTATATTTAATCACTCATTGCATTGATTGCATTAGTTATGATGGGTTCCTATTAAGGATGACTAGCCTCTTTTTACCATTATCTTGAGCCCGGTTTTAATTAATTTTTATGGTAGATGTTGCTTAGTGTGCTCAATTGGGTTGGTAATAATCAACATGGTTATCTATTTATGCTCTATGTTCCTTTATGATAATTTTAATACAAGACCATATGATTAATCGGAACATGTAGAACCACCCAGGAAACCAGTACAACCACAAGAACTAATGGGCAATGGTCTTGGCTGAATAATTAGGAACTTTAGCTTGGGGTGATCTTACCAGATAAGGACAAGGGATCAGCGGTACTGTGGGGTATGGACTCGCTCTAGCAGGGGGTTGGGTGAGTTACTCTTTCTATGGTGGGGTATCAACCTGCTAGGGGACTTTATACCTTGCTAACTGATCCGGACCTTGTGGGTCACAACTTGTTGGAGAACCTTTGCAAAGGCCTTGTAGCGTCCCTATGCGACCACACCTCGGTAGTGTGGTATGATGCTTGGTCGGCATCGCATGGTTGGATTCAAAGTTCTTCGGAGCTTTTACGCGACTTGTGGGTAAAGATGTACAACCTCTGCAGAGTGTAAAACTAACTAATTAGCAGTGCTCACGGTCAAGAGCGGCCTGGACCCTCACATGATAACTGAACTTGAAGATGGACTTAAATTGTGGTTTCTAGTTATGTTAGCCATATGCTTATGGCGTTTCTCTTATCTTTATGCTTAATTGTGGGTTGGTATAAAGTTATACTTTTATTAGTAATTAGGTGCTCATAAAACTTGATCAACTAAAATGCTAAATGCTTAGAGCTCAGACCACTATGAAGCCTTTGCATTCATTCTTTCTCCACACTTGCTGAGTACGACAAGTGCTCACCCTTTCTATAAACAATGTTGCTCAGAAGTGATATTGTTTCTATTATTCACTTATGTCAACTATATGCATGAACGTTGATCCTGGCATGCATATAGGTTTGCACTTGGTTTTCTTTGCAAAAATAGGTGTGACATTTACTTGGCAAATCTTGTCCTTTGCCAACTTCTAAAAAGATATGACAAGTAAAAAAAGAGTTCATCTCCAACAATTTGGCATAATTTCACTTGTCAAATCCAGATTTAACTTACATCAGGAATCCTGAGAGAAACAAGGTTATTTGCCAAACTATTGAGATAATCACAAGCTTTGCAAGTGAATAGGTATATCATACAAAAAATTGTACTGCATAGAGATAATCACAAAAGCATGTCTCTTGAGATACAAAATCACACATACACAGATTCAGTCATCATTGCTACATCGGAACAAGGTTACAATGCGGCCATATCTTCTTGACGCGATATGCAAAATCACACACACACAGATTACAGTCATCATTGGTACATCAGAACAAGGTTACAATGCAGCCATATCTTCATGACGAGATATGCAAAATGACACACACACATCGATCTTGCTCACAGGTCGTCGATCTTGCTGCACGTGGTCATTGAACAAGCTCCATTTTTGTTGATGGCTTAGAGAGCTGACTCCTGGCTTGCAATGAGTCCACAAAGCTTTCTATCTAAACCTGCACTTTTGGTTTGCAAGAGCATTCCGCGAGTGGAAGGAGAAAGCATAGGAAAAATAATGATCATTGGACACAGGATGAAGGATTGTTCATCCTGAAAACAATGATCATTGGACACAGGATGAAATTGTTCATCTTGATGCCAGGAGGTTCTGTGCTACCTTCCCCAGACACGACTGTGTGAAAGGAGTATGTCACAAGAATTTTCTGGCAGCTGTGTTAAAGGGATGAGCAACCCAATCGCCCCTATCACAAGAATTCTTCTAGCAATTGAGAGATCGAGGAGGAGGAAGAAGAGAGAAAAGTAAAAGCTTGCGCCCTACAAGATCTATTCTTTGCGCCATAGCTAGATCTAGATCTAGAGAAGAAGGAAGCAAGTGACTCGCTTTATTGTCTAAGAAGAAGGAACCATATACTAGCTAGATCTAGATCTAGAGAAAAAGGAAGCAAGTGACTCACTTTATTGTATCAGAAGAAGGAACCACATAGCTAGATCTAGATCTAGAGAAGAAGGAAGCAACTTGAAGTGAGGAGGACCGATAGGCGTCGGTGCCTTTTTATAGAAAAAACAAGGAAGGGATAAGATCAAAAGCACAAGAACGACCGGGAAGGTTCCCAAGACGGTCAATGGAGAAACTATTGCCAGTCAAAGGCTGAGAGCAGAGCTGCAGAGGTAGTGATTTCAATGTAGAATTAAATGATACACGGAGTAACCAAACATCGTCTCCACCAGATGGCGCCTCTTGGCACTACTGATCTAAATAATCCTGGTCGTGTTTGGATGGTAGATGTCAGTGTTACTATTAGTGGTAGTTTTTAACACCTCCAAATTAACACATAAAAAACTAACATCTTGGATGTTTGGATGGAGGTGTTAGTTTGCATTTAAATTAACTTTTCCAAACATTTGAAAAAAGAGAGGGAGAGAGAGAAAAGGGGTGGGGTCCACCAAACTAACACTATAATGTAGTCATCATCTCAAAAAAAAGGGAGAGGAAGGGATAAGATCAAGAGCACAGGAAACGGGAAGAGGTTCCCAAGAAGGTCAATAGCAAAACTGTTGCCAGTAATGGCTGAGAGCACCGCTGCAGAGGTAGTGATTCGAATGTAGAATTAAATGATATGCGGAGTATTGAAACGTCATCTCCATTGCATACTTAAACAAATCTCCTATATCTTCTCCTTCCAAAACAATTAGATCCCCTGCCCCTTCATCTCTACCCGCGAAAAACAACAACTGCCTACTGCTCATCGTCACCACTACCGGCCCGAGATGGATAGCATGCCGGGAAGTAGCACGTGGCACCAGCCGTCGTCGCTGCTGGGCCTCCCTCAAGACCTCCGCATTGAGATTGCGGCGTGTGTTGGTGCGACCTCGGAGCGGCCCTTGGCTGACCTCCGCAGCCTACGTGGTACTTGCTCGACCATGTGCCGCGTGTGCGGCCACGGCGACATCGGCCGACATTTGTCGATAGAGGGGATATGAGATGAGATTTCTTGGGTGTGGAATCTCACCGCTTACAAAGCATTCCTTTCTATGCTGAGCGGTCTCGGGAATCCGGAGGCTTGCCTCCTCTCCGGAATCAAAGCCTTCTTCATCAAACATAGGGGGTACAATGATCTCCAGTGCGCCACCGAGGGTGGGCACGATGCGGCGGCCTATCTATACGCCATCTTGCTCTACAGAGACAATGGCGGCGCCGCCGTCGACGACACCACGAAGGGGTACATGAGGCGGGTCGCGGGCGGCGGCTGTACGACTTCGAAATGGCTGAGCAACCAGGGGTGTGTGCCTTTGCGCGAGAAGGCCGCGCTTGTGATCCACTACTCGACTTGGCGCATTTGGGGTGAACCGCTGCCGCCTCCGGCATAGGTGCACGGCGATCAGCCGTGCGCAGGCCGGCGGTGGCTGCGGTGTGGAAAAAGGATGGCTTCGAATTTCTCTGTTTTGCAGCGAAGGCTGTAGGCTGCGCTGCGAAATGGTGAAGTTCGCACAAAGTATTGGAATAGGAAATCAGTAGTAGATTAGCTTTTGTATGATGCTCGAATTAGCTGTGTAAAATTTTGGGAGAGCAGCAAATCCGACGCGGGTAATCAACCCAGCGTCGCTAGTGACTGTGGGGCCCAGTTTTATTCAAATGAAGAACAATTCCTATTTCTCCTTTTAATCTGCAATCAAATGTTCTAACAAGTATTTCTTCGTCGTTATTAGTCCAAATTTGATACTTTTTTCTAAAATCACCATCTATTCATTAATTTCATTGTTTAGTGTACATTCCGTTTGTTGAGTGATGTTTATATGCCTTGTTTTGTTCTTTGTAAGTACAACATACAAATAATATTTGTTTTACACAACCATTAGTGATGGAACTTTACATAGTGTAAGATTAAGGTGAACACAAGGTTTTGTTAAGTTTTGAAATGCATATGAGTTCGAACATGTTGCAAAGTGTGGAAAACTTCAATGTTCAAGCAAACATTCTATGAAACTATGTTAGAGATGTAGACATTTGTACACAAGTATATTATTCCTTCATCGATACCACTTGAAATTTTGAAGACAAGTTTAGGTATGCAAATTATGTTGCCAAGTCAATTTGTAGATTTTTTAGAGCAAATTTGATGTTATTAGAATTATTATATAATTACCATGGGGTGTAAAACGAAATATATGAATTATGGGCACACAAGTGTGATTGTTGATATTATATTCAAATATTGAATGTCCAAATACGAATTGTTCGTATTTTTATGATTTTTAGGAGCTGTTTTATGGGCTCTAGTAATTCAGGGAAGCAAGTTTCATTCCAAAAAAAATTGTGACAGGCCCACGCATCAGCGTCAACAGCCAATATAAAAAAGATAACCGTTGCCTGCCTGCCCGGACCTAACTGCCAACAAATGCGATGCGGGTTCACTAACCATCATCGCCAATGACACTAGCCCACGCATCAGTGTCAGCAGGCTAACCTGCGTCAGCAATGACTGCTCTAATAAGATCTAATTCATCACAACATATCTCCAGTTCATCACAACAGAACGGCGTTCAACAAAACGCGGTTGGATCTACTCGCGTATGTTAGATCAAGTTCATGACATACAAAATCTAAGAACCAAACTAATTAACTAAGCAGTTTTCATGATCAATAGACAAACTAAGCAGTTCATGTCCAAGAACCGGATGAAGACACAAAAGCACACAGACATTATTGTAACTAATTTGTGGAGGAGTCTATTAATTAGTCGGAGTGCCACCGTCGTCGCCGCCGTCGCTGCCGTCGTCACCGTCGTCGCCGCCATGGCTGTCGTCGTCACCGTCGTCGCCGCTGTGGATGCTGTCGTCGCCGTGGCTGCCGTCATCACCGTCGGAGCCGTCGTCGTTGAAGAAGAAGTGGTGGCGGGCAGCCCGCTTGACCACAGGGAGGTTCTCGAGCTTCTCAGCCAACCCGTGGATCCTGAAGGCGAGACCCTTCACGCTCGAGTCCTTGTACACATCATGATGCGCCTTGATGTCGAAGGCCTTGCCAACACCTTCAAACTTTCTGAAGGCACTCCTAAGCAGCTCGACGGCGAACTTAGTGTCGTCGAAGAGCGGTTCCTCGTTGGCGTCCATGGCTGCCGGCTCCTTCCCCTTCTCCAACTTCTTCCGACGGCAGCTTTCGTCGTCATCCTCCTCCCTTCGTCCCCGCTTCGATGGCGGTGGGCTCCTCGACGGCATTTTCTCCTTCTCTCGGTGACTGAAGATTTGTAGTAGTGAATCGCGAGGAGGAAGAAGAAGTGAAGAAAAAGATGATAAGCTTATGAAAGTGAAGGATCAGATGGCGACTAGAGAGGGGGGGAGTGAATAGGAGCCGGTAAAAATTCTCCTCAAAGAACCCGGCCTATATCCTAGACAAAACCTGGTCACACACAAGCGATGGATCGAATCACACACTAATCGCCAAGACAACGAGGTTATGGATCAACCTCTAGCCTTAGGAACGATTCCTTGAAGCACACGCGGAAGCACGAGAAAGGAAGGGAGGAATTGAACCAAGAAGCAAAGCTCACAGGCTCTGGCGGACCGTCCGGCCAGGAGGGGCGGACCGTCCGCACTGGCCTCACGGACCGTCCGGCCTGCTTCCGCGGACCATCCGCGCCAACACTGCGGACCGTCTGGCCCTACGCCGCGGACCGCCTATTAAAGCACACAGAACCAACAGAAGTGACCCGAGAAAACGGACCATCCGCGGGGAGCACGCGGACTGTCCGCCAGGCACCCGCGGACCGTCCGTCCGCTGCTGCGGACCGTCCGCTACTCTGTCCAACCAAAACTCAAAATCACGATGGATCAGAACGAAAGGCGAGCAAGAACACGAAGAACACGGGACGAACACCTGCGGCACGGACCGTCCGCGAGGCACGGACAGAGCAGAAAAACGCCCGACCTCGAAGGTCAACTCCCCCAAATCATCATCGGATTTCCCAAACAGTAGAAGCTGTGGAGACAAGGGTTTGGGGACTTGAAAAGCGTCACACAAGGATGCTATAGCCCAAAAATCTTGCCTCCTAACTCCCTAAAACACCGGGAATCGCGAATCCTTTGAGGACCACCAAAAACTAGAGAACCGAATGAAAATCCTCGCATCGAAGTGGTTTCTCGGCGTTTGAGGGCACAAGATCAATCACAAAGATGCACGAGACATCTATCCATGTTTCCCTCAAAGAAATCCGGGGAGAAACCCACTCAAATCCACGGAATCACACCGAGAACAAAGGCATGAAAACAAGCACAAAAAGACCACGAAAAACACAACTCCGAATCTTCTATACAAACCAGGAATGATTCACAAGGTCTAGCATGCCGCCCTAGCATCCATCCCTCTCAACAAATCTCTCATGAAGCTCTCATGCTAGCCTAGAGAAAATGGGGAAGAAAAATAGCTACGAAAATGAGAAATGGGAGGGAGGAAATGAAACCCTAAGTCGCGGAGAGAGAGAGCCACTCACACACCCTCATGGCTTATATATTGGGTCCCGCCGGAGTGGTAAATGACTCGACTACCCCTAACTTAACTAATGGCGATACAACCCACACGGGGGCATTTAGGTAATGTTTGTGGGTCTTGCCATCGGACGGCCACGCCTTTGCCGCACCCTGCGTCCTCCCGACGCAAGCCATGCGATCCCGCTGCGTGTCCTCCACCTCGAAGCTTCCCGACACGCCTGGATCCCGTCTCCGTCGTGTTGTGCCCTCGGACTTGGTTTTGAGGCCCAAACCAAGAAACCATCCTCCGATGGTTTTGTGGGCAAACCACCAAACCCCGCGTGCTCGGTCCGGCCTCCCGCCAAACCACATGACTCGACCACCACCGTGCACCGGCTCGATTGTCCATGACTTCGTCTTGCTCGTGTCGCCACCATGTGGCCCGCACCCAGTCCCGCTGTCCACCGGGTCCCTCGAACCGAGCCTACTTGTCTCTCCATCTCCCGGAGGCCCCTCAAGGCTGAAGACCTTTCGTGCCCGTTCTTCACCTGCAACAACACGAACTAGGCCGCAGCCTACACCTGCGGACTAAGCCAAGAGTCAGTCCAACACACGTTGTCAATCACTCATCACTGAGGAGCGGTCATCCATCGACCACTGGGACGCTCCTGGTCCTCAATCTCCCCCTTGATGAGTGCATTGACAACACACAACGCGAAATGAAATTCAGAGAAAGAAAGAAAGGAAGAAGAAAGGAAAAAGAAAGAAACTCAACTCATGACCAAAACCAAAGAAAGGCAAAGAAAGGTCACAAGCCAAGCAAAGCACAAACTCCACACCGAAAACAGCAAGAAAGCTCCCCCTGAACAAATGCAAGCTCCCCCTGAACATGTGGATGCAAACTTCCAAACTTTTGCTCACTTCTTCTGAATTTTCATTAAGCTCACCTCTTCTCCCCCTTGTTGACAATGTATGAATCAAGGTGAAAATGCAGAAATGCAAAACAAAGCATATAAACATCTACATGAGCTTCTCAAATAGGCCAAATCTAGTGTCAAAGGCTAAAAAGGAGACAAAGATCACACATACGAATCATAGCATAGTCAGAGCATTGCCACAAGTAATATATGAAAATACAAGCATGTGACAAAGCAAAATTTTCAGATTTAAGCAGTTTTACCAAAAGAAGGCTCGCTTCACATGTAAAAGCCTACCCATGTCATACTTGAGCCACAAACATGCATATCATTCAAAGATCACACAAGGATATCAAATTCTCAGAAAAAGATCATGGCAAACACCCATAAAGCAAAGCATGTCATGTCAAAGCTCATGAGCCATGTGTCCACTTCGGGGAGACTTCTCCCCTGGTGAACATCATGCAACATGTTTTGCACCCATATGTGAAAGATAAGACATTTTAAGCATAGACATGATGGATGGAGCATTTTTCAAGCATTATACACTTCTTTTCAAGATTAAATCATTTCATGGTACATGAAGTGCCTTTGCGGCAAAAAGAAGCTTATGCTCCCCCATGAATGCAACATAGGCTAAACATTCACAATGATATTCGGCCTTTGGCCCAAATGCAAGAAAAAGACATCCAAGCACAATCTAAGCATAGAAAGCACATTTAGACCAAAACGTGACATGGATACACTACTACACATGAGTGGAGCACATTTCACCAAAAAATAGTCAAGATTAGCATTTATTTCAAAAGGGGCTATCTCACCACACATATATCTCAAATATTTCAAGAGCATAGCCTCACATCACCATTTCTCCACACATATGACCGATATCTCACAAATAGCCAAAGAAACTCACATAAGGCATATGAAAGAAGCTCATCATCCTAAAATGCAATATGATACAAATGCAACATGATATATGACAAGATGGCTATCCTACCATGGTTTGTACATCAAGCAAAATATGTATATACATCAAAGTAAAACATGGTATGATACATATGATATAAAAAGAAATTCCCCAACAATCAACTAGAAAGGGCAACAAACCCCAAGTTCTCCCCGCAAGCGCACAAATGTAGCTTGGTCGAGAGGCTTTGTAAAGATGTCGGCTGGCTGATCTTGGGTAGGGACATGACTCAACACAATGGTTCCTTTTTCCACATTGTCCCTCAGGAAATGATACCTCACTTCTATGTGTTTGGTTCTGGAGTGAAGCACTGGGTTTTTGGCTACGCTTATGGCACTGGTGCTATCACAAAGAAGTGGGATCCGGGTGCACTCCTCACCAAAGTCTCTCAAAGTGTATGAAATCCACAATAGCCGGGAACAACAACTCGCGGCCGCAACATACTCGCCTCGGTGGTAGACCGAGCTACACTAGAACGCTTGCGGGAAGACCATGAGACCAACGAAGACCCAAGAAACCGGCAAGTACCGAAGTAGACTTCCTCTCGACTCGACAACCAGCAAAATCCGCATCAGAAAAACCATGAAGAGAGAGAGTCGAGGAGGAAGAATACCAAAGGCCAAGACCAGGGGCAGACTGTAGGTACCTGAAAATCCTCTTGACGGCCTGACGATTTGATGTCCTCGGCGAAGCCTGAAAACGAGCGCACAGACACACGCTGAACTGTATGTCTGGCCTCGTCGCCGTCAAGTAGAGGAGGGAGCCGATCAAGCTCCTGTACTCCCGCTGGTCCACTGGTTCTCCGTCCTTGTCTGCATCCAAAGTGGTCGTACTCCCCATGGGAGTCGACATCGGCTTCACATCTTGCATCTGGAACTTCCTCAGCATGTCTTTCGTGTACTTGGTCTGGTGCACGAATGTACCGTCCTTCACTTGCTTGATCTGCAGCCCGAGAAAGTACTGCAACTCGCCCATCATGCTCATCTCGAACTCGCCTGCTCATCTCATCTGCAAACTTGGCAACAAGGTTATGTGACGAGCCACCAAAGACAATATCATCCACGTATATCTGCACAATCAACAAGTCATTTCCATGCTTGAGGAGAAACAGGGTCCTATCCACGGTACCCATCACAAACCCTCTCGCTCAACGAGAAAACCTCTCAATCTCCCATACCAAGCACGGGGTGCCTGTTTCAACCCATACGAGCCCTTTTCAACCCGTACACCCCGTGTGGGTGCAACTCGCTCTCAAACCCGGTGGGTCGCTTCACATACACCTCCTCCTCTATGACCCCATTCAGAAAGGCACTCTTCACATCCATCTGAAACAACTTGAACCCTTTAGCCACGGCAAAGGCTAGAAGGATCCGAATTGCCTCAAGACGGGCCACGGGAGCAAAGGTCTCCTCATAGTCGATCCCCTCCTTCTAACTAAACCCCTGAGCAACAAGTCTGGACTTGTTCCTCACAACCATCCCATTCTCTCCCTCTTTGTTCTTCCAAACCCACTTGGTTCCTATGGGATGGCAATTTGGAGGTGGTTCAACTAACTCCCACACCTGGTTCCTCTCAAAGTTTTCCAACTCCTCATGCATAGAATTGACCCAGTTTGCATCAGATAAAGCATGTCCAATGTCCTTGGGCTCAAAGGTGGCAACAAAGGCAGCATGAGCAAAATGAAAGGAATTCCTGGACCTTGACCGTGTAGTACATTCGTCGATGTTCCCAATGATCTTCGACAGGGGATGCACTTCTTGAATCCGCCGGGGAGCCTCACGCCTCGAGACAACCTCCCCCTCAACTTCACCTTCTCTCGCCTGGTTCTCTTGTCGCACCGTCGTTGTCCATGAAGTAGACGGTCCACGCTCCGTAGTGGTCGTAGGGGAAGTAGTGGGTACACACTCAGCTTCAGGCGCATGGTTCTCTCCATCATCATCTCCAGCTTCATCCTTCTCCTCTTCAAAGAGGTCCTCGGCCATCTCTTCATCACCAGCACATTCAAAGCCAAGAGAGGTACATGGCATTGTCTCGTCGAAGGTTACCTCGCAAGTCTCCATGATTTTGTTAGTCTCAAGGTTAAGCACCCTATAGGCTCTAGAGTGGTTAGCATATCCAAAGAAAATACCATCACTAGACCTAGCCTCAAACTTGTCGAGTTTTCCCTTCTTAAGAATAAAGCACTTGCAGCCAAAGACTCGGAAATGACTCACCTTGGGTGCTCGACCATGCATAAGCTCATAACAGGTCTTCTTCTTGAAAGCTCGCAATAAAATCCAGTTGGAAACATGACAAGTTGTATTGACCGCCTCTGCCCAATACCTCCTAGGAGACCTGTGCTCATCGAGCATCGTCCTAGCCATCTCACAAAGAGTCCGATTTTTCCTTTCCACAACTCCATTTTGAGGGGGCACATAAGGGGTCGAATACTAATGTTCAAGACCTAGATCACGACAGAAGGTATCAAAACGAGAGTTCTTGAACTCTGAGCCATTATCACTGCGGATAGCTCGAATAGCATTCCCATGCCTCTCGTTTTTCAACCTCACAATCAGATCTCGAACAAAACCAAATGTCTCACTCTTGTCTTCCAAGAAAAACACCCAGGCATAGCGAGAGTAATCGTCCACCACAACAAGGACATACCACTTCCCACCCACTGAGCGAACTCGAGCTGACCCAACAAGGTCCATATGCAACAGCTCTGTCGGACGCTCGGTCATGACATGAGTCAGGGGTGGATGGGGAGTGGCTACCATCTTGCCATGCCTACAAGGAGCACAAACTAAATCCTTCTCAAGCTTCAACCTAGGCAATTCTCGGACAAGGTCAAGACCACTCAAGCGGGAAACCAAATCAAAGCTCAAGTGTCCCAACCGCCTATGCCATTTCCACAAATCAGAAGAAGGACCAGCCATCAAACAACGAGCAGGACCCAAAGAACGAGAAAAATCAGCCTCGAAAATCGACCCTCGGGGATGATCATACGGACAAGATCACCTCGAGAATCCAAAGCAAACGAGACTCGCCAGACTTGAAATGCACCTCAAAACCCTCATCAAGCAACTGAGAAACCGAAAGCAAATTGAAACCCAAAGACTTCACAAGAGCCACTCTCTTCAACGTTACCTTGTCACTCACATGCACAACACCCTCAGAAATCACCCTTCCTCGTCCATTGTCCCCAAATGTGATGTACATCTTTTCCTTCAATGGGGTGAGGCTGGAGAACCACTTCTTATCTCTGGTCATGTGTCGAGAACATCCGGAGTCGATCAACCAAATGTTCTCCAAGCCTCCTGCCTGTAGTTAGAAACAAGAACGAGAGTGAGCTAGCGACTCAACACTGGGGTTAGCACAAAGAAAGTGAAACCAGTGTCGAGCCATCTGCTCAAAAGAGGGGTTAGCAAACATCATTCCCTTGCCACCAAATTTCCCATGTCCCATGGGAGGAGTACGAGCATCACGAGGGGGAAAACGTGGTCCGTAGTTCCTTTGGAACCCAAAGCTGCGATCATCTCCCCTAAACCCATATTGAGGACGAGTAGGAGGACGTCCAGCAAAACCACCACGAGCCCGACCAAACCTCTCACCAGCACGCACACCATCATCTCTCCTAACAAACCTACCACCCTGAGCTCCAACTCTACCAACACTATTCACACTTCCCACACCCCGTGGAAGTGGCACTCTAGGCTCAAGAATACCATGAGACTGGCGATACCTGTCCTGGTTTGCTTGCTCCCTAGCAAGCCTCTCATCCCTCTTCCTCTTGTAGCAAAACTCTGCAAGATGCCTCTCCTTGCCACAATACTCACACCTGAAGGGGATGGGTTTTGGTTTTGGCTCTGGCTTCTCTCTAGGCTTCTCACCCTTCTCACTCACAAACCTCACCGGTTTCTGGAAGTCATTTGTCTTAGGTGGGAATTTGGGTGGATCTTGGGTTGTGTCAAGCTTGTTGCTAAGGTGGTTGGGCTTTGGTGTGAAAGAGTTCTTGGGTGCTTTTGGAAGTGGGACTTGGATGTCTCCGATCACCTCAAACTCGGGGTTAGACTCAACACACTTCTCATACACACTCTCCCCACTGTTCTCTCCCACTTTCTCACCCAACTTCTCAAACCCCAAACCACGACCATCAGCTCTCTTGAACTCCTCAATCATGATTTTCAATTGAGGTTCTTGCCCAGACAACCAACCCAACACCTTCCTCAAATAGTCATTCTCCTCATAGTTGACATCCAAACGGGAAGTAAGTTCAAGATTGCGCAAAGTAACTTCATCACAGCTAGAGCATGCATTTGCAACAGGAGATTTCAAAGATGTTCCAAAGAACTAATGGTAGAGCGAGCATCAACAAGCTTAGCATGCATAGTAGGACATGATTTACAAGCACCAAGCAAAGTAGGTCTAGCCTTAAGCTCATCATACTCAGTCCTAAGAGCATCTAGTTTAGCCAAAGTAGAAGCATTCTTCTCATTAAGCAACTTGATCTCATTCAACCATGCATCACACTCAAGACATTCAACATCATCAGGTGTAGTAGGAGCAAGTTTCAAAGAGTCATTCTCAAGTTTCAATTCAAGCAATTTGGACTCTAACTCTCCTACTTTCTCACTAGCATTCTCAAGCTGAGCCCTAAGATCTTTCCTCATTTTCTTAGCATCTCTCAACACACTATCACGGTTGTCAATCAAGCCATTCAACCTAGTGATCTCAGCAAGCAAAGAGTCGGGGTCACGATTTACCTCATCCTCCGAGTCGGAGTCGCTGTCTTCCTTGTCGCTCTTCTTGCTGCTCGAGCTATGGGCCATGCCACAAAACCTTTCAAGCGCCACACAACTCAATCCGCTGAGGTTCCGGCTTGCTCTCTTCTTGCTCTTGCGCCTCCCGGCGTCTTCATCTTCACTGCTTGAACTTGACTGCTCGTCGCTTGAGCTTGAGTCGACGTCGCTCGCACCGGCCACCATGGCTCTTGCCTTGTTCTTCTTGTAGCCGCCCTTGCTCGGTCGCCGCTTCTCCTTGTCCTTGCTCTTGGACTTGCTGAAGTGCTTTCCCTTGGAGGAGTACTTGTCTTCACGCCTTGGGTGCGCCTTGTACTCGCTCATCTTGTACTTGTTCTCCTCCGCTTCTGGGCACTCGGCGATGAAGTGGCCACGCTTGCCACACTTGTAGCATGTCCCTGAGCTCCGCCTTGCATTCCTCCGACTCTCATGTAGTCGATCAAACCTTCTTGAGAGCAAGGCCACCTCCTCCTCGCCCAGCACATCAAACTCCTCATCTGGAATAAACATAAGAGAAGACAAGGAAAACTGTCGACAGGAAGGGTTAGATTTGCCCTTTGATCCGCCCACAAGAGCAAGACTATGGTCAGTCGAGCCCTCATGCTTGGATTGCAACTTCCTGTCAACCTCAGCCGACTTGAGCTTAGAAAAGAGGTCATCCAAGTCAATAGTCAAATATTGTCCAAACTCCTTGATGGCCTCAACCTTAGCACCCCAAACATTTGGGTCCAAGACATGCAAGAGCTTCAAAGCCTGATCATGCTCGGTGTAAAGAAAATCCTCAACATTAGCCTTCCTGTTGTTCACGATGGCGGTGAACCTCTGAAACATCGCATCGATGTCCTCACCGGGAAGTGGAGTGAAGTTCTCATATTGCATCCGGTAAGAGACAAAGAGGCGAGCCTTCACATGGTTATCACCACCGTGAGCAACCAACAACTTCTCCCAAATTTGCCAAGCAAGATTCAAATGGCGAACACGCTCAAACTCAGGATCACACAAGCTCCGAACCAAGTGATCAACGGCTTTTGCGTTAGCCTCATACTTGGCCTTAGCACCGACATCGGTCACCATAAGAGTATGGATGTTGACCGGAATAGCATAGGTCTTGTCAAGCACAATGAAATCCAACAGTTTCCACGAAGAAAGATCATCATACGAGCCGCCCACTTGTGGTAACCCTTACCATCGAAGTGCGGCGGACCGCCCCGCTCAACGTACGCCATCTTAGGATTCGAGACTTGTCAAAGTCGCAGAGAATCCGGCACCAAGCTCTGATACCAATTGAAGGATCAGATGGCGACTAGAGAGGGGGGAGTGAATAGGAGTCGGTAAAAATTCTCCTCAAAGAACCCGGCCTGTATCCTAGACAAAACCCGGTCACACACAAGCGATGGATCGAATCACACACTAATCGCCAAGACAACGAGGTTATGGATCAACCTCTAGCCTTAGGAACGATTCCTTGAAGCACACGCGGAAGCACGAGAAAGGAAGGGAGGAATCGAACCAAGAAGCAAAGCTCACAGGCTCTGGCGGACCGTCCGGCCGAGAGGGGCGGACCATCCGCACCGGCCTCGCGGACCGTCCGGCCGCTTCCGCGGATCGTCCGCGCGAACACCGCGGGACCGTCCGGCCCTACGCCGCGGACCGTCCGTTAAAGCACACAGAACCAACAGAAGCGACCCGAGAAAACGGACCGTCCGCGGGGAGCACGCGGACTGTCCGCCAGGCACCCGCGGACCGTCCGTCCGCTGCTGCGGACCGTCCGAAACTCCGTCCAATCAAAACTCAAAATCGCGACGGATCGAAACGAAAGGCGAGCAAGAACACGAAGAACACGGGACGAACACGTGCGGCGCGGACCGTCCGCCAGGAGGGCGCGGACCGTCCGCGAGGCACGGACAGAGCAGAAAAACGCCCGACCTCGAAGGTTAACTCCCCCAAATCATCATCGGATTTCCCAAACAGTAGAAGCTGTGGAGACAAGGGTTTGGGGTCTTGAAAAGCATCACACAAGGATGCTATAGCCCAAAAATCTTGCCTCCTAACTCCCTAAAACACCGGGAATCGCGAATCCTTTGAGCACCACCAAAAACTAGAGCACCGAACGAAAATCCTCGAATCGAAGTGGTTTCCCGGCGTTTGAGGGCACAAGATCAATCGCAAAGATGCACGAGACATCTATCCATGTTTCCCTCAAAGAAATCCGGGGAGAAACCCACTCAAATCCGCGGAATCACACCGAGAACAAAGGCATGAAAACAAGCACAAAAAGACCACGAAAAACACAACTCCGAATCTTCTATACAAACCAGGAAAGATTCACAAGGTCTAGCATGCCGCCCTAGCATCCATCCCTCTCAACAAATCTCTCATGAAGCTCTCATGCTAGACTAGAGAAAATGGGGAAGAAAAATAGCTACGAAAATGAGAAATGGGAGGGAGGAAATGAAACCCTAAGTCGCGGAGAGAGAGAGCCACTCACACACCCTCATGGCTTATATATCGGGTCCCGCCGGAGTGGCAAATGACTCCACTACCCCTAACTTAACTACTGGCGATACAACCCACGCAGGGGCATTTAGGTAATGTTTGTGGGTCTTGCCATCGGACGGCCACGCCTTTGCCGCACCCCGCGTCCTCCCGACGCAAGCCATGCGATCCCGCCGCGTGTCCTCCGCCTCGAAGCTTCCCAACACGCCCGGATCCCGTCTCCGTCGTGTTGTGCCCTCGGACTTGGTTTTGAGGCCCAAACCAAGAAACCGTCCTCCGATGGTTTTGTGGGCAAACCACCAAACCTCGCGTGCTCGGTCCGGCCTCCCGCCAAACCACTTGACTCAACCGCCACCGTGCACCGGCTCGATTGTCCATGACTTCATCTTGCTCGTGTCGCCACCATGTGGCCCGCACCCAGTCCCTCTGTCCACCGGGTCCCTGGAACCGAGCCTACTTGTCTCTCCATCTCTCGGAGGCCCCTCAAGGCTGAAGACCTTTCGCGCCCGTTCTTCACCTGCAACAACACGAACTAGGCCGCGGCCTCACACCGCGCACTAAGCCAAGAGTCAGTCCAACACCCGTTGTCAATCACTCATCACTGAGGAGTGGTCATCCATCGACCACTGGGACGCTCCTGGTCCTCAGAAAGAAGCAAGGGAAATCAGGGGAGGGCGACTGGGCAAGGGAGTTATATTGACAAGACGTGGAACCGTCAGGCGCCTCTGCCCCCACCCACTACTCCATTACAGCCAGTACGTGCCACTCGATTGCGCATCGGGCTCCGTCTCAGGTGCAAAGCCATGCGTTTCCTTTCACTTACGCGGGAAGGAGAAGGGGCGGAGCAATGATGTCGGGCCCTCTTGTCAACGGCAGTAGCCAAACTACGACGCCTTTTCAATTTCCATTTATTGTTTTATTACGACATGACCAAGGCACCATCTTCAACATTCAACCCTCGAGCTCGTTGCCTCCTTCAACTTCAATCCTAGCCTTGAACTTCATCCCTCATCGCCGCCAACTTCAACCCTCGTCGCCTAGGCAAACTCTGCCTAAGCAGCAGCTGCAACTTGAGGATAATCAACAGACGAAACAACAGCCTCTCCAGCAGCAGGAGTGTCGACAATAGCAGGAGGAGCCCAGGCAAACTACGCCTAAGCAGCAGCTACAACATTAGGATAAGCAACAGATGAAACAATAGCCAATCCAGCAGTAGGAGGAGGAGTGCAGGCAATCTCCCCCTGAGCAGCAGATGCAACAAGTACAACAGCCTCTGCAACATGAGGAGCCTAGGCAATCTCCACTGCAGAAGGGGAACTAGGCCAGGAAACCTCTGTCTAAAGATGAGATTCTTAATTGTGTTAATGGGACAGAATAGGACCGACCAAAATACAAGCCTAGTGCACCTATGTTGTCAGAAGCAAATGTAAATGCTGCTGGACCAAATTGTGCCAAGTTCCATGCTTATGTCATAGAACATAGTAAGGATAAAGTTGCCTTTCCAGCAAAGGTGAATCAAGACTACTTTAAAGGTGGTTGTGGTGCTTTAATGTTAAACATTGGATTCAGTAGCGTGTTTAACCTTATAACCCTGGCTTCTCTGGATGTTACCTTCATGACGTTGTGGACATTGTAAGTCCTTTAAAACCTCAAAAGATATTTCTTTAATTTTGACGGAAAAGTTCATGCATGCTAACAATTTGATTTTTTGTAGGAAAATGATGGACAAGGCAGCGGAGAAGCATATCAGTGTTGGGTTTTTAGATCCGGATTTGTTTACTTCAACATATATTTCTAAGCATTCTCACAAATTGGCAAAGCAATCTCAAATGCAATGATGAACAACTACTACGTGGTGGGTGCCTACTGCACTAGCCACTGGGTAACAGTGATCATCTGTTGAAGTTCAAAGAGGTTTGGTATCTAGATCCAGCTAAACAACATCCCCCGCTAGACTTTCTAGACCTCCAAAATGTTTTGAACTGGTCAGTTCCTTGTTGGTTTTGTTCACAAAAATTCAGTCTCTTAGTGTTTCTAATTGGTATAGCTGACCATGCAGGGCCTTTGGTACAATATTTTTTGTTCACAAAAAATCAATCTCTTAGTGTTTCTAATTGGTATTGCTGATCGCGAAGGGCCTTTGGTGATGCACAGGACGGAGTGACGAAAGGAAAGAAAAAAAGCCAAAAGCCACTCTCAAGCACAAAACAAATCTCGCTGTAAGATTGAGGTTTTTTTATGGTCCCTTATTACCTATTTGGTACTGCATTAACTTGTCATTTTGGTACCTCGATGAAGTGTGCTCAGCAGCCACGGGGGTCCTCTTTGTGTGGATTCCATGTGGCATTCCATATGTTATGACTACTATCTCTGCTCATATTATCCATATGATTTTAGAAAATGATTTCTACTTGTATTCTCATAAATGATTGTATTTTTCAGGATTTCAAACCTCATGTAGATGTTTCCGCAAAAGATGTAAAGCGTGTCCAGGAGATGTTGTGCGAGTACATTCTTAAGGAGACCATCGACCGAAAGGGCAACTTCTACAGTGGTGTACCGTGAGTTTATTGTGACCAGAAACTTGAAACTCATTCAGTCTTCTTTAGTCAGGTGTTGTTGCCTGAGAAACCTACTTGGCTTGTTTGGTTGGGGTCGAATACTGTCTGGTTCAGGCAGTTTTCTCATGACTCCATCCAAACAAGCCCTGATGCGAGTAACTTGAAACTTGATGTGATCCTAGCTTGTCTATAAATATGATCTTGCTTTGCCTATATCTGTGATCTGAGAATGTGTTTGCGATGTCTCTTTGTTGTGGTGGCTGCCAAATCCTAGCTGGTTCCAGGATGCAGCCCCTGGTGGCTGCCAAATCCTGGCTGGTTCCAGGATGCAGCCCCTAGTGGCTGCCAAATCCTGGCTGGTTCCAGGATGCAGCCAGCAACCGGACAGGTTACTGTAGGGGTGGTCGCCATATCTGTAACGGGCGTTAATTAAAGCTCGTTACAAACACTGATAAGTGAGTAACGGGCTTCATTCGGAGAACCCGTTACGAAAATGCCCACAATGTAACAGGTAGTGTAAAAGCCCGTTACTAGTCCTAACCGGTGGGCCCCAGGACCTGGCCCGTTCATCGAGATATAGGAGACGTAGGTTGAAAGCAAGCATCTCCTTTAATAGAGAGAAAGCAGACGCACGTAGAAACAAATGCTTCTCATTTCGTCGAGATAGTGGAGACACAGGTTCACAGAACACGTCTCTGAAGTTAATTTCATAGTAATGGGCTCGGTTTCATGCCTGTTACCAAAGTTCCATGTGGGCCAAGAGAAACAACCATTTCACGTGACTGGTGACTAGTTGTGGTAGCGGTCGTTGTTTGATGCCCGTTACGAATCCTATATGTATTGAGACGCGCGTGAAATAGACGCATCTCAGTTCGTTAAGATAGTGGAGACATAGGTGCACATTAGACGTCTCTGATATTGATCTTATGTAACGGGCTTTGCTTTGGTGCCAGTTACGAAAGTTCCCTGTGGGCCCGGAGAAACAGCCATTTCACGTGACCGGTGGCTAGTTGTTGTAACAGTCATTGTTTAATGCCCATTACGAATATGTCTTATCATTAACGGGCATCTGCCCGTTACCTTTCTTGGCTTATTTGTAACACTTGACCGATAACGGGCGCATTGCCCGTTACCAAAGGCGATCTACGCCCGTTACCAAAGCCAGTTTTTCACGTAGATGTTCTCTTATTATTTTGACGTTTCCATACTTCTACAACCTGCTTCTTTACTGGTCCGGTGGGAACTCCAGCTTTGGTTATCTCTGTGTTATGAGGGGGTGACGTGCTGGTCTACTTCTGTCCTTGTAAGACATGAGCTTGCATGACTAAGAGCTTTCCTTTGTCCAATGATGGTGGAATAGATTGAATCTAACGGTTATCACCCAAAACAAGGTTGGGGTTCCTAAGATTTGATGCTTGCTCCATAATATACTGATGGGTATTAACCATGGTTTGAGCCATTGCGTGCAGAGTCTAATTTCGTGTTGCCATATACTCTAGCATCTTGCGTTCAATTGCTGAGGTTGCAGATGGAATGTCGATGTTTTCTTTTGTTGTCTTTTATCTTCATGATTTCCATTGGGACTCGCCATCTGGTTGTGTGATAAATGTCAGCTCAGAAGAGGTTGGAAATAAAAAATTTGAAGACCAAGGTAACATTATTGATGTTGGTGTTGCTTCTAGACTTTGATCTCCTGACATCCTCCAACCAACTTGAATGGCAGATAAGGATAACCAAGATCTGAACCCACACTATCTTTATTAACCCAACAATTTATTTCTTGTTGCATTTGTGGCCATCACTCCACAACACAATTCACACAATCAAAACTCCAAATCAAGCAAGGTTCAAGCAAGAACTTATTACATTGTTCGTCCTTGCAGGAACGTCTATCGAAAACATGTAAAGGGTAGGTATCCTAGACTCCTAGCCTAATGAAGACGAGTGGTCGCTGCTGGAGTGTCATAACGGAGCCTCTTGCGTGGGGGTGACCGGGAAGGACAAGATGCTTCTGCTTCCTCAGGTGGCTGTTGACCTGCAAGCTGAGCTTCCAACTGTTCTATTCTTGCTTGTGCATTTTGAAGCTCTCGGTGGGCCATATCTAACTTTGCTGTTGCACCCTCCAGATCTGTGTTGAGTGCTGCAGTCCCCCTAGCAAGAATGTCCACACGGCTGTCCCGGAAGTCTCCCCTAGGTACCACAGTGTCTTCAGTACCACTGACTCTACTGGGAACAAAACGGGAGTTTGTGCCATGTATACGATCTCGGAAGGTGTTGCTGACAGACCATAGTGCCCTTCTAGCAGCGTCGTTGATAGCGGCAACCTCTGAAGTGAAGTGTGTGGTACTGGGATGTATCATGCGAGCCCTCCATTTACCAGCCTGTCCCATGCTCACTCGGACATGAATCTTAGTAGTATAAAATCCCTCATTCCAGACTCCACATAATGCCTGGTGATGTACATAGGCCTTAATAAGTGTTATATGTCCTGCAGTAGCTCCACCAACAACTCAAAGAACAGACCATCTGGACCAATATAAGTGTGCTCATGGTATTATGCTCTGCGGTACCTGTGCTCATCGCCCTATTCACCCTCATTCTCATTGCAATTGTTGTTGTCGTCATTCTGGTTGTCATTGTTGTTCCCGTTGTTTGCCACCATGCTATTATCGCCTTCCATTCCCTCTATATAAACGTCTTCATCCTCCTCATCATCATCCACATTCTTGTCCTCTTCTTCACTGGATCTGTCCTCACTACTGCTGGAATCATCCACGGAGTCATCTAGATCATTGTCTGCAGCATCCTGTATAGGCTCATCCTCATCAACATCATCTGGTTCTGGTGCCTCCTTAACTGCTGGTGGAATCATGATATCCCCATCTGCATCCACCTCCAAAAGAGCTCCATCAAACAACTGTGGCGTCTCCTCTGGCTCATCATCCTCAGAGATCACCTCTTCCGGATCTTCTTTTATGTCCTCCTGAGGCTGTATCTCCTGGTGCTCCTCCACTATCATCTCTGGCTGCACCTATACTGGATAATCCTCGACCTCCTGCTGCTCCTGCTCTGGCTGCTCCACCACCTCTGCTGGCGGGTGACAGGGAGCCAACTACCCATAAGGGAAACGTCCTCCGGTGCTCTTATGAGCATCTGACGTGACCTAGCCATCTGATAAGAGAAATGAACTCAGTATATAAGAAATCAAATGACACATTTTCAACAAAGAACAAATTAGGTTTTTATGCGTAAATAAAGCAATTTTGAAGGATGATGTGACGATCTAGAACATGAATCCTTAATTTTTGACCATTTCTAACTAAGGCTGCGTTCCTACAGTCAACACTACTCTGATACCACTCTGTCACACCTGATTTCCGAAGAGAAACCAAGTGCATTCATATGTGTGCCGGGATCAAGTTACACACATTCGATGGACAAAGAGTGTAATATCATTAACAGTATTTAAACGTATCATAGACTTTAACCACTTATTACACTCAAGCATGAGACATGAAGGTCTCTAACAATGGAAAATGATAACTACTCGAAGAGTCTTCGTCTACCGCTCCCACAGGAACTTGACTGGGGGACCGCGATCCTCAAAACTCATTGTACTCGTCGAAGTACTCATCACCATTGTTCTCCTCTGAACAGCGGTAAGCAAGGTTGAGTACACTTATGGTTGGTACTCAGCAAGTGGGGGGAAATGCAAGGCTATCAAGGGTAGGCTAAGGTTTTGCAGCGGTTAGCATTTTAATGTTGGTCAAATTTTAATTAAAGAACGCCTATTTACTAGGTGTAAGTTTATACCAACCCACTTAAGAAAAACTTTATAACAAAACAACCCAAAGCTAATCAAACCATGATTTAATCTCATCTTTATGTTCATTAATCATGTGAGCGTCCAAGCCGCTCATGACCGTGAGCTCGACTGATCGATCAGTTAACACTTTGCAGAGGTTTGCACACTTTACCCACAGCTCGCATAAAAGCTCCGAAGAACTTTAAACCCAACCATGCGATGCTGGTCAAGCACCATACCACACTTCCGAGGTGTGATCGCATAGGGACGCTATGAAGCCTTTACAAAGGCATGCAATAGACTAACGACCCGCATAGTTATGGATCAGGGCGGACCATAACCCTCCCTAGTGGTCAGCACCTTAGCAAAGGCTGCTACCCCAAAAGGACCAGGCTATACCCCTGCAACCCAGATCCCTCACTACTCCTTTCAGAAAAGGGCCACTCGTACGATCGCACACCTAATTAATTGGCTAAGGTCAGAGCCATGTGACACTGTGGTTGCGCATGTTTTCTTATGTGGATCTCCATGTTCCGATTAAATCAAGTATTCTTGTATTAACCCAAAACATTAATCATTAACCATGAAGCGTTTCCATTAAAAGACCATTTTATCCAACCCAAGTTGAGCTACTAGCGTTATCTACCCAATAACATTTATTTAAACCAGGTTGTGCCAAGGATCAAGGGTAAAAAGCTAGGTATGTCCCTAAAAAGGTGTTCCCATCAATTTAATGCAATATCATAATAAAAGTAAACTTAATTATTATGCAATTATATAGTATAAAATATAATATGCAGGGGGAGAAGACTACTTGCCTTCTTCAAATACAGAAAAGTCTTCTTCTTCTTCAAATAGATGTTCCTGATCAACTCCAAGGGGTTGCTCAGTCGAAAGAGGCACGATATCTACGATCACACACATAAAGCATACAATAAATAAAAAATTCACCAATTAAGTCTAAAGGATAAAAACATGCTACTAAAGCGATGGGCTTGCTGCTTGCTGAGACGATCACATAGATAGCTAAAACACTAAAAACGGAGCTATAACGATAAAGATACACTAAAAACAAGCTACAGGGACTAATCTGCGAAGAACTAAACTTTCCAGGGACCTAACAGCAGGAAACCAGGGGATAAAAAGTAATTATACATAAAAACCGAAGGTTTAAATCATAAAAAGGCTCGGCTGGACCTCAGGTATAAAGATCTAATAAGGACAGGGGCTAAAACATAAAAATAAAGGACTGGATTGCAAGGTTTCTTTCAGGTGGAAGGACCGGCTTGTAAAATTAAAGAAACCAAGGGGCTCATTAACTATTTTGCCTCAGCTGACTGGTATGAGGCTGGTTTGACCCACAGGTTGTCCTGATCTGCGTTGTCCGCGCCAAATCGGGCGGCTGACCACGCGTGCGTGCGGCTGGGCGGCGGCAGGCGCGCCGGAGGCCGTGGCACACGGTGGCGCGTGGCGGCGATGTCGAAGAAGTCCAGTACAGAACCGATCAGGCTGACAAAAGCTGCTCCGTTTCCCTATCCATATTGTTGTGTCTCAGCAATTGGAATCCAACACGGATTGAAAGCCGATTTTGGCTGGTAGCAACTCGAATTTCTGCAAGCACATGTGAAGCCCATTAGCTCCTCACTACAGCCACATGGTGAGATGGGCCACACGGCGAGATGTGGAGGCTGGTTTCACAAGCAACCAATTTCAAGATTTTTGCTAAATGCACACCAATAAGCTCTACTACTCACGTGCAAAACAATTGGTTGGTCATCTTGCTAAGTGACGTGACCGGGAGGCATCAAGTTTCAAATTGCTATGAATCGCTCTCAAGCTCACATGGAAGGCTACCAGAAAAGCATCAAGATCAACGTCATGCACCGCGACTACTCATCTCCCGGTCGCATGGGCTCTACGTCAACCTTGCTATGTACCGCGAGTACTCGTCTCCCGGCCGCAGCGGCTCTACATCGACTACGCCGTACGCCGCCGCGACGTCGTCTTCTGGGCGTACGACTACTTCAACTACTCATTTCGACTGGTTCCAATTAGAAAACTAGTCGAGAACGGCTCCCGCGACATTAACAACTAGTCGGATCCACCTCCGACTAGTCGACTTTAGCAACAACCGTCGCGGCTCCATCACCGACCGCCACGGCTTCGTCGACTTTCGTCCGCGAATCAAGCTAAGTCACTTATTTCAATAATTATTTCTTCTTTGGCTTATTTTCCGCATACAGGAACCAACGCTGAAGATTACTTCGTGTACGCCTCTCAACGGCTACTTGCCAGCAGAGCTACACCATGTCAATTATTCCTAGGGGATGTAGACCGACTGTCATAGGCTTGGTACACCAAATTAGGAGGCTCTTGCCACGACGTTTCGTGTACTGAGTGCTGGAGGCGCACAACGGCTACACCCTGAGGAGGCACTGCGCAATCTTGCTCTCCGCCATGTGGAACAACGAGCAAACACGCTCTCTCTTGTCATCATGCCGACTACCTTTCGTCTACCTCTTAATGGTCTCACTCCAGTAGCACACACCTTGATCCGCACAAAGCCTCGGCTTTCCTGTCATGCCTCCACGTCCCCAGCGACTACGGCTAAACAAGCTCCTCAGAGATCGGACGCTTAAACCAGCTCTCCTGTCATGCCTCCACGCCCTCAGCGGCTATGGCTAAACAGCGACCAAAGAGACTGGGCGCTAAACCGCATCAGGCTAACTACTCGATGCCTAACGACCTCAACAAGAGCATGACACATGACATTTACATCTATATTCATATTTGTATTTGTCACTAGTAGATTCAATTTCTACAAAAATGCTACATAATGTACGCATCTTTACTTTCAGGTCACGCTATGGCGATGACTTCCGGTACGTTCTGTGCACCTCCATCGACGCGTCTAGTTCCCAAACTCGGGGGCTACGCACCAAATCACTGCTCGACAACAACTCGAGTAGTCTTTGCTAGCTCTCTAGCTCGGGGGCTCAGCACCAACAACTACTCGACGTGGCTCCTATGGCTCACCTGGCGACGAGCTCGGGGGCTGAACGCTACAAGAGTACTCAAATGATGACTTCCGCAAACACTGAAGACCCTTGGATTGATTCTTCAATCGTTCCAAGTCTCGGGGGCTACTAGGCTACACCCATGAGTTGATTTTTTCAAGACGGAAGCAGAATCAAGATTGACCCTCAGCCAAAGTCTACAACTCAACCTAAGGCTCGGGGGCTACTCCATATGGAGTGCGATTTTGCAATCGCACTTCCATATAATCTCGACTTTAAGACCGATGAGTTGGACCACCTTCCAGCCTCGTGGCAGTTCGAGTACTATTGAAGGGTTCTCCAAGCAGTACTCGAGGACGCTCAAGAACTACTCGCAGAGACTTCAAGACTACTCGAACTACTACTCTCGACTACAACGTGCTCGGGGGCTTGTCGGGCATACACCCCGGGTACCGCAAGGAAGGATGAAGACGTACTCCTACTAGGATTCCCATGTATTCCTACTAGGACTCATACCATGTAATCCTACTAGGACTCCTACCTTGTAACCGACTAGGCACCCGCCCCCTGGACTATATAAAGGAGGCCGGGTACCTAGCCAAACATACACAATCCCTCCGGGGAACAACACCCAAGAGCAGGGCACAATACTACTCCAAACAGGACGTAGGGTTCGCCACCTTGGCTACCCGAACCTGTATAAATCTAGTGTCTTGTGTCCTCGCACGTATCTTCGGGTTCCAGATCATGGCAATCCCCACCTTCTACCTTGCTGCGGGTACCTCCCATGGAGGTCGAGAGGTTTAAACACCGACACCGACGTTGGCCGAAAAAGGGCTCCCGACCACGGATTCACACGCGGATTGCACCTATGTGTAGCTAGAGCGATGGCGAACTCAAGCATGCGCTCACATGGGTGGTTCAGGTGGCGGCCGAGGCACGACGTCTGTCGTATGGACCTCCCTGGGCCCACTACCTCAGTGGGTACCAGGACCGACTACTTGGTGGGCCCCTGGGACTACTCGACTTGTGTCGCACGGTACCTGTTGGTGTGAGGCGCAAGGACTACGGTGGAGAAGTACTCGGATAGGAAGCTACGCATACCATGTACTGTGTAGAGGACTCGTAGACGTACACGACTAGTACTCTCTCCCTAAACCGACCTGTAACCCTGCCTCCCGGACTATATAAGGCGAGGCAGGGACACTCCCCTCTCATACTCATCAGATTACGCCTCATCTAGTAATCACACCCAATCAATCCAGAGCTACGCAGCATACATGATGTAGGGTATTACGCACCTCGCAGCCCGAACCCATCTAAATTGTGTGCCACGTGTCTCTTCCCTCGAGTTACCGATCTCGGCGAGGCCACATTCATCTACTTCGGGTACTCCCCTTAGTAGGTTGCCGGTCTAAAACACCGACAGCTAGCGTGCCAAGTAGGGGATCTCGCTGAAGATCATATGGCGAACTCGACAGCTTCCATCTCCATCAAGCCAACCGTCGCCTTCAACCGTGGCGACACCTTTGTCTTGGGCTCCAGGGTTTGCACTGCTGACGGCGCTGGGTCCTTCCAACGCCGCCTCACCATGTCGCCCAACCCGGAGACTGGGCTCGTGACGCTTCCCGAAGTAGTCACGGGCAATCTCGCCGGAAAATTCGGTGAAATTTCTCTCTACAACCAACACACCGACTTCGAGCTTGGATCCGACTCCAACTCCAACTCGACGTCCCCGTGGGCTATCGCATGCGAGTCGGCTACCCAGCCATCGCGTGCGGCCTCCCCACTCCGTGAGCGCTTCACACATGGCTCCGCAATGTCAGTAGGGCCCACGCAAAGGTTCCCACCGCTCGCCGGGCCGGCAAGGAGATCGTACCTGAGTACGATTGGACTCCAACACCATCCCCGGCTACAACTCGGACTCCAACCCTCTCTCCGGCTTCTACTCGGATTCCTCCTACGAGTTCGACTTCGGGTCGGACCCTGACGAGCCCAAGTACGAGAACAACACCACAGAGCAACCCCTGTCAGGACCAGCTTCCGGCCTGGTTATAACATCTACGCCCGCCGGGAGATTTGTCTACTGGCCAGACCGCAAGCCCGCAGACTTGACAGGAGGGAACTCACGCTGCATCGTCTACCTCGACTCACTTCCCTTCCAGGAGGGAACACCACTCGCTCCAGCTGGGGAGCACACTCCGATAGAGGTGGCAACCAGCGACTCAAGCATTGGCACTCCTAACCGGCAAGTCTTCATGACTACCAACGAGACGCTAGGGCCCTCAGGGACGGTCCTTCACCAATACCTTGAGGACATCTCAGCGGACGAGCTGTCCGCCAACGCGCCCGCCGACGAGACCAACGCCAACAGGGACGCCCGACATGAACGCAACAGAAAGCGGAACGAACGGCGCTGACATCTCCGCGAGTCCGTCCCCATCCGCAACCTCGCAGAAGCACTCGACCAAGTCGAGAGCAGGGTACACACTACCCCAGAGCAATTCCTCATGTCTATCACTATGATAGCACGTCAGGCTCAGGGGATGCGCGCGGGACAAGTCATCGCCAAGCTCACGGAGGACGCTTACTTCATGCGAGTCGACAACAGGGTCGCTCAAGCGCCACCCGTCAGGAACCGCGACAACGAAGCCACAAGTCGCAGTGCGGACATCGGTCGCAACCGTACTCGAGCAGAGCTACCTGCTAACCCCAACCATACTCGGGCAACAGCTGGTGGACCCTCTCAGGGTGGCAACATCGCCGGTGGCGACCGGGAGATCGTCCCTCACCGCGATCCTGGCGGTGGAGGCAGCGACGGCGGGAGCTCAAACCATGTGGCTAACAAGAGAACTGGGGCGGTGGCGACCGCGGCGGCCGAGGCCACGCGGACAACCACGTCTTCGGTGCCTCACGTGGAGGCTTCGACGCCCGCCAGAAAATCGAAGAACTACGGCGCAAGAAAGCCTCAACGGCAGGCGACAACGACGGCTTCCCCGCCTTCTCTGCGCGACTTCGCAACCTACTCCTCCCAGAGAAATTCAAGCCTCTGGGAATTACCAAGTATGATGCAAAGCAAGATCCAGTGTAGTGGCTCAGATGCTACGCCCTCTCCATCGAGAATGCTGGTGGCAACAACGACACCAAGTGCCTCTACTTCCCCGTCTGTCTGGACCAAGCCCCGCTTACATGGCTCGAGTCACTCGAGAAGTACTCGATCGACAAGTGGGACCAGCTGAAGGAACAGTTCACCAGCAACTTCACAGGCGCCATGGGCCGCTCGAGTACTCGCATGGACCTAGCAATGGTGAAGCAGGAACAAGGCGAGACCCTTCGCAAGTACATGCGGCGTTTCTTCGACAAACGCGCCACCGTAGTCGATGTCTCTGACAAGGAAGTCATCGACCTCTTCCAAGATGGTCTCTACCACTATCGCACGTTCGAAGACTTCGGTCGTCGCCGCCCAAGCTCCATCACCCACCTCAAGGACATGATCACCTGCTGGGCTGATGAACCAGACAAGGCTAACGCCAAGTACGATGCCATCCGTGGCAAGAGCAAACAGAACACCGGCGGCGGCAGCAGCAACAACGGGAACCAAGGCGGTCGCAGCAACAACTACTCGGGTCCCAATCGCAAGCGCAAGCCAGCCAACACTGTCGTGGCTATCCAGCGCCCTGCGAAGGAGAACTCAAAGAAGACCTCCGGCGGCTTCAAAGACTTGATGAAGGAGAAGTGCCCGTGGCATCTGGACGGCAACCACACAGCCGAGCAGTGCTACCAACTCCGGCGAGCACTCAAGGATAATCCAGAGCCACGGCACCCTCAAGACAAGAAAGGCAAAAAGAAAATTGACGAAGGAAACAGCGACTTCCAGGAACCCGACAAGACGGTGAACGTCCTCTTCGGCGGACTACCCAACCGACGGGCTCAGAAAGCTACCCGTCGAGAAGTCATGAGCATTGAACCAACAGTCCTGACCCCTCTCTGGTGGTCGGAGGTACCCATTACCTTCTTCCGCGTGGATCAATGGACAAGCTTCTCCGAACCAGGACGGTTCCCACTTGTCATGAAGCCAGTGGTCGCGGGCTCCAAACTCAACAAGGTCCTCATCGACGGTGGAAGCGGGCTCAACGTCCTTTTCACCAAGACCTTGAAGAAGATGAAGCTCAACATCACCCACATGCTCACCAAGAGCACCTCGCCGTTCTACGGCATCGTCCCCGGGAACGCGGCTATCCCACTAGGCTCAGTGGTTCTGCCAGTTACCTTCGGGGAAACAAGGGACAACTACCGTACCGAGTACGTCAAGATTGAAGTCACGGACTTCGAGACGTCCTACCATGCCATCCTCGGCAGACCGGCTATCGCCAAGTTCATGGCGGTACCCCACTACACCTACTTGGTACTCAAGATGCCAAGTCCAGCAGGTGTACTCTCACTGCAAGGGGACTTAAAGATATCCTTCGACTGCGACACAGAAGCTGTTGAACTCGCAGCTACGAATCAAGTACCCAATGCAATGATGGAGATTTACGCTGCGTCAAAGAAGCTTGCCCCAAGTGAACTCGACATCCCAGAGAAGTCGGACAAAGCCAACAAGCCTCAGCCAGCTGAGGAGGTTCTAGTCAAGAAAATTGACCTCGGGACAGGCGATAGCAGCAAGACCACCACCATCAGGGCGGGCCTCGACCCGAAATAGGAAGACGCGCTCATCAACTTCCTCCGGGCTAACCGCGACATCTTCGCGTGGAAACCAGTGGACATGCCAGGGGTGCCCAGGGAGTTGATTGAGCATTCACTCAACGTCGACCCTAAAGCTACCTCGAAGCGACAACATGTTGATGGTGAATTTCCGTCAACCTAGAGTACTTGTTATACATTGGTTTCGATTATGATTTGCAACTAACCCGCCACTAGGCATACTATTGATGTAACAAGTTCACACTTGCATGTCGATTTTGGAGTTTGTTGTTTACGCAGGAAATCTACGCTAATGAGGAGACTTTCGGGATAAGTTCACCTAGCACTTTGGAAGAAGATCATGAAGCCCGACAAGAGTCAAGACACGTGATGAACATGACTCCAAATGACCCGAGGACCGAAGCGTCAATATGCAAATCTTCAGGGACTCAACCAGAAAATAGCGAAGCTTGCATAGCAAGGATTCAAGCCTTAACCGTGAAGGAAACGACGTCAAAGGCCCACATGCAAGTGCACACGAATAAGAGATCACGCGAGAAGCAACCAGGGAGGAAACCGGGGCCGAACCGGGCCGAAATGGGCCTGGGCCGGCCGGCCGGGCCGACCGGCCCGGCCCCACTCCGGGGTCGGTTCGGTGCCCCCTTTGCCCTAGGTGTTCGTCTATTTATTGCCTCCGCCGCCGTCGACCGCCACATCGAACAAATCATCCTACCGACGCCAATCACCAGAAAACTGCCGCCGCAAGATGAGGGAGAGAGTTAGATGAGCTCGTCGCAAGGATCAACGCTGGCGGAGAGAAGGAAGCAAGAGGAGGACTCCAAGCCGCTAGCCTAGGGGTGTCCCCAAGCTCCATCGCCGCCATCTTCATGGACGACGTTCTCCGGAGTCTCCATCACCCCTATGTGCTTCAATCCGTGTAAGATGATGGGGTAATGTCTCCGTTCATCCCTAGAAATAGATGGATACATGATATGTGATCGCTACTTGATTCGTGGTTTCAATCTATTGTTTTCATGTTGATGATGCTTTGATGATTAAGGTTAGCTACCGTGTTTTTCGGGCGTATGATATCCGCTACTCCCATAGATTCCATCAACATACCGTGTCCATTATAGGTCTAGTCACGAATACCTTCGCGTAGTGACAGTACGAGAGGAGGGAAAGGGCGAAACCGTGGTCACAAACCCCGGTAGATTGGTTTACCACTTTCGTGTAGTAGATGCATACCATGTTATCCTAGATCCTAGGGAGGGAACGCTTATCTTTCTTAATCACTCTCTTGTGTTCACCCCTTTACCATCTAGTTTAACCCTAGATTTGTTTGATCAACTTAACTTAGATTAACTTAGGTTAGATTGTCTTTACCTTTAGATTAATACTCTCTTTCAAAGGTTTTCCATTCAACTAGATTAGTACTTGGTTAAGCGCTAGTAATCCCCTTGCTCCGCGGATTGACAAGAACCTTGGGAATCCCGTGGTGAAAAAGGTGTAGGTCCGTACGCTTGCGGATCGTAGGTGGATACTAGTTTTATCCGTCAACAAGCCCCTTTTTCTGGCGCCGTTGCCGGGGAGCAAGCCAGTTTGCTACGTTTAATCTAGTATTAATTTTGTTGATTGCTAACACCTAACCCTTATTTTCTAAAAAAAGAAAAAAAATCTTTTTTGTTTTTCTTTCTACTTTTCTTGTGCCTAGATGGATTTGTTCACCTCACCATTGGAAGACGAAGAGATGTCGCTAAGGGAGCTAGCAATGCCGTCAATGGAAGACATTGAGATGCAAAAATCAGATTTGACGTTTGCTACAACCCACTATGAAGTGAAGCCTGGAATCATCAAGTTGGTGGCGACAAAACCATTTAGAGGATTGGAGGATGACAACCCATATAGACACATTAAGGAATTCACGATGATATGCGACACGGTGCAACAAAAAGGAGTTCCGACCGCTTTGTTCAAGTGGTATCTTTTTCCGTTCTCTCTCGAAGATGAAGCGCGAAGATGATACACACTTGCATCCGTTGAAGCAAAAGGAAATTGGGATGAGCTAGTGAAGAAGTTTCTTTTGAAGTTCTTTCCCATAAGCAAGGTCCAAGACTTAAGGAGGCAAGTGCTCAATTTCAAGCAAGGAGAGGATGAAGGAATTGATGAAGCATGGGACCGTTTTAATGAACTACTTGAGCAAGGCCCGAACTTGGGATTTTCCGGTGACTTGATGTTGCATACCTTTTATTTTTCACTAACCCCTAACTCGTCTCGTTTTGTAAGCATGTGTGCAGGCGGTGATATAATGGATAAAATAATTAGTGAAGCCGCACAAATCTTACAAAGGATAAGCAATGGACAAAGAACCCAATGAGATTGGCAAAGATGTTGTCGAGAGGAGCAAAACGACAAAAGCAAGCCCAAGGTGCTTGCTGAAATTTCTGAAAAAGATGAACCGGAGGTCAAGGAAGATGAACCGACCATTCAAGAAATTGAAGATCCACTTCCCAAGGTAAGAGAAGTCATTTCGGATGTTAAAAATGTTGAAACTAACATGAATGTAGGACGAAGTATGTGGAATGCTAGACCATTGGCGGAGTTCATTCAATCCGGTTGGGTTCAAGTTGATTTCGCCCCACTAATTAACTACCGAAGGAAGGAGGAACGCCGACACGTCGCCAAACTAGTTGAAGATATATTTGATCAAGAGATGAGTGGAGAGTCGATCCAAAAGATGTTTTAAGAAGAAAGAGAAGAAGGAGATGAAGGATGGATCGACCGGTTTGATAACTCAAAGATTTATGATGAAGGGAGAGAAGAGTACAACCGTGATGAACCTAGTGACTCAAAGGATAAATGGGAGGAGATAGGACTCAAGCTAGATGATAGCTCGTGTGCTATTGAAGCCTACACACTAGCAAATCAAGACATGGAAGTACTCAAGGATGAAGGAAAGAGTGAATCAACAATGAGCGATCTTGACGACATGTGGTACATGGAAGATAAAGAAAGCAACATACAAGTCTTTGAGGATGAAGATCTGGTTGATAAAGAAGACTTCAAAGAAGATATGAATGCGTACATAGTTGAAGGATTACATGTTCCACATGATGAGTTGAAGAAATTGCAAGATGGTGATGAAGAGGCAACTACACTTGTTGAGATCGATTCGCCCTCAACACCGCTAGATGAACCAAATATCACTCTTGTTGAAAAAGCTCTAAGGCCAAGGTACGCACTGAAATCTCAAGATATTATTGGTATTGATGTTGATAAATTCAAATACTCATGCTCAACCAATAGTATGAATGATAGTTTAATGTCTATGCCTTGTTCCAATAGTGATCATGTTGATAGGCTAGATTTTCTTGAGAATGAAAAAGAGGAAACATTTATTTTTGATCCAATTAATCTCACACCTAAACAACCTTTGCCTAATGATGATTTAAGTGCTATGCATGAAACATATGCTTCTTTTATTTACACCTTGACTCGTTGCTACAATTCACATGTGGTGTTAATTATGGACGCGTATGTTTACAATAAGTTTTGTAAATCTCGATCATGCTTTGCGCTTGGTCAAGCTAATGACCTTAAAGAATCATATGTCGGGAAAGACCCGATTTTCACTAACCATGTAGACAAGGCTTGAATAATGAAAAAAGAAGTCATGCCTAAAAGAGTTGCAAGATAAATCATCAACCTCTCTGAATCCCGCGATGGATGCTGCTGTCTTCATTAATTTGAGAGCTTGTTCAGAGGTGTACAAATGAAGAAAATGCGATATTCAGAAGCTCCACCAAATTACCATTCCAACGCATCAAGAACCAACAAGTTTGAAGACCCGCGCAAGGAGTTATGGAGAAAACATCGAGCGTTGCGCGTTCTGAAATTTCAGGACAGATTTCATCGCCGAAGTAAAACAGACGTAACTCTCTTGTCCAGAGTCCGATTTGAGCAAATAAGGACTCGTTAGAAAGGAAATTTTGTGCACCGTGGAATGGAGTAAAGATTGAGTATACTCTCTGTTCTGGACATTAAAAAAAATCGTGGAGTGAAGGCAGCACCGAATGATGATAAAGAAGGAGATAATGATGAAACAAAAAGATGCTTTGGGCAAGTCTTCTATAAGTGATCAAGCACAACATGGGAAATAAATTAAAGCTGCATTGGTACCTTTTCTTCTTGCATGAAGGGACATGGCTATGCAACGAAAAAAGGTATGTGAGAAAGTCCAGCTCTATGACTTTAAATGAAGCGCTTTTCGGGAGGCAACCCGTTTCTTTATATTTTTACTACTTTCTTAGAGAAAATAAAGAATGGCACTATCTTATGATGATCAACTTGTGGTTATTAATCTAAGTTCAGTTTTCCTTTTTAGAACCACCATCATGTTCATGATCATATTTATTTGCATGCATTGCATTTTGTTATCAATGTGATGTTTCTTTGTGTATACATGTTTTGCACATAGTTGGCTTGATTATTTTATATACTTAATGATCTATGCTTCAGTTTCCATGTTAATACTTCATAGGGCCCTATGGGTATTTTCCTTTTGTGATCTTGTGTAAACGTGGTGTTTAAACATGATTGCGGACCATCATCATTAAGTTCGATAGACCTAGCTAGCTTTTCATATGTTTTCATGTTGCTTTGGTTAGTTTATAAGCTTTGCAATGCGCTTACTTTTTCTTGTGCTATAAGAGTTATTGATTTAGGGATAGACATGGTGTTTTAACCCTTGATAAATAAACCTTTATGGCTATGGAGAAATTCGGCAACCTAGTTGTAAACATGGTGTTTAGAACAAGGTGAAAAAATTGTCTTTGTTTATATGCTTTCCTATCATGTGCATACACACCTTGAACCACGTACACTCATTCGGTTTTTATTCCTCATTAGACTAATTATGCCACAAGTTAAGAATATTAGGAGACATTGTTGGATTATTGGCAATTCTATCTACTCCCAACCGTCACCTTGGGGGTAGAATGTGCGTTTAAAACGTCTTACAGGCAAGATAAAGACTCTCACTACAAGGAAATTGAAGGATGGCTAGGAAGTGCTTTGTCTTCTTCTTCCATGACTAGCAAAATGCTAAGCATGGGGGGAGACCCTGAATCTTCAACACGGAAGTGCAACATGACGTTCTAGAAGATAGAATGATAAAGATCGTTAACATCTCCGGATCAATACGCAAGAAGCCACCAATATCATCAAAATTCTGTATGGTCTCGAAGGGAAAACACTTGATATTTTTGGATATTTAGAAGCCCCATGAAGTTACGATTCCAACAAATCAAGAATCAAAACAATCGGAGGTTTCTACAAGAAGTTATGTCCGAATCACCGAGTGCAACACATCCTGAAATCAGTTTTGGACAGCACGCAGCGCTGAAGTAAAACAAACATAGCTCCCTTGTTTGAACTCCGTTTTCGATGAATGACCACACGTTGGAAAGGTAATTTCATAAACTTTTCAATAGAGCTATATTACGATATATGTTCTGTTCTGGACAGAGGGGGGAATCCATGAAAAAGAGACAGCAAGGAGACGATGAGAACAAGAAAGAGGAGATGGTGATGACAACATTGAAGAGAAGGGTGACCAATGACTCCATTAAGCATACAAGATCAAATTCAGAAGTTTAGGAGCATTAATAAATCAAGACAAAAGCAAAAGCCACATCGATACATGGAGATGTTGGAAGAAGGCAACGAAGAATTACAAAGGATAGTAACATCTCCATGGACCTTCTCTTTTCCAAACACAAATGCTTGTAAGTATGCCTTCAACATCAACTAGGTGCAACCTTTTGTTTTTCTCTTCAAACAATAACATGGCTACTAGGAGGACAACCTAGGTTTCTTTTTACTTTCAATAGATAAGCATGACCATGTGTTCACCTCGATGTTCTATATTGCCTATGCTTACGGAAAGATGATGAAAGTTGCCGCTTTGTTTTATCTACATGAAGTTATACATGTCTTGGCTAATTGCTCTCTATAATATGATCTGAAATTAATTTAAATACCAGCTCTTTTATTTGTGGAGGTGAAATGACTATGCTCTAGACCCACATACATATATTTGCTCTTTGATTTAAGTTTATGGATAGCCGGATAACTTGTTGTTTTTATGAAAACTTAACTTTTATGCTATCTACATATTTGTGATGCTCTTGCAAAGTTCTACCTACCAACGCTATATACATATATGTTTTATAATAACAAAACCCGTAGTTTGCAAACATATGTTTTGATGAGTTGGATTAGGATTGATTTCTATGGTTAGAGACCAAGAAGCTGGTCATTCCTTTGTGTAACTTTTTCATGCTAGCCTTTTTGTCCATGCATTGTGGGTTTTCACATCGAAAATTCCACAAACTTCGCTGGGCATCCACCCTAAACCAAAAACATCTTTTTGTGATCACCTCCTTGTCCACAACCCAATTTGAGTATGGAGTAAAAATCTCGATGGAGATTCAAATATTTCGCAAGATTATGGAATTTATACTTACTTTAGCAGTCATTTCCCCTCTCTTTTATGCTCGAGGACGAGCATCGTTCAAGCATGGGGGAGGAGTCATTCTCTGACACAATGCTATGTAAGTATTATGTTGCAAAAAGTTTTGAGGAGCAAAAGAAAAAAGGAATGAAAATGAAAAATGAAAAAAAATATGATAAGAAGAAAAGAAAAGTAAGAAAAATAGGAAGAATATAGTGAAAAAAGAAAGAGAGAAAAATGAGAAGGAACTAGAATAAAAGTAAAAAAAATAATAAAGATGCTCCTCGGATCTTTTTGCTTCATAAGTTCTCAAGTGCCTTGATGACAAATCCACACTCAAATTTTCCAACCATGTGCAATCCGATAACGAGGACTTCACTTGTGCCTCGGGATCATCCATTTGCCACTTGCACATGTCCACTTATCTAAATGTGTGTGTTTCGTCCCTCTATCTTTCCAACATTTGTTTTCCATGGCCTTTTTGACGAGTCTCGGTAATTCCAATAGACCTCTCTCTTAATTTGACAATATTTCGGATATATGTTTTGCTAGGATTGTTTTTAACCTTCCAAGCTCCACATAAGCCTTCCACTATCACATATGAGTAGAGTAGGTTGAAAATTATCTAGTATAGGCTTGAGTGACTTGATGAGATGAGTGTTCCATGAGCTTTTGCAAGAGAATTTTCACTTATGTTGGATATGCATCTTTTTGAAAATCTTCCATGTGACAAGGTAATGGTTTGAAGTTCACTTAAGTTTGAGAGCATCGTAAATGTGGCTTGTTCTTTATTGTTAGTCTATCTTCCATAATGAAAAAGAAGCCGGTCACAACTTGAACTTTAAAAATAAATTCTTAAGAAAGAGCAATTTGCCTCGTCATGAATGACTAAGTGCAGGGACAGGATTGGAAGGCAACACTGATTTCCCTTTTAAGCAAGGATTACTTACTCGAGGACGAGCAAGGTTTAAGCATGGGGGAGATGTTGACGGTGAATTTCCGTCAACCTAGAGTACTTGTTATACATGGGTTTCGATTATGATTTGCAACTAACCCGCCACTAGGCATACTAATGATGTAACAAGTTCACACTTGCATGTCGATTTTGGAGTTTGTTGTTTACACAGGAAATCTACGCTAATGAGGAGACTTTCGGGATAAGTTCACCAAGCACTTTGGAAGAAGATCATGAAGCCCGACAAGAGTCAAGACACGCGATGAACATGACTCCAAATGACCCGAGGACCGAAGCGTCAACATGCAAATCTTCAGGGACACAACCAGAAAACAGCGAAGCTTGCATAGCAAGGATTCAAGCCTTAACCGTGAAGGAAACGACGTCAAAGGCCCACATGCAAGTGCACACGAATAAGGGATCACGCGAGAAGCAACCGGGGAGGAAACCGGGGCCTAACCGGGACGAAATGGGCCTGGGCCGGCCGGCCTGGGCCGACCGGCCCAGCCCACTACGGGGTCAGTTCGGTGCCCCCTTTGCCCTAGGTGTTCGTCTATTTATTGCCTCCGCCGCCGTCGACGACCACATCGAACAAATCATCCTACCGACGCCAATCACCAGAAAACCGCCGCCGCAAGATGAGGGAGAGAGTTAGATGAGCTCGTCGCAAGGATCAACGCCGGCGGAGAGAAGGAAGCAAGAGGAGGACTCCAAGCCGCTGGCCTAGGGGTGTTCCCAAGCTCCATCGCCGCCATCTTCATCAACGACGTTCTCCGGAGTCTCCATCACCACTATGTGCTTCAATCCGTGTAAGATGATGGGGTAATGTCTCCGTTCATCCCTAGGATTAGATGGATACATGCTATGTGATCGCTACTTGATTCGTGGTTTCAATCTATTGGTTTCATGTTGATGATGCTTTGATGATTAAGGTTAGCTACCGTGTTTTTCGGGCGTATGATATCCGCTACTCCCATAGATTCCATCAAGATACCGTGTCCATCATAGGTCTAGTCACGAATACCTTCGCGTAGTGACAGTACGAGAGGAGGGAAAGGGCGAAACCGTGGTCACAACCCCCGGTAGATTGGTTTACCACTTTCGTGTAGTAGATGCATACCATGTTATCCTAGATCCTAGGGAGGGAACGCTTATCTTTCTTAATCACTCTCTTGTGTTCACCCCTTTACCATCTAGTTTAACCCTAGATTTGTTTGATCAACTTAACTTAGATTAACTTAGGTTAGATTGTCTTTACCTTTAGATTAATACTCTCTTTCAAAGGTTTTCCATTCAACTAGATTAGTACTTGGTTAAGCGCTAGTAATCCCCTTGCTCCGCGGATTGACAAGAACCTTGGGAATCCCGTGGTGAAAAAGGTGTAGGTCCGTACGCTTGCAGATCGTAGGTGGATACTAGTTTTATCCGTCAACACAACACCACCGCCGCTTCGCCGACGACAGACGGGACGCCATCAAGAAGGAACTCGCCAAACTAGTCGCGGCTGGATTCATCAGAGAAGTCTTCCATCCTGAGTGGCTCGTCAACCCCGTCCTCATCCGCAAGAACAACTCGAACGAGTGGAGGATGTGCGTCGACTACACCGACCTCAACAAGCACTGTCCCAAATACCCCTTAGGGTTGCCGTGGATCGATCAGGTCATTGACTCCACAGCGGTACCACCAGATCGCGATCAAGAAAGAAGACCAGGAGGAGACGACGTTCATCACCGCGTTTCGCACGTACTGCTACACGACCATGTCCTTCAGGTTGAAGAATGTCGGCGCTACCTACCAACGAGCTATCCAGGCCTGCTTCAAGAGGCAACTCAACAAGAACGTCGATGCTTATGTGGATGACGTGGTCGTCAAGACCAGAAACTCCAACACGCTCATCGCCGATCTTGAAGAGACTTTCGCATCCCTGCGAGAGTACCGCTGGAAGCTCAACCCGAACAAGTGCGTCTTCGGCGTACCGTCGGGCAAACTACTCGGCTTCATCATCAGCCACCGTGGCATTGAAGCCAATCCTGAGAAGATCTCCGCCATCACCAGCATGAAAGCTCTCACGTGCATCAAAGACATGCAGAAGCTGACCGGGTGCATGGCGGCTCTAAACAGATTCATCTCGAAGCTTGGAGAACGGGGGCTCCCCTTCTTCAAACTACTCAAACACCAAGAGAAGTTCGTGTGGACTCCAGAGGCAGACCAAGCCCTTGCCCAGCTCAAGGACTTCCTATCAAAGCCACCAGTCCTCATGGCTCCTCGCAAAGGCGAGCAGCTGCTGCTCTACCTCGCTGCGACTACTCACGTGGTCAGTACTCCATCATCATCGAGCGGCAGGAAGATGGCCACGCCTACCCAGTCTAGCGCCCAGTCTACTTCGTCAGTGAGGTCCTGTCAGAATCCAAAGCACGCTACCAGCCAGTACAGAAGCTTCTGTACGCAGTGCTCATCACCTCGCGGAAGCTACGACACTACTTCCAGGAGTACTCGATCTCCGTCGTCACCGACTACCCGCTCGACGACATCCTGCGGAACCAAGATGCTATTGGAAAAATCTCCAAATGGTTTGTTGAACTCGGCGCACTCAACATCGACTTCAAGCCACGCACAGCCATCAAGTCGCAGGCACTAGTCGACTTCATGGCGGAGTGGCGGGAGAATCAACTATCTACTCGAACCGAGCACCCAGAGCACTGGGTGATGTACTTCGACGGCTCGCTCAAGCTCGAAGGCGCGGGTGCAGGGGTACTCTTGATCTCTCCAACGAGCGAACAACTCAAGTACGTCCTGCAGATCTTCTGGAAGGTCTCAAACAACGAAGCTGAGTACGAAGCTCTGCTACACGGGCTCCGCCTCGCGGCTTCACTGGGCATCAAGCGGCTACTAGTCTACGGCGACTCCGCAGTGGTCATCAACCAAGTCAACAAGTCTTGGGACCGCAACAAGGAGAACATGGACACCTACTCCCTAGAAGTCCGCAAGCTCGAGAACAAGTTCTACGGTCTCGAGCTCCACCACGTCGTCCGCGACAACAACGTAGCAGCGGACGTCCTGTCAAAGCTTGGTTCTACTCGCGCTCAAGTACCAGCGGGTGTCTTCGTCCACGAGCTTCACGCACCATCCATCCCAGAGCTGGCGCCACCGACCACTGATCCAGCACATCCCCCGGCTAGCCTGGAGGTCATGATGATCGACGTGGACTGGAGGCAATCCTTCATCGACTACCTCAGCGAGCAGAAGGTTCCCTCAGACAAGAACTTGGCCGAGCAACTCATCTGCCGCGCCAAGTCCTACGTCCTAGTCGGAGAAAAGCTCTACAGGCAGGGCACATCTTCTGGAGTACTCATGAAGTGTGTTCCCCGAGAAGAAGGCAAGGGCATCTTGGAGGAGATCCATAAAGGCGTCTGCGGCAACCACGCGTCCTCTCGCACGTTGGTCAGCAAGGCCTTCCGACGAGCTTTCTATTGGCCCACAGCTCTGGGCGACGCCAAAGAACTCGTCAGAAGGTGCCAAGGGTGCCAATACTTCGCCAAGCAACAACACGTCCCGTCCTACAAGCTAGTCACCATCCCGCCAACCTGGCCTTTCGCCTGCTGGGGGCTCGACATGATTGGGCCACTCCCAACTGTGCCAGGTGGATTCAACAGAGTACTGGTGGCCATCGACAAGTTCACCAAATGGATTGAGATCAAGCTGGTCACATTCCCCAAGGCTGACAGAGTACTCGACTTCCTGGATGAACTCGTACATCGCTACGGACTACCCCACCGCATCATCACAGACCTATGCTCCAACTTCAACAATCACCAGTTCTAGGAGTACTGCGAGAACAGCGACTTCGACGTCCGATATGTCTTAGTCGCCCATCCTCGGGCCAATGGACAAGTCGAGCGCGCCAATGGGATGGTGCTCGACGCTCTCAAGAAGCGGCTACACGATGCTGCCAACACCAAAGGAGGCAAGTGGATCAAGGAACTACCCAATGCGCTCTGGGGGCTACGTACTCAACCCTCCAAGCCAACGGGACAATCGCCATACTTCCTGGTCTACGGCTCCGAAGCAATCCTCTGGCAGTGGAGCAATACGACGAAGGCATATCTGAAGACAGCAGATGAGTTGACATCGATGGACTCGAAGAAGCTCGCTGTGCCGCCCTCGTCCAATCAACAATGTACCTCGAGGGTATCCGACGCTACCACGATCGCAACGTCAAGGAACGCTCCTTCAACGTTGGCGATCTTGTCCTCCGCCGCATCCAGAACACAGAAGGACTACACAAGCTCAGCTCGCCCTGGGAAGGTCCCTTCACAGTCGCAAAGGTGACCGAACCGGGCTCCTATCGCCTCCAGACGCTCGAAGGCGAAGACGTCAACAACTCGTGGAATATCGACCAACTGTGTCGATTCTATGCCTAGTCTACCGACTACCCTGGGGGCTCAAGTCTACACGACTACTCAAAGACCCCTTCACCGTAAGCGGCCTCCGGGTCCATGCACCAGTCTCCGGACTACTCTACTCCAAGATCCAGCGTTAACGGCTACTAACGGATCTTGGGCTGCTCCGAGCAACAAAGGACTCCAGCAGCGGTCTAACTGAGAGACCATGTACTCCTAGATCCAGCCTACGCGGCTACTAACGGATCTACTGCTGTAAGTGGCTAACGCCCTAGCACTACTTAGCCGTAGGCGGCCTCCGGGTCCTGGCGACTACTCCTGTAAAATGGCCTTGGCCATCCAGGTGTACTTCTCTCAGTAATAAAGTTTGATTATCTATCAACCGATTTATTGTCTCTTTCCCTCAACAGGCCTACTGGCGAGTACGACTACTCGTGACAACTCCATGATGGGACTCCGCATACACACACCACGACAACTAGTACTCATTTATGGAAGTTTTTCTCATTCATATTTAAACAAGTTCATTACAACTTTGTTTATCTAAAACTACTGCTACAAGCTAACCCTACAGGACTACTGGACGTTGAGCTTCTCAGCGACTTGTTCAAATATTGGCACCATCTGCTCCAGCAGTTCCGCGTACTGCTCGTCCGTGTAGTTGGCGGCTAGTCCGCCGGTGACTACGTCAACTGGGGCCTTCGGGAAGTACGACTTCATAGATGCTAAGATCTGGTTGGGGATCGACTTCGCCAGGTGCTTGACGTACGTCGCTAGACGGCTGGGTGCTTCCCTAAGCCGGTCCACCAACGGAGCTATCTTCGGCCCGTCCGGATGAGGCACCAGTAGCCTCACGATGGGAAGTGCGGCCTCCTCGAGTTCCTTCATCTGGACCCGCAGCTTCTCGCAGTCCTCGTTCAGCTTCTGCAGAGATTTGTAGCAGTTGACGAGGTCACGATCCGAGGCAATGCGAAGCTCCATGTGCTTATCGCACTTGTAAGCCAACCGATTATAGTCATATTCAAGTAACTCACGGGCCTCCTTCTCCCGGTAGAAGAAGTTCTTCATGTCGACTTCTGAGGCCCTCAGTTGCTCGACACGAGTCTCAAGCTCTGCAATCAACAAGCAAGGCGGGTCATACTACTACAAGGTACTTCCAATGGGTACTCGACAAGACAACACGTACCTTTATTCTTGTTGCGGAGCGACTTGTTCTTCCGCACCAACTCGTCGCTCTTTGCCTGCATATCTTGGACTTCGTTGTGATATTGGGCGAAGGCGCCATCCAGCTTTGATTGGAGCATGGTGGAGTGCTTCTGGGCCTTCACGAGTTGTTCCTCCAAGGCTTCCGCCCGGAGCACTGCGTCGCCATACCCCTGGAGCATGCCATACTTCCGGCGGGACCTCTCCGCGACGTCCTACAGCAGACAACGAATGTCAATTAGGTACTCAACATTCTACGGCAGTTTGACTACTTCAGAGTATCGACAACTCACCTTCATCCATTGCTCGGCCTGGCGCATCGCCTCCAAGTGACGAGCCACCGCCGCCGGGTCGACAAGGTCATCTGCCAGCAGCTCAATCCCACCACGGCTACTCGTGGCGGCTCCAGACATTGGCGCCGAACGAATTGGCTCCGCATCCTGGATCTCCGGTGAACGGACGACTACTTCCAGAGTTGATTCTGGCAGTACATCATCGCGTTCTCCTCCGGCCATCGCGAGGGCTTCTCCACCGGCTACCTACATTGGCTCGGGGGCTCCTCCGGCAGCTCCTTGGGTCTCCGGCGCCTGGCCTTCAATGAGCACCGCTTCGGGAATAGCGCTTCCCTCGACTTCGGTACCTGTCAACAAGAAGACAACGGGATCAGTCACCCTTGGTGGCTACGACTACTCCTTGAGGTTACCAGCACTTGTGCAGTGTACTCACCTTCTACGATGCTGGCCTCTGGCAATGCAGCCTCCACGGCCGGCGCCTCGGACTCTGCCTGAGGGGCGGGAGCGGACTCCTCAGCGGTTGGCGCGGATTCCTCTTCAACCACCGTTGCGCTGGGTTCATCCCCATCCCAGGTCAAGTCCGTGGATTTCCTGTAGAGTACACATCTGGTTGTCAACCCAGTACTACTACCAAACCAAATGTACTACTCGGGAAAGATCTTCACTTACAGGCTCAACCAGACTACCGTCACGGTTGGGGCGCCGAGGATGCTGGCGATGTCGACCAGTCCAGCCTCGGCAGGCACCTCCTCTTGGGCCTTAGTAGCCGCTGGCTCTTCAGCGACAGTAGTAGCCGGTTCAGTACTTCCCTCAGCAACTGGGTGCTGGCGCGTCAGCTGCTCCACGAGTTCTTCCACGATGGGGGCTGGGCTGCGGCTGCTTCCAGGCGGCTGCCCCCGTATCCTAGTCGCCTTCGTCCCCCTTCTCTACAGGGTCGGAAGGCAGAATCTCCTGCAAGAAATGGAGTTTCATCGTCAACATACACAACATCGAGAAACAAGTACTCGACTACCCTACTCAAGGAAGCTTACCTCTTGAGATGTGTTCTCCGTGACCTTAAGCTTCTTGGCCACGCGCTTGCGGGCCACGTTGCGCGGCTTTCTTGGCGGCGCAGGCAAACTAGCCTCTAGGCTAGTTGGTGGATCCTGAACGAGAGGGACGTGCGGCAGTCCAAGGCCGCTGAATCTTGACCGCAGCTGGAACCGCTCCTGCAGCGTCTCTTCATCATCTTCGTCCGAAGTATCTTCAACGACTATTGTGTCGTCTCCTTCACCGCCTTCGCGGCGCTCCTTGGCCTTTCCCTTCCCCTCATCTGGGATCTCGACAAGTCGAGGAGGCGACGCCGACTCGGAGACAAACTTCACTACGTCATCCTGCAAGAAGCACATTGGATGAGAATGACTACTACTACATAATCAGTACTCAACTTGAGTACGGCTACTGACCTCATTGGGTGGACGCGCGGCGGAGTACTCGGGCACGGGGCACGACGTGTACGCCGGCATGTCTTTGACGATTCCCCCCAGCCTGTCGACGGTGTCGTCGTCGTCGACTTCACCCCCGGGCATCCGCTACGTGTCGTCGTCGCCGGTGTACTGGTAGCCTAGGGTGTCGCGAGCCATCAGCGGCTGCACCCTTCTCTTCATGAAGCTGAAGGCCACATGCTCGGCCCTCAGCCCGGCTTCTCTCAAAGCCTTGATCTTCGCCAGCAGCTCGGGTAGCTGGATACCCTCCTGCATCATCGGCTCGGAGTTCCACCAGGGCCGGTGCTTCGGCTTCTTCCCGCTCGGCTTCGGCAGCTCCGGGTGGTGATTGGTGAAGTAGAACCACTTTGACTTCCAATCCTGGTTGGAGTCGATCAGCTTGTACGCGAGGTACTGCTCCGCGGCATCCTCGCGCATCTGTATGCCGGCTCCCCCAACTACTCGAGGGTTGTTGGCGCTTGGCTGGGGCTTCACTCGGAAAAACTTCCGGAAAAGTACCCAGTGGGGTTTGATCCCCAAGAAGGCTCCACAGAAGTGAACGAAGATGGAAGTGTGGAAGATACTGTTGAGGTTGAGGTACTCGATGCCATAGTACTCCAAGAGCCCCTTGAAGAAATCGCTTGTCGGGAGAGACAGCCCGCGCTCCGCGAATCGCGCGAACATGGGGATCTCGTCTGGATACTTCTCCATGGGATACGATCTCCTGCAGAGGCACGCCACATATCGACCTCCTTCTCCCGAAGAAACCCGCTATTGAGGCGCGCCAGCAGATCCTCAGCCTTCGCTTTTGATTTCTTCTACTCCTAGTTGGGATTTGGCCGCGGCGGAGACACTGGCGACGATGTCCCCGCGGCAGATCCGGCGGCTTCCTCGCGGGACCTCTTCTTCCCACCGGTAGTCTTCAGGCTCTTCGACGGCGAGGGCTTCATTCCCCAAGTGCACCGGGATTTTACTCGCATTCGCTCAGGGGCTACGGCGGTGGCTTTCGGCGGCGGCACGCTTGGATCTACACTTTCCTCTGAGGCGACAGTGCGCACTGGCGGTGGATTCTAGGCATGATCTGCTCGGAATGGCTGCAAGTGCGTGGGGTGAAAAACCATAAGGGTTTCGGCTTCTATTTATAAGTCAACGACGGCTCCTCTAACGGCCGAACGGATAAGTCTCCAGACGGTTGAGTCAGCGGCGACGCCTGACCCTTCAACTTCTAGTAGTCGATGTGCCTCATCTCGGGGGCCGGCTACATCTAATCAACTCCCTGGGTAGCGACAATATTCAAGAGCAACTCAGGACACCTTCTACATACAAGATGACCCTTCAATTCGAGAGGAAGTACTCGACTCAAGGCTCGGGGGCTCCGTGCCACGTGTCCTTCGGTTTTTTCTTTGGATTTTGCAGGATAATCTTGCCAGAACTTCAGATGGACCCTCAGCCAGAGTCTAAAACTCAACCTAAGGCTCGGGGGCTACTCCATATGGAGTGCGATTTTGCAATCGCACTTCCATATCAGCTTTGGCTTCAAGACAACACGGGTATTGTTGAAGACCTTCAAGAGCAGCACTCGAGGACGCTTAGGACTTCAGGATTACTCAAATATCAGCTGGAGTACATTCCAGCCTCGGGATTCTTCAAATATTCTTGAGGACTTTTGGCTTGTGGTACTCGGGGACGCTTGAGGACAACTCGTCAAGGCCGTCAAGACTACTCGAAGCTATCCTACTCGACTACAAAGTACTCAGGGGCTTGTCGTATGGACCTCCCTAGGCCCACTACCTCGGTGGGTACCAGGACCGACTACTTGGGGGGGCCCTGGGACTACTCGACTTGTGCCGCACGGTACCTGTTGGCGTGAGGTGCAAGGACTACGGTGGAGAAGTACTCGGATAGGAAGCTACGCATACCATGTACTGTGTAGAGGACTCCTAGACGTACACGATTAGTACTCTCTCTCTAAACCGACCTGTAACCCTGCCTTCCGGACTATATAAGGCGAGGCAGGGACCCTCCCATCTCATACTCAACAGATTACGCATCATCTTGTAATCACACCCAATCAATCCAGAGCTATGCAGCATACAGGACGTAGGATATTACGCACCTCAGGGCCTGAACCTGTCTAAATTGTGTGCCACGTTTCTCTTCCTTCGAGTTACCGATCTCGGCGAGGCCACATTCATCTACTTCGGGTACTCCCCTTAGTAGGTTGCTGGTCTAAAACACCGACAACGTCTAAGAGGGCGGATGGCTGGCGGTTGGCGAGCGGTGGCACTAGGTGCGGCTCTGGAAGAACGGAAAGGAGGTGGGGAAAAGCTTTCTCACCACACGATGACGAGTTGGCGAGAGTTTTGGGCGATGGGCAGGCGGCAGCGGGCGAGGTCTATGCCGGCGGACCGAGGTGTGTGACGACGGCGGCGAGCTCCGTTGAGGAGGAAGCAGACCCTGTGAACAAGAATCGATGCACAAATAAGCTTCGGGTGCAAAGTAGAAGTGAGATAGGAGAGTTAGGGACACTTCACCGACGGCGAGGAGGCTCGGGCGGCGGCAATGGCGTGGCAGCCGGAGCTCAACGGTGGCAAAGCGCGTGCGAGGGCGAGGGAGTGCGGGAGCTTGAGTGTTTCCAAAGGGGGGGTGCCCTGGAGGTGCATATATAGGCTCGGGAGGGGAGGGGAAGCGGCTCCTGGCGGCCATGGACATCAATGGCTATTCGGCCTTGATTGCAATCAAGAGGGGATTAAGGAGGGGGAAACTGCCGGATTTAAGAGGGGAAGTGAAGGTCGGGCTTCACTGCGGCTTGATGGGAAGGTTTGAAGGCGGGGGCGCGAGAGACCCAGCTGGTAACAACCGGCGGCCATGAATAGGGCGCACGGCTGACCCGCAACGGGAGGTAGGGGAAGGCCTGACGGCTGGGCCCCACTTGTCAGCGGTGGAAGGAAAAAGAATAGGGGAGAGGGAGTAGTTGTGCCGGCAGGGGAGTTAGCTGGGCCGCAGGGGCCGTAGACGCACGGCGCGATAGGGAAAGAAGGCCGGCGGCCTGGTGGCTTCGCGGGCTGAGAAAAAGAAAAACGGGCCGAAGGGAGAAAGAAGGCTAACTGGGCTGAAAGGACATTGGGGAAGGGGTGAAGGGGTTTGAGATTTTTCTTTTAAAATTCTTTTCAAATTCATTTTTCAAACTTTTCAAACTTCACTCAAACAATAAAACCATGCATTTGAATTATGATGCACAAGCACTTATTATTTCTGACATTATTGAAATGATGTTTAAAAATTTTAAAGGACAATTTATTTAATAGTTTAATTGTTTCCTTACAAAAATTAAATCTAATTACTTGTTGCTTATATTAGTCTAGTGATGGAATTGTTAGGGTGTTACAAATCGCCCCGGCGCCGGGGTCGTACCGGCAGGGAACGTGCCAGCTGCTTCTGCCACAGCCAGGGCCAAGTGTGAGGTGCCACGCCTGCCGCCTCGCCGCTGGGGCCCTTCAAGACGTTCGCATTTGTGTCATCTCTGGGAGGCCCCACCACCCTTCTAGCTAGCCCCAAATCTCCCCCCTCTTGAGTCTTGACTATGGGCAACGATGGTAGGTCAACCGGGAACGGTGCGCACCTTGCTCGCTGCATGAGCGCATGTTGTAGGTCACGAGCCCGACCTACTGCGTTGGACGCCGCCGTGCAATCCGACCAGTGATACAAGAGCGAAGATGGAGGAGAAGTGCGAGCACAACTGCACAGATAGAAGGCACCAGGATTGACAAAATCAAGTTATTACATCAAAACATGAAAATCAAGATCTAGTTGTTGTCTATGGTGGGCTTGTTGGGTCATCCAATTTCCTCTTCTTTTTCTACTCTGGTGACTATAATACTAGGAAGGAACAGGGGCAAACCGTGTCATCGAGAGCGATGATGGCATGACATGGAGGCGCGAAGCCATGGAGTGTTGGATATATGCCCTAAAGCCAATTGGACTTGATCCATTAGGGTACAAGAGTCTTAATGGGCCACAAAGGTTGAAAGGCCCATTAGTGACCTCATATATACAAAGGTGGGGAGAGGAGAAAACCCTAATCAGCTTTTGCTATAGCAGCGGCGCTACAGTAACGCACACCGCTACAGTAGCCCACGGTGAACAGTACCGTGGGTGAATAGTGACTTTTGTAGTTCCTCCATCTATATCCTCCAGTTCGTGAGGTGATATGTCCTCCAGTTCCTGATCGTTCGCGAGGTGATAGTACATCTACGATCGACGTTCCTTCACATATGTGTGGATAGTTTGGAGGTGCTACGTTTGGAGCATAAGGACGAACCGCACGTGGAGGACCAAGTGGACATGACAAACTGCACTGCCTGCTACTCTCGACGCGTTAGTCTACATCGAGATGGTTCCGCTTCATTTGCACGTCTAGTGGTAATCCTGTGATCCATAACGGCGGTAGTTCCTGGTTTATGGGGTAGATAAAACTTTGTTTTGCGGTAGCGTAGCCACCCCGTATCCTTCATGGAGTCCTAGCCGGTAGCGCCGCCAAGCTAGGTCGTCGCATAGAGTTTTGCCTTTCGGATGTTTGCTATCCTTTCCATGCATGCTTGTAGAGCTACGCTACTTGCCTTAGCTTCGGCATACTTGTGTTCTTGATTTCACAAGTCATCACAAGTCACATAAGCCTATTCTGATATATCCTGATAGTGGAGAAAGATATGACGGTGAGAATATTTTTTTTAGAAAGCATATAATAGTTGTTATTTCTTTTGACTAATAAATTGTCTGCATGAGGGGTTCAGTTCAAGAGTCCATGTCATGCTTTGGCAAAGATATATGAAGGGCAGTGGGGAGGAGGGAGAGAGATTTAAAAAGTTTCCTGGTTGGACTGATGCACGAGGGGATGTACAACCCGTCATCGCTATTGTTGTCTAGGAGACTACTGGAGGATACAAAAGCAGATGATCCAGATTTTACCAATATCAATGATGTCATTCGTTCATAGGTAGACATTGGCGTGGGATGTTGTGGAGATGTACATGCCAAGAAAGAATATTGTTCTTCAATGATTTTTAAATGTTGGTTTTGGTACTCTATTTTATAAGTTTTGTATTTGGAAACTCATTTAAATGTATTTTGTAGCCAATGCATTCGAAAGCAATCAATGTGTATAGATAAAAATATTTGTATTTTGTAATGAGAAAATAAATCTAAATATTTTATCTCCTTTATGAGTTTTGAATCTCAGTTTTGGTACTCTTTTATCTGATACTTCTTGATATTCTTTTTTTTTTGAGCAAACACCGTGGGGCAACGCCACCTAATAACAAGTAAATATATGAAAAGGAGCAGACACAGAAACAAAGTAAACTTACAGCAGGCCCAACTCGAGGTTAGGCAAAAGCAAAGAAGAGGGAAAAAGAGTGAAAGAAAAACAGGTAGAAATTACAAGGCTTGAAGACAAACCTTGATTGAGGGGCCGAGGTTTGAGTTAATTCTAACAAGGTGATCCATGCAACAAGGCAGGGAACTTTCCTGTCAAAACTGACCTCATTTCTCTTCTTCCAAAGACACCAGGCCCCAATCATAAAGATTACCATGAAAAATGCTGACCGAAGGCATGCTTGGCCTGGTAGAGCTTCTGGTGAAAAGTTCCTCCCAGATAATTCCCAGTGCAAACCATCTGCAAACTGCAGAGGGACAATCGAAGAAAAGGTGTTCAGCAGTTTCCTCAATATTGTTATGGCACTTAACACAATTGTAGCCTTCCTTAAGCACTTTCCTTCTTCTCCTCAACACATTACTCGTGTTCAATCTGTCATTGAGTGTCAACCAAGTAATGAACTTGATTTTTGGGACACATTTGGATTCCCAAGTCCAAATAATACATCTACTAGGACTGAGCTCTCTGAACTGGTATTGATAGTAGTGTCAGGCTACGAATCTATGCTACCTCAAATGAATTGTCAAGAGTCCTTGGAGTATAGATCAATGGGGGGAAGGTTGTTGAGGAAATGTTGAAGTACAAGAAGTTCATTGAAAGCAGCTCTTGTCATAGGAATTCTGAAATAATCAATCAAATTTTCAGCATGCCTAAGATTTCGAAGGGAGATGGCAGGGTCTCTGGCAAATTGAAGGCGAGGGTACTTCTCAGAGTGAATAGCACCACAATAATATCATCCCAAAAACTAATGGTATCACCTTTATTTGGATTACAGGTGGCAACATCCCTATACTGAGTGTGAAGCCTAAGGATGTGTATCCACCAGACGGAGTCCATATCTCTTGCTAGATGGAGAACAGTGTTGCTATAATACTTCTGCCAAATGAGATTGACCCATTGAATATTATCCTTTTGACAGAACTTATCCAACTGCTTCAAAAGAAGGGCACCATTGTGAACACTGAGGTTAGTGACTCCAAGCCCACCTTTATCGTTTGGCCTCCTAACCAATTCCCAAGTAGCAAGGTTATAACCTTTGTTTCTGAATTCCTTTCCTCTCCAAAGACAGTTCTTTCGATGTTTATCAATTAGTTCAATTACAGTTGTGGGAATCTTGAGAGAGCACATAAAGTATGTTGGTAGAGAGGAAAAGACAGAGCTGACCAATTGCAACCTCCCAGCATGAGAGAGGAACTATGAGGTAGTAGACATCCTTCTTTCAATTCTTCAAATTAAGGGGCATAATCTTTCACCAGAGGCTTTGTAAGGCCCATTGAAGACCAAGGTAGGTGAAAGGAAAGAAACCAATGAAGGATTGAAACTGGCGACCAAAGAGTGGGGAGTGAATGGGAGCCAATAAAAATTCTTCTCAAAGGAGATGGCTACTCCAAAAAGATGAACACGACAAACAAACACGTTTCCGGCTCAACTACCCAAGTTGGCCAAGACCACGTAGCCATTGTAGTGCTACTGGTCCTAGGAACCAAAACACAACCTTCTGAACCAAAACACACTAACACGCACAACAGAAATATGCAAGGCTTGCTGCCTGTTCTACACCTGTCAGACTTGGTCTGCGCTGGTCACATCGGTGACACTGGTCAGACCGGTGAAAAGTGCCGGTCAGGCCGGTGGCTACAGAAGCCGGGCAACAAATTTTCCAGGAAGCCTTAGTGACTCCCCTAGGCCCTGAAACAAAACCACCTCCAAAACTCAAACTGCAAGGAAAGAAAACCCTACACAAAACCTAGCCAAACTCCTCGAAATCTACCAAGAACTAAACAGTAGCAACACATGACAACAGGGAACACACCAAGACGTTCACCCGAGGTAAATCCCATAAAGGGCTTGCATCGGTCAGACTGGTCAAGAGCATCAGTCAGACCGGTCGCGCCTGGGAACCTTGGGATGAACAGCGCCCACGGGTCAACTCCTCCAAATCCAACTCCCGATTGACTCCACGATTTTGCACAAGACTTTGGGTATAGTAGGAACACCTCATGGGCACTCCATTGTTAAGATTTGGTCCACCAAAACTGGATAGAATGAGAGGAATCAAAGAAATCCCGCCAAGAATGCCTCAAACTCTAGAGAGGAGAAACCTCAAAATCGAGCCCGTTTGCTCATGGATTTGGGAAGGGAATCAAAGGGAAAAGAACCACGAGGGGTTCATGCATACATCCCCCACCAAATATCAAAGAGAAAGGTCTCAAAACAGCCACAAGGAATTCGCCGAGAAAGGGATCCCAAATCACCAAAAAGGTGAAACAAGAAAGACACATACAAGCCTTGAGAAACCACACTAAATCATCTACACATACCAAAGAGGTTCATATAAGGTCTAGCTTGCCGCCCGATCATCCTTCCCTTTTGCAAGATCTCACCATGAAGCTCTCAAGTTGGTCCTAGAAATCTTAAGGAAAATAGGAAGGGAAAATAGCAAAACAAAGTGAGCTATGGTTCCAAAAGATGGTTTCCATCATCTCACCACTTGGGTTATATGGAGACAACCGAAAGATGAAACTACCCCTAAGGCCTAACACTAGGATACATGCACCCGAGGGCCTTTTGGGAAACTTTGTCGTCGCACCATCGGACGGATGCCCAGCGACTGCAAACTAGCTTAGCCTCGATGCAAGACTTGCGATCCCGACGCGTGTCTTCCGCATCGAAGTCTTGAGACTGCGTCATCGCACACTGATCAGACCGGTGCTCCTCACCGGTCAGACCGGTACCCACCGGTCAGACCAGTCAGATGCTGCTGCATCTCCATCTTCGGTCTTGGCTTTGTGGATCTACGAAGGAACCAATGGTTTTCTGGTGAACCACCAGAAACCCCGCGAACTCAGTGTAGCCTCCGCAAATCACCACTCATGACTTGGTGAAGGACCGAAACGGCGAACCAGAGGGGGGGAGTGAATGGGAGTTGATAAAAATTCTATTTAAGAACTCAGCCTATGAACCCGACTTCACTCGTGCACCTCCACAAGCATCTCTTGCCATGTCCACGTAGCCACTGGAGTGCTACTGGACCTAGGAGCAAGACCCAACCAAGAACCAGTCGACACACGCAACAGAAACACACAGGACACAGCTGCTGGCACCTAAACCGGTCAGGCTGGTTTTTGAAACTGGTCAGACTACTTCTGTGGGACTTAGCCTCTCAACAGGCAGGGGAAACTGGTCAGACCGGCTTGGCAAACAGATCAGGCTGGTTTTGTCCTGAACAACCCTAAAACCCCTTCGAGAGAAAAAACTTCTTCAAGAACCTCTCCTCATTTGAATAAGAACAGCCATAGCACGACAGAGACTTTCTCGCTCAAAAACTCTTCACGACAGCCCACGGGGCTAAACCGGTCAGACCGGTTTGGGAAACCGGTCGGACCGGTTTTGCCTGGATAGACGAGAAGAATACAGCCCGCAGGAAAAACTCAACACTCCAAGCTATCGATCTCCCGATTCGTTCCACGGATCAAAGTGAGACTTTGGGGATAGTTGGGGTACCTCGTGGGCTACCTTTGGCTAGAAGCTCGGTCCCCAAAACCCACTCAATCAAGAGGAATAGGAAGTCAACCCTCAAGAACACCTTCCCATGGAAACCACGGAGAACACCCAAATCGAAGCTGTTTCGGAGGGTTTGTTGGAGCCAGATCACCAAGAAAAGAGGCACAAGGTCCTCATACATGACATTCAACAAGAATCCCTCAAAAAACACCCACAAAACTTCCCATGGAAAATTCCAAGAAAAGGCCCTGAAAATCACCAAAAAGGGAAACAGGAGAAGCACAAACAACCTTGAGGAACCACGTCGAATCATCTATACATACCATGAAAGGTTCATACAAGGTCTAGCTTCCGCCCGGTCATCCTTCCCTCTCACAAGATATTACCATCAAGCTCTCAAGCTATTCCTATGGAAATCATAAGGGAAACTAGGAAGGGAAAATAAGAAAACAAAATGAGCTAGGGTTCCAAGAGATGGCTGCCATCCTCTCACCACTTGGGTTATATGGAGGCCAGCCAAAAGAATAAATTACCCCTAAAGCCTAAACTAGGATACACGCCCACCAAGGGAACTTTGGGAATCTGTCTTTGTAGAACCATCGGACGAACGCCAGGCGACCGCATTTCACATAGCCTCGACGCAAGCATTATGATCTCGATGTGTGTCCTCCGCCTCGAAGCTTCCGGCGCCTTGCGACGCCAAACCGGTCAGACCGGTTCTCCAAACTGGTCTGGCCCATTTTGGCCTGGCAGCCACGCCCGGTCTTTGGCCTCGGCTTTGTGGTTCCGCCGAGTAACCCGATGGTTTTCTGGCGAACCACCGCAAACCCGCGAACTTGATGTAGCCTCCGCCAATCACCACTCATGACTTGGATCCCACGAAGTCCTGGCTTGACCTTGGTTTTTGGCTCAACCAAGAAACCGTCCTCGACTTCATCATGTCGTTCTTGCCACCATGCGGCCCGTACATGACCCTACTGGCCACCGGGTCCCTCGAACCAAGCCTACTTGTCTTCTCCACACCTCGAGGCCTCACTGGCAACGACCTTTCGCACTTGTTCTTCACTTGCACCAACACCAGGCAAGCCGCAACCTGCACCTGCAATACTTAGCCAAGAATCAGTCCACATAACATTGTCAATCACTCATCACACCAGGAAGCGACCATCCACCGGTTCTTGAACCACACATGGTCCTCAATCTCCCCCTTGATGAGTGCATTGACAACACACACATTTGGTAATCAAAGAGAAAAGGGAAAAGAAAAGAAACGACCGAAGAAACTCGAACAAGCGATCGAAAACCAAACAAAGGTAAAGAGCAAGATCACTTGAAAGAGGAAAGACTTGGTCCCCTTAGGCAAGGGCAACGGCTCGACACAACCGAGTCCAAAACAAGCTCAAGCATGGAGCAAACCACCAAAGCAACCAAGGCAGAACTCACAAAAGAGCTCCCCCTGCACATATGCAACTCCCCCCTTAACCAAAGCACACTCCCCTGGACTTGTGCATGCTCAGCAGCCAAAACCGGTCACACAGATTTCCAAAACCGGTCCAACTAGTTTTTTTAAGCAGCACACTCCAAAAGCAAAAAATGCAAAAGAAATGCACAAGCTCCCCCTTGACAATTGGGATAGGTTCTAGGGATGCAATGCAACTTTTCTCAACCTTTCTTTCTCCCCCTTGTTGCCAATGCATAAATCAAGGCTTAAATTTGAAAACATGCAATCTAGAGCTTCTCAAGTATACAAAATTCATCAAAAGATGCTACACATGTCCAATTGAGCAAGTTAGCTACTCTGTAGCTTCGTAATGACATCAAGTACATGATCACCAAGTTTCACATCCATTGGACGTAGCTAAGATACAATTGAGCAATTTTGCGAAAAATTTACCCTCTCATGATCAAAGTCCTAAAAATGAGCAAAACATGTCAAAATGGTAAAGCCACATAAATTTCATGCTAGGACAACCATTCTAACCATAAGACCATCACAAACACCCACAAGCACCTCATGTCATGTCAAAGCCACCGAGCCATGTGCCTACTTCTATATATGAGACTTCTCATTGGTAGGCATCATGCAACGGTTTAGCATCCAAAGAAAATTAAATTATGCACATATGACAAAGGAGCACATTGTCCTAGCAATTTACATTTCATTTTCATATTCATATTTGGTAAATGAAATGTCTTTGCGACAAAAAGGAACTTATGCCCCTCCACAAGATAAAGCATGGGTGTTAAACATTCATGATGGAAAATGAGCCTTTGGCCCCATATGATCAAAATACGCTATCCAATACACAAATTAAGCATAGCCAAGCCAGTAGAACATGTCAAGATCATATAAAGCCAATTACTCACAAGAGAGCATACATGAGACATTTTTCAAAAACATAGCCATCAACCATGGATATAAATCAAAATAATCAAGAGGTAAGCCAAACTAACCATAGCATACCAAATTATCTTACAAGATCATATATAGCACATCATGGTGAACAATGTATATGAGAGAAGCGTTTCTTACAAAATGCATATGATACAAAATGCATGCAATCTAAGATACTAGGATCCTTATACATCATGTTACATATGCCATGCCAAATGCAAGAAATGCACAAAGGAAAGCTATACATATGCTACAAAGGAGCTCCCACACACAAAGCTCACACACAACCGGCTCCTCGAGGGGAGGCAAAAAGGGCTCGACACCAGCGGTAAAAGAGTAAAGGAGCGCAAAACTCACAAGCTCCCCCTAAACACAGGCACTAGGGCCAAGAAGCATACAAAGCTCACCCTTAGTACACATGATAGAGCAAAGAGCACACTAAGCACATAGCCTCCCCCTATACTCATGCATTAAGGTCAAAGAGCATACAAAGCTCACCTTACACACATGAGATGGGGCAAGGAGCGAAACAAACCAAGTGGCTTGACCAAGGCCACACACTTGAAGGTCACAAATTCACTTACCTTTATCATTTCTTCAAAAGTCACTCATCCTTGTCCACCGTCCTCGAAAATGATGTACCTCCATGTCACCACCGGGGCATGAGGCCGGAGAACCAACCCCGATATCAATCAAATGTTCTCCGGGCCTCCCACATGCAACTCAAAACCAAGAGCGAGAACGAGCAAATGACTCAACACTGGGGTTAGTCCCAAAGGTGTAAAATCAGTGTTGGGCGATTTCCTCAAAAGTAGGGTTAGCAACATCCATCCTACAGTGCCTATCAAAACTGTGATCCATCCTATCAAACCTACCAAACCTGGAACTACCATGGGAAAACCACTCCTGTCTCACTGGAGGAGTACGACTACCACGAGAGGGAGAGCGTGGTCCGTAGCCCCTCTGAGACTCAAAGCTGCTACCTCTTCCAAACTCGTCACGTGGTGGAGAACGTCTAGCAAACTGACCACCTGCAAACTCTCCGGACCAACCACTAGAACCACGACCTCCTGAACCAAATCGAGACTCATTGCGGGCACGAAAACCAGCCAGGTCCGACTGCTGCCTCAAAATCGGTCTGACTAGTTTCCAAACCGGTCTGACCGGTTTAACTTCTCTAGCAGGGTCCCTTTCTCTCAAAGCACCATTTTCTCCCCAAGCCGGAACCTTACGCACAAAACCCTTTCCCTTAGGCAGTGGTATACAAGGCTTAGGCACACCATGAGAATGGTGGTACTTGTCCTTGTTTGCCCACTCCTTAGCCATTCTTGCCTCTCTCTTTCTCTTATAGCAAAACTCTCTCTTGTGACCATCCTTTTCCACAATACTCTCAATGGAAATGGATTGATCTTGGCTTAGGCTTGGGGTGAGGCTCTTCACTAGGCTTCCCACTTGTTTTCTCACTCGGCTTTTCACTTGCCTTCACACTTGGTTTTTCTCTTGGTTTAAGCAACTGGTTTGGCTTGGATGCAAGATCGAAGCAAAGTGGGTCTAGATTGCAGCTCAACCAACTCAACCCTAAGCACATCTAGTTCCTCACACTTGGAGGCATGCTTTTCCCTAAGAGCAGTCAAATCAGCTAGGAAAACAGAGCAATCAGCACAATCAACTTCATCAGAAACCACAGGGCTTGACTTAAGGGAATCAATTTCAAGCTTGCCATCAAGAACCTGTGTTTCTAGCTCAGCCACTCTAGTCCTAGCATCTTCAAGCAAAGCTCTAAGCTTCTTCCTAAGCTTATTAGCCTCTCTAAGCATGTGATTGTGATTATTAAGCAAGTCAACCAACTCCTCATTATCCTTGCGCAAAGAAGAGAGCCCATCACATACCTCATCCTCAGAATCTAAGTCTGAGGCATCCTTCTGGCTTCTCTTGCTGCTAGAGCTGTGAGCCATGCCGCAGAAGTCGTCCTTGAGGCTTAGGCCTGTCACACAAAGGTCATTGAGATACTTTCTGAGGTTCTTCTTCTTCTTCTTCTTCTTGTCACCCTCTTCGTCTTCATCACTCGAGCTTGAAGACATGTCCTCGGGGTCTGACTTGATGTTGCTCGATCTCTTCATCTTCTCTCGAGACCATGTCTTCTTCCCATGTCCATGATCCTTCTTCTTGGACTTCTTTCTCTTGTCCTTGAACTTGTACTTGTCGTGATTGTTCACCTTAGGACACTCAGAGAAAAAGTGTCTGGCTTTGCCGCACTTGAAACACGCCCTCAAGTTCCTCCTTGAGTTCACTCGTCCATCCTCTCTGTGACAACCCGCCCAGGAAAATAGCGTACTATCGCCTAAACCAATCCACTTTGGTCATTAAGCAATAATAAAGTATCATCCTGCCATTAGTCGCTGGGTTTAAGCCCGGTAAATCACTTATTAGCAATAAGGATCGACATATATGCATTAAAACTCACGCGAAGGCGAGTCAACCGATACAACATGATTAACATATGAAATTTACCCCGAAGGGTTTAATTATTACAAAACGAAGTCTTTTGACATGACAACGCAGTTCAGAGTTTTTAAAACAACGGAATTAAACTAAGCGGAAAGCGAGAACACCACGGGAGGCCAGCCATGATGCCTTCATTCGTCGTCATCCACCCACTCCAGCTCCCAGCCGGGCGGGATCTCTCCGGGCCACACATCACCAAAGGCATTACCTGGAGCAACAGATTATAGCAAGGCTGAGTATGCTAATACATAGCAATACTTACCCGTCGGTGATAACTACTTCACCAACTCTAGACATGATAGACTTTTTGGCCACTGGGTTTCTTTTGCTGAAAAGTAACAAAGTTTATGTCCATACTTTCAAGATTTTAGCACAAGTTCTAGTGGGTTTATACTTTTCTAAATTAGCCTTCTATTGCAGACAAGGTAGTGCAATACAAATAACCAAGCATAATATTCATCAACTTCCATCATTAGGGATCTCATGGCTAGTGGAGTAAGTAGTCTCAGATAACGGTGAGAGGCCGACAATCGATTGATTCAAACCTTGCAAGGTAGACCTAAACACACGGTGGGATGCCCCCGCGAGGACAACCACCAAGCGGTTCCCATAACTCTTCAGATCGGGATCGAATCTTACAGTCTTTAGTGCAGGCTATCCGATATACCCCGCGAGGAACCCGGACTCACCATACACCACCGGTAGCTAGCCGTGAGACGCATCCCAAGATGAGTTGTAGTAAGATCCCTCACCGCCTCATTAAGGTACTAGGCTTACCGGTCCCATTCCCGACAAGTGCTTAGTACGTTCAAACACTTAACCCACGAAAGCCATCAGACCGGAGCCCGCATCCCATGCTCTTACCACATGAGAAATCCATTTAAGGAAATCTTATTATTCCAACATAAGCACCTATTCTCCCTAGTGACAGCATCACCCGACTTGTAACGGTCCTTAGCATGGCAGCTACTGACCAATCATACTAGTAAGGACCAGGTACCTAGGGATCATGCATCTAAGGTTCCAAAACAACTCCTGAACTTAAATGCACAAGCATCCATAGATAGTTGCATAATAATTTTCAAACACTGGGATAAATGCACCGGGTCTTGCCTTCGTTAGTAGTGTTAGCCTGAGCACCCTTGGTGTCTTTGAGTACTTCCACGTACTGCAGTGCAGCTTCCACTCCTCCTTCCTCGGCTTCCGGCATGAGCGAGTAGTCACCGTCGGGAAGGTCTACACGGAATGCAATGTAGGGTTCAGGTGATGTGATAGATTATTTATCTTATCCAACTCTTGTTGGCCACATTCACCTTAACAAATATTTATTTATTAATTATTTTACAATAAGGTTATTATCGGCATGGATTTATTCTTTTAATAAACACTTAATTAATGCTTTCTTGTATGGTTGTTATTTCATGTGAGGTTTTACTATTCAACTTCTCCATAGAAAAGTGGTGCACCTAAATGTAATTAATTACATGTGAATTCTTTAAACGGCAAGGGTGTACTTATAGATCCTAAATAAGCTATGCAACCATTTTACAAGGGTTACAAGCAAAAAGGTACATTTTCCTATTTAGCAAAACATTAAACCTATAACTGCCTCCAAGGCTTTTATTCCAACAATAAACCACTAAAATTCAGTGGAGGTTTTCTTAAGCACCAAAATACCTATACTAAGCCACTGAACACACATGCATGCTTGGAAAGGCTAGAAGTTAAATATACCAATTAATAACAAAGGTTAAACACATAAACAAGATAAAAGCATATAAAAGTAAATAAGAATCCAATTGCTCCAAACTTCCTCACACATGTTCTCTGGTCCTAAACTATCTTAGGAAAGAAGCAAACACACCTAGAACTACCACTGATCTTGCATTATTAAATTACAAAGGAAAACATGCATATATTAAGAATAAATATTTCTGATCATTAAAAATTGTGATTAATTCACTAGAGGTGCAACATGGCATAACAAGACCACATGCAGAAATTGGGCACAAAAACATAATTATTTTTAGATAAAAAAATCATCTAGATAGAATCTGCATAAATGGAAAACAATTCATATAAAAAGATTTACATCATAACTTTGTGCAATTTTTGGTACAGGTCTAGTCATAAACTAAAACACAACATATCCAGAAATTAGATACAGAGGACTTATGGATTTTGAGATATCACAGATCTAGGTTTTTCACATTTCTATTTTTCATGCCAAAAATATTAGGAAACAACATAGACAAGTATAACAAAAGTTGTAGTGCTCCTCACCAGAAGTCTAGCAAAATTGAGTTTCCAATTTTCCGAATTTTGTATGATTTTCTAGAGATTTCGAAGTTACACTTTTGCGTAGGGGTCCCTAGAAGTTTTTCATCCTTTACAAATATGCCCTTAGATTACACAGAGCACCCCGGAAAGAATTGAGGGCTTGCAATTCTACCCTTGACCATGGGGGTGGCGCGGCTGGCCGGAATCTGGCGAGGCCGGTGGCGCTCTCGAACGGGAAAAGGGTAGGCCGGGAAAAGGGTGGCCGAAGTTGGAGCGGAGGGGTCAACGGCGAAGGCGCGCGACGTCTGTCGGTGGTGACGGTCGCGGCGGCTCGGGGTGACGGCGAGGAGGACTCTCTGCTAGGCAATGCGCGGGTGCTCGAGCTTTAGCAAGGCCTGTGGTAGGGTGGGAGGTGGTTGGCCGGCTTGCGGTACTCGTGGGTGGTCGATTTTGGCGAGAGGACGACAATGGCGGCCGGCCGGCTCGGTGCTCGCCCGCGGAGAGGTCGTGGCAGCTTAAATAGGACGCGGGCTCACTCGGCGGTGACGGCGGGGTGATGACGGCCGAGATGCTGTCATGCTACATTGCTCCTCGGCCGGTGCACGTACGGCCGTACCGCGGACGGACTGATGGTCCGCCGCGTGCACGCGCGCGCGTACGGCGCGGCGACGGGGAGGGCGCGTGGCGCGGGCAAATTGAGGCATCTCGGGGCGCGGCGCCGGCCTAGGGCGGCGCGCGACCACGGCCGTCAGGGCATCGGGTGGCGCACGGGCGCGGCGCACTCTGGCCGACAACGTTTTGCTGATCCCCTGTTTGAGCACGATTTTCTCCAAAAATTTGTACTGAAGTGCATCAAGTGATGAATATGAAAGTTGTAGATCTAGCTATCCTCTATAACTTTCACAAAGGCCATATAGTGTTTTTCTCAATACATTTTGCAGGTGAGGCTTGTCCACTTTGAATGCCATTGTGTGTCAGTGAACAGAGGACTTATAGATTTTAAGATATCACAGATCTAGGTTTTTCACATTTCTATGTTTCGTGCCAAAAATATTAGGAAACGGCCTAGACAAGTATAACAAAAGTTGTAGTGCTCCTCACCAGAAGGCTAGCAAACTAGAGTTTGCAAATTTCCGAATTTTTTACGATTTTCTAAAGATTTTACAAGATTCAGCAATTTGACTACACTATTAAAGATACACTTTTGCGCAGGGGTCCCTAGAAGTTTTTCATCCTTTACAAATATGCCCTTAGATTACACAAAGCACCCTAGAAAGAATTGGGGGCTTGCAATTCTACCCTTGGCCGTGGGGGTGGCGCGGCTAGCTGGAATCCGGCGAGGCCGGCGACGCTCTCGGCCGGGAAAAGGGTAGGAGTTGGAGCGAAGGGGTCACCGGTGAGGGTGCGCGGCGGCGGTCGCAGTGACGGCCGCGACGGCCCGGGGTGACGGCGAGGAGGACTCTCAGCTGGGCAATGCGCGGTTGGCCGGCTTGGGGTACTCGTGGACAGTCGAGTTTGGCAATAGGGCGGCAATGGCGGCCGGCCGGCTCAGTGCTCGTCCGCGGGGAGGCCGTGGCATCTTAAATAGGGCATGGGCTCGCCCGGCTGTGATGGAGGGGTGACGACGGCCAAGATGCTGCCATGCTACGGCGCTCCTTGGCCGGAGCGCGTACGGCCGGACCGCGGACGGATCGGCGGTCCGCCGCGTGCACGGCGCGCGCGTATGGCGCGGCGACGGGGAGGCACGTGGCGCGGGCAAACCGAGGCATCTCGGGGTGAGGCGCCGGCCCGGGGAAAGGCGCGTGGGCCTAGGGCGGCGTTACCTTGGGCGGCGGGGGTATCGGGCGGCGCACGGGCGTGGACGCCGAGGGCGCGGGCGCGGCGCGCTCTGGCTGACAGCGTTTTGCTGATCCCCTATTTGATCATGATTTTCTCCAAAAATTTGTACTGATGTGCATCAAGTGATGAATATGAAAGTTGTAGATCTAGCTATCCTCTATAACTTTCACAAAGGCCATATAGTGTTTTCTCAATAGATTTTGCAGGAGAGGCTTGCCCACTTTGAATGCCATTGTGTGTTAGTGAACAGGAGATCCTGTAAGTTGACCAGGTTTATCACCTTTTTCCCCTCAAAATTCGAAATGCCAATCTTCATGAAAGTTGTGTCGCTCAACAAACTGGACAACTCTCATAAAGGTAGATTTTTATGTGTTTAGGTGAATTTTGGAGAACGCGGCAAGAGTTCCGTAAGACATTCCGGGTCACTAGGGTTTAGGTAGGGTTTGATCGTGACTTTGACGAAGGGTTGACCACACATGTGTGTTAACTTGATCAATGGGGTCATTAGGGTTGGTTGGTGAGATTTTCTAGGTGAGGACCCAGGTTGACCTAGGTTTGACCAACATCAGCCAGTTTGACTTGGCCGATCCGGCCGTTAGCGTTAATGATGCTAAGTAAAAATCTGGGGCGTCACAACTTACCCCCTTTAAGAAGAATCTCGTCATGAGATTCAAAATTCCAAGGACAATATAGGGAAATAGGGAAGTGGTCCACTAAGATTTTTTGAAATTACTCCGAGGGAGCAAACACGATGGGATTATTGGTCGAAGAGTATAACCACCGTCGGTTCAAGATTAGCCCATAAGAGTAGTCAAAGGCGACAATTAATGGAAAGCTTTTGCATGGAGTTTACTTGCAAATGCAAGCGGAAAGTATGGAGAGATAAAATTGCTATAGGATCTTCCGAACGATCTTGCTCACGTGTTATTTAGTTTGCAACCTTAGGTGGCATTGTTTCGTGCCACTACGGTGCAATGCTTTTCAACATTGGTGTAATGCACATGTTTATGGAGACACGATGCAAATGCTAATGTAGTATGGTGCTTATGATGCATGTTAGCACGACTCGGTTACCCACCAAATGAGTTAGTGATTGAGATGACAAGCCTATGTTGAGAAGGGGTGTGCGTGGCGAGTCGCATTCTCACAACCAAGATACCTAATGTGCTCCTAGTGGCAATCATATGGCTGCAGCGCACATGACGCCCTAGGTTCCGTCACGGCACCTTTAGTTATGGGATACAACATCACCAATCATAAAGGATAGAGTAGGAGATATTGAAACACTCCATGCGTATGCACGTTAGTTCACCTAAGGTTCCCAAATGCACATGCTACGCAAATGCATGCTCAATAAGGGACATATTTATTTATCTTCAAAATGTTATGAGCAAGAATCTGAGGAATAAGCTCAAGATTGAGAGATCAAAGTAATCCAGACAAGGATATGAATACAAGTAGTAGCTTAGTGCTCCATCATGTAAAAACACCATGGGGTGGAAGGAATACATGCAGGCAGGAAACATCACCCCTGACGATCGAATTCGAAAATCAAGACATTCCCACTGACATGGTAGAATAGAATGTTCTTTCCTCATGCTGAGCAAAACTGGGGTAGTCATTGGTACAAATATACACCTAGAATCCTTCTAGAAGTTGTGAACAAAATTCATAACCTAGAAACTAGACCCCAAAAATTCTCGAATTATTGCAGCACTCAGCAAGTGATGAGGACATGAACACCGACATGCGTACGACTACAGCAGCAGCACCTGATGAGAACATGGAAATCGACTCGCGTACGTTGACACCGGCAGCATCATCTCCGGCACCACCAGAGGACACACTTCCGGCACCATTTTCCGGACCACTTACTCGGGCTCGTGCCCATGAATTAAACTTTGTGCTGCTGCTAACAAACGAGGGACCAGAAGCTTGAAGACCGGCGGATGGTGGGCCACGTGGGGCCAGGAGGCCACGGCCTCCACGCAAAGGCGCGTGGTCAGAGACCACGGCCTTCACGCAAGTGCCTACGCCATCCTGTGGCCGCGTGGGACATGTGGGGCCGGCCTGGCCTTGCATGCAAGGCATCAGCCGCCAGGACGTGGCTGCATGGGACATGTGGGGCCGGCCTGGCCTTGCATGCAAGGCGTGCGCCGCTAGGGCGTGCATGCCTGTGGACGTGGGGTCTTGCGCCGCCAGGCTCGGTTGGCTTGCGCTGCCAGGGAAATTTTCCTTTCCTTTTTTTTGTTTCCCATCTATATTAGAGAGAGACCCTAGTAGATTAGGACTTGAGTTTGTTTTCATTGTTAGCTTTTGCTACTTTCCGAACCGCCGCGTATTCTACGCCGCCATCGTGAATTCAAGCTCCACCTTGTGAGTGATTAATAAATTGCTTGTTGTATTTTTCTTGTTCGTTCTATCGATTGCGTGTAGAAAAAACGATCTTTGTGATCAGGCTGATCTCGCACTGCGAGGTTGGTAACCATTGGAGGTACGGTTCAGCGATTGCATTGGCGCAACGGGTTCGCTCGTCGTAGTCGGATCGTGAGGGTCGAATCACCACCAAATCGAGATTTATCCCACTCACCGAAAGATCGGGCACTACCCCTCTATCAAGTGGTATCAGGATTCCAGGTTGATCGGTGAGTTTATCGAGTGTCCATAGTCCACAAAAAACCATACAAAAAATCTTCCCTTGTCCCAGCAACCCGTTTTAGCCTCGCACTTTCATTCGATAAGTGTTGGGGTTGAATTGGCGTGCTAATTTCGTTGTTTCGTTGCTGATCTCGGTGTTTCTTTCCATCTTTTCTTTAACCTAGCCACCATAATTTCTTCTGCCGCCGTCGTGGGTTCTGTTGTCCTTTTTCCTTTGCAGGCCTGTGCAATGCGTCTCAGTACCCAAGCGCGTACGGCGCCTGTTTCCGTCCGCGTCGCGAGTTGGCATCACTGCTGCCCCGCCTCGTTTTCCGTCACCAGAGCCTTCACGCGTCGCAGCGCCTGTCTGCATCTTGCTGCACGCCGCGTTCCGCCCCCGCCTCGCTTTGTGTTCCGGCGCACAGGCCCTATTCCGCCTGCGGTTGCCCGGTTAGTTCCCTGGGTCTGTCAAAAAAAGAACAGAAAAGCAAAGGAACAGAAAACAGAAAAAAAACAAAAAAAACAAAAGAGAGAAAAACAAAGGGAAAATAGAACGAGGGACGCTCCGTTCGGCAATTTTTGCTCCCAACTGTTTCGGGCTCGCAGCGTGTTTTTTCCCTCCTTTGCCTTTATTTTTCCTTTCTTTGTTCTTATCTGCACTTGTGATCAGCAGCGTTTGTGACGGGTTTAGCACTCTTATTTAACTCTGCATTATTGTTTGTTTGTGCTAATCCTTCATCTGAGTGCAGCCTACCCACAACTCCACAAAATTCTATTTCGAGCTGACCTTGTTCCCGATCAGTCGTTGCGCCTTGCTTTCGAGAAGTTCCACCGGGCCGGTTGCAGGTCGCCCCTGTGTGATTGGTAAGATCGGATAAGAATTTTATAACAGCATTAGTTTGAGCGCCTTTGTGAGCTGTCCCATCCTATTCTTGCATCTGTGTTTGTTTTGTGTTTGCACTAACTATGGCCGGAGACGACGACAAGACACAGCTGCAGGACTTGTGCACAGAGCTTGACGGTCTGGTCACGGACATCAAGACGATCCATGAGAGGATGGACTCCACGGTCACTACGGCCAACGAGCGATTTGACCAGCTCGACCTCGCGCAGACGGCCACCAAGACGACACTCGACACCATCGTGTCACGCCTTGATGCGTTGGAAACGGTGGTCACTGATTTGTTGGCCCAAGGATGTGTTGGTGACGATGAGCCAGAGGACGCTGACCGTCGTGGCAAGGCTCGTCGCGTACCACGCCGCCCCGGTAATGATTCCTTTTCTAAGATTAAATTTAAAATCCCATCTTTCAATGGTAAATATGATCCTGCTGCATATCTGGATTGGGAGTTAGAGGTTGAACAAAAATTTTCATGCCATGATATTGCTGCAAATTCTCAAGTTAAAGCTGCTATTAGTGAATTTACTGAGTTTGCTTTAATTTGGTGGCGTGAGTATAAAACTAAACATCCAACCACCGTTCCGACCACTTGGGATGAATTGAAAGCTGCCATGCGACATCGATTTGTACCATCATATTATGCTCGTGATTTGCTTAACAAAATGCAGCGTTTCCAGCAAGGTTCTCAGTCTGTTGAGGACTATTACCAGGAGCTTCAAAAAGGTATGATTCGGTGTGGGTTATTCGAGGCAAACGACGCTGCTATGGCACGTTTTCGTGGTGGTTTAAACCGGGAAATTCAGGATATCCTTGACTATAAAGAATATGATGACATGACTACATTGTTTTCATATGCTTGCAAAGCTGAACGTGAAGTGCAGGGACGCCGCTCGAAGCCATTTTTTAACTCTTTTTCAGGGCGCAGCTCCACTTCCGGCTCTGGGAACGCTCCTTCTACACCACCTGCCACTGCGTCAACATCTCGTGATAAGGCGGCCAAAGCCGGCGGCACTACTCCATCCACAGGCGCCCCTCCTCCCACTAGTCGTACGCGGGATATCACTTGTTTTCACTGCAGTGGATGTGGTCACATGGCTCGGGATTGTCCCAACACGCGCACTTTGATCGTTCCTGATGATGGTGAGTACTTTTCCGCTAGTGATTCTGAGGATAATCAACATACTCCGCTGGCCACTGACTTTGCAGCATAGACGGATATCCATGTCAACCCAGATGACGCCGATAGGTATGAAACTCTTGTTGTGCAGCGTGTTCTCAGTACACAGGTCGCTTCACCGGAAACAAATCAGCGCCACACTTTGTTCCATACAAAGGGTGTTTTGCAGGAGCGGTCGATTCGCATCATCATCGACAGCGGGAGCTGCAATAATTTGGCTAGTACTATGCTGGTCGAGAAGTTGTCGCTCCCCACTCGTAAGCATTCGAACCCATATCACATTCAATGGCTTAATGATGGTGGCAAAATTAGAGTATCACGCTCGGTGCGTGTTCCTTTTTCTATAGGTGCTTACTCTGCTTATGTTGATTGTGATGTTGTTCCTATGGAAGCATGTTCTTTGTTACTTGGTAGACCTTGGCAGTATGATAATGATAGCTTGCATCATGGTCGTTCGAATCATTATTCTCTCATGTTTAAGGGTCAGAAAATAATTATACATCCTATGACGCCTGAACAAATTGTTAAAGATGATCTTGCTAGAGCTGTTAAAATGGCTAAACAACAGGAACCATCACCCTCCACTTCTGATAAATCTGAAATTAAGTTGAATGCTTTTGTTTTACTTGCTACACGTGCTGATTTTGATGATATTCGAGATTCTCCTTTGCCATGCTATGCACTTGTATGCTCTAGTGTGCTTGTGTTCCCTTGATGATGCACCATCTGTGGATATTCCGCCTGCGGTTGCTAACCTTTTGCAGGAGTATGCTGATGTCTTTCCCAAAGACTTGCCACCGGGTCTCCCACCGCTTCGTGGCATTGATCATCAGATCGACCTCATTCCCGGTGCCCAGCTTCCGAACCGTGCCCCGTATCGTACAAACCCGGATGAGACAAAAGAGATTCAGCGACAGGTGCAGGCGTTACTTGATAAGGGTTACATTCGTGAGTCTCTTAGTCCTTGCTCGGTTCCTGTGTTACTTGTTCCTAAGAAACATGGTTCATGGCGTATGTGTGTAGATTGTCATGCTATTAATAACATAACAATTCGTTATCGCCACCCTATACCACGCCTTGATGATATGCTAGATGAGCTTAGTGGTGCCATTCTGTTTACTAAGATTGATTTGCGTAGTGGTTTCCATCATATTAGAATGAAATTGGGAGATGAATGGAAAACGGCTTTTAAAACTAAATTTGGTTTATATGAATGGTTGGTTATGCCGTTTGGTTTGACTAATGCTCCCAGCACTTTTATGCGTTTGATGAATGAAGTTCTGAGGCCCTTCATAGGATTGTTTGCCGTTGTCTATTTTGACGATACCTTGATTTACAGCAAGTCAATGGAAGAGCATTTAGAACATTTGGGTGCTGTTTTTGACGCGTTGAGGGCTGCCCATTTATTTGCTAACATTGAAAAATGCATCTTCTGCACACAACGTGTCTCGTTTCTTGGTTATGTTGTTACTCCACACGGTATTGAGGTGGACAGCAGCAAGATTGATGCTATTCTGGAGTGGCCTACACCGACAACGGTTACCCAGATTCGGAGTTTTCTTGGTCTTGCAGGTTTCTACCGCCGTTTTGTCCGTGATTTTAGCACCATTGCAGCACCTCTACATGATCTTACAAAGAAAGATGTTCCTTTTGCTTGGAGTGATGCACAGGAGGTAGCGTTCACCACATTGAAAGATAAGTTAACCCACGCTCCTCTCTTACAGTTGCCTGATTTTACTAAAGTGTTTGAGCTTGAATGCGATGCTAGTGGTATTGGGCTAGTTGCTGTTTTGTTACAAGAAGGTAAACCAGCTGCTTACTTTAGCGAGAAATTAAGTGGTGCTAGCTTGAAATACTCAACTTATGATAAGGAACCTTATGCTTTAGTGCGAACTTTGCAAACATGGCAGCACTATCTTTGGCATCGCGAGTTTATAATTCATTCGGATCATGAGGCTTTGAAACATATTCGTACCCAAACAAATCTGAACCGTCGTCATGCTAAATGGGTCGAATTTATTGAGTCCTTTCCTTACATCATAAAACACAAGAACGGGAAGGATAATGTTATCGCTGATGCTTTGTCTCGTCGTTATACTATGCTGTCATAGTTAGATTTTAAAATTTTTGGCTTGCAAACTGTGAAAGATTTATATGTGGACGACGTTGATTTCAAAGATGTTTTCACTCATTGTGTTAATGGGAAACCTTGGGGCAAATTTCACATGCAGGACGGGTTCCTGTTTCGCGCTAACAAGCTGTGTGTTCCAACTAGTTCGGTTCGTCTGTTGCTGTTGCAGGAAGCACATGGCGGCGGTCTCATGGGGCATTTTGGCGTTTACAAGACGCATGAGGTGCTGGCTGCCCACTTCTTTTGGCCCCGGATGCGCAAAGATGTTGAGCGCGTTGTTGCCCGTTGCACTACTTGTCAGAAAGCTAAGTCACGTTTGAGCAACCATGGTTTGTATATGCCTTTGCCTGTCCCTACCTCTCCTTGGCTTGATATTTCGATGGATTTTGTTTTGGGATTGCCTAGAACTAAGAAGGGGAGGGATAGCATTTTTGTGGTTGTTGATCGTTTCTCTAAAATGGCTCATTTCATACCTTGTCATAAGACTGATTATGCTAGTCATGTTGCTGATTTGTTCTTTAGAGAGATTATTCGTTTGCATGGTATTCCAAATACAATAGTCTCTGATCGTGATGCTAAGTTTCTCAGTCATTTTTGGAGATCACTTTGGAATAAATTGGGAACTAAATTGTTGTACTAAATTGCTGTTTAGTACAACTTGTCACCCTCAGACTGATGGGCAAACTGAGGTGGTTAACAGGACTTTGTCAACCATGCATCGGGCTGTTCTAGATAAAAATTTGACACGTTGGGAAGATTGTTTGCCTCATGTTTAGTTTGCTTATAATCATGCGACGCATTCTTCTACAAAGATGAGTCCTTTTCAGATTGTGTATGGTTACATTCCTCGGGCGCCTATTGATTTATTTTCGCTTGCTGCTGAGGACCCCCCACACATCGATGTGGTTGCCCATGTTGATCAAATGATTAATTTGCATGAACAAACTCAACAAAACATTGCTGCTACTAATGTTAGATATCAGGTTGCTGGTAGTAAAGGTCGAAAACTTGTTACTTTTAAACATGGTGATATGGTTTGGTTGCATTTGCGCAAGGATCGTTTTCCTACTTTGCGCCGTTCTAAACTGATGCCTCGTGCTGCTGGTGCTTTTAAAGTGCTAACCAAGATTAATGATAATGCTTATATCCTTGACCTGCCTACGGAGTTTGGTGTTTCCACTAGTTTTAGTGTTGCAGATTTGAAGCTCTATGCGGGCGCCGATGCGGAGTTGCCGTCGAGGGCGACTTCGGTTCAAGAAGGGGAGGATGATGAGAACATGAACACCGACATGCGTACGACTACAGCAGCAGCACCTGATGAGAACATGGACATCGACTCGTGTACGTTGACACCGGCAGCGTCATCTCCGGCACCACCAGAGGACACACTTCCGGCACCATTTTCCGGACCACTTACTCGGGCTCGTGCTCATGAATTAAACTTTGTGCTGCTACTGACAAATGAGGGACCAGAAGCTTGAAGACCGGCGGATGGTGGGCCACGTGGGGCCAGGAGGCCACGGCCTCCATGCAAAGGCGCGTGGTCAGAGACCATAGCCTTCACGCAAGTGCCTGCGCCATCCTGTGGCCGCGTGGGACATGTGGGGCCGGCCTGGCCTTGCATGCAAGGCGTCAGCCCGCCGGGACGTGGCTGCATGGGACATGTGGGGTCGGCCTGGCCTTGCATGCAAGGCGCGCGCCGCCAGGGCGTGCATGCCTGCGGGCGTGGGGTCTTGCACCGCCAGGCTCGGTTGGCTTGCGCCGCCAGGGAAATTTTCCTTTCCTTTTTTTTGTTTCCCATCTATATTAGAAAGAGACCCTAGTAGATTAGGACTTGAGTTTGTTTTCATTGTTAGCTTTTGCTACTTTCCGAACCGCTGCGTATTCTACGCCGCCGTCGTGAATTCAAGCTCCACCTTGTGAGTGATTAATAAATTGCTCGTTGTATTTTTCTTGTTCGTTCTATCGATTGCGTGCAGGAAAAACGATCTTCGTGATCAGGCTGATCTCGCACCGCGAGGTTGGTAACCATTGGAGGTACGGTTCAGCGATTGCATTGGCGCAACGGGTTCGCTCGTCGTAGTCGGATCGTGAGGGTCGAACCACCACCAAATCGAGATTTATCCCACTCACCGAAAGATCGGGCACTACCCCTCTATCAGCAAGATTATGAGACACATCATTGGTATACAAAGATCCATTAGAAAGGTTAGGAAGGTGCTTTAACTAAGCAAGATTTTAGATCTGGTTCCAGGAAAGATAGCAGGACAGAGGTTAACTAAACCGAGCATAACCTGAGATAGACAAAAGATATGACCATGAATTGTTGCGAGCAGGAACTAGATTAGATTTGGAGCAATTTTGGTTTAGAACATCTATTCTAATTACTCCTAGAACATGGTGCAAAAGCAAAGCGAACAAAATTTTACAAAATTTGGGCAGCGCAACACCTATGCATGAGAGGTAATCTAGTTTATAGAAAGCACAAACTAGCAAATCTTCCTTAGAGAGCATACAAGGTTCTGTTTTGGGTCCATTTTAGTTTGTTTCAATTTTTAATATGCATGCAAGACGTCCTATTCGACCTCACGTGGCGATCAAGACAAAAATCGAAGTTAGTTCTGATGACAAGGTTTTTATTCGTCTCTCCATATAATATCTAGTCAAGAGCTACTCGTACTCACTTAGAGACTAACAAAGCGCTGTTATGTACCTGCAGAAAATGAACCTTCTGTGCCAGAACGTCACGGAAGCGTCCACATACATTACCGTTCACTATGGAAATGACATCCATGCGTTAAGCCGCTACATGGATAGCGTCCAACCTCGGACAAACTCCGTTTGAATGGAGTGTATCCTTGCCTTAGATATTCGACATGCAGAATGCTCATGTATGAAACACGTGGCGATAACACAACTCATAACCAGACGCGGAGATGGGATCCGTGGAATGGATCACTCCATCAACCCTCGCAATTCCCGTGATGCGGCACAGCCACGTATAAAACATGTGGCTCATCTAGTTTGGTTGTGCAAGAAAGTAAGTCTGACATAAGTAAATATGATGGAAGTTAGCAAGTAAACCATAAGTTAATAAGCCACCTGAAAGAACCCAAAAATTCCCTCTAGGGCCTCTCGGTCTAGTTTATGCTTAACGGACCAACATGGTTTTGCAAATCCAAACAATCTTGGAAAAATTTTATTCAAAAAACCACTGATTAAGGTTATTAGTTAACCTCTGGTGCATATAATTGCTCTGATACCAACTGTGACAACCCGCCCACGAAAATACCGTACTATCGCCTAAGCCAATCCACTTTGGTCATTAAGCAATAATAAAGTATCATCCTGTCGTTAGTTGCTGGGTTAACGCCCGGTATATCACTTATATAGCAACAAGGATCGACATATATGCATTAAAACTCACGCGAAGGCGAGTCTAGAGATACAACATGATTAACGTCTGAAATTTACCCCAGAGGGTTTAATTATTACAAAATGAAGTCTTTGACATGACAACGCAATTCAGAGTTTTTAAAACAGCGGAATTATATTAAGCGGAAAGCGAGAACACCACGGGAGGCCAGGCACGATGCCTTCATTCGTCGTCATCCACCCACTCCAGCTCCCAGCTAGGCGGGATCTTTCCGGACCACACATCACCAAAGGCATTACCTGGAGCAACAGATTATAGCGAGGCTGAGTATACTAATACTCAGCAAGACATACCCGTCGGTGATAACTACTTCACCAACTCTAGACATGATAGGCTTTTTGGCCACTGGGTTTCTTTGGTTGAAAAGTAACAAAGAGTAGCTTCATGGTGAGATTTTGTGAGAGGATTGGATGATCGGGTGGCAAGCTAGACCTTGTATGAACCTCCTTGGTATGTACAGATGATTTGGCGTGGTTCCTCAAGGCTTTGTTGTGTTGTTCCCGGTTGTTCTTGGTGGTGATTTTCAGAGCCCTCTTTTGGTGGTTTTCTTGGTGTGTTTTCAGGACCTTGCTCTTGGAGATTTGATGGGGGAAATATGTGGGAACCCTTCGTGGTTCTTTTGTCTCTGATTCCCCCCCTCAAATTTGTGAGTTAAGGGGCTCGATTTTGGGGTTTTCGGTGTTCTAGGGTTAGAGGAGTTCTTGGCGGGATTTCTTCGATTCCTCTTGATTTGGCAAGTTTTGGTGGACAAAATCATGGCTATGGACTCCTCATGAGGTGTTCCACTATCCCCAAAGTCTTGTTCAAGTCCGTGGAGTGATACGGAGATCGAAGTTTGGATTTGGAGGAGTTGACCCGCGGGTGTTGTTCATCCCGAGCTGCCCATGTTACACCGGTTTGGCCGGTGCTCTTGACCGGTCTGACCGGTGCGAGCCACTTGTGGTACTTGCTTTGGGTGAACTACTTGACTCGTGTGTCTTTGGGTCTTTGTGCTGCTGGTCAGTTCTTGGTCTGTTTGGAGTTGTTTTGTTAGGTTTTGTGTAGAGTTTTCCTTTCGTGCAGGTCGTGTTTTGGGGGTGTTTTTGTTCCAGGTCCTAGAGAAGTCACTGAGGCTCTCTGGAACGTTAGTTGTGCAGCTGTTGTAGCCACCGGCCTGAACGGCGTTGTCCACCGGTCTGACCGGTGTCACTGGTCTGACCGGCACAGGCCATCGGTCTAACCGGTGCAGCACAGGCAGCAAGGCGTGCAAGTTCCACTGTGTGTTTTGATGTGTTTTGGTTTGGAAGGTTGTTTGTTGGTTCCTAGGTCCAGTAGCACTCCAGTGGCTACGTGGGCTTGGCCAACTTGGGTAGTGAGTCGGAGACGTCTGTTGGAAGTCGTGTTCGTCTTGTTGGAGTCTCCATCTCCTTCGAGAAGAATTTTTATCAGCTCCCATTCACTCCCCCCCTCTCTGGTTCGCCATTTCGGTCCTTCAGTGGTTGTGTAAAAAAGATATTATTTATATGTCGTACTTATAAGGAACAATATAAGGTGTATAAACAACATCCAAGAAATGGAATTACATACGAAAAAATGTCATAAATGTATAGATGTTGATTTTAGAAAATTCAGAAGCAAATATCATCAAATTTGGATTACGGTTGACGGAGGAAAAAGTGATATAAAATTTGATTGCAGATTAAAAAGGGAAAAGCAAAATGTTCTTCATTCGAACAGACCTGGCCCCGCCTCTCACTATGCCACAACACCACAATTACCGTTGGATGGTCTGACGCTGAAAGCCACATATAGCGTTAGACAGTCTGACCCTAACAACATATAGCGTCAGACTTCAGCTGACGCTGTAAGTCCTGACGCTACTCTTTAGCGTCCGACCAGACTTATAGCGTCAGACAGTTCGATGTCCTGAAAATGTTTAGCGTCAGATCATCCGTTGCTAGTTTTCAGCGTCAGATCCTCAGTTACCATTCATATAGCGTCAGACAATCCAATGGTCCAAGAATTTATAGCGTCAGATTGTTTGATAGGACTATAAAATATGCAGAAAAAATAATACAATTAGAAAATATCATACAGATTCAAGTTGATGCTCCATCACATAAAGATACACACATACATCACATGAAGCTCAATACATATAAATATATATCATACAATCTTGTCCATGCACATTGTTTGAATCATCCAACAATGCAAGTCAAGTAACAAAAGATTGCATCAAATGCACATCCCAGCAAGCAATACTAGTATTTGGGGTTTAACATACTAAGAATTGTGTACACAATCATTTCTAGGAACTCAAAAACCAAAAGCAATGGCTTGCCAACACAATGGCACATCCACTAGGTTTGCACCACAAGCCGCCTAACACTTCCTGAAAAATATAACCATGTTCAAGATCTTGAGGTTCCACCATAACGCAAAATATTGGCTTCAGAGGTTCCACCATAATAAATTAATGGGGATGCAAAATAATAAATGAGCTTACCCGACAAAAGATCTTCCCTGTAATGAGACTGTAAGGCACGGCTCCAAAATGCCTTGAGGCCTCGTTCGTTTCTGTCGGATGAAATTCCGGCCCGGATTACTTCCAGAGCCGATTTGAGTGAATTCACCCGTGTCACTCAATCCGGCTAAGATTCAATCCGACCAATCCGACCTAAATGAACAGATACAAATGATTGGCCCAGAATATATCCAAACACATGCTGCAGGAATCATGAACAGAGCTAAACAAAAGTGAATTGAGAACAACATATGTGACATTCACCTTCAGTTAAACGGCAACAACTTGCATGTGAAAAATCATCTCATAGCGTAATGCAACAAACCGAAACTAGCCTGTCCACCGAAAATTACGAGCCCAAAGAGTTGTGACACCGGTCACCAGTGAAGAATCCCGAGACACCGCCCGATTCAGTAGCCCACTAGCCCTTGCATCAGCAACTTCAGATTTTGTCAGCACTAAGCACCCTCTCTTCGCTCCTCACTTGTATCTTGGCTCCTCAGTTGTAGAAGCCACATCAATTACTGCAGAAATGCAAAATACAATAAAAAAATACGTCAGCAAAGATGATGGTACCTTTGCCCTTAAGCCAGTAGAGACAACAATGTGCAGACTACAAAGACCTGAGTTGAAAGATAAAATGCCAACTTTACAGTTATACAAATCCAAAAGTAACCACGTTGCTATCAATGCTGTTTCTTGAGAATTAACATGCAGGTTTTTATTGCTAACTGACATACTATACTTCCAGTCTAGACAATGAAAAATCATATATAGTTAATAAATGTACAGTTAACTAACGGACTCGAGATATAAGCAGATATACTTAGCCGTACATCGTGATACATACCCGGCATGCAGAAACTTGTGTAGGGAAAATCGATCTAGAGCTTTTGAAGCGGAATTAGCTCGGCCAAAGTTTCAATCGAGAGAAAAGAAGTAAACATGCCAAGAATCTGACCCAATCTGCATGATTAAATAGTAACTGAAGACAAGCATGCAGTTTTGATCATGCATGTCTAAAGTTTTCAGTTTCTGGTGCAATTCAAACCCCTTAATTTGTCCTTAATAATATCAAAAGATGATAAGTGACTACGTACAGACATCAGACATCTACCACTCCCAGTTATACAAGAATCCGACCTGAATCTCTAGAAGCATAAACATTATCTCCCTGCACCCAAACATGACCGTCTGGTACCTATAATTACATCACCAAGGGAAGAGCATGAGGTGATCATGCATCTTTTTAAAGAAAATAATCATATGACATAAAGAAACAGTTCAGAAATAAACAAAGCACGGCACTCGTGAATCGTGATGTCCGAATATCATACCTGGGTTCTACTAAAGCACCAATGAATATTAAAATAAGCCAAATTTTCTTCTATTGGTTACAGTCGTTTGAAAGACAACTGTAGCTTCTAGCGATAGACTGATAGCACAAAAGCAGAAAAAAGGATTGGCCAGCATGCAATCCTAATTAATTAAACATAATATTAGTAGTGATTATTTTAGGGTTAATAACACCATGTATCATACTGAACCAATAGCGGAGCTCACATAAATGTTTCTAAATTCGATGCATCTCTGAGCATAAAAAAGAACTGAATAGTGCTAAGATCAAGCACAAATGTTGATATAGTTCTCCTAGTCTGGTGGCTAGAGTGTCTAATTATCAATAACCAAAAACACAAATGTCACCACTTTAGCAACTCACATCATATTACACGTTTACACTCATGAAAAGGGCCTTTATCTTGCATCTTAATTCGAAGCAAGATTGCATAGGGTGAAGTATTTGCAATTCGATTGTGCTAGGACATTTTCTAGTTAACTTGTTATCTATTTAGCCATTAGATATAGTGTCTAGTGTGCATAACATGGTTACCGAGTACGAAAAATTTTGGCCAATGTTAACGAACAAGACGAGAAGGCGTGCATTGCCAACATAAGCATTGAAAAAACATCATAGTATCTCAACATCATAGATTGCAAGCGCTTGAAGCAAGAGTAACACACATCCCCGTCGCCCGTGGGGGCCGACCGAGCCACCCGTGGGGGCCGGCCCGCGCCGACCTTGGGTGCCGGCCGCGCCGCCCCTCGAGGCCGGCTACGCCGCCCTTGGGGGCCGGTCGAGCCGCGCGTGGGGGGCCCGCCGCGCCGCCCCTTGAGGCCGGGCCGCTCCGCCCTTGGGGGCGGGTCGAGCCGCGCGTGGGGGCCGGCCGCGCCGCCCCTTGAGGCCATCCGCGCCGCCCGTGGGGGTCGGCACGCCGCCCCTTGAGGCCGCGGCCACGCCGCCCGTGGGGATCGGCAGCGCCGCTCCTTGAGGCCAGCCGTGGGATCTTGGGTTAGGTCGCGCCGGTGAGGGAGGGAGGGAGGGAGGATGGCCGCGTCGGTGAGGGAGGTAGGGGGAGGACGGGCGCCGCTGTCCGCCGCAGCCATGGGAGGAGGAGGGGGCGGCGGCGCCATGTGCGGAGGGAGGAACAGGGGGTGTTGGAGGTGGGGGGGCACAGCGGTGAACAGATAAGAGGAGAGGAGGAAAAAAGGAAAAGGGGGGAGAAAAGGGAAAAGAGGAAAGGAAAAAAAAGAAAGGAGGGGAGGAAAAGAGAGGAGGAAAAAAGAAAAGTGGAGGAGAAAAGGGAGAAGAGAAAAAATAATATGAGGGGAGAAAAGGGAGAAATGCAAGCAAGGCTAATTTTGACTTTTTACCATCTCAATCCAACTCGTGAAGCCGTTTTGCCAAACGTTTTTCAAAACGGCTCCAACTCCACCAGAGAAGCCACACCACCAGAGAAGGGTAATTTTTTTTTTCTTTTTCATTTATTGCTCTATTGCGAAGTAACATATAAGAATAACTATCCTATATACACAATCTCAAAAAAACTATCCTATATACACTAATATACTCAAGAAAAACTATCCTATATACACTAATATATTTTTTATATGTAATATACTACATATTATTCGTATGGTAGAAGTTTCAAATATTTTTTAGCTGATTTACTATTTTATGTAAATTAAAAGAAATTTTTGCGTGGTTTCTTAAAATAATTCAAAATTAAACTACATGTGCATCTAATAATATAAAAAAATTTAAAAAGTCATATTTAGGCGTAGGCATGTGCTGGGAGACGAGAGTGGCCCATATATGTTTAGCGTCAGACTACACGATGCTATAGTTTGTTTTAGCGTCAGACAGAGAGGCGCTAAATCTGGAACTTTTTAGCGTCAGCCAGCACATCGCTAAACATGTATTTAGCGTCAGATCATTTGTGAGTAATATTTAGCGTCAGATTATCCATCGATAAAGAAAAATTTTAGCGTCAGATCTTGTGATGGCAATTCGGTGTTGTGGCATAGTGATCTTCATTGGCGATGATGGTTAGTCTACCCGGATCGCCTTTGTCGGTCGGGCAGGCTACGGTTATCTTTTTTTATATAGGCTTCTGACGCTGACATGTGGGCCCGACACTATTTTTTCTGAATTCAAACTTGCTTCCCTCAAATATTATACCCCATAAACAGCACCAAAACATTCATAAAAAATATGAATAATTCATAGTTGGTAATTTAGTATTTGAATAAAATATCAACAGCCACACTTGTCTAACCAAATTTCTTAAAATTAGAATTTTTATCTTTTTTTACGATATAATAATGTCTTAGTGTGTTCTAAAAATTGTACAAATTGACTTGGCAATATAATTTAAGTCCCTAAGCTTGTCTACAAAAATTCAAATGGTTTTAAAAACGAAAGATTATACTTGTGTACAAATGTCTACATCTCTCACCTAGTTTATTAGAATGTTACTTCAACATTGAAGTTTTCCACACTTTAAAACATGTTCGAACTCATATGGATTGGAAATTTTAACATAACCTTATGTTCACCATAAGATTACGAAATGCAAAGTTTAATTAGTAATGGTTGTGTGAAAAAATATTATTTATATGTTGTACTTATAAGGAACAATATAAGGTGTATAAACAACATCCAAGAAATGGAATTACATACGAAAAGATGTCGTAAATGAATAGATGTTGATTTTAGAAAAATTCAGAAACAAATATCATCAAATTTGGATTACGGTTGACAGAGAAAAACGTGATACAAAATTTGATTACAGATTAAAAGGGGAAAAGTAAAATGTTCTTCATTCGAACAGACCTGGCCCCACCCCTTCATTGGCGACGAGTGTCCTCCAGCGAGAACCCGGGCAGAAGAGTGGTGCTGGTAGACCTCATCTCCTCCGGCAACAACTCCGGCGACGACTTCGGCAACAACTCCGGCGACAATTCTGAAGACCATGAGGCAGGTTCTGAAACCATCACGCACGAGATTTGTCCTTGGACTTTCACATCTTCACTGATCAATTGTTCTAATGCATCAATTTCCATTTGTTGTACGAAGTTGTTGTACATGACATTGACAAGGAGCCAATGAAATGCTTATTTGATGTCTCTTTTCAAGTTCCAATGCATTTTAATTAGGGGTAACAAGGTCATTTGTCACAACTACTAGCATGTCCTAAATTTGGGACGGAGGGAGTATGAGTTAGTTTGATTGGTGATGTGACCTACATTACTCATTTTAAGGCCCATACAAGCCTACTCGCGCTAGGTTAGTACTTAGTAGGGAAGGACGCCTCCCTCACGCAGTCTCCTCCCACTCTCCCCTCGCGTCGCCGCCACCACTTTCTTCCCCACGCCCTCGCCCCCCTCACCACCCCCACTACACGACACACTCTACACCTCTTTGCTGAGACGCATGCCACAACATGCTCGGCGCGACGCGCACCACACCTCTGACAGCGAGATCTAGAGGAGGAGGGACCTAGCTGCGGTGGCGGCGACGACGACGACGACGACTAGAGGAGGGATCCAGCGACGACGATGACGACTAGGAGGAGGAGGGATCCAGCCACGAGGTCGACGCGAGGATGAGGACGTGGTGGTGAGCAGGCAGCGATGAGGAGTATAGATCCCTCCGCTCTGGCAGTGTGAAGGTCAGTGGTGAATCTAGGATTTGAGTTTATGGTATGCCGCTCCAAAATATATTATACAATTCGGTAAATGCATTCTACCAACTCGGTAATAATTGTAAAATTAACAACAATTCAGTAATAAGGTAATTTTGTATATTTGCTCGAGTTTATGGAATTAGGCCAAGCTCGCTTTTGCAGCACACATTCTTTCAGGTAATCAAGTATACAACATATGCGTGTGTATGGTTTTCTTTTTATATAAATGCGTATAATATACTTCTACTTGTGGGAATTACAGGGTATGTCGTGGCTCCTTTGTATAAGTACATGTGGACATACTTAGCTGTCGATCGTATAAATACTTAGCATTTCCCTTTAGATAGACTCTTACATTTGGTTTTGCTCTTGTTCCTTTGCACATCTGCACATTCTCTCCAAGTTGAACAAGTACCCCATCAGTAACCGAGGCAGCCTAAATCTAATGGTATGGTCGCTTTGCCTGCACTAATTTTTTGGTTACTGAATTTTCCATTTATGTTAGTGGTTTACCAAGAACCAATGATATTACAGTGGCTAAAGTAGTTACTGTAATTTCCTTGACTATTAATTCACAGGATAATTCTGACGAGGACTATAGACCTGGGCCACAAGATGAAGAAGAGGGTAATGGCACTCTTAGTGCACAACAAGACCAGGTGGGTGGGGCTCATCGCCAAGGCAGAGCGCCAAGGACATCCACAAAGTGGCCAAGTGACACAATGATAGTCAATGAGGTCGACATAGTGGGGATGCCGGTACCATTGACTCAGAAGCGCAGGTTCAGGGTGCTTGTGGGGCTCGTTGCTAGACAAAAGATACCTTTGAACTTGCCGGAAATCAAAGAACTAAGCAATGGTAAAAAGTGGGACTTGTTTGATAAGCATGTGCATAAACATTTGAAGTTCCAGGAAGATGCGAAACCGCAGGCATTCAAGCTTTTCTGGAAGACGGCAGCCAAGGCATGGAGACAATTCAGATTTCAGCTTAGGCGAGATTTTATCAGAAAAGGACTTGAGCCATTTACAAGGCACCCGTTTATTGTCCCGGAACAGTGGAAGGAGTTCATGAAACAGGCAGAAACTGAGCAAGCCTCATCTTCTAGAGTCAAGTTCAAAGAACTCCGAAGCCGGGACACAAGAGAGCACAACATGGGTCAAGTTGGTTATGCTGTGAAACTAGAACAATGAGAGGAAGAGGACAGACAATTAGCTGCAGCTGGTATCCCCAACCCATACGACGCCTACCCTGACGATCGTTCCAAGAATTGGATACGAGCAAGGAGTAAGGTAGTGATTAAAACAGTTGCCGTGATAGTGTTCAACAACAAAGAGGTAGAAAAATCGGCTGTGGACATCAAGGAGAAGATTGCATGTGCAGAATCTTTAGGAATGGCAGGGCAGAGGGAGTATGATGTGCTAAGTCAGTGCTTGGGCTGCCCTGAACAACACAGTCATGTGTTTGGTGTCTCCAGCTACCAGGGCTGGAAGTATGCATGGCCTCAGCACGTCGAGGTGTACAGAAAGAAGAAGAAAACGAAGACTGACACATTAGTTGATACAGAAAAGATAAAGGAACAAAACAAGCAAGAACTGGTGGTTGAGATGCGGATGCAGAACATGCAGATGCAGAGGTGGTGTTATCACCAGATGGTGTTGTCACCAATGTCCAATCGTGCAAGCCCTTCACCCGCCACACTGAAGAGCAGTTGTGCATCCGCAGATGTAGGTTTGATCGATGGCACTGCAGAGTTGGCGACGGAGCTACACTGTGACGATCATACACACGAAGACCTTATAGGCATGTTGGCTGAACCCACACACGATGGCTTATGGATCACGTGGAGGGGGATTCAATGTGAGGATGCACTTGGTCTTGTTCATCCAGAGGAGACTACGCTACAAACAGTCCTGATTCATGAAGACTGTGTTGTGGTTGAAGTGATCATTGTATATACTATCTTTGCGGATGAACTGTTGGAATACCCTCCTAATGACGAGGTGATGAAACTCGGACAAGCTCAAGGACAGAGGTTACAGTGGAGAAGGTGTCGGATTGGCATCAAAGGAGCACCAACATGTATATCTCGTTCACAGGCTATTGTACAGATTCCTTATAGTTCACACAGTACGGTACAGGTTCCTTCCTCAGATGGTTCCCATCCTCCTCCTCCTCCTCAATTCCCGCACGTTCCATCCCCACACCCGTAAGGTACACAAAATATTCTATCCCCACCTACTCCTAGTCCTGAAAAAACGGAAAAACTTGCATCCCCACATCCGCAAGAGACACCAAATATTCCATCCCCACCACCACGCCCACCACCTCTTCCTCCTTCTTCTCCTCATGATACAACAAAACCTACACCCCCAAACGGAAGTGCTCAAAACAATCATGCCAAAGTAGGTACATCTGGGCCTAATACCTCTGTAATAGGTCCTGATGAGACACCACTAGGCAAGAAAGCCCTTGAGAAACCTTCAGCCATTTGAAAGCTGCAAGAAGAGAAACTTGACAAAAATAACAGCTCTACAGCACCTACAGCAGGCAAGCGAGCCCTTAAGAAACCTTCTTCAGCCCTCTCAAAGCAGCAGGAAAACGAAATTGCTGTAAATAAAACCTCTAAGAGGCCTACTAGAAAGCGATCTAAAAGAAACACCCAGGAGAGTCATCGGTATATGACTAACCCAAAGCAATCTGAGAGTGACACTGAGAAGAATCCTTGGGCTATGGCTAACCCAAATTACAAATTCGGAAAGAACATTCTCAGTGATGGTGATCTCAAAAAGGCTGCTCCTTTTACCAGAAAGCTCCACACATTATACATGCGACGTGGTGAGTCAGATGATGCTTCTGACATTATGGTCGCACTTTGGCAAAGGACCAATGCATGGCTGAAGAGAGATGAATCGTCATACGCACTCCAGCAGATGCCTGTGCAACTCAGTGATTTGTACGATCTCTTCAACTTGGATTCTTTAGATCTGACACTTCTCCGCTGCTTCATCCTGTAAGTTGCTTGAAAACTTAATCTGCTTCTCACTAATCACATCCTCTATCGAACTGTGCTTTTTGCCTCACATCATCTTTATTACCATGTATTTTGCTTCCTTATACTTTGTTTTTTCTTACTAAAAGGAATATGACTGTAGAAGTTGACAACAAGGGCCCTGCAGTTGGCTACCTGGATCCTGAATGTCTTTGCTCGACAACATTGAGCAGCACGGATAACACTGTTTCTTTCTCTGTTGACTATATGCTCAGAGCCTTCGAACAATATGCTACAAAGGATTTAATGCTTACCGCTTATCTCAGTACGAACCACTGGATTGCAGTGGTGATCGTTCCGAAGCAGTGGAAGGTCTACTATCTGGATTCATTGAAGACAATTAATACAAATACTAGCCCTTTCGAGCTAATCATTAATGAGTAACTTATTTCTTTCTTAACCTGCGGATGTTCCTCAACAAACTGTGCAGAATATATTAATTAATACTGTCCTAACCATTGTTGATATTTTCGTTGTAGGGCTTGGAATCGTTGCTACCGCAAAACGTTCTCGCGTCATGGCCCCTTGAAACACGTAAAAGATGTTAAGGTACATACCACTTATTTCCTTTCTGTGGAAGTTCGTACTAATATCTACCTCTGCTTGATTTAGAAAACCATTGACCCCGCTTAAGAAATTCTCCCAATCTTCTTGGGGCTGTCTGTACATCCAAGCCCGAGCAGCAGATGCATCTGCATTCCATACACCAAATGAGCATAATTCATCACATAAAAAAACTGATAACACACAAGAGGATTAGGACAGCTGAAGAATTTCAATAAGAGAGGCCAATTAATTTTCGCCTTGACGAGGACTTTCTACGAGGCGACTGCGACCGAGGAGGAGGATCGGAGGCGGCGTCGCGGCCGCGGCAACAGCACGGATGACGGCGCGGTCGACGTCCGCTCTGGCCCCGTTCGCTGTCGCCCATGCGGCTGACCGGCCTGATACAGCACTGGCTTTCTGAGGAGAGAAATTAAGCGCGATCCTCAGAGCGTGAGCAGCTGGTGGTGGCGAACGGGATAGGCCGGAGGGGACATCTGAGCACATAGATTGAGTGAGTGACTTTCTGAGGAGAGAGAGAGCGAGTGTTGTTGTCGTAACAGGAGTGGCCTTCTACGGAGAGAGAGCGAGTGGTGTCAGAAGGAGAAGACATAGACAAGTAAAAACAACATGCGTCTCCGATGTGAGGAAAAAAGGCGACCCTGGGTGGCAATCAAAGGAGACGAGTCCTAAGACACGAGACGCATCCAATTTGGTCGCTAGCAAAGGAGATACATCCTACAAGCATGCGTCTCCAGTACGAAATTATCGGTAACGGACTTTATAGCCCGTTAGATCAGTAACGGACTTAATCAGCCCCTTACTGATAGGGCATTGATCGGTTACAAAGGATTTATGTAATGTGCGTTTAAGTAGCCCGTTACATGAAGTCCACATTGGTAACGGGCGTTGTGGAGGCCAACCCCCGGGTCGTACTGGCACGCTTATAGGTAACGGGCGCCAAACAACAACCGTTACAGATGTTGGTCGATGTAACGGGCGTTAAGGGCCCGTTACAAATGTTGTGTGACCTATTTGAGGTTTTCACGTAGTGTAACTAGCTCACAAGGACATATATATCATACCATGGTGACAATGTATATAGGAGAAGCTTTTCTTACACAATTCATATGATACAAAATGCATGCAATACTAAGATACAAAGATGCCTATACATCATGATACATATATTGTGCAAAATACAAGAAATGCATAAAGGAAAGCTATACATATGCTACCGTTGACGGTCCTTACAACAAAGATTCGACCGTCAAAACCTCGGGTTCGAGAGGAGTATATGACAAGTTTCATGCACATTTTTATTACTAAAAAGTTCCACGAGTTGTGTTCTGAATTTCATAGGCAGGTACACATCTTGAGGGAAATTGGAACCAACGTGCCACATGTGCAAGGCACAACCGAACTACCTGGTCCGGCCGGCCCCGTAGGTGTGGCCGGCCTTGCTCCGTGGCTCATGACTGGTCCATAGCACCTCCTCTCCCTTGAGCAACACTTGGATGAGAACGATTCACTGAAGAACGTCGGTTTGATCCAAAGGTGGAGGCTAAGTCAATGGGTCCACTTGTCCGGCTGCTCAACCGCCACAACCGTCATTCCGAGGCGATCCTAGGCGTCCCTGAGCAAAGGTGGTGCATCACACAGCACGGAGGTGGGCCGGCCGCACCTAGAGGGCCGGCCGCACGTATCAACTGATGTGTCGGGCGAAACCGACCCAAGGAACCGACCTACAACCGCCTCAGGAGTAGTGATCAGGCGCGTCTAAGGCGAGAGTCGGTGGATCATAGGGTCAGTTGCACCTCTTGATCCGGCTGCACTAGACATATTGGCCCCACGCGCTCCACCGACCCTCCTTGCCTATAAAAGGCACCACACACTCGCTGGATTGGACACACAACGCAGGAGCATCTCCGTTTCCCTCTTTTATTCAGTACAGTAGGACTAGTGTTGCTTGGGAGTTAGAGTCGAGTCGAGCTAGGTTAGGGGTTCCGAATGAGTCTTCTTCAGAGTTACGGTACTACTCTTGTATCCTTTCTTTGTTTAGACTCATGTACAATTCAAGTTGTCCTTCTGTCTTTCCTTTCGAGTCAATTACATTCAACTATTACTTTGGTCTAGAAGCTTTATTCTTGGTTTAGACTAAAGTTAGTTTAGTCTTGGTTAGCATAGCTCTGTTGAACCCTATAGTGTTGTGGTCATTCTTCGCTTGATCTCCGGTGGTTCACAGTAGAAAGAGACCTTCCTTCGTGATAGCCGGGGAAAGGTTCTTTGGTTCATTGTGAGCGCGGTGCTCAGAGCTTACCTTAGTCTTAGATTGATGTCCCGTTCAACGGAATTGTCGTGGTACCTTAAGGAGGTGACACCTCTAGACGGGCTATGTAGTCCACCATGTTTGTTTGGACCGGTAGGATTCAGCGTGTTGTGGTTCTCCCTTCTCATCCCAGTCTGAGAACATAGCTTTTTATGCCCCTGCAGCACTAGAAGAGCTTGTCGAGTTTAGTTTGCCTTCGTTATCCTTTGTCAAGTCTTGTCTTTCACCACTGTTTATTCGATCATCTTTGCCGTAGAGAATCCCTTGGGAAAATAGAAATACGATAACCCGAATACCACCGGGTGAAGTGCTACAACGATAATCTATGCACTTGCGGACCTATCTGTTATCATGTGTGTTACCAAGAGATGTTCCCTAGCCCCGTTACTAGAGGTGAAAAGCCGGTAGCGATGCTTGTGAGTGCCTCGAGCATTCCTGGCGTCGTCACTGTAAGTGCAACCTTAGTGGTGAGGCTAAGGAGCGTCAACAAGCATTTCTAGTGTCGTTGCCGGGGAGGCAATAGGCATAAGATATCATTTAAACTTTGTGGTAGAATTATTAAGGTTTGGTGAACCGCTATTTAAGAGGGTTTTACCCTTGCTCTACTCTCGTTTATGCAGAGTAGTGCATGACCTATTTCGACCTACAGTCCAACTTCCATGACAATCCGGAGTCACTTGTGAGGAGAGTGCGACCGTGTGTCCTCATTCATCGAAATTTTCTCTCGAATCAAGAGACGAACATTGTTGATCCCGTAGACAGCACCTCGTCAACACCAATGGCCAAGAGGACAATCTGCGAGTTTTCCGCCCCCTCCAACACCGGTGGGAGACGGAAACTTTGAACTCAAGCCGGCATTGATCAACATGGTGCAAGAAAATCCTTTCTCCAGCAAGCCTAATGAAGATGCCAACTCACATCTCCAGCATTTTCTGGAGGTGTGTAGGACTTTCACTATCCGTGGAGTGACGAATGATGCAATCTCTCTTTGCCTATTCCTGTTCTCATTGCTCGAGAAGGCGAAGCAATGGTTTTATGCGAAGCAAGATGCCATTAACACATGGGATAAGTGCTCAAAGGCAGTTCTCGCAAAATTCTTCCTGGTGGGCAAAACCAATGCCCTATGTGCAAGAATTTCGGGCTTCCAGCAGTGGAATGATGAGAGTATCCCGGAAGCATGGGAACGCTTCTAGGAGTACATCACCGTGTGCCGGCACCATGGCATGCAGGGGTGGTTCTTAATTCAAAACTTCTATCACGGGCTAAAGCATACTTCTCGTGAGCACCTAGATGAAGTCGCTGGAGGAGCTTTCTTCCCGCCACAAGTACCCGCCACCAAGGAATTGATCGACAAGATGGTAAAAAATCAAGGTTGAGATGGAGATCGTCTCCAACCATGGTGTACACCAAGTTGATGGAGGCGACATGCTCGCCGCCAAGATGGACCTCCTCATGAAGAAATTGGAGGCATCGAGCAACATGGAAACCGCCAAGATTATGAACACTCACATGACATGCAAGGTTTGCGGCAATGTGGGTTATTCGGGAAATGATTGACCCGAGTCAAGGGAAGAAGCCAGCTTCATCAATAATGGCAACAACAACGCGTTCCGCAACAACAACTTCAATAATCAAGGGTGGAACTCGAGGCCCAACTTCCCGTTCAACAATCAAAATGGAGGTGACTATTCTAACAATATCAATAATCAGCCTTCTATTAAAGATCTTGTCTTTGGCCAAGCTAGGATTCATGAAAATCTAAACAAGAAGCTAGCCGCCAATGAGAAAGTTGTTAAAAATTTAAATTCTACCATAGAATCCTTCACCACTACTAGGGGTGCAAGTTGATTATAATGTGGTGCACCTCCGAACCTCTTTAGTGCAATTATTTGTACTACTTCAAAATTTTGAAAAAGTAGTACAAATGATTGAACTAAAGAGGTTTAGAGGTGAACCTAATGGTTACCCCTTTGCACCCTTAACCACTACTATGAAGAATAAGCTAAGCTCTAATAAAATGTAGAAACTCAGCTTGCTCAGCTTGCTGCTTCTTTACCTTCTTCTAGGTCGGGTGGAATCCCGGGGCAACCCGAGCCTACCCGAGAGAATGTTAGCACTCTATCCACCAGATGGGGTAAGCCATCTAGGAGGACATATGCACCTAACCATGCAGGGAAGCTCATACATCAAATCCAAGACCCATGGGACGAATTAGTAGTCTTGCACAAGAAAGACAATGGACATCCGGGCTTCACATGCACGATCTACTACCAAAAGATCAAAAATGCTCTTTGTGACCTTGGAGCGAGTGTCAACCTCATGCCCAAAGCCATGTTTGAGGAGTTATGATATCCGGCTATCTCTCTGACAACGATGACAGTCCAACTTGCCAACTCATCGATCAAATATCCAGAGGGCATAATAAAAAATCTCTTGGTGAATGTTAGAGGCTCATATGTCTTTGCGGACACACACGAAGAAATTCCGCTTATTCGCGACCATTTTTAAGAGATGTCAATGCAAGGATTGATGTCGGGACCAGAAAGATCGAATTCCGCATAGGGCGAAGGAACATGACATTCAAATTCCAAGCGAAAGAAGAGCAATGTTGCCTAGTGCAAGATAAGGAAGCTAGGGGGTGAAGGAAGCCAGGTCCCCAATACAAGAAAGAAAATATCGCCCCGACTAAAGGCCAAGGTGGATAGCCCCATTACAACAATGAGAAAGCATTGGGAGCAACACAAAGAATTCAACGGGCATCACCAACCAGAGAAGACGAAGGCAATCAACAAGGCTAAAAGGGAAAGAAGACGGAAATCAGGAACACCCCCACCAAAGCCTCACCGACTTCAGCGCCACCGAAAGAAACAAAGAAGGTGTGGCGTGTGAAGAGAGTGTCGTCTGAGTCATCCACTCCAGGACCGGACGAATCCAAGATCAATTGAGCAAACTGAGGAGACCCGCTCACGGACTCTAAACTATGAGCCTTGACCGAGAAGTAAACTGGTATTTATCTCATATTTCCCTTCCAAGCATATTTAGACTTCAAATTTGTTTTAACCATTGCATTAGTAAATAAACAAGACTTAGAAAAGTAGTTTTGGAGATATTTGGTAATACGGCCGGACCTAGAGGTATGGCCATACCTCCCCTCGACAAAATTTTTGTGCAGGATGTTTACAGCAGGGGACACTAGTGCCTGGAGAAAATATAGTAGGGCCAGCCGAACCAAGTGATACGACCGACCTATGATTTTCCACAAATCCATCAAGTCAACAACTACAAGCTTCCAGGTGCTCAAATCATCACCAAAATGAAGGCACACCGACCAGGTAGCGAGGAATTAGCTTGGGGGAGACCCTATTTTCAATCAAGGAAGGTATGTCTACCCAAACCCATTTTCAACATCTTGTTTATCACATTTGAATAAAAGAAAAACAACATAAATAGTTACTTCAACCATGTGCTTGAAATCTTTTTTATATACCCTCACTTTGGAAATGATGAATGGTTTCTATGTTAAAACTTTGCAAGAACCTAGTGCATATCTTTGTGCTCTATGCCTTTTTGAATTTGTTTGTATGTTTGTGAGACAAGAGCCTGAAATAAAACTTTGTGGGAAGCAAATGCTTATGACCAAACCTAGGGTGTTGACTAGTATGATATGGTGCGACAGTGTTAATCTTGATCTATCTCATAGTATGGTGAAATCTCGGATGATTTCTTTTGAAGATAAAACAAGACAAGTTCCTCAATTGTCATATTACCTACCAAAGCCATATGACGACATCAATGCATAAACATTCTACATATGCTTGCTTCTGAATCATTGAGTTTTGCCAAATTGTTGTGATGCTTGGTAGAATATTTTCATGTTTCCTTGATTGAGATAACGTACAACCACATATACTAGCTAACTCTTACACCAGGAGTTACACAAAACATGCCATCCATCCATCCGAAGTTCAAAGAGATTTCTCTTCTTGTAATATTTTCCAAAGGCAAGAGGAGAATCTCAAAACAAGAAGTACTTAGAAAAACAAACAAATATTTTTCACACACTTGCACATCTCGATCAAGTTGCATGACTAGATTCTTCTTGGATCCGTTCTTTGGCTCAACAACACTTTGTGGCACAAGTGAGTCTCATACTTATCCTACCCAAAGCTCCACATACAAACAATAGAGTAGGAAGTTGAGGCCCGCTTAAAGCCTTTGGTGAGGTATCAAATACCACTTGAGCGATCGAGGGAAAAATCCAATGAACCTTGTCTTTCTTTGCAAAATTTTCAAAAACTCCGAGATAGGATCCAGAAAAGAAGAATAGTAAGAGGTGCAAAGTTAAAAACCGTTCTACTCTTCAACCTTCGAAGGCAAGGTGGAAAGCTACAAGCCCCACGAGTAAAGTAAGGCTAAGCTTCTCTCATACCAATCTTTTCCAAATAGCAATAAGAGCTTGGAGTTTGTGCATAGGTACTTGCCGAGCGATAACATCATGCAACTTCTGATCCACCAAGGCCGAGTCTAGACTTTGTTCGAGGACGAGCAAACATTTAGCTTGCGGGAGTTTGTTGACAGTCCTTACAACAATGATTCAACCGTCAAAACCTCGGGTTCGAGAAGAGTATATGACAAGTTTCGTGCACATTTTTAGTACTAATAAAGTTCTGCGAGTTGTGTTGTGAATTTCATAGGCGGGTACACATCTTGGGAGAAATTGGAACCAACATGCCACATGAGCAAGGCACGCCCAAACCACCTGGTCCGGCCGGCCCTGCAAGTGCGGTCGGCCCTGCCCCATGGCTCGTGCCTGATCCAGAGCACCTCTTCTCCCTTGAGCAACACTTGCACGAGCACGATGCACTGAAGAACGTCGGTTTGATCCAAAGGTGGAGGCTAGGATCAATGGGTCCACTTGTCCGGCCTCTCAACTGCCACAACCATAATTCCGAGGCGATCCCAGGCGTCCCTGAGCAAAGGAGGTGCATCACACAGTAAGGAGGTGGGCCGGCCGCACCTAGACGGTCGACCACACCTATCAACCGACGTGTCAGGCGAAACCGACCCAAGGAACCGACCTACAACAGCCTCAGGAGTAGTGATCAGGGGCGTCTAAGGTGAGAGGCGGTGGATCATAGGGTCAGCCGCACCTTCTGATCCGGACGCACCTGACATATTGGCCACACGCGCTCCATCGACCCTCCTTACCTATAAAAGGCACCTCACACTTGCTGGATTGGACACACAACACATGAGCATCTCCATTTCCCTCTTTTGTTCACTTAGAGTTAGAGTCGAGTCGAGCTAGTCTCAGGGTTCCGGAGGAGTCTTCTTCAGAGTTCCGGTACTACTCTTGTATCCTTTCTTTGTTTAGACTCAAATACAATTTATGTTATCTTTCTATCTTACCTTTCGAGTCAATTACATTCAGCTTTTACTTTGGTCTAGAAGCTTTATTCTTGGTTTAGACTAAAGTTAGTTTAGTCTTGGTTACCATAGCTCTCTTGAACCCTATAGTGTTGTGGTCGTTCTTCGTTTGATCTCCGGTGGTTCACGGGAGAGAGAGACCTTCCTTCGTGGTACCTAGGGAAAGGTTCTTTGGTTCGTTGTGAGCGTGGTGCTTAGAGGTTACCTTAGTCTTAGATTGGTGTCCCGTTCAACGAAATAGTTGTGGTACCATAAGGTGGTGACAGCTCCGAACAGGCTCTATAGTCCACCATGTTAGTTCGGGCGGTAGGATTCAACACGTCATCGTTCTCCCTTCTCATCCCAGTATGAGAGCGCTACTTTGCATGCCCCTACAGCACTAGAAGAGCTTGTCGAGTTTAGCTTGCCTTGGTTATCCTTTCCCTTTGTTCTTTTCCTAGAGTTGACAAGAATAGATAGATTGCCTTATTTCTTTCTTGTCTTGTTGTCCTCCTGGCTCACTAGATCCTCTCTAGACCTTTATCAACATCTCCTTGCGTGTGTCAAATTATCCCTGAATATCTTTATTCGTTATCCCCGCTATAGCTCTTTACCAAGTTTGTCTTTCTCCACCATTTATTCGATCATCTTTGTCGTAGTACCTCCCTTGGGAAAATATAAATACGATAACCCGAATACCACTGGGTGAAGTGCTACAACGGTAATCCGTGCACTTGTGGACCTTTCTATGATCGTGTGTTTTACCAAAAGACGTTCCCTAGTCCTGTTACTAGATGTGTAAACCCGGTAGCGACGCTTGCGAGTTCCTCGAGCATTCCTGGCGTCGTCACCATAAGTGCAACCTTAGTGGTGAGGCTAAGGAGCATCAACAGCTACAAAGGAACTTTACCATCAACTCAGGAAACCAACCACACACACAAAGCTCACAAACGACCGACTCCTCTAGGGTAGGCATAAGGGCTCGACACCACCGGCAAAAGAGCAAAGAAGCAAAAGACTCACAAGCTCCCCCTAAACACATGCACTAGGGTCAAAGAGCACACAAAGCTCACCCTAAGCACATTTGATAGAGCAAAGAGCACAATAAGTGTTGACGTGAAAATAGGATGTCACCTTTGCGCGTGACTCACGTGACTCCCTGGTCTGTAGCGAGGCATGTCAGTCAATCTGGTCTGTTGATTGACAAGAAATCTTGGAATATTAGATAAATGGGTTAATCGGCTAAGGAGCCGATGTGCCTTGTGATAAAACGTAACAGTCGGGAGTGGCCGATACGAGAACGGGTCGGGTCAGCTAGATCGGCTAATATAAGCTATCAGCCATGAAACCGATTGGAAACGTAGCATCGTTGGTTTCTTTCTCCACCATGACTAGAGCCATAAACCGATGAGTATTATCCTAGTGTCCACGCCAGTGTATATCTAGGTGTAACCACAACGATGCGCCCGGTAGTCACAACCTAGTAGAGCAGGCGGCAGGGTATGAGTTAAGCCCCACAAGCCGACGGATCTACTCGTAGTGCTACTCAAAACCAACAACACTGGAGGGATAGCCGAAATTAAGATGCAATGGGCTATTGAATAATCTAGCATCTATTATATGAGATTTAAATTAAACAAGGTGCACTAAACAGTAAGACGATAGATTCACTTAATATTAGCCGATGCAATCTTAACCAAGCAAGATAACTGTGAGTTTACCACATCTAGCAAGAGATCAATAGATACAACCTTACGAGATATGATAGAACCGATAACTGGTGAGTACCATAGATCGAGACGGAAGCGATGCGCCGCAAGTCAAAGATCTGCGTTACTGGGTTCCAAAAATTCCTCTGGACTTACCCCTCCGTCGGAGATCAAGATGATGCAGCCCCACATCAATTGCCGAGGTTCCATCAATGATTCAACATAAATACATTGCGGAAAGTTAAAGTAATGAAAAGGTAAAAAGGGATGGCGATGCGCCGAGTTGTATTGATTGAGATTGATAGATAAATTACAATGACTCTTGGTACATAACTATACCCTGAACTAATGACTCCTAACTAGCTAGGACTATGACTCGCACAAGACTTACCTAATAGAACTTTCTAAACAAAAAGAAATACTAAAATATATAGATTCTATTCCCCTTAAATTGAATCCTTGCTAATAAGGTCCATATGTCCGTGCTCTCACGTGTAGCATTGGGACCGTTCGTGCGTCACACGTGCAAGGGAAAATAACACCACGTAACTTTCCATTTTTTCTTTAATTAATCTCCTTTGCTGGTACGCATGGGCATCTTCTCTTCTTAATATCAATCCTGCCCTCATTTCCAATTAGTTACGTTGTATGGGCGTACATCTTTCTTTTTTCCAACAAGCCGATCCTCTTCCGTAACACTGATAGTGCCAACCAGCCCATATATACTGGTAGCAGATTTATTGACCAAAATCTGGTGTCAATACAAGTCCTCCACTTTCGGAGTATGAAGGATTCATACTTCGAAATTCTGTTAAACCCGGAACCTCCGTCTTCTGACCAAAACCAAGCTGCTCCACGGAATCAACATCAACTCCCTCAGCACTACACTTTTCATAGCCGATATCCCACAATATTGTGGCCAATACGAAGAATTAAGACAACTCCAATGTGCCGGGCTGGTAAATTTATGTAATTAAACTCTCTCTTTCTCCTCTCTTCTTGAATATGATTCTGTCAAGATATTAAATTAGGAAATATTATTTACTTCTGATAATCCGAATCATCTGGTATGGCATGAGCAGTCCTCTATCCTGGCACTTTGCACGTATCGATCTTTCTTCTCTAACATATCTTCCCCTTCTTAAATAAATAGTTCTTTGTATCTTCTTTTCTGAATTTTGATCGAGCTTGGTATCATCATCTTCCTTTTCCGGCAACTTTGCAGAGACATCACGTCATCGTCAAAACAGCCTTCATGCTTATGGCGCCATTGACTTCTCGATGGAACCTCATGTTGTTTCCATAGTGATTCTGTTGGCGAATTCTCAGCTTGACATATTGAACCATCAGCTCTCACGATCAACATGTACATTATTTTGTCCAGAACCAACAACTGACCAGTTAATGCATTGTACCGGTCATCTAGTATTTATCAGCTTCCTCAAATGATTAACCGATGTATACATTTTTCCTTAAATATTCTAAGAGCTGCTGATTTTCCAACATGATTATAGTCTTCTATCGGCAGTTTTGATACTCTGTTTTGACAACCTTGTTGTAGCGCTGGCAGCAGTAGCAATGGTATTGGTACTGGCAACGTTGTAGTGGCATCAACAGCAGTGGTAACTTGAGTCCTTTGCTGCCCAATAAATGGCTACTGGCTACTCCATAATTTGGACCATCGGCTGGAGTGATACCAGCAACGTGGCTAAGTATCTGGCTGATTTCATATCGTAGATGGCTCCATGGTTGGTGTCTGTTGCAAGGTCTAGTAATTGAGCCAGAGTGCGCCACTCGGCTTTGCCATATAATTTGACTAGGCATCATCATCTAATCGCACCCCATACTTGTATCCATCTTCCGAGATGATGGCTTGTGTCAATATATCATTTTGTACAAAGCTCATGATGCATGCTCTTCTGCTCCATGGTTGGTGTCTGTTGCAAGGTCTAGTAATTGAGCCAGAGTGCGCGACTCGGCTTTGCCATGTAATTTGACTAGGCATCATCATCTAATCGCACCCCATACTTGTATCGGTCTTCCGAGATGATGGCTTGTGGCAATATCATTTTGTACAAAGCTCATGATGCATGTTTCTCTTCCAAGTATCGGCTTGCTAGCCGATGTATAAACATGCCATGAGAAGGAATCCTATTTCAATTATCCTTGCATCCATGATAACTTGGTGCAGTTGACCGTAGTAGTGTTTTTCCATCTTTCAAAGCAGCACACCGGTCTTGATTCTTGCCGATGCAGGTTACTTTGTGACCCATAGTATTCACCTTTCATTCTGATGTAGTCGACGGTGTCATGGTGAGCGAACAAATCCATGGGTGAGCCATGCGCATACACATGATGGGTAGTATATCAGCTATTTGTCAGCCGATTAATCTCCTGTTATCTCTTATATCCCCTTAAATATGATTGGGCCAATTCACTTGGATCAGGAAATACTCCAACAATCTGAATCATCATGCAACTGTCTGGTGCTTTAATTATCTCCACTAAACTTTCGAGCCCATGCCAACTTGACATTTTGTACACGCAATGCTTTTCCTTCTTTTTGGTCGTATTCCCATCAGGCCAATATCATCACCCTTAAAAATTGAGGTTTTTTACGATACACAATACCACCATGTACCACCGATTGATAAGGACTGTAATATAAAATGACCTACATGTAAGGATCCGACGGTTGAGATTAATTCTGTACCACCGGTTTTTTTAGTGGTACGAGTGGTATTCATAGGTGGAGGTGGTATAGGTAGTACATAGGTATTATCGGAAATATACAAAATAATATTGTGGTAATATATGAAATCATGTTTTTTAAGGTAACTTTGGCAGCGAGGAAAACTTTTCCAAACAATATACATCGAGTAAATTACCATTTTACCTATAGTAAAAAACTGAAATAAACCGATAATACCACCATACTACCGTTGCGTGGTATTGTGTACGGTAAAAGACCTCTGAAAATTTAACACCTCTTGTCGGCGGTTTAGTGCATGGTAAAGCAGGTAGCTGATAAAGAATCCAGGAGATAGTTTTCTAGGAGATAGTTTTCTAGGAGGACTTGTACGCAAGCATCTTCAGAGATGCCAATTCAGTCTTCATATCATTGTTCTGCAGTGTCATTCAAGCTCTAGCGCAATCACAAGCACGGGCAGGACAAGTAGCACGGCAATGATACCGAGTACGATACTCTTTGCCGAAAAAGAGCATGTACTCCCTCCGTCCCTTTATGTAAGCATTTGAGGCATTCAAATGCAAAACATAAGGCAGAGCTAAAATGACGCATGTGCCCTTCCCCTCTCTCCCTACCAACCTTTTCTCTCTCCTTCCTTCCTCCCTCCCGGTTCGCTCCTCTCCACCGAAGGCAACCAGCGCCGCCGGCCGAGATCCTCCGCGGGGCCAAGCGCGGCCGCGCCTCCTCCTTCCCATCGAGGGCCGCGTCTCCTACTCCCCATCAGCGGGTCGGTCTCATGCTCCCCACCGGCATCGCCATGGTCACCGCCGGGCGAGCTCACCTAGGCTTCGCGTCGGCTCTCCCGACGGCGGCGGTTGTCGCGGCTCCTCGCGGGTGAGCTCCGCCACCCGACGCTTGTCGTGGCTCCCGCGGGAAGCTCCGCTCTGGAGCTTCGCGGCTCGGCCCGGGGGCACGGGGAGGGAAGCCGCCGGGAGGGAGATCTCGTCGGGCGCTCCCGGCGGGGGAGGGAAGCCGCGGAGGCACGGGCGCTCGCCATGGCTCGCTGCGGGGAGGTCCGCCGTGGAGCATCGCGGCTCAACCACGGAGTAGCGCTGCGGAGGACGGCGTTCGGAGCACGACGACGCAGTGCCCCTCCCGCAGCAGCCATCTTCGTCGCGGCTCCCGCCGGCGCCGTCGTCGTGACTCGCACAGCTCCTGCGGCGTGCGACTTAGAAGACCGACGGGATCCGCGGTCTCTTGCGGCGGCGAAGACCGACGAGATCTGCGGCGTGCGGCTCAGAAGTGGAAGAGAGATTGGGGATTTTTTGTTTGGGGATCCGGTGTGTGTGGCGGAATCTATCTGTGTGGGGCCCGCATTGCTACTCCAAATGCTTATATTCTGAACAAAATTTTGAAAGCTAGAAGTGCTTACATAAAGGGACAGAGGGAGTACCCTTTTCCTATCGGCTCATGTGTATGTTTACAGATGTCAACACCTTTCAGCTCATGAGCCTGACAAGGGTATTTGATTTCCTTTCAGTAGCCGATAAGAACTTGCATCTCCAGCGGCCTATCATAAGTTTGGAGCTATTGGTTGAACAGGAATTTCCATTGGTCTTTAATTTAATACCTTGAACCAGCATGCAGCTTGATGCATCGGCAGCGGTGGTGTGTCAAGTTATTGCCGATGCATGTCTGAATCTTGGCTCAATATTGTTTTGACTAGTCGTCGTAGCAAGAGAATGCAATATTCTTGTTGCTTGGCCAGCAGATGTAGCAACTCTGCAATAATCACCTGATGCAAGATTCTACTCTGGCCTCTTTCGAAGTGTGAGTCATCAGTTTCAACTGTTGCATCAAGCATTTGCCTCCGATTGCCAACTCCTAACACATCTCCGTTTAAGAACTTGAAGTTTTCTTCATGGAATAGCTTTTCTTATTTTTCTTCACTTAAATTCTCCACACCATTAATTATTCTATCAGTGGTAGTGTGGATACGTCGACTCTTTTTATTTCCGGAAGTCAACTCGGGAGCTTTCCTTTTCCAAATCAAATAACCTGGAAAAACAACCAACGTGGCTTTTTCTCTGAGTCATCAACTTGGCATTTGAAGTAATCCTGAGGTGATATATGCCGACCAATACCAATTAACAATCCCCCATTTATATAGAAATAGCCGATGTATCAGTCTTGAGCAATTTTCATCAGGTAATCTTAAAATATATCCACTGTGTAGCGAACATGGCCTCATATGTCATTTGTTCGGAGTTTGATTTTGGTGATTCATGACAACATGATTATTGGGACTAACCTTATTGTTTGAGCATGTCTTTGTAGACATTTCTAGGTCCCAATGATGCAAGAAAACCCCATGCAAAAATGCCAAAACAAAGGGTCAAAACCGAGCAAGAAAAGGAAAAGAGAAGACACCATCGGATGATCCGACGGTCCCTCATTTACAAGCGTCGGTGCAATCGTCGGACGAGTTGGTGTACAGGGTCAAACCCTAGGTACCGTCGGATGAACCGACGGTCCGTTATTTAGTTGCGTCGGACGAGTTGCAGAGGAAGAGCAAGGAAGACAGTAGCACCGGATGATCCGACGGTCTGAGTGGGGACCCCGTCGGTCTATCCGATGCTTAGTTTGAATTCATACAGAGACGCGCCAAGACGAGGCCTTCAGCACCGGATGATCCGACGCCTTGGTCAAGGCATAGCGTCGGTGTATCCGACGGTCTGTTGGAAGTTAACAGTACTGACTTGGACGCAAGGCCTTCAGCACCGGATGATCCGACGTGACGTCGGAGCATAGCGTCGGAGCAGTTGTGTCAGAGAACCTCAACGGCTACGTGACGTGGGAGGGGCACCGGATGAACCGACGCCCTGGAAAAGCATAGCGTCGGATCATCCGACGGTACCTTTTTCAGCAGCTTTAGCCAACGGCTAGTTTGATGCCTTGGCTATTTATACCCCCTCCACTCACCCATTTGAGGTTGCTGGATTGTGTGGAAGTGCAGAGGAGTTCAAGACACATTCAAGATCATATCCAATCCATCCAAGTGCTTAATTACTCACCTTAGTCTAGTGCATGCTTTGTGTATGTGCTTAGTGCTAGGCTTAGCTTAGAGCTGAGTAAGTGCAAGGTTGTGCCAACCTTGTGAGGTGATTCTTGAGTGAATCCAGTTGTACAAGGTTCGCCGGAAGCCTTGGGGCCTAAGTGGCTCACCGGCAATCGTCATCGACCCTCCGGCTTGGTGTGGAGCGGCGAGGACACTTTGTGCAGGGGACGTGGAGGCCCCCTTCCTTGGTGGAGAAGCTCCTTAGTGGAGGCGGCATCAAGGTGACCAAGGGAGCTTGACAAGTGCCTAAGTGGCTAGCCTTTGTGGCAAGTCAAGTTGGTGCTCTTGGGAGAGACTTGGTGACCGGGAAGCAATACTCTTGTGTGAGTGCTTCAACAACGTGGACTAGGGGTGGCTTAGTGCCTACCAATACCACGGGATAAATCGCGTGTCAAGAGTTTGCTTCCTCTCATCCCCTTTACGTTTCCGCATTTACTCTATTGCAATCTTTGCTTGCCTCTACTTTGCTAGAGTAGTATCATGCTAGGATTGGCTATAGGTTGCAAACCTTCTTTTGGGATGGGAGTTTCACACTAGAACAACCGTAGTTGCACATATAGATAGTATGTTCTAGTTTACTTTTGTGTAAAATTTAGTGAGCCATAGGTTAAGGTTTTTAGTTGCCTAATTCACCCCCTCCCCCTCTTAGGCTAACGGGCATCTGATTCCTTACAAGTGGTATCAGAGCCGGGACTCAGTTCCTTCACAAGGAAACGCCAATTCGATTGGTAATTTGTGAAAACCGGCTCATTGGAACGGTTAGGCTTCACCGCCTAGTGAGTTGCTCTATAGAGGAATGAAAGGGGTGGATACCTTAGGTTTGACTCCACATTTCGATGGCACGGGCTATCCTCGATGGAAGGTTCTCATGGAGGCCTATCTCCAAGCAAGGGACCTTGATGTTTGGAGAATCACCGATGAGGGCATGAAAAATGGTACTAGAAAGGAAAAGCAATTTGATGTGATTGCTAAGAGTATCATTTTGTCCTCACTAGATGTAGGCGTTTTCAATAGAGTTTTTACTTGTGAAAATGCTCATGAGCTATGGAAAACCATCAAGGAGCAAAATGAAGGTTCAAAAAAAGTTGCTAATGAACGCTACGGTTGTCTCCTTGAGGAATTCAATAGCTTTAAGCAACTTGCTAATGAAAATGCCAAATCTATGTACTCATGCCTAAATGTGCTTGTCAATGAGATTAATGCCTTAGGTGTGAAGGACATCACGGACTTGAACATCAACCGCAAGATCCTTCAAAGTCTCCGGAAGCCCGATTATGACTTGGTGAAGGCAATCATCTACGAGAAGAAGCTCGAAGATTTGAAGCCATCGCATATCTTGAGCAAAATCATGGCACATGAGCTTCAACTAATGCCCAAGTCAAAGAAGGCGCCCCAAGAAAAGCCCCAAGAACCATCTTCTCCAACCACAAGCCATGCTCTCTCAAGCTGACAAGAGAAGGTGTTGAGTAGAATGGCTACTCATGGAAGCTCAAGTGAGGATGACGGTGACAATGAAGATTCCTCAAGTGATGAAGAGGTTGAATCTATGGTGGCCGAGTACGTGAAGAAGATCTTCAAGTACGTGAAGAAAGTCAACATGTACGGCTACAACATCCACTTGAGAGAAGGGCGTCATCATCAACACATCAAGTTCACCAAGATCAAGCACAAGCCCAAGAAGAAGGTGGTCAAGGAGAGAAGACCAAGGCAAGAAGCAACCTTCGCCGTCCGCGAGTGGACAAGTGGCGGGTCAAGTTCTTCTAGCTCAAGCGATGAATCAAGAAAGAACTTCACCACCCGCTTCATGCAAGGTCCTTCATCATCACACATGTGCCTTATGGCCAAAGGTATGGAAAGCAATGTAAGTGATGAAGAATCCGACACCACCTCTCTCAATGATCTTGTTGAGCTAATCCATGAGCAAAAAGGAATGCTTGAACAACAAGCTAATGAAATTAAAGAACTCAATGCTCTCAATGATCTTAGTGACACCCTTGCTACAAATTATGAACATTTATTGTGCAAATTCAAATTGCTTAGCAAGGAGTGTGATGAGCTAAAATCTAAGCTTGAGAGCAATGAGACTAAAACAAGTAATTCCTTTGAGCTTGATGAAATATCTATCCCTTGTGCAATTCCTATCTCCAAGGTAGATGCTTCAACTTCGTGCATTGATTTAATTGATGAATCTTGCTCACCATCTTGCCATGAGAATGTTGTTGTAGAATCATGTGACTATCACATAGGCAAGGAAAATGATGAGCTCAAGCAAGAAGTGAAATGGCTCCGAGAGAGGTTTGCAAACTTGATGGGCAAAGGCAAGAACGCTGAAGAGCAAGTGGATATCTCTCAAGACATGAAGAGCCAAGTCCAACCTTCTCAAGATAACCATGATCCCATGGTGAAGAAGCTTGAGAAGGGTGCAACCGTGACTTGCTACAAGTGTCATGAAGAAGGGCACAAGTTCTACAAATGCCCTCAATTTGTCAAGAAGATGGACAAGGGCGCAAAGAAGAAATTGAAGCCCACCATCAAGAGCTCCCTCATCTACACCAAGCCCAACCGCAAGAACAAGACCAAGAGCAACACCTACGTCATCAAGAAGAAAGCAAATGACAAGGTGGTTGCACACAAGGTTGGGAAGATGAAGGAAGAGCGGGGTTGGAACCAACCTATTTGGGTGCCCAAGGAAGTCATCACCAACATGAAGGGGCCTCAAATGGTTTGGGTTCCGAAGGCCACTTGAAGGCCTTAAGTGGGGACTTGGGAGGCTTGGCACAAAGAAGTTGTGGAAATTCATGCCTACAAGCCAAGCTTGCAAATTGGACATGTGTTGCCCAAGTTCCCCGGTTGAGGTAATGGAAACTAGAACCCATCTCTTGTATCATTGTAGCTCCATTGCCTTGTTTAGGTTGCATTTGTTGCAATATTTACATATGGTAGGTTGCTTGTGTCATGTCCTAACCCATGAGCAATCTACATGGTTTGATTAGTGTGTAGGAAAGCTACACTTGCTCTTTCATGGTGCATGTTTTCATATATATCTCTTTGCATCATGAGCAAGCTATAGGGTTAGCTTCCCTTTTGTTGTCATAAACAATGTGCATACATTTGATTGGTGATTCAAACACTAAATGCACACATTTAGGCGGAGCTCATCCTATGGTTTGGTTATGGGACTAACATTGTTTCAAGCTTATCTTATGTAGTCCCTTAGCGACGCATTCCGGTGCGGTGTTTCATTCTTAGAGAATGCTATTTCACTATCAATGTGATCTAACATCTCTAAAAGAGTGAATATAGCAATATGAGCTTCATGCTATTGAGTCATGTCCTTGCGAGCTTATGTCTCTATATAAGTTCAAAGGCAATGTACTCATACACTCCTAATCCTTGTGGTACCCCAAGTATCTTCTATGCAAGCTTCTTTCAAGTGGTGTCACCTTGTGATATCATTTCCAAGAGGCTCATCTCAATGTGGTGCCAACAAGGTAGAGAGGATCAACCCCCGGAGGTATGCAATGATCAAAAGTCTACAAGTGATATCTACAAGTGGTAATGTAACAAGAATCCATTTGTCTTATCTCTTGTCCTTTAAGCTACCTCCTTGCATGATATGCTCTAAGCTTCCTTGTCTTTCAAGTTTGTAGTTGTGCACCTGTTTCTCACTACCCTTGTCTTGCAAGTGGTATTCTTTTTATGCACACACTTAGGGGGGGCTTAGCTTGTATCATGCTAGTCTCATGAGCATTTGATCCACCTTAGTTATTCCCACATATGGTATCTTCATCGATATCATACATATGGATCATGGTTCATGCGGCTTTCTCCCTTGCATTTAACATCTCTCCTTTGAGCTATGGTTGCTAGATCTTGCTAGTTTCCTTGGACCCGTTTGCTTTGGACTTTTTGGAGATTTTATTCCAAAGGGGGAGAATGTGGGACCAAAGAAAGCTTGTGGCTTAAGCTTACAAGTGGACTCAAGGATGCTTACAAGTGATTTCAAGAATATGAGACCAAAGGGGGAGAATGTGAACATAAGATCAAAAAAGGGGGAAGTTTGATCTATGGGGAGTTTGGATGATGGTAAGCATCCAAGCTTAAGTGGTTCTAATTCTGTCAATTCTAGCAGATTTATGCTTGCTTTGGTTGTGTTGTCATAAATCACCAAAAAGGGGGAGATCGTAGCGAACATGGCCTCATATGCCATTTGTTCGGAGTTTGATTTTGGTGATTCATGAAAACATGATTATTGGGACTAACCTTATTGTTTGAGCATGTCTTTGTAGACATTTCTAGGTCCCAAGGATGCAAGAAAACCCCATGCAAAAATGCCAAAACAAAGGGTCAAAACCGAGCAAGAAAAGGAAAAGAGAAGACAACATCGGATGATCCGACGGTCCCTCATTTACAAGCTTCGGTGCAATCGTCGGACGAGTTAGTGCACAGGGTCAAACCCTAGGTACCGTCGGATGAACCGACGGTCCGTTATTTAGTTGCGTCGGACGAGTTGCAGAGGAAGAGCAAGGAAGACAGTATCACCGGATGATCCGACGATCTGAGTGGGGACCCCGTCGGTCTATCCAACGCTTAGTTTGAATTCATACAAAGACGCGCCAAGACGAGGCCTTCAGCACCGGATGATCCGACGCCTTGGTCAAGGCATAGCGTCGGTCTATCCGACGGTCTGTTGGAAGCTAACAGTACTGACTTGGACGCAAGGCCTTCAGCACCGGATGATCCGACGTGGCGTCGGAGCATAGCGTCGGAGCAGTTGTGTCAGAGAACCTCAACGGCTACGTGACGTGGGAGGGGCACCGGATGAACCGATGCCCTGGAAAAGCATAGCATCGGATCATCCGACGGTACCTTTTTCAGCAGCTTTAGCAAACGACTAGTTTGATGCCTTAGGCTATTTATACCCCCTCCACTCACCCATTTGAGGTTGCTGGATTGTGTGGAAGTGCAGAGGAGTTCAAGACACATTCAAGATCATATCCAATCCATCCAAGTGCTTAATTGCTCACCTTAGACTAGTGCATGCTTTGTGTATGTGCTTAGTTCTAGGCTTAGCTTAGAGCTGAGTGAGTGCAAGGTTGTGCCAACCTTGTGAGGTGATTCTTGAGTGAATCCAGTTGTACAAGGTTTGCCGGAAACCTTGGGGCCTAAGTGGCTCACCGGCAATCGTCATCGACCCTCCGGCTTGGTGTGGAGCGGCGAGGACACTTTGTGCGGGGGACGTGGAGACCCCCTTCCTTGGTGGAGAAGCTCCTTATTGGAGGCGGCATCAAGGTGACCAAGGGAGCTTGACAAGTGCCTAAGTGTCTAGCCTTTGTGGCAAGTCAAGTTGGTGCTCTTGGGAGAGACTTGGTGACCGGGAAGCAATACTCTTGTTTGAGTGCTTCAACAACGTGGACTAGGGGTGGCTTAGTGCCTACCGATACCACGGGATAAATCGCGTGTCAAGAGTTTGCTTCCTCTCATCCCCTTTACGTTTCCGCATTTACTCTATTGCAATCTTTGTTTGCCTCTACTTTCCTAGAGTAGTATTGATGAGGACATCACCAACGACGCGGGTACATCTACATCTACACGAGAGCAAGTTCATGCGCCATCTTCAGTTGGATCGATTACGCGGGCTCGTGCGAGAGACTTGAACTACATTTTATTGTTAAATAATGACGGTCCAGAAGACCGAAGGCCCAAAGGCTAATTCATCAGGCGATCCAACAGGGTCAGGAGGGTGGGACCGGTCCTCCAGGCGCGCCCCATATTTTTTTTCTCCTGGCGTCGAACGTTTCCTACAGACGGCAAAACCGAGCACGTCCTGCGCCGTTCCTGGAAGCAGGCGCGCGGTACCCCCCTCCTTCCTGGCGTCGTTTTTTTTTCTACGGTTGGCAAGCCCGAGGGCCGGTTTTCCTGGAGGCGGGCGCGCGGCACCTCCCCTCCAGACGCCGCCTCTGGTTGTTGCGTGATCTAGGGTGCGCCTCTCCCCCTAGGTCTCTTTATAGATAGACTATTTTCTATTTTGGAGACTTGAGTTTTGTTTTACATCTAGCTTTAGCTACACCAGACCACGCACAAATACGTGCTGTCCTCTGTAATTCAGAACTCCACCTTCGAGTGATATTAAGATTGCTCGCCTCAGATTCTTGTTCGTTCTTCGATTGCGCACGAGAATCGATCCTCGTGATCGGCCGATCTTGCACCGGCAAGGTTGGTAACCATCGGGAGTTGGTTCAGCGATTGCATTGGCGCCTCGAGTTTCGCTCGTCGTAGTCGGATCGTGAGGGTCAACTTCCACCGAATCGGATTTATCTCCACTCACCGAAAGATCGGGCACTCCAAACCTATCAAGTGGTATCAGATTTCCAGGTTGATCGGTGAGTTTTATCGAGTGTTTTCATTACCTACAGTCCACAAAAACCAAAACCAAAATTCAGGTTAGACCTTTTGTCCCAGCAACCTTCTTCACCTCGCACTTTCTTTCAATATTTTTATTGTTGAATTTGTGTGCTTTCACGTTGATTGTTGCTGGTTACTTTGTGTTTACTTCCTTATTTTTCTTCCGTCTTCCACCACCGTTTGTTTCATCTTTCTACCACACGTGTGCCACCGTCTTTTTTTTTCCTTTTCCTCGTGCGTTTTCAGATCGGTTCCTGCGCACGATCTTTTCCTGCAGCCGCCGGCCCTAGCTTCGGTTAGGTTTCGGTTTTTTTTCCTGTGCCGTGTACGATTCAATCTCCATAAACAAAAAAAAACATCAGACCAGCCGGTCACGCTGCGGCCTTCCTGTTTCGGTCTTTGTCCATCCGGTTGGATATATAAAAAAAACGAGTTCAAAAGGAAAAGACAAAAAAAAGAAAGAAAGTTAAAAAAAATACGATTTCCAATCGGACACGACCCGTGCCGCATCGCCGTTTCCTTTCTCTGCCACGACCTTTTCTGATTGGAGCCGTGGTTGACTTATATATAAAAAAAACCAACGAGTACAGGAAGGTGGAACACGGCCGGTTGTCCTTTTGTTCAGTACCTTCCTTTGTTTCCTGTGGTCCTCTTTCTCTATATTGCTCCTCTTTGCACTTTGTTCCCAGCAATCGTCGGTACGTTTTAGCACTATTATTCAACTTTGTATTATTGTTAGATTGTGCTAATCCTTGATTTGAGTGCAGCCTACCTACAACTCCACATATTCCTACGACGAGCCGACTTTGTTCTCCAGGCAATCGCTCCTCCAATCTTTCGCGAGTTCCACCGGTTGGTTGCCGGTCGCCCCTGTGTGCGTGGTAAGAACAGATAAGAATGTGATAACGGCATTAGTTTGAGCGCCTTTGTGAGCTGTTCCACCCCTGTGTTGGCATTCGTCTTTGTTTTGTGTTTGCACTAACCATGTCAGGCGACGACGACAAGAAGCAGTACCGCAGGACATGCGGGCTGAGATGGATGGCCTTGTCACCGACCTCAAGACGATCTACGAGCGGATGGATTCCACGGCTACTACGACTAACGCGCGGTTCGACCGGCTCGATCTCGCGCAGACAGCCACCAAGACGACACTCGACACCATCATGTCCCGCCTCGATGCATTGAACACGGTGGTCACTGATTTAGTGGCCCAAGGATGTGTGGGCGACGATGAGCGAGGAGGATGCCGACCGCCGAAGCAAAGCTCGCCGTATACCTCGCCACCCCGCCGGGTAACGATTCCTTTTCTAAAATCAAATTTAAAATTCCTCCCTTTAATGGCAAATATGATCCTGCTGCATATCTTGATTGGGAGCTAGAAGTTGAGCAGAAATTTTCATGTCATGATATTGCTATTAGCTCTCAAGTTAAGGCTGCCATTAGTGAATTTACTGATTTTGCGTTAATTTGGTGGCGTGAGTATAAAACTGCACATCCCACTACTGTTCCGACCACTTGGGAGCACCTAAAAATTGCTATGCGACATCGCTTTGTGCCATCATATTATGCTCGTGATTTGCTTAACAAAATGCAGCGATTTCAGCAAGGTTCTCAGTCTGTTGAGGACTACTACCAGGAGTTGCAAAAAGGTATGCTTCGTTGTGGTATAGTGGAGGATCCCGATGCTGCAATGGCACGCTTTCGTGGTGGTTTGAACCGCGACATTCAGGACATCCTTGATTATAAAGAATATGTCGACATGACCCAATTATTTGAGTTTGCTTGCAAAGCCGAACGCGAAGTGGGGGCCGACGCTCGAGGACATATTCTAACAATTTTGCGGAAGAAACTTGTCGTCCGGTTCGAGCATCTGCCCCCTCTACGCCATCCGCACCTACACCGCGTGAGAAGACAGCTCACCCTGCAGGAACCACTCTAGCCACAGGCGCCCCTCCACCCACCGGCGCCGCACCCACCACAGGCCGTACGCGGGATATCACGTGTTTTCGTTGCAGCGGACGTGGCCACGAGGCTCGGGATTGTCCGAACAAGCGCACATTACTCCTTCGCGACAATGGTGAGTACTCTTCAGCTAGTGATTCTGAAGACTTTGAACATACTTTGCTTGCCACTGACCATGCAGCTAAGACGGATATACATGTCAATCCGGGAGACGCGGATAGGTACGAGAGTCTTGTTGTGCAGCGTGTTCTTAGTACACAGGTTGCCCCCGCCGAGCAGAATCAGCGACACACTCTATTCCATACGAAGGGTGTTGTACATGAGCGGTCGATTCGCATCATCATCGACAGTGGGAGCTGCAACAATTTGGCTAGTACTACGATGGTCGAGAAGTTGTCGCTACCCACTCGTAAGCATCCACATCCATATTACATTCAATGGCTTAATGATGGTGGCAAAATTAAAGTATCACAATCGGTGCGTGTTCCGTTTTCTATAGGTGCTTACTCTGATTATGTTGATTGTGATGTTGTTCCTATGGAAGCATGCTCTTTGTTACTTGGTAGACCTTGGCAATATGATACTGATAGCTTGCATCATGGTCGTTTGAATCATTATTCTCTCATGTTTAAGGGTCAGAAAATAATTATCCATCCTATGACACCGAACGGATTGTTAAAGATGATCTTGCTCGAATCGTTAAAAGTGCTAAACAACCGGAAACATCACCATCCACTTCGATAAATCTGAAATTAAATTGAATGCTCTGTTCTACTTGCTACACGTGCTGATTTGGCCGATATTCGAGATGCTCCGTTGCCTTGCTATGCGCTTGTATGCTCTAGTGTGCTTGTTTCCCTTGATGACGCACCATCCGTGGATATTCCGCCGCGGTTGCTAACCTTTTGCGGGAGTATGCCGATGTTTTTCCCAAAGACTTGCCACCGGGTCTCCCACCGCTTCGTGGCATTGAGCACCAGATCGACCTCATTCCCGGTGCCCAGCTTCCAAACCGCGCCCCATACCGTACAAACCCGGATGAGACCAAAGAAATTCAGCGTCAGGTGCAGGCACTGCTTGATAAGGGTTACATTCGTGAGTCTCTTAGCCCTTGCTCGGTTCCTGTGTTACTTGTTCCTAAGAAAGATGGTTCATGGCGTATGTGTGTAGATTGTCGTGCTATTAATAACATCACCATTCGTTATCGATATCCTATACCACGCCTTGATGATATGCTAGATGAGCTTAGTGGTGCCATCCTTTTTACTAAGATTGATTTGCGTAGTGGTTACCACCAGATTAGAATGAAACTAGGTGATGAATGGAAAACGGCTTTTAAAACGAAATTTGGCTTATATAAATGGTTGGTTATGCCGTTTGGATTGACAAATGCTCCCAGCACGTTTATGCGCTTAATGAATGAAGTTCTCCGACCTTTCATAGGATTGTTCGTTGTTGTCTATTTTGATGATATCTTGATTTACAGCAAGTCCATGGAAGAACATTTAGGACATTTGCGTGCTTTGTTTTTGATGCGTTACGTTCGCTAATTTATTTGGTAATCCGGACAAATGCATATTTTGCACGCAACGTGTCTCGTTTCTTGGCTATGTTGTGACTCCGCAGGGCATTGAGGTGGATAGCAGCAAGATTGATGCCATTCGCGAGTGGCCTACACCGGCGACGGTCACGCAGATTCGGAGCTTTCTTGGACTTGCCGGTTTCTTTCGCCGATTCGTTCGTGATTTTAGCTCCATTGCAGCGCCTCTACATGAGCTTACCAAGAAAGGCGTGCCGTTCACTTGGAGTGATTCGCAGGAGGTCGCATTCAACACATTGAAAGATAAGTTAACACACGCTCCTCTTTTGCAATTGCCTGATTTTGGTAAAATATTTGAGCTTGAATGTGATGCCGGTGGTATTGGGTTAGGTGCTTTGTTTTGTTACAAGAAGGCAAACCGGTTGCTTATTTTAGTGAAAAATTAAGCGGTGCTAGTCCGAGATATTCTACTTATGATAAAGAACTTTATGCTTTAGTGCGTACTTTGCGGACTTGGCAAGACTATCTTTGGCATCGTGAGTTTATTATTCATTCTGATCATGAGGCTTTGAAACATATTCGTACCCAAAATAATTTGAACCGTCGCCATGCTAATTGGGTAGAATTTATTGAGTCCTTTCCTTACATCATTAAACATAAAAACGGGATGGAAAATGTGATTGCTGATGCTTTATCTCGTCACTATGCCATGTTGTCTCAGCTAGATTTTAAAATCTTTGGTTTACAAACTATTAAAGATCAATATGTCGATGATGCTGATTTTAAAAATGCTTTTGCCCATTGTATGACGGGAAAACCTTGGGGCCAATTTCATATACAGGATGGGTTCCTGTTTCGCGCTAACAAGCTGTGTATTCCAGCCAGCTCGGTTCGTCTTTTGTTGTTACAGGAAGCGCACGGAGGCGGCCTTATGGGGCATTTTGGCGTTTACAAGACGCATGAGGTGTTGACCGCGCATTTCTTTTGGCCACGGATGCGCCATGATGTTGAGCGTCTCGTTGCACGCTGCACTACTTGTCAAAAAGCTAAGTCCCGATTGCACAACCATGGGTTGTATATGCCTTTGCCTGTTCCTACTTCCCCTTGGCTTGATATCTCGATGGATTTTGTTTTGGGACTGCCTAGAACTAAGAAGGGGAGGGATAGTATTTTTGTGGTTGTTGATCGTTTCTCGAAAATGGCTCATTTTATACCCTGTCATAAGACTGATGATGCTAGCAATGTTACTGAACTATTTTTTCGAGAGATTATTCGTTTGCATGGTATTCCTAATACAATAGTCTCTGATCGTGATGCTAAGTTTCTCAGTCATTTTTGGAGATCACTTTGGAATAAATTGGGCGCTAAATTGCTGTTTAGTACAACTTGTCACCCTCAGACTGATGGGCAAACTGAGGTGGTTAATAGGACTTTGTCAACCATGCTTCGGGCTGTTCTAGATAAAAATTTAACACGTTGGGAAGATTGTTTGCCTCATGTTGAGTTTGCTTATAATTATGCGACACATTCTTCTACAAAGCTGAGTCCTTTTCAGATTGTGTATGGTTACATTCCTCGGGCGCCTATTGATTTATTTTCGCTTGATGCTGAGGACACCCCACATTTAGATGCGGTTGCACATGTTGAACAAATGATTAATCTGCATGAACAAACTCAAACAAACATTGTCGTCGCTAATGCTAGATATCGAGTTCTTTGGTAGTAAAGGTAGAAAACTTATTACTTTTGAACCTCGGTGATATGGTTTGGTTGCACCCGCGCAAAGATCGTTTTCCTACTTTGCGCCGTTCTAAACCGATGCCTCGTGCTTCTTGGTCCTTTTAAAGTGCTAACCAAGATTAATGATAATGCTTATATCCTTGACCTGCCTGCGGAGTTTGGTGTTTCCACTAGCTTTAATGTTGCAGATTTAAAACCGTATGCGGGAGAAGATGACGAGTTGCCGTCGAGGATGACTTCAGTTCAAGAAGGGGAGGATGATGAGGACATCACCAACGACGCGGGTACATCTACATCTACACGAGAGCAAGTTCATGCGCCATCTTCAGTTGGATCGATTACGCGGGCTCGTGCGAGAGACTTGAACTACATTTTATTGTTAAATAATGACGGTCCAGAAGACTGAAGGCCCAAAGGCTAAATCATCAGGCGATCCAACAGGGTCAGGAGGGTGGGACCGGTCCTCCAGGCGCGCCCCATATTTTTTTTCTCCTGGCGTCGAACGTTTCCTACGGACGGCAAAACCGAGGACGTCCTGCGCCGTTCCTGGAAGCAGGCGCGCGGTACCCCCCCTCCTTCCTGGCGTCGTTTTTTTTCTACGGTTGGCAAGCCCGAGGGCCGGTTTTCCTAGAGGCGGGCGCGCGGCACCTCCCCTCCAGACGCCGCCTCTGGTTGTTGCGTGATCTAGGGTGCGCCTCTCCCCCTAGGTCTCTTTATAGATAGACTATTTTCTATTTTGGAGACTTGAGTTTTGTTTTACATCTAGCTTTAGCTACACCAGACCACGCACAAATACGTGCTGTCCTCTGTAATTCAGAACTCCACCTTCGAGTGATATTAAGATTGCTCGCCTCAGATTCTTGTTCGTTCTTCGATTGCGCACAGGAATCGATCCTCGTGATCAGGCTGATCTTGCACCAGCAAGGTTGGTAACCATCGGGAGTTGGTTCAGCGATTGCATTGGCGCCTCGAGTTTCGCTCGTCGTAGTCGGATCGTGAGGGTCAACTTCCACCGAATCGGATTTATCTCCACTCACCGAAAGATCGGGCACTCCAAACCTATCAAGTATCATGCTAGGATTGGCTATAGGTTGCCAACCTTCTTTTGGGATGGGAGTTTCACACTAGAACAACCGTAGTTGCACATATAGATAGTATGTTCTAGTTTACTTTTTTGTAAAATTTAGTGAGCCATAGGTTAAGGTTTTTAGTTGCCTAATTCACCCCCTCCCCCTCTTAGGGTAACGGGCATCCGATTCCTTACACACTGTATTCTCCTTTCTCTCAGCATGGCCTCCAAACAATATGGTAGTCGATTTTGGTGATGATATACACCAATCTCTTTGATGGAATATATCAGTCTTGACAATATGGGTTACTGGTGCAAATAGCGTAGTTTAGCTTCTGGCTGCCCTTCAACTTTGTTGAAGAAGACCATCAATCTTTAGCTCATGCCTATATCGGTTTAATCAGTTGTGACGTGGTTGCCGACGAGGCTCGTGAGCAGGGCACCAGAGAAGGCGTATATATTTCGGCAAGAGACAATCAGACTATGCTTTTGTTGCTTCCCATCAGGCCTTCTATGAAGATTACTTGTGAAGAAAATCAAGTCAGCTGATATCGCATATTTCATAAATAGTTTCTCGAATATAGGCTTGATATTCTATTATAGGCCTCTTCCATTATAGGCCTCTTCCCATATATCAGCAATACGGCTGTAGGACCAGATCACCAGACATCTCTTCACTAGTGGCCATCGGCTTTAATTGTTTAATTTTCATAGCCGATTGGATTTTGCTGTCATTGAAAAACACATACTCGCCTGATCCCTTTTGGTTGCCAATTCTAGCCTTCTAGGTTTCGTTCGGTCTTTTGGCAATGTTGGACAAATACCAGTAGTGTGGCGCCGATGCTGAGTATGATGTGTCAGCCAAGAAAACTATTTTTTCTCTATCGGCTATCTTTTCTCCCGTCGACTATGATGGTGTCAGCTTCATCTAGACTGCTTCTATTATGTGACACACCGGAAAGAGCATGTTGCCGATGAAAGCCTCCAGGTAAACAAGATCGACAGTAGGAGCTTGACAGAACAATCTTTCTTACCAACCCATCCAGCCGATTGTTAAGTGAAGGACCGGAACGGCGAACTTCGGCCTATGAACCCAATTTCACTCGGACACCTCCACAATCTTCTCTTGCCAAGTCCACGTAGCCACTAGAGTGCTACTGGACCTAGGAGCAGGATCCAACTAACAGCAACTCGAAACACAGAGAGGAAAACAACTCGAAACGCTGTTGGCAACCTAAACCGGTCAGGCCGGTTTCTGAAACTGGCCAGACCGACCTTCTGGGACTTAGCCTCTGACAGCCAGGGAAAACCGGTCAGACTGGTTTTGTCTAGGAAATCGCCAAAAGACCTTCGAGACCAAACCTGCCCGAAAACACCTCAAGAATCTCTCCACCTTTCAACAAGAAAAGTCATAGCAAGACTAAGACTCTCCAGCTAAAAAACCCTCACGACAGCCCACTGGGGCTAAACCAGTCAGACCGGTTTCCCAAACCGGTCAGGCGGGAGGAACTCAACCCGCGGGAAAAACCTAGCCATCACCTCGATCGATGCCCAATTCGTTCCACGGATTCAGGTGAGACCTTCGAAATAGCTGGGGTACCTCGTGGGCTACCTTTGGCTAGAAGCACGATCCCCAAAACCCACTTAATGAAGAGGAATCGAAAGTCAACCCTAAAGAGCACCTTCCCAAGGACTCCACCGAAAACCACCATATTGAAGCCGCTTCGGAGGGTTTGTTGGATCAAGATCACCAAGCAAAGAGGCACAAGGTCCTCATATGTGACATCCAACAAGAATCCCTCAAAGAAACGCCCCCAAAACTTCCTCAAGGAAAATCCAAGAAAAGGCTCCGAAAATCACCAAAAAGGGAAAACGGGAAGAGCACAAACAAACCTTGAGGAACCACGCCGAATCATCTATACATACCATGAAGGCTATACAAGGTCTAGCTTCCGCCCAATCATCCTTCCCTCTCACAAGATCTCACCATGAAGCAATCAAGCTAGTCCTATGGAAATCCTATGGAAAATAAGAAGGGAAAATAGGAAAATAAAATGAGCTAGGGTTTTGGAGATAGTTGTCATCCTCTCACCACTTGGTTTGTATGGAGGCAAGCCGAAAGACTAAAGTACCCCTAATGGCTAAACTAGGATACACGCCCACCAAGGGCACTTTGGGAAATTGTCTTCCCAACACCATCGGACGAATGCCCGGTGACCGCACTTTGTGTAGCCTCGATGCAAGCCTTGCGATCACGATGCATGTCCTCCGCTTCGAAGCTTCTGGCGCCCTGTGACCCCAAACCAGTCAGACTGGTTTCACAAACTGGTCAGGCCGGTTTTGGCCTAACAGCCACGCCCAGTCTTCCGCCTCGACTTTGTGGCTCAGCCGAGTAACCCGGTGGTTTTCCGGTGAACCACCGCAAACCCCGCGAACTTGATGTAGCATCCGTCAATCACCACTCATGACTCGGCTCCCACAAAGTCCCGACTCGACATTGGTTTTGAGGCTCAACCAAGAAACTGTCCACCGACTTCATCTTTCTATTCTTGCCACCATGCAGCCCGCACTTGACCCCGCTGGCCACTGGGTCCCTCGAACAAAGACTACTTGTCTTCTCCACACCTGGACGCCTCACCGGCAACAACCTTCCGCACTTGTTCTTCACCTGCATCAACACCAGTCAAGCCGCAACCTGCACCTACAATACTTAGCTAAGAATCAGTCCACACAACGTTGTCAATCATTCATCACACCAGGAAGTGACCATCCACCGGTCCTCGAACCACACAGGCTCTCAATCCCCCCCTTGATGAGTGCATTGACAACACACATATTTAGTAACCAAAGAGAAAAGGAAAAAGAAAAGAAACGACCAAAGAAACTCAAACAAGCGATCGAAAGCCAAACAAAGGCAAAAAGCAACACCAATTTAAAGAGGAAAGACTCGGTCCCCTTGGGCAAGGGCAACGACTCGACACAACCGAGTCAAAGACAAGCTCAAGCAAAGAGCACAAACCACCAAAGCATTCAAGTGCTCCCCCTGCACACATGCATACTCCCCCTAAACATGTGCCAACACTAGGCACAGACCGGTCAAACTGGTTCCCAAAACCGGTCAGGCCGGTTCCACCAAACTGGTCAGGCCCATTCACAAAACTAGTCAAACCGATTTAACATAGCAGACCTCACATACTAATAGCCAAATGCAAAAGAAATGCACAAGCCCCCCTCTTGATTGTTGGTATAGCTTATAGGGTTGCAATGCTACTTTTCTCAACATTTCTTTCTCCCCCTTGTTGCCAATGCATGAATCAAGGATCAAATTTGTAAAAGATGCAACTAGAGCTTCTCAAATATACAAAATTCATCATAAGATGCAACACATGTCCAAATGAGCAAGTTAGATACTCTACAACTTTGTAATGACATCGACTACATGATCACCAAGTTTCACAACCATTGGACGAAGCTAAGATAGAATTGAGCAATTTTGCAAAAAATCACTCTCATGAGCAGAGTACTAAACATGAGCAAAACATGTCAAAATGGCAAAGCCACACAAACATCATGCTATGACAACCATTCTAATCATAAGATCATCATAAACACCGACAAGCACCTCATGTCATGTCAAAGCCACCGAGCCATGTGCGTACATCTATATATGAGACTTCTCATTGGTAGGCATCATGCAACGGTTTAGCACCCAAAGCAAATAAATTAAGCATATATGACATTGGAGCGCATTTTCCAAGCAATTTACATTTCATTTTCATATTCATATTTGGTACATGAAATGTCTTTGCGACAAAAACGAACTTATGCCCCTCCACAAGATCAAGCATGGGGGCTAAACATTCATGATCGCAAATGAGCCTTTGTCCCCATAAGATCAAAATAAGCTATCCAACCACAAATTAAGCATAGCCAAGCCACTAAAACATGTCAAGATCATATAAAGGCATTTACCCACAACAGAGCATGTATGTGACATTTTTCAAAAAGCATAGGTATCAACCATGGATATAAATCAAGATCATCAAGAGCTAAGCCAAACTAACCATAGTTTACCAAACTAGCTCACAAAGACATACATATCATTCAATAATGAACAATGTATATAGGAGAAGCTTTTCCTACACAATGCATGTGATACAAAATGCATGCAACCTAAGATACAAAGATGTCTATACATCGTGTTACATATGCCATGCCAAATGCAAGAAATGCACAAACGAAAGCTATACATATGCTACAAAGGAGCTCCCACACACCATCTCAAGAAATCAAACACACACCAAGCTCCCCCAGCAAACGAGTGAAAGTTGCTTGATCTAGGGGTTTGGTGAAAATATCGGCTAGTTGGTCATGTGTGGGTACATGGATCAAAGCTATCTTCCCTTTCTCTACGTTGACCCTCAGGAAATGATACCTCACTTCTATGTGCTTCGTTTTGGAGTGAAGAACTGGGTTCTTTGCTACACTTATGGAACCGGTGCTGTCACATTGAAGTGGGACATGGGTATACTCCTCACTAAAGTCACTCATGGTGTATGTGATCCAAAGGAGCTGAGAGTAACAACTAGCTGCGGCCACATACTCTGCTTCAGTAGTGGATTGAGAAACACTCGACTGTTTGCGTGAAGACCAAGACATCAAAGAAGAACCCAAGAATTGGCAAATCCCAGAAGTGGACTTCCAATTCAACCGACAACCAGAAAAATCCGTGTTTGAAAATCCATGAAGAGCCAAAGAAGAAGACGCGGAGTACCAAAGGCCGAAGTCAGGAGTGTGACGCAAATACCTGAAAATGCGCTTGACCGCTTGCCGATGTGAAGTCCTTGGAGACGCTTGAAAATGAGCGCACAAACATATCGAGAATTGGGTGTCCGGCCTCGTTGCCGTCAAGTAGAGGAGTGACCCGATCATGCTCCGGTACTCCTTCTGATCCACATGTTCACCTTCCTCATCTGCATCAAGAGTTGTAGTCGTACTCATTAGCGTCGTCATGGCCTTGGAGTCTTCCATCTTGAACTTCCTCACTATGTCCTTGGTGTACTTAGCTTGGTGCACAAATATTCCTTCCTTTGATTGTTTGATTTGTAGCCCGAGGAAGAACTACAACTCACCCATCATGCTCATTTCAAATTCCTTGCTCTGTCTTCTGCAAACATTTCAACAAGAGTGTTAGACGAGCCACCAAAGACAATATCATCCACGTATACCTGCACAATCAGGATATCTCTGCCCTACCTGAGGAGAAACAAGGTCTGATCGACCTTCCCCATCTCAAACCCTCTCTCAAACAGAAACCCCCTCAACCTACCATACCAAGCTCTAGGCGCCTTCTTCAACCCGTACAATGCCTTTCTCAACTTGTATTCCCGGTGAGGGTACTTCTCACTCTCAAACCCCGGTGGTTGCCTCACATGCACTTTTTCCTCCAACACACAATTTAGGAAAGCACTCTTGACATCCATTTGGTACAACTTGAACCCTTTAGCCATGGAAAAGGCTAAAAGAATCCTAATCACCTCCAAATGAGTTGTGGGAGAAAAGGTCTCCTCGTAGTCAATATCCTCTTTCTAACTGAACCCCTGAGCAACAAGCCTTGACTTGTTTCTTTACCACTTCTCCTTTCTCTCCCTCTTTGTTGTTCCACACCATTTTGTCCCAATTGGCTTACACTCTGGGGGAGGGTCAACCAATTCCCAAACTTGGTTCCCCTCGAAATTCTCTAACTCCTCATGCATCAAATTTACCCAATTATGATGAGATAGCGCGTGTCCAATGCCTTTGAGCTCAAAGGTGGCAACAAAAGCAGCATGAGCGAAATGAGAATTGTTCCGAACCCTTGACTATGTAGTACGTACATTCATGTCGCTGATGATTCTCGAAGCTAGGTGATCAACTTGTATTCGCCGGGGAGGTTCTCTCCTTGATGCTACCCCCACCCCCCGCCCCCCCACAACAGCAGCTTCACCTTGATCTGGGTTTGTCGTTGTAAGTGTGGCAGAGGGCCCATCCTCGATCGTTGTCTAACTAGTAGATACATGTTCAGCTGCGAGCACCACACCGCCATCTTCTTCATATCTATGTTCATGCTCCTCCTATTGAAAGATCTACTCACCAAGTTCGTCATCACCTGCACACTCAAAAACAAGCTTACTATGTGGTTGTGTCTCGTCTAAGGTTGCCTCGCAAGTCTCTACAATTTTGTTAGTTTCAAGATTGAGCACACGAAATGCTCTAGAATTAGATGCATAACCAAAGAAAATACCATCGACCGACCTAGTCTCGAACTTGTCCAACTTCTTCCCTTTCCTAAGAATGAAGCATTTACAACCAAAGTCATGGAAGTGACTCACCTTCAGTGTGCGACTGTGCATTAACTCATAACAGGTTTTCTTTTTATGGACTCTGAGATAGATCTTGTTCGACAGGTAGCACACAGTAATGACCACCTCAGCCCAGAACCTTCTCGTCCTATGCTCATTGAGCATCGCCCGAGCCATTTTGCACAAGGTCATATTTTTTCTTCTCACCACGCCATTCTGGGGAGGCGTATACAGACTCGAAAACTGGTGTTCAAGACTGTCAAATGGTGAGATGTAGACAGCCCATGGGGGTGTTAATCCCTATGGTTTAGTTGTTTGGCAAGGTGGAATCTAAGGCTAAGAACTCAAAGGTCGCGCACGAGCACATGGAACACAGAGAACACAGCGAGTTTATACTTGTTCGGACCTCCGGAGAGTAAAACCATATGTCCAGTTGTTGGTGTAGATTGCTTGAGGATTCCGTGATTGGTACAAGGGTCACCTCGCCCGCCTTATATTGGTCAGCGAACAAGGTCGGTTACTAGACTCCTGGTCGGTTACGACCATGAGACCTAAGTCAAGTTGATTACATCATTTGCCATATCCTGTCGATCTACTCTTGTCGAAATCCACCGAGATCTTGTCTTGTCCGCCAAGTCTTGAGGTCGTTCTGATTAGGTCATCCGGGGAATCTTCTAGAAGGTCTTCAGGAGGTCGTGTGGGCCTCCCATAAGGTTGGTTGGGCCGACTGACAGGTCGGTGGGTCTTTTGGTAGGCCGGACCCACAGTGTCAGGGACGACCACGAGCCTGGTCGGTGGGGACGCAGGGCTACCCATGTCTCACAAGGCCCCGAGCGAGGTGTAGGCGCAGCGACCTTAAAAAGGTCATGAGGAAGTCGTAGAGCTATCGACAGGTCGAATAGCATGCACGTCGGTCCAAAAGAATAAGAACAAGTAAACTTTGCAGCCGACCTGTTTATAGTCTTTGCCGAACGAAGCAAGGTTGACGATCTATAGGAAGCAGACAACCAATAGATCGAAATGATGATGATAAAATTCATAGGCCATCAGAGATGCACTCATAGAGTAGTATCCGAGCATCGTGGCAGGAAGGATGGACGGTATGATGATCCAAAAAAGAAAGGGAAAGTAGATCGAGTAATGGTGTGATGAGAAACGGGTTCCCAACAGGTTGATACAACGAGGAAAATAAGACGGTGTCCCCGAGGATATCCAACAGGTCGATACAACAGGTCAATAGAGTAGTCCCCGAGCATTGAAGCAGGCAACATGGCTGATTTGATGCTCAAAAAAGAGAAGAAAACTGAGTCATGGTCTTGATCAAACGAAGTGTAGAGACACCCAGATCTCCGAGCATAGCTGCAAGGAGTCTGGCAGGGCCAACCTCAGGGAGGCCTTGTAGGTGTGCCGACCTTGAAGAGGCCTCGATCCATAATGTCTAGTATCCGAGGATACCCAACAGGGTCTTGAAAGGTGTGTCGAATGAAGAGGTTGTCAACAATGAAGCTTAGTAAAGTGATGTTAATCTTGAACATATGGAGTGTAGAGACACCCTGATATCTTGCATAGCTGCAAAGAGTCTGGCAGAGCCACTCGAGGCATGCCAACCTTAGGAAGGTCTCAAGTATATAGTGCCCAAGCACCTAGAAGCACATGGAAGGGACATCAGGCGCGCAACCCACAGGGAGGCCTTCACTCCCGATGTAAAATCCTAGGTGTCCAGAACAGGCTGGCAGGGCTACAAGAGCACACCGACCTCGGAAGGTCACAAATTCAGGGCGCCCAACTAGGTTGGCAGAGCCGTAGACATATAAAGGTATTGCAAGATCTAGATATTAAGGCATGCTGACCTCGAGGAGGTTGTTTTGGTGTCCAGATGACCAACATAGCTTCCAGCCATCCAACGGAGTCATTGTACTAAGGTATTGGCGACCTCAGCAATAGGCACACCGACCACGAGGGCCCGACGAAATCGTAGAAGTGAAGTTTTCGGATCTTCATGGTTCTACTGATCTCTAGGCGCCCAGATGGATCTGGCAGAGCAGCAAGGCAGGCCTACCCCGGAAGGTCTTCAATCGAACCTAAGACCATTCAGGTTAAGAAACAGAAATATAGGTTGATTGGAATAGGTCCGTTTACATGCAGAGCCATAGCGGATGCACCAGGATGCAAAGCCTAGCGGGTGCAAAGAAAAAGTCATCAGGTCATAGAGGAAGGTCATGGAGTCACCGTCGTATGGGGTTTAGTTAGGCGCTGGGCCCTTTAACACATGGTTAGGTTTTGTCGTGTTCCGTAGACTGCAGGGTACGGGTCAGCAATGGTCAGAGATTCCCTTGCCACCCAGAAACTGACAAAGTGCCCACGAATAAAGGGGGTACTATAGCCATGTGACTCTGTGGCGGGCTCAGGCATCATTGATGCACTAGCGACAAAAGACGTTGCGAGGCAGAAAATAAAGTTGTCGTCTTTAATCACGCACATGTTTGTAGGCCCTCTAGACCACGTGGAGACAGTGTCATCACTCACCCACCTACCCGAAGTCCGGTTTCGGCTATAAATAGCACTGTGAGACTGAAGGACGCAAGCACCGAGCATTGTTGAGCTATGAAGCCTTAGGGTAGTAATCCTGCCATGCCATGGACATGTGTTCGTCCACCAGATTGCAGATTGCTGTGATTGTAGAGGCTTGGAGCTAGGAGACCTCCCACGAAATGTAGGCAGCACCCCCACTCTTTGTACCGTGTCTCTGCGTGGTACCAGGTAGAGTTTGGAGGTGATGTTGTACCAGCTCGAGGTGCAGCTGGGCGTCGCTGGTGAGCATCGGGTGCTCGCTGGGGTCGGAATCCGACGCCAAAGAGCAAGCTTGTATCTGCATTCCAATAGTCGGGGCCAAACGTTGTAAGGAATCGAATGCTCGTTAGCCTGAGAGAGGGAGGGGGTGAATTAGGAAACTTAAAACCTTAACCTATGTCTTCCCTAATTTTAAACAAAGATAAACTAGAACATACTATCTAGATGTGCAACTAGGGTTGTTCTAGTGTGAAACTCCCATCCCAAAACAAGGTTTGCAACCTATAGCCATTCCTAGCATGATACTACTCTAGGAATGTAAGGCAAGCAAAGATTTAAATAGAGTAAATGCGGAAACGTAAAGGGAATGAGAGGAAGCAAACTCTTGACACGCAATTTATCCCCTAGTCCACGTTGAAGCACTCACACAAGAGTATTGCTTCCCGGTCACCAAGTCTCTCCCAAGAGCACCTCTTGACTCGCCACAAAAGCTAGCCACTTAGGCACTTGCCAAGCTCCCTTGGTCACCTTGATGCCGCCTCCACTAAGGAGCTTCTCCACCAAGGAAGGGGGTCTCCACGTCCCCGCACAAAGTGTCCTCGCCGCTCCACACCAAGCCGGAGGGTCGATGACGATTGCCGGTGAGCTACTTAGGCCCCAAGGCTTCCGGCGAACCTTGTACAACTTGATTCACTGAAGAATCTCCTCACAAGGTTGGAACAACCTTGCACTCAGCTCTAAGCTAAGCCTGGCACTAAGCAAGTCTGAGGATGAGCAATTAAGCACTTGGATGGATTGGATATGATCTACAATGTGTCTTGAACTCCTCTGCACTTCCACACAATCCAACAACCTCAAATGAGTGAGTGGAGGGGGTATAAATAGCCCCAGGCATCAAACTAGCCGTTGGCTAACGGCCACTGAAAAAGTAAGCGTCTGATGAACCGATGCAAGATTTTACAGGGCGTCGGTTCATCCGGTGCCCCTCCCACGTCACATAGCCATTGAGATTCTCTAACACAACTGCTCCGACGCTATGCACTGACGGTGCATCAGATCAGCTGGTGCTGAAGACCCCACATCCAAGTCGCCTCTGTTAGCTTCCACGTAACCGTCGGATAGATCGATGCTTCACCTTGACCAAGGCGTCAGATCATCCGGTGCTGAAGGCTTCATCTTGGCGCGTCTCTGTCTTGATTCAAACTAAGCGTCGGATAGACCGATGGTGTCCACACTCAGACCGTCGGATCATCCGGTGCTACTGTCTTCGCTGCTCTTCCTCAGCAACTCGTCCGACGCTACTAGGAAATGGACCGTCGGTTCATCCGACGGTACCTAGGGTTTCACCTTATGTACCAACTTGTCCGACAATTGCACCGATGCTTGCTATATTGATACCGTCGGTTGATCCGATGGTGTCTTTTCGTTTCCATTCTTGCTCAGTTTTGACCCTTTACTTTCTCATTTTGGCATGTGGTTTTCTTGCATCCTTGAGACCTAGAAGTGTCTACAAAGACATGCTAAAACAATATGGTTAGTCCTAATGATCATGTTTTCATGAATCACTAAAATCAAACTTGAACTAATGGCATATGAGGCCATGTTCACTACAAATGTGCCCTGCTACGTGTGATGTCCAACAACTGTCTCGCACAAGGCTGCCATCAATCAAGGCCCTGGTGCTAGGAGAAATATCACGACGTGTTTTGCTTCGGCAAAGTAGGTCGCACAGATTACTCCGGGTAGACCAGGTCTTGTAGTATGTTTATCTTTTTATGCCGAGTTCTAGATCCAGTGAGGTCGCGTGTGACTTGTGTACCTTCGGACGACCCGTGTAATGTTTGCTCTCTTCTATCATGTACTTGGTCGTTTTGACAAAATGATTTGTCAAAGACCTAAGTTATTGTGTTGTGGAGGCTTAACGACCTTGTGAGGATCGAAATGTTATCATCAGGATGACCTGGTGACATTGTTATGTCTAACGACCTAAACTCGGACCTTAGGTCGTTGCTCACTCTTTTGGCAAACAATCCGGCGTGATCTTCTCATGAAATTGTCAGCATAAAACCGTTGCAGCGGGCTCCGTACGATGGAAGGTGCTTCATTGGGCGGATCGGATGGACCCCCATGTAAATAGAATTGCTAGGTCAAGGTTGACCGCACTCGTCTTGTTCTTCCTCCTGTCGCTATCGTCGGCACCACGCCGTAGCTGCCACAGCCTTATGCCCGCAGTTCTCACGCGCGTTGCTGATTCTTCCTCGGCTCCGGCCATCCGCGTGCTAGCGCCATCGCCCGCTCCGTGCGCCACTGCGCATGTGCATCAAGACCCTATGTGCTTTTAGATCTAGATCCAAACCTAGCAAAGAAATGTCAGTGCAGGCTGTTCTAATCCCGGACCCACGCACTGTGCGAGTGCGGTCAATGATGACGGAGGCCAAAATCCAATCCTTGGTGAACCACGGGCTGCTGAGGCCGAAGGAGGAGCTGGAGTGGAAGGCGGCGGTGGGAGAGGAGTTCCCGACCGCGGACGTGAAGGAGCAGGTCGTCTTCATGTCGTACTTTGAGTGTTGCTTCAACCTCCCCGCGGGTGACTTCTTCCGGGGTCTTCTTTACTACTACAAGCTGGAGCTGGTACATCTCGTTCCCAACTCCATCACCGTAGTGTCGACCTTCATCCATTTTTGTGAGGAATATCTAGGGATATCGCCTCACTTTCTTCTTTCGAGGGCATTTATTCTGTGTGAACAGTACTGGCAAAAGGTCGAGGCCAGTGGGGGCTGTAATATTCTACTTAAGGTCGGGCCTTAAGTCAGAGTGGATAGACACCGACCTCCCCGACGACACCGCCGGGTGGAGGTCGGAGTGGTTTTATATTGCTGATCAGAGACTTGGGCCACAAGCCCGTGAACATTTCTGAATGAGACTTGGCGTTGTATTATCACGAAGCCGCGACCTCAAGGAGGTGTTGGAGCTGGTCAAAGAACTGAAGGACAGGGGTGTGACAGGCGGTTCGGTTGCCAGATCGTTTTGTCAGCGGCTGATTCAGCCGATCAAGGATCAGGTTCATCTCACGTATGAGTACTGTGGGCAGTCGGACCCCACTCATGAAGTGAACCGCAAAGTCTCCAAGGAGGAGATGGTGGCAGGGTGTCCCAGATCTACTTTGGGAAGGTGAAGATCACGAAGTGCCTGAAGGCACATTCGCTGAAGCGGTCGGCTGACCGAGTGAGTCCTGGGACTATTTCAGGTCGTTTCACTTTGTTAGTTGATTTCCGTCATTTAAGCCTTTGGTCGTTGGTTGCTTGCAGGATTGTGAACGACAATTTTGGTGCCTGGCACCTCTTCTCGAAGGCGAGCAGCACCGGCGGATGCTGTGGTTGGACAAAGTACCAACCTCCGACAACCCGGTTGCTAGAGTATTATGAGTCCGACTCGTCGGTGGAGGCCGATGAGGACACCGACACTGATGTTGTTGACGACGCCTGGACGGTCCCGAAGGCGGTTGGTGCCGCAAAGCCCAGGTGTAAGACCAGGGCGGCGACAGCGATGTAGTCAACCACGACGGCTGCTGCTAAGGCCACCGCGGTGAAGGCCGTAGAGAAGAAGAAGAGGAAGAGGAAGACAAGTCCTTCGCCGGCGGTTGAGACACTGGTGATTCCTATGCCTCCGCCTAGGGAGGTCGAATCTCATGAAGAAGAAGATGAAGCCACCGAGGGGCCACCGTGTCGTATGGACCTCCCTGGGCCCACTACCTCGGTGGGTACCAGGACCGACTACTCGGTGGGCCCTTGGGACTACTCGACTTGTGCTACACGACACCTGATGGCGTGGAGTGCAAGGACTACGGTGGAGGAGTACTCGGATAGGAAGCTATGCATGTCCGGATCCATGTAGAGAACTTCTAGACGTACACGATTAGTACTCTCTCGTCAAACCGACTTGTAACCCTGCCTCCCAGACTATATAAGTTGAGGCAGGGACCCTATCTCTCTCATACGCATGATCTTGTAAACACACCCAATAAATTTAGAGCTATGCAGCATATAAGACGTAGGGTATTACACACCTCGCGGCCCGAACCTGTCTAAATTGTGTGCAACGTGTCTCTTCCTTCGAGTTACCGATCTCGGCAGGGCCACATTCATCTACCTCGAGTACTCCCCTTGGTAGGTTGCCAGTCTAAAACACCGACATCTGGCGTGCCATGTAGGGGATCTCGCCAAAGATCTCATGGCGAACTCGATGGCTTCAATCTTCATCAAGCCAACTGTCGCCTTCAACAGCGGCGACACCTTCGTCTTCGGGTCCTGGGTCTGCACCGCTGATGGCGCCGGACCTTCACAACGCCGCGTCACCATGACACCCAACCTGAGCACTAGCCTCGTGACACTTTATGAGGTGATCACAGGCGACCTCGCCGGAAAATTCGGCAAAATTTCGCTCGACAACCAACACGCCGACTTCGAGTCCGGGTTCGCCTCCAACTCGAACTCGATGTCCCCATGGGCCATCGCATGCGAGACGGCTACTAAGCCATCGTGTGCTGACATCCCACTCCATGAGCACTTCCCATATGGCCTCTGCAATGCTAGTAGGGCCCATGCGGAGGCTCTCGCTGCACACCAGGCCGGCAAGGAGATCGTCTCCGACTACTCTTCGGACTCGAAACCTGCCTCCGGCTACCACTCGGACTCTTCCTACGAGTTTGACTTCGGATCGGACCCTGACGAGCCTGAGTCTAAGAACTCCACAACTGAGCAACCACTGTCAGCACCAGCTACTGGTTTGGTTATAACATCTACAACCACCGGGAGATTCGTCAACTGGCTAGACCGCAAGCCTGCAGACCTGACAGGTGGGAACTCACGCTGTGTCACCTACCTCAACTCGCTTCCCTTCCAGGAGGGAACACCCCTAGCTCCAACAGAGGAGCACACTCCAACAGAGGTGGCGACTACAGACTTCAGTCTCGGCACCCCTAATTGCCAGGTCTTCATGGCTGCTGGCAAGATGCCAGGACCTTCAGGGACTCGACCCGACCGGTACTTCGAAGATATCTCAGCAGACGAGTTGTCTGCCAATGCACCCGCTGATCAAACCAACGACAACAAGAACTCCCGACGTGAGCGCAACAGGAAGCGAAACGAACAGAGCAGACGTCTCCATGAAACCCTCCTCGTACGGAACCTCGTAGAGACCCTCGACCAAGTCGCCAACCGAGTGCAGTGCCTCATGTCTATCACCATGATAGCCCGTCAGGCTGAGGGGATACACGGGTGAAGTCATCGCCAAGCTCGCGGAGGACACCTACTTCCTGAGAGTCGACAATAGAGTCACTCAAGTACCTCCACTCAGAACTCGTGAACACGAGAACCATGAAGCCACAAGTCGCAGTCGAGCAGGTAATGGACGCAACCGTACTTGAGGAGAACAGCCACAGAACTCTAACCGTACTAGGGCATCAGCTGGAGGACCTTCTCAAGGTGGTAACAGTGTCGGCGGCGCCGGTGGTAGTCGCGGCGCTGCTGATCATGGTGATGCTGGTGGCGGTGGCAGCGGCGGCGGGAGCTCCTCACACGGGACTGGTAGGAGAGCCGGTGGCGGAGGCGATCGCGGAGGCCGAGTCCATGCAGACAGCCACGTCACCAGTGCCTCACGCAGCGGCTATGATGCCCGCCGCAGAATTGAAGAAATACGACGCAAGAAGTCCTCCACGGCAGGCGACAACGACGGCTTCCCCGCCTTCTCTGCTCGACTTCGCAATTTGCTTCTCCTAGCGAAATTCAAACCTCTGGGATCACTAAGTACGACGCGAAGCAAGACCTAGTCCTATGGCTCAGATGCTACGCCCTCTCCATCGAAAATGCTGGTGGAAACAATGACACAAAGTGAGTCTGGACCAAGCACCACTTACCTGGCTTGAGTCACTCGACAAGAACTCGATCGATAAGTGGGGCCAGCTCAAGGATCTGTTCACCAGCAACTTCGCGGGCGTCATGGGACGTTCGGGTACTCGCATGGACCTGACAATGGTGAAGCAGGAACAAGGAGAGACACTACACAAGTACATGCAATGCTTTTTCGATAAGCGCGCTACTGTTGTCGATGTGACCGACAAGGAGGTCATCGACCTTTTCCAAGACGGTCTCTACCACCGTCGCACATTCGAAGACTTCCGTCACCGCCGCCGGAGTTCCATCACTAAGCTCAAGGACATGATCACCTTATGGGGTGACGAAGAAGACAAGGCAAACGTCAAGTACGATGCCATTCGTGGCAAGAGCAAACAAAACCCGGGCGGCAGCAACAACAACACCAGGGATCAAGGGGGTCGCAATAATAACAACTCGGGTCCTAACCGCAAGCGCAAGCTAGACAATACAGTCGCAGCTATCCAGCGCCCTGTGAAAGACAACTCAAAGAAGACCTCTGTCGGCTTCAAAGACTTGCTGAAAGAGGAGTGCCCGTGGAACCTGGAGGGCATTCATAACACCGAGCAGTGCTACCAACTCCGGCGAGCACTCAATGATTCTCCAGACCCACGTCCTCCTCACGACAAGAAGGGCAAGAAAAAAGCCGATGAGGGCAACGACGACTTCCAAGAACCCGACAAGACGGTGAGGACCATGTGTGGTTCAAGGACCGGTGGATGGTCCGGTGGATGGTCGCTTCCTTGTGTGATGAGTGATTGACAACGTTGTGTGGACTGATTCTTGGCTAAGTATTGCAGGTGCAGGTTGCGGCTTGACTCGTGTTGGTGCAGGTGAAGAACAAGCGCGAAAGGTCGTCGCCGGTGAGGCCTCCAGGTACGGAGAAGACAAGTAGGCTTCGTTCGAGGGACCCGGTGGCCAACGGGGTCAAGTGCGGGCCGCATGGTGGCATGAACAGCAAGATGAAGTCATGGACGGTTTCTTGGTTGAGCCTCAAAACCAAGGTCGAGCCGGGACTACGTGGGAGCCAAGTCATGAGTGGAGATTGGCGGAGGCTACACCGAGTTCGCGGGGTTTCCGGTGGTTCACCAGAAAACCACTGGGTTCCTTGGTTGATCCACAAAGCCAAGACCGGAGAACCGAAGACGGAGGTGCAGCAGCACCAGATCGGTCTGACCGGTGGGTCTGACCGGTCTGACCGGTGGTGACCGGTCTGACCGGTGAGGAGCACCGGTCTGACCGGTGTGCGACGACGTAGTCCGGAATCTTCGAAGCGGAGGACACGCGTCGGGATCGCATGGCTTGCGTCGAGGCTACGCAGGGTGCGGTCACCGGGCATCCGTCCGATGGTGAAGACATCAAGAATTCCAAATCCGCCCTTGAGGGGCTTGTATCCCTAGTTAGTAGAGAAGGGCATTTTAGACATTCGGTTGCCTCCATATAACCCAAGAGGTGAGAGGATGGCAGCCAACTCTTGGAACCCTAGCTCATTAGTTTTCCTATTTTCCACCTATTTTCCTTAGGTTTTCTTTAGGACTAGCAAGAGAGCTTCACGGAGAGATCTTGTAGAGAGGGATGGATGATCGGGCGGCTTGCTAGACATTGTATGAACCTTTGTTTCATGTATAGATAATTCGGCGTGGTTCCTCAAGGTTTGGATGTGTTTTCCCCGGTTGTTCTTGGTGGTGATTTTCGGAGCCCTCTCTCGGTGATTTCTTTGGGGTGTTTTCGGGGCTTTTCTCTTGGGGATTTGATGGGGGAAATTTGTGGGAACCCTTCGTGGTTCTTTGGGCTGTGATTCCCCTCCCAAATCCGTGAGGAAAAGTGCTCGATTTTGGGGTTTCTTGAGTTCTTGGGTTGGAAGTGCTTTCGGCGGGATTTCATCGATTCCTCCTTTTTGGACGAGATTTGGTGGGATTAAACTTGGTTATGAACTCCTCATGAGGTGTTCATGATATCCCCAAAGTCTTGTTCAAGTCCGTGGAGCGATTCGGGAGATCGAGATTTGGATTTGGGGGAGTTGACCCGCGGGTGCTGTTCATCCCGAGCCGCCCGTGCTACACCGGTCGACCGGTGCTCTTGACCGGCCCGACCGGTGCGAGCCCTTGTGGGTTTTTGCTCAGGTGAACGTCTTGGTGTGTTCGTTGTTGTCCCGTGTTGCTGCTGTTTCGAGTTTGGGTCCGTTTGGTGGTCGGTTGACCTGTTTGGTGCCTTGGGGGGCTTTCAGGCTTCCATCGGTCTGACCGGTGTGTCTCACCGGTCTGACCGGTGTAGAGCCACTTAGTGGAAATTGCTCAGGTTCACCAGCAGGGACCGGTCTGACCGGTGGTGCTCACCGGTCTGACCGGTGTGGGTCTGTAGACTCGGGGTTTGTTGTTCCGCTGCGTTCTCGATTCGGAAGGCTGTGTGTGTTGGTTCCTAGGTCCAGTGGCACTCCAGTGGCTACGTGGGCTTGGCCAACTTGGGTAGTGAGTCGGAGACGTGTGTTGGAAGCCGTGTTCGTCTTGTTGGAGTTTTCCTCTCCATCGAGAAGAATTTTTATCGGCTCCCATTCACTCCCCCCCTCTCTGGTTCGCCGTATCGGTCCTTCAAGTGGTATCGAGCCGGTTCGGGTCTTTATTGACTCTAACCGCCTAAGATCCAAGGATGGCGTACCGAGAACGGGGTTCGGGTCCTCCACACTTCGATGGCAAGAACTACCGGATGTGGAGCAAGCGGATGGGTGCGTTCCTCCGCGGAAAGGGTCGACCGCTTTGGGATGTCACGGTGGACACAGGGCTATGTCCGGCCGATGGATTTCCTTGCTCCGGGGTCGAGGGGACGATTCGACGCCAACAATAAGGCGGTCGACTACTTGTTTCGTGCTTTGTGTCGGCCGAGTTCGATCGGGTGCACACCGAGCACTTGGCTTGTAGGATTTGGGCGGTGTTGAAGGAGGCTCATGTTGGGAACGCCCGAGGTTCGAGCACGGTTGTATGCGACCTACGGGAGAGAGTACGAGAACTTCACTCATCTCCCCGGTGAGTCCATCGATGCCTTGTTTCAGAGGTTCACGGTGGTGGTGAACAACATGAGGGCCAATGTGGACGTGCTCCCGTACGATGATCATGATAGAGCGGTCAAGCTCTTACACTCCTTGGGTCGTACGATATGGGGCGGAAAGTTCGAGGCCATAGTCGAGTCGGAGAGATATGATACTCTGACGGTGAACGAGCTGTTCTCGAAGCTCAAGTCGGCTGAGGTGGATAGGGCATGACTGCCAAGCTCGAGGGACCGACTGATTCCCATAGTCTTGCCCTCGTTGGTGGTTCCAAAGGAAAGACTAACTCTAACCCATCCACCAGGATGTTCTCGTTTTCCTCTTTGATGTCTATGCCAGATGAGGAGTTTGATGACCTTGGAGAGGACGAGCTGGCGCTGTTGACGAGGCGGTTCGAGAGGCTGCACGAGAACCGCGTGAACATGAGGAGGAACACGAGGACTTGCTTCCACTGCGGCAAGACGGGACACTTCGTCGCCGACTGCCCGGAGAAGGCCGAGAACAAGGACAGCTACAAGCACAAGCCGAGGATGAACGATGGCAAGTACCGTTCGAGGCGCGACCACAAGAGCAAGCACAAGAACAAGTACAAGGACGAGCGACGATCGAGGAAGAAGGAGGGCCGAGGCAAGGCCCGAGCGATGGTTGGAGCGAGCGACGTCGACTCCAGTTCCGCGTACTCCACCTCGAGCTCGAGCAGCAGCGACGACGAGGGAGATCGTCGCAAGAACAAGAAGTCGTCCAAGAACCTGAGCGGGCTGAGCTGCTTCGCGAGAGATGGCTTCTGCACCATGGCGTTGAGCTCCGGCAGCAAGAAGAGCACACAGAGCGACTCGGACTCTGAGTCCGACGACGAGGTGCGTCATGAGCTTCCCTTCTTGCGCTAGTAGAATGAGAGGCTTGGCTCTTTGCTTGATAACCGTGATGACATGCTTAGAGAGGCCAAGAAAATGAGGAAAGAACTTAGGGCTTCACTCGAGGATGCTAGGACTAGAGTGGCTGAGCTAGAGACACAGGTGCTTGATAGCAAGATTGAGATTGATTCTCTTAAGGCTAGCCCTGTTGTTCCTAATAAGAATGATTGTGTTGATTGCTCCATATTCCTTGCTGATCTTGCTTTGTTTAAGGAGAAGCATGCCTCCAAGTGTGAGGAACTAGATGTGCTTAGGGTTGAAGTGGCTGAGCTTAAGTCTAGACCTGCTTTGCTAGGTGCTTGCACTTCTTGCCCTGTTTTGCATGCTAAGATTGATGAGATGCATGCTTACACTAGTTCGCTCGAGGCTAAATTGAAGGAACCCATGCCTACATCTTGCTCTACCGTGAAATGCATGCATTGAAAAATTTGGAGCTTGCACATTATGTTGATCGTTTGCAGGATGAGAATGATGATTTGAGGAAGTTGATGGGTTGGTTGTCCGGTCATGAGCCTCAGTTGAGGATGATGATCGAGGCCTTTAAGAGGCAAGATGGTGAGGGGCTTGGGCAAACAAGGTTGGTGAGGGAAGTGGAGAGAATATCCCGGAGCCACCAAAAACCCACCACAAGAATGATTTCCCACCAAAACCTAACCATCTAAGGAATCGACTAGACACAACCCCAGCTCCACCCGAGTTTCCTACACCCACAAATGACCTACAAAAGCCTATCAAGTTTGTGAGCACTTCCGGGAAAGTGTTCTTTGGGAAGGAGAGTGAGAAGGCAAGTGGTGAGAAACCGGTGGAGGGTTTGAGTGGAGAGAAACCGAGTGAACAGGCACATCCCAAGCCAAAGCCCAAGCTTGTGAGGTTCCATTGTGGCTATTGTGGGAGAGATGGCCATAAGGAGGAGTTTTGCTTCAAGAGGAAGCGAGAGGAGAGAATGGAGAAGGAGTGGGCTAACAAGGACAAGTACCACCCTTCCGATGGTGTACTTGGGCCTCGTATGCAGATGCCCGGGGGCAAGGCGATTGTGAGGACGGTTCGGGCTTGGGGAGAGAAGAAGGTGCAGGTGGTGTTGCTGCCGGGTCACACCGGTCGGACGGTGTGGGGCACCGGTCGGACCGGTGCGGGCACAGACGGACGGATGTTCGGGTTTCGAGCTCGCACGGGTGCGAGGGTTGTTTACGGTGGTCGTGGTTACGGTGGTTGGGCTGGAAAGGGTGCGGGTGGTCGGTTGCTAGGCGTTCTCCTCCTCGTGCTCAATACGGGGATTGGAGGAGTCGTGGCGTTGAGTTGGAGAGGAAGGACGTTCCACGGGCTTTCTTGCGTGGATTTGGTCCTCCTCCGGGCGGAGAGGGGTGGTTCCCTCAGGGTGGTTACCGTGGTGGTGTTTGTGGAGGTAGTTTTGGTAGGAGAGATGCTTTGGTTGGTGCTAACCCCACTTTCGAGCAAATGGCTCGGCACCGGTTTTCCTCCTTTGGTACTAACCCCGATCTTTGAGTCGTTTGTTCGCTCACGTGCCTATTTTTGATTTTCGGGTGGGAGACTTGAAGAACATTTGGTTGATTGACTCCGGTTGCTCGAGGCATATGACCGGAGACGGGGGGGTGGTTCTCAAGTCTCGTCCGGTGGTGACGAAGAGGTACATCACTTTTGGGGACAATGGGCGTGGGCGTGTGCTTTCAGAAGGTGAGATAAAAGTGAGTGACAAGATCACTCTGAGGCGTGTTGCTCTTGTTCAATCGCTGGGGTACAATTTGCTTTCGGTGTCCCAGTTGTTGGATGAGGGATTTGAGGTGTTGTTTCGGCCAGGTGGTTCTCGGATTGTGGACTCTCGAGGGGACCTTGTCTGTATGGTCGTTCCCGAGGGTCAGGTGTTTCGTGCTGATTTTTCTCAGTCTTCGGGTGTGGAGCGTTGTTTCTTGGCTGGTTCTTCGAGTGAGCTGTGGAAGTGGCATAGGAAGTTGGGTCACTTGAGCTTTGACCTTTTGTCTCGCTTGAGTAAACTCAATTTGGTCCGAGGATTGCCACGGTTGAGGTTTGAGAAAGAGTTGGTTTGTGCTCCGTGTAGGCATGCCAAGATGGTGGCCTCTTCTCACCCGCCTCTCACCGATGTGATGACTGAGCGTCCATGCGAGCTGCTCCATATGGACCTTGTTGGCCCAGCTCGTGTGCGATCTGCGGGTGGGAAGTGGTATGTCCTTGTTGTGGTGGACGACTATTCTCGGTATGCGTGGGTGTTCTTTCTCGAGGAGAAGGGGGAGACGTTTGGTTTTGTTCGAGATCTAGTCTTGAGGTTGAGGAACGAGAGGCAAGGAGATGCCATACGAGCTATCCACAGTGATAATGGCTCGGAATTCAGGAACTCTCGTTTTGAAACCTTTTGTCATGACTTGGGTCTTGAGCACCAGTTTTCGAGTCCGTATACGCCTCCCCAGAATGGTGTTGTGGAAAGGAAGAACAGGACCTTGTGCGAGATGGCTCGGACGATGCTTGATGAGCATAGGACTCCGAGGAGATATTGGGCTGAGGCGGTGAATACCGCATGCTATGTGTCGAACAGAATATACCTCAGAGTGCACAAGAAGAAGACATGCTATGAGTTGATGCATGGCCGCACACCCAAGGTGAGTCACTTCCATGTCTTTGGTTGCAAGTGTTTCATTCGAAGAAAGGCGGGAAGTTGGATAAGTTTGAGGCTAGGTCTGTCGATGGCATTTTCTTTGGTTATGCATCTCATTCTAGAGCATATCGTGTGCTCAATCTTGAAACTAACCAAATCGTGGAGACTTGCGAGGTAACCTTCGACGAGACAGAGCCACGTAGTCAGCTTATCTTTGAGTGTGCAGGTGATGATGAGCTTGGCGAGGAGATCTTTCAGGAGGAGGAGCATGAACATGGTGATGATGAAGATGGCGGTGTGGTGCCCCCGGCTGAACATGTACCCACTACTTCGACTACGATGATGGATGGACCCTCTGCTACACCTACGACGACAAATCAAGAACGAGGAGAAGCTGATGTTGAGGGGGAGGTAGCTTCGAGGCGAGAACCTCCCCGGCGAGTTCAGGTGGATCACCCAGCTTCGAGGATCATCGACGACATAAATGAACGCACTACACGGTCGAGGGTTCGAAACAATTCCCATTTTGCTCATGCTGCATTTGTTGCTTCTTTCGAGCCCAAAGACATTGGACACGCACTATCTGATCACAATTGGGTTAATTTGATGCATGAGGAGTTGGAGAATTTTGAGAGGAATCAGGTGTGGGAGTTGGTTGACCCTCCCCCAGGGTGTAAGCCGATTGGTACAAAGTGGGTGTGGAAAAACAAAGAGGGAGAGAAGGGTGAGGTTGTGAGGAACAAGTCGAGACTTGTTGCTCAAGGGTTCAGTCAGAAGGAGGGGATCGACTACGAGGAGACCTTTGCTCCCGTAGCCCGTTTGGAGGCGATTAGGATCCTTCTAGCCTTTTCTCGTGGCTAAAGGGTTCAAGTTGCACCAAATGGATGTGAAGAGTGCTTTTCCGAATGGAGTGTTGGAGGAAGAAGTGTATGTGAGGCGACCTCGGGGGTTTGAGAGTGAGAAGTACCCCCCACGGGTGTACAAGTTGAGGAAGGCGCCGTATGGGTTGAAGCGGAGCACCTAGAGCTTGGTATGGCGAGGTTGAGGGGGTTCTTGTTTGAGAGAGGTTTTGAGATGGGGAAGGTCGATCGGACCTTGTTTTTGTCGAGGCGAGCGGAGATATCCCGATTGTGCGGGTGTACGTGGATGATATTGTCTTTGGTGGCTCGTCTAACTCTCTTGTTGCGAGGTTTGCAGATGATATGAGCGGGGAGTTTGAGATGAGCATGATGGGTGAGTTGCGGTTCTTCCTCGGGCTACAAATCAAGCAATCAAAGGAAGGAACATTTGTACACCGAGGCTAAGTACACCAAGGACATTGTGAGGAAGTTCAAGATGGAGGACTCCAAGGCTATGACGACGCCGATGAGTACGACTACGGCTCTTGATGCGGACGAGGAAGGTGAACACGTGGACCGAAGGAGTACCGAGCATGATCGGGTCACTCCTCTACTTGACGGCGACGAGGCCGGACATACGGTTCTCGGTGTGTCGGTGCGCTCGTTTTCAAGCGTCTCCGAGGACTTCGCATCGGCAAGCGGTGAAGCGAATTTTCAGGTACTTGCGTCACACTCCCGACTTCGGCCTTTGGTACTCCGCGTCCTCTTCTTTGGCGCTTCATGGTTTTTCGGACGCGGATTTTGCCGGTGTCGGTTGGATAGGAAGTCCACTTCTGGGACTTGCCAGTTTTTGGGTCCTTCTTTGGTGTCTTGGTCTTCCCGTAAGCAGTCGAGTGTTGCTCAATCCACGACTGAAGCCGAGTATGTTGCCGCTGCTAGTTGTTGCTCTCAGCTCCTTTGGATCACCTACACCATGAGCGACTTTGGTGAGGAGTATACCCATGTCCCACTTCAATGTGATAGCACTAGTGCCATAAGCGTTGCAAAAAACCCAGTGCTCCATTCCAAAACAAAACACATAGAAGTGAGGTATCATTTCCTGAGAGACAACGTTGAGAAAGGAAAGATAGCGTTGATCCATGTACCCACACATGACCAACTAGCCGATATTTTCACCAAACCCCTAGATCAAGCAACTTTCACTCGTTTGCGGGGGGAACTTGGTGTGTGTTTGATCTCTTGAGTTGGGTGTGTGGGAGCTCTTTTTTGCCGGTGGTGTCGAGCCCGTTTTGCCTCCCCTCGAGGAGCCGGTTTGTAGCATATGTATAGCTTTCCTTTGTGCATTTCTTGCATTTTGGCATGGTATATGTAACATGATGTATAGGCATCCTTGTATCTTAGATTGCATGCATTTTGTATCATATGCATTGGTTCGGAAAAGCTTCTCTCATATACATTGTTCACCATGGAATGAGATATATGTCTTTGTGAGCTTGTTTGGTATGCTACGGTTAGTTTGGCTTAGCTCTTGATGATCTTGATGAATAATCCATGGTTGATAGCTATGCTTTTGAAAAATGTCACATGTATGCTCTCTCATGTGTAAATGACTTTACATGCTCTTGACATGTTTGTGTGGCCTTGCTATGCTTAATTTGTGGTTGGATGGCTAGTTTATTGATCATATGGGGCCAAAGGCTCATTTGCCATCATGAATGTTTAGCCCTCTTGTTTTATCTTGTGGAGGAGCATAAGTTCCTTTTTGTCGCAAAGACATTTCATGTACCATTTACAAATCTGAAAATGAAATGAAAAATGCTTGGAAAATATGCTCCCATGTCATACGTGCTGAATTTAATTTGCTTTGGGTGCTAAACCGTTGCATGATGCCTACCAATGAGAAGTCTCATAAATAGAAGTAGGCACATGGCTCGGTGGCTTTGACATGACATGAGGTGCTTGTGGGTGTTTGTGATGGTCTTATGATTAGAATGGCTGTCCTAGCATGAAGTTTGTGTGGCTTTGCCATTTTGATATGCTTTGATCATGTTTAGGACTTTGCTCATGAGAGGCAAGTTTTTCGCAAAATTGCCAAAATCCTTCTTAGCTTCGTCCAATGGTTGTGAAACTTGGTGATCATGTAGTTGAGATCGATACGAAGCCGTAGAGTATCTAACTTGCTCATTTGGACATGTGTAGCATTCTTTGTTGAATTTTGTCTATTTGAGAAGCTCTAGGTTGAAAGTTTTGCATTTTTGGCTTGATTCATGCATTGCCAACAAGGGGGAGAAGTTTGAGCTTGAAATGGCTTGTTGGACGTGTTTAGAAGGTTTTCGAGTGGTTTCGAGCCATTTCGGGCTCTCGTTGTGCACCGTCCGACCGGTCAGGGTCACCGGTCTGACCGGTGTGAGTGCTGGTCCTGTACATATGTTGGGCACCGGTCTGACCGGTGGTGATGACCGGTCTGACCGGTGTGAGCTGAAGTTGCTGCAGCTGCCCTGTTTCAAGTGGTGTCTTGCATGCATTCGTCCAGGGGGAGTTGCATTGGTTCAGGGGGAGTTTGCATGTGTGCAGGGGGAGCTCTCGGTGGTTTGTGCTCTTTGCTTGAGCTTTGCTTTGTCTCGGATGTGTCGAGCCGTTGCCCTTGCCTAAGGGATCCTAGACTTGTCTTCTTCAAGTGATCTTGCTCTTTGCCTTTGTTTGGCTTTCGATCGCTTGTTGAAGTTTCTTTTTGTTCGTTTCTTTTCTTTTTCTTTTCTCTCTCGTTACTTTCGTGTGGGTGTTGTCAATGCACTCATCAAGGGGGAGATTGAGGACCATGTGTGGTTCAAGGACCGGTGGATGGTCGCTTCCTTGTGTGATGAGTGATTGACAACGTTGTGTGGACTGATTCTTGGCTAAGTATTGCGGGTGCGGGTTGCGGCTTGACTCGTGTTGGTGCGGGTGAAGAACAAGCGCGAAAGGTCGTCGCCGGTGAGGCCTCCGGTGTGGAGAAGACAAGTAGGCTTCGTTCGAGGGACCCGGTGGCCAACGGGGTCAAGTGCGGGCCGCATAGTGGCATGAACAGCAAGATGAAGTCATGGACGGTTTCTTGGTTGAGCCTCAAAACCAAGGTCGAGCCGGGACTACGTGGGAGCCAAGTCATGAGTGGAGATTGGCGGAGGCTACACCGAGTTCGCGGGGTTTCCGGTGGTTCACGAGAAAACCACTGGGTTCCTTGGTTGATCCACAAAGCCAAGACCGGAGAACCGAAGACGGAGGTGCAGCAGCACCAGACCGGTCTGACCGGTGGGTCTGACCGGTCTGACCGGTGGGGACCGGTCTGACCGGTTGTTGACGGTGTATTTTGGTGCACCTAGCATGTTCATTACACTTTGGTTTGGATTTGATTATTGAACTAACCCGCCACTAGGCACACTAATCATATAACAAGTTCATCTTTGTGCATGCATTTGGAAGTGTTGTGTTTATGTAGGAAATCATGGACATAAAGGACGGATTCGCAATAAGTTCAAAGGAGCATTCATGGAGTCTTGTTCGTGTTCATGAGCTCGCTGAAATTACTTCCAATGGTGGTGAGGACCGAAGTGCTACGAGGAACACCCCCGGGATTGAAGCGTAAAAGATCAAACTTCATGCAAAGAGAGCCTCCATCTTGATCGCGAGGATAACGGCGTCAAAATCATCTAAGTGGAGGGGGCAAAGTAGATAAGTGCACGAGGACCCACGGAGCAAAAAGGGCGACCGAACCGGGCCGAAACCGGGCTCGGGTCGGCCGGCCCGCCGGATCGGCCCGGCCCACTTCGGGCACCGGTTCGGTCCCGTCTTCCTTGTCCTCGAAGGATCTTCGACCCTAAAACCCCCGACGCGCCGCCAACACGGAGAGAGGAGTTATTCGCACCGAGAAGGCCATCTACAAGCTAGAGAGAGAGGAGGAGGATCTCCGGTGGAGATCAACCACCTCGAAGGAAGCACCCTCTCGTGGAGAAGGAGGAAGACACGGCGGAAGGGAAACCATGATCAACGGTGCCATGATCAGCACCTTGATGGGGTAATCTTCTCATTCGTCCATGGGTTGTAATCGATCGTGAGATGTAATCGCACTTTGTCGGATTATCCGTCTATCATCTTGTGTTGAATATACTTTAATGCTTAAAGGTTAGCTACCGTGCCGTAAAGGGAGTATAGGCCTCAATGCTTCCTTGGATCCATTCAATACGCCGTGACCATCAAAGGTCTAGTCATGATTACCTTCGCGTAGTGACGAGTACGAGAGGAGGGAAAGGGCGAAACCGTGGTCACAACCCCGATAGATTAGATTGGTTTTTTCATGTCTTTAAGCGATTGCATGCTCTAGTATCGTAGACCCGTGGGCGAGTGTCTTCTCTCTTGATCGTTTATCATTCTCTCTAGTGTAGTTTAGTGTTTTTCTAGTATAATAGTAGTTAGGGTTTTAGTAGCTAGTGTGTCGTTGTTGATCGAACGCTTGTAATCCCCTTGCTCCGCGGATTGACAAGAACCTTGGGAATCCCGTGGTGAAAAAGGTGTGGGGTCCGTACGCTTGCGGATCGTAGAGGGATACGTCTTTTATCCGTCAACAAGCCCCTTTTTCTGGCGCCGTTGCCGGGGAACAAGTTAGTTTACATCGTTTGATTTGCATCTAACTTAGTTTTATATTTTAGTTTATCTTTTATTTACTTTATCTAACATATATTATCAGAAAAACACTTGTTTCTTTTTTGTTTTTGTTTTTATCTTATTGTCTAGATGGAGTTCGTTAATCAACCCGTGGAAGAACCGGAGAAATCATTAAGGGATTACGCTAGCCCTCGATGTGAAGACATAAAGGTACAAGAGTCGGATTCGAAGCTCGAAGCGACCAAGTATGAAATTAAATCCAAGATCATGAAGATGGTGGCGGAAAACCCATTTGAAGGGATGGTTACGGAGAACCCATATAGACACATAAGGGATTTCACGACAATATGCAACACGGTGCGTCAAGAAGGAGTTCCCGATGAATGGTTCAAATGGAATCTCTTTCCCTACTCACTTGCCGGCAAAGCAAAGACATGGTACTCGGTTGCGTCCTTTGAAGTTGAAGGCAATTGGAACAAGTTGACAAAGGAGTTTTGCGAGAAGTTCTTTCCAATGAGCAAGGTTCAACATCTAAGGAGGCAAGTGATCAATTTTATGCAAGGAGAAGAGGAAGGGATAGACCAAGCCTGGGATAGGTTTAATGAATTAATCGAACAAGGACCAAAACTCGGCTTCACCGGTGACGTACTCTTGCATACATTTTTCTTTTCCCTAACCCCTAGTTGCATGCGACACGTCGAAATGTGTGCGGGTGGGGATCTCATGGAGAAAACACTCACGGAAGCCGCCCAACTTCTACAAAAAGTTAGCAAAGCGGCTGCCATGCGAAGAGATTGGGAAACAAGACTTGCGGAAGAGCCGGAATTCAATTCAAGGAAGAAAAAGCTTGCTGAATTTTCTAAAGAGGCAACCCCGGAAGTCACAAAAGAGGAGCCAATCATGGAGAAGCTTGAACAAGAACACATCGAGGTCAAGAACTACACCAAACATCGACTTCGCCGCACCAAAAGAGACAAACAAGAGAAGCATGTCAAGCGCGAAGCCACTAAGGGAGTTCGAGCCAATGGATTGGGTTCCTATTGATTACGGAGAAGTATTCGACAAGAGAAGACCGTTCCCTAATCAAAAGGGAATGGCAAGAGCATTGGAAGTGGATTTCCCACCGGAGAGGAAAGCTGAAAATTCATACGACCTCGAAACCACCGGTGAGATTTTTGAAAAGCTCTTTGGAGATGACGTGGTGGATCCGGAACATATTGCCGAGGTGAAGAGGATCATGGGGATCAAGCCCGAAGCATCACCATACGCTCGCCTTGCTGAAATTTATTCGATCGGATCCGAAGAAGAAGAGAAGATGACGCCACACTTGAGTTGCGAGATCAACGGAGTTCAATGCAAAGCTTTATACGACATCGGAGCCCAAGTAAGTGTTCTATCTTCTAAAATTTACGATAAAGTTCAATACCACAACCTAGACTTAGCTCCAACATCAACGAAATTAATTATGGAAGATGGTAGAACTATCAAACCTCTAGGTATTGCTTGCAACATGAAAGTAAAAATCTCTAGAAACTACATACCAACCGATTTCTTTGTTATTGATGCTTACCATAGTAATTCTGATCATATAATCTTAGGTAGGCCTTTTCTTAAGTTGGTTGATGCCGTGTTAGATGCCGGAGAAGGCAAAGTAACAATGAACCTTAATGGAACAAAGTACACATATAACTTTCTTCGTGCTTCTAAACACCTTACTCCTTTTCCTCCCGAAGATGAAGAAGTAGAAGAGATAGATAGTCTTTGTTTTGTTGAAACCCTTAGAGACCCGCTGCAAAGAGCGATGGAAAATCAAATTAGTAATCAACAAGATGAAGAACTAGAGGAAGCAACAAAAGGCTTAGAGCCGCATGATGGTAGCATGGAGGAAGAGAGGTTCGAAGACATAGGAGAAATCAAACCCGAGGAGCCACAAGTGCCCGAAGTAGACCTTAAACCTTTGCCCAAAGGATTAAAATATGAATTTTTGGGCCCAGACAAAACCTATCCAGTCATTGTGAGCGACGAGTTGAGCCCCGAAGAAAATGAAGCGTTGCTGATTTTATTAAAAAAACATAGGAAGGTGATTGGATATTCAATTAACGATCTCAAAGGTATTAGCCCAGCCTTTTGCACTCATCGTATACCAATGGAAGACCAATGTAAGCCTGTAGTGGACCATCAAAGGAGGCTAACCCATGCCATGCGAGAGGTAGTAAAGAAAGAGGTTATCAAGTTACTTGATGCCGGAATCATCTACCCGGTTCCACATAGCGAATGGGTGAGCCCGGTACATTGTGTACCGAAGAAAGGAGGTTTGACCATGGTGAAGAATGAGAAGAACGAATTGATACCGCAAAGAACCGTGACCGGGTGGAGGATGTGTATTGATTACCGTAAGCTTAACAAAGCGACGAAGAAAGATCACTTCCCCCTACCGTTCATAGACGAGATGCTCGAGAGGTTAGCAAACCACGCTTATTTTTGCTTTCTCGATGGATACTCGGGGTTCATGCAAATTCCTATTCACCGGAAGATCAACATAAGACAACGTTTACGTGTCCTTACGGAACGTTTGCATATAGGAGGATGCCCTTCGGCCTATGCAACGCTCTGCCTCTTTTCAACGTTGCATGATGGCCGTGTTTTCGGAATTCATCGAAGAAATTGTTGAAGTGTTTATGGATGATTTTTCCGTTTACGGGAAGACGTTCATGGATTGCTTAGCAAACTTAGAAAAGGTCCTTACAAGGTGTGCGGAGGTAGATTTGGTTTTAAATTGGGAAAAGTGCCACTTCATGGTTAAGCAAGGCATAGTGCTCGGACATGTTATATCCGAGAGAGGAATTGAAGTGGACAAGGCTAAAGTAGAGACGGTTGAGCAACTCCCACCTCCTACGGATGTTAAGTCCTTAAGGAGCTTTCTAGGCCATGCCGGATTCTATAGAAGATTTATAAAGGACTTCTCGAAGATCACTAAGCCTTTAACGCACCTTCTTCAAAAGGATGTGGCTTTCGACTTTGATGAGAAGTGTCTCGCGGCATTCCGGACCTTGAAAAATGCGTTGGTGAGTGCTCCCATCATCCAACCTCCGGATTGGAGCCAACCTTTCGAGATCATGTGTGACGCAAGTGACTACGCCGTAGGCGCGGTCTTGGGACAAAGAAAGGAAGGCCGAGTTCACGCCGTTTACTACGCTAGCAAAACTCTTAGTGGGGCACAATTAAATTACGCTACTACGGAAAAAGAGTTGCTAGCGGTGGTATTCGCTTTCGAAAAATTCAGATCTTACATCGTGAACTCGAAGGTCATTGTTTACACCGATCACGCAGCTATAAAGTATCTCTTGGCTAAGAAGGAAGCTAAACCACGTTTGATTCGTTGGATCCTTCTTCTCCAAGAGTTCGATGTTGAAATTCGTGATAAAAAGGGGGTGGAAAATGTTGTGGCCGATCATTTGTCTAGGATGAATCGTGGGCAAGATGATAAAGAGCCCATAGAAGATAAGATGAGAGATGACCACCTCTATAGAGTGCTTGATAAAGATACTTGGATGATCGACATCATTCGAGCAATTCGAAAGATGCCCCTCGATCATCTAGACAAAAATACCCAAAGGAAGATAATTTCGAAAGTAAGAAATATTTTTGGGATGCACCATACCTCTTCAAGCTTGGCAATGATGGAGTGATGAGAAGATGTGTGCCAAGAGAAGAGAGGCTAGAGATTCTAAGGAAGTGCCACTCGGCGGAGTACGGTGGGCACTATAGCCATTTTCGAACCGAAGCCAAAGTATGGTCGAGCGGATTCTATTGGCCGGAGATGCATGAAGATACTAAAAGATATGTTGCGTCATGCCCCGAATGCCAAAGAACCGGAAACATCTCTCAAAGAAATTCTATGCCTTTGAAATACAACTTGCAAATCGACATATTCGATGTATGGGGCATAGACTTCATGGGGCCTTTTAAAAACTCATTTGGATTCGAGTATATACTTGTTATGGTCGATTATGTATCCAAGTGGGTGGAGGCTATACCATGTCGTAAAGCTTCCACGGGAGGAGTCCATCACTATGATCAAGAACGTGATTTTTCCCCGTTTCGGTACACCGAGAATCTTGATAAGTGATGGAGGAACTCATTTCACCGGGAAGAACTTCAAAAAGTGCTTGTCCAAGTTGGGAATTGAGCATAGGGTCTCCACGGCCTATCACCCACAAACCAACGGACAAGCGGAGACGTCAAATAGGCAATTAAAAAGCATACTTAACAAAACCATAGAGAAGGGAGGCAAGGATTGGTCAAAGAAATTAGACGGAGCTTTATGGGCTTATCGAACGACGTTTAAAACACCGATAGGTATGACCCCTTATCAATTCGTCTATGGAAAAGCTTGCCACCTTCGGTTGAGTTAGAACATAAAGCCTATTGGGCGATTAAAGAGATGAACCTTGATCTCGATGCCGCGGTGGTGAAACGGAGAATTCAAATAAGCGAGCTAGAGGAGTTGAGGTTGAAAGCTTATGAAAACGCAAGCATATATAAGGAGAGAATCAAAAGGTGGTATGATAAAAGATTGAAGAAAAAAAGAATTTAAAGAAGGAGATAAGGTCCTCCTCTACAATTCGAGGTTTAAAACCTTCGGAAAAGGGAAATTGCAAAGCAAGTGGGACGGACCTTATGTTGTGCATTCGGTGTTCTCCAACGGAGCGGTAACCATTATGGATATAAACGGCGATCAATTTGTGGTGAATGGACAGCGGCTTAAGGTTTACTACGAACCCGACGTCGTGCCCATTCATCATGTTGACGTCTTTACCATGGAGGAAGAGCCCGAACGTCCCGCCTAGGACGAAAAACAAGGCACCAACTTCTCGTAAATAATTTTTCTTTTAGCTTTACGGGAGTTTTTCGCGAAGATTAACCGGGCCAACTTTTTCCCATGGGCCGAGGACGGAAAAAATAGGGCGGTGTGCAAAAAACCGGACCGGCCCGGCCCCCCGAGGGGGTGGGCCGGCCGGCCCGGCCGGATCGGCCCGGGGGTGGCCCGACGCCCGATGTCCCCGAATTTCGCCCGAATTGCTCCTTTTTGACTTCCTTGTTTGGTCGGAAAATTTTAAGGGAAGTGTAAAAAAGGAAAATAAGGTTCCCGGGGCTTTTCTCTCGGGACTATATATTTGGCCGAACCGGGAGCTCGAGAATCAAACCCTTCAAGCAATGTGTTGCACCCTTGTAGCAGCCATTGAGCCTCCAAAAAGCTTAGAGTTGAAGGTAGAAGCCAAGAAGCCATCGATGGAGGAGGCGATGCGATGCGAGGTCAAGCTACCCGTCAAGAGGACCGCACGTATCCGTTGCGGAGGACGTGTCCCGACCGGAGCTCTTACATCTCGCAACCCCGTCAAAGGAGAGAAGGTCCCTTCACCCGTTCGAAGGTCGGCACGCCTCCAAGGCATCAAGCGCAAAGGATTACAAGGAGGTGTCGCCGGAGCCTAAGGATTATGGGGATAGCGACTACTCCGACGATCGTAGCCCGAGCTCGTGGGCGGCTGCCGGTAGAGACGATGACGATTGGGGCGAGCGGCCCTATGAAAGGACTCCCGAGGGCCCCAATGGCGACGGCAACGGCGATGGCGAAGGCGACAACAATGGAGGTGGCGACGACGGTGGTGACAACGGTGGAGATTATGGCGACGACGACCCCTTCGGATTGCATCCGGTGTCCGTCGAGTTTGCCGTCAATCCATCGCAGCTCTCTACGCGTCGGCCGACGAATGTCTTCAAACCATGGAAGCGATGAAGCGCCGTATGGAGGACTTGGAGCGCGTAGTTGAAGATGACTACAAGTTCCTTAACCGTAACGTGCGCAAACTTTTCGGCATGGTTGGAAACATGAGAGGCAAGTGGTGCAAAGCTTGCTCGAAGTACCATTAGATCTAGTTTTCCCCTTTGGTTTTTGTAAGATACGACGAGGACGTCGTATGTTTTAAGTGTGGGGGAGAGCTAGCTCGCTAGCCTTAGCTTTTGAACTTCAAGTTTAGGTTCGGTTTAATCTTCGTGTGAGAGTCTTAGTGTTTTAATGAGTCTTTAGTTTTTGAGTCCGTTTTAAAATTTTTGCAAGTGTCTTAAATTAGTGTTGAGTCAAGAAAACCAAATAAAAAGAGTCTTTATATACATCTTTGTGTTTTATGTATTGTTTATCTTTATTTACTTGTTTGTTTAATCTTTGATTCTTGATATATGAACGCAAGTAAGTGGTTTGAAAATCGTTTACCGTGGTGCTTGGTGGAATCGCTACTACTTAAAGTACCCATACCGCACTTCGATCTTGAGCTTCACATGCTAGTTGTGCTATTTTCGATGCTAAAAATTAGAGGATTTCAGTTCTGAAAATTATATTAAAACCCTTGTAATAAAGGTTAGCAAAACCTCTTTTTCCAAGTTGAGAGTAAGAAAAAAAATTCCTATCCAAAGCCAAGTTTATTTTCGCTCCACCATAAGTGTGATTAGCACGATGAGTTAGGCTAGGACCCTTCTCTCTTGGTGAGTTTTAATTCGAGCAATGATCATGTCCTTGTGCTTATCTTTTGTTGCTAGCCTCGTCATATATTCGGTAACGTGACGTTCACAACGGAAGTCACGTACATCGCCGAATTCCTTACCCAACCCTATACATCTCTTTTGTACATCGTATTCCTTGAACACAACCTATTTTCAAAGTTTCGTCTCGTCTCTAGCATGATTTATTTAAAAATTTCAGATTGTATGCATGCGAGAAAAGAGAGAATTGAAAGCTTTGAAAAGGTGTCAAGAGAGAGAAAAATAAAGAGAAAAAGTATGTGTATGGAAAAGAAAGAAAGAAAGAAAGAAAAATCATATGTGAATGAAAGAAAAAAAAGAGAAAGAGAGAAAGATGAGTTAGCAATGAAGATATGAGAGGGATGGATCAAGTGAAAGAAAAGAAAAATAATAAAGTGTAAGGAAGGATGTCACGTTGATTGTGAGACGAAACTTTTACTCTATTTCCAACCATGTGCAATCCGACAACGAGGACATCATTGGTGCCTTGAAGTCACAATTTTCTTTTGCCCTTGCACATGTCCACCATTCTAAATCTTCTCATCCTTGATATTCCTACATATGGTTAATTCTCATGATCATTGGCTTTGAAAGGTAGACAACCATTAGAGGAAGTTCTTAGTTTGACAATACTTGTGTTGATTGCGCTAGCCCTACCTATAGCTCCACTTTTACATGATATATGAGAGATTAATGGGAGGTGAGAGTTTTATAAAATTTGGTTAGGATAGACACTTCATATGAGTGACTTGAGAGAGCTTGGAGAAAGGATTTTTGTCTAATACTTGTTGCAGGAATTTTTGTTTTGAAAACCATAAAAACCCTCCGATGGAAGCAAAGAAGTAAGTATGGCTGAAATTGAAAGCTTCGAGTGAAGAGTGTGAGTTGTGGGGTAAATCTTGACGTGGTAAAAATTCTAAACGCCCATGTTTATGTTTGATTATCATTACTTTGTGTTTATGTATTAAAGATGAAGGGATTGACTAACTTGTGAAGAAGGATAAGTGGTACACGATTACACTCCTTGGACGAAATTCTTTTACGAGTACTTGCTCGAGGACGAGCAAGAGCTAAGTGTGGGGGAGATGTTGACGGTGTATTTTGGTGCACCTAGCATGTTCATTACACTTTGGTTTGGATTTGATTATTGAACTAACCCGCCACTAGGCACACTAATCATATAACAAGTTCGTCTTTGTGCATGCATTTGGAAGTGTTGTGTTTATGTAGGAAATCATGGACATAAAGGACGGATTCGCAATAAGTTCAAAGGAGCATTCATGGAGTCTTGTTCGTGTTCATGAGCTCGCTGAAATTACTTCCAATGGTGGTGAGGACCGAAGTGCTACGAGGAACACCCCCGGGGATTGAAGCGTAAAAGATCAAACTTCATGCAAAGAGAGCCTCCATCTTGATCGCGAGGATAACAGCGTCAAAATCATCCAAGTGGAGGGGGCAAAGTAGATAAGTGCACGAGGACCCACGGAGCAAAAAGGGCGACCGAACCGGGCCGAAGCGGGCCCGGGCCGGCCGGCCCAGTCGGATCGGCCCAGCCCACTTCGGGCACCGGTTCGGTCCCGTCTTCCTTGCCCTCGAAGGATCTTCGACCCTAAAACCCCCGACGCGCCGCCAACACAGAGAGAGGAGTTATTCGCACCAGAAGGCCATCTACAAGCTAGAGAGAGAGGAGGAGGATCTCCGGCTGGAGATCAACCACCTCGAAGGAAGCACCCTCTCGTGGAGAAGGAGGAAGACACCGGCGGAAGGGAAACCATGATCAACGGTGCCATGATCAGCACCTTGATGGGGTAACCTTCTCATTCGTCCATGGGTTGTAATCGATCGTGAGATGTAATCGCACTTTGTCGGATTATCTGTCTATCATCTTGTGTTGAATATACTTTAATGCTTAAAGGTTAGCTACCGTGCCGTAAAGGGAGTATAGGCCTCAATGCTTCCTTGGATCCATTCAATACGCCGTGACCATCAAAGGTCTAGTCATGATTACCTTCGCGTAGTGACAGTACGAGAGGAGGGAAAGGGCGAAACCGTGGTCACAACCCCGATAGATTAGATTGGTTTTTTCATGTCTTTAAGCGATTGCATGCTCTAGTATCGTAGACCCGTGGGCGAGTGTCTTCTCTCTTGATCGTTTATCATTCTCTCTAGTGTAGTTTAGTGTTTTTCTAGTATAATAGTAGTTAGGGTTTTAGTAGCTAGTGTGTCGTTGTTGATCGAACGCTTGTAATCCCCTTGCTCCGCGGATTGACAAGAACCTTGGGAATCCCGTGGTGAAAAAGGTGTGGGGTCCATACGCTTGCGGATCGTAGAGGGATACGTCTTTTATCCGTCAACACCGGTGAGGAGCACCGGTCTGACCGGTGTGCGACGACGCAGTCCAGAATCTTCGAAGCGGAGGACACGCGTCGGGATCGCATGGCTTGCGTCGAGGCTACGCAGGGTGCGGTCGCCGGGCATCCGTCCGATGGTGAAGACAACAAGAATTCCAAATCCGCCCTTGAGGGGCTTGTATCCCTAGTTAGTAGAGAAGGGCATTTTAGACATTCGGTTGCCTCCATATAACCCAAGAGGTGAGATGATGGCAGCCAACTCTTGGAACCCTAGCTCATTAGTTTTCCTATTTTCCACCTATTTTCCTTAGGTTTTCTTTAGGACTAGCAAGAGAGCTTCACGGAGAGATCTTGTAGAGAGGGATGGATGATCGGGCGGCTTGCTAGACCTTGTATGAACCTTTGTTTCATGTATAGATAATTCGACGTGGTTCCTCAAGATTTGGATGTGTTTTCCCCGGTTGTTCTTGGTGGTGATTTTCGGAGCCCTCTCTCGGTGATTTCTTTGGGGTGTTTTCGGGGCTTTTCTCTTGGGGATTTGATGGGGGAAATTTGTGGGAACCCTTCGTGGTTATTTGGGCTGTGATTCCCCTCCTAAATCCGTGAGGAAAAGTGCTCGATTTTGGGGTTTCTTGAGTTCTTGGGTTGGAAGTGCTTTCGGCGGGATTTCTTCGATTCCTCCTTTTTGGACGAGATTTGGTGGGATTAAACTTGGTTATGAACTCCTCATGAGGTGTTCATGATATCCCCAAAGTCTTGTTCAAGTCCGTGGAGCGATTCGGGAGATCGAGATTTGGATTTGGGGGAGTTGACCCGCGGGTGCCTTGTTCATCCCGAGCCGCCTGTGCTACACCGGTCGACCGGTGCTCTTGACCGGTCTGACCGGTGCGAGCCCTTGTGGGTTTTTGCTCGGGTGAACGTCTTGGTGTGTTCGTTGTTGTCCCGTGGTGCTGCTCGTTTCGAGTTTGGGTCCGTTTGGTGGTCGGTTGGCCCGTTTGGTGCCTTGGGGGCTTTCGAGCCGCCATCGGTCCGACCGGTGTGTCTCACCGTCCGACCGGTGTAGAGCCACTTAGTGGAAGTTGCTCAGTTTCACCAGCAGGGACCGGTCTGACCGGTGGTGCTCACCGGTCTGACCGGTGTGGGTCTGTAGACTCGGGGTTTGTTGTTCTGCTGCGTTCTCGAGTCGGAAGGCTGTGTGTGTTGGTTCCTAGGTCCAGTGGCACACCAGTGGCTACGTGGGCTTGGCCAACTTGGGTAGTGAGTCGGAGACGTGTGTTGGAAGCCGTGTTCGTCTTGTTGGAGTTTTCCTCTCCATCGAGAAGAATTTTTATCGGCTCCCATTCACTCCCCCCCTCTCTGGTTCGCCGTATCGGTCCTTCAGACGGTGAATGTCCTCTTCAGCAGACTACCCACCAAACGATCTCAGAAGGCCACCAGATAGGAAGTCTTGAACATTGAACTAGTGGTCCCGACCCCTCTCAGGTGGTCAGGGGTCCCCATCACCTTCTCCCGTGCGGATCATTGGACAAGCTTCTCCGAGCCAGGGCATTTTTCACTCGTCCTGAAACCGGTAGCCGCGGGCTCCAGACTCCACAAGGTACTCATCGACGGTGGGAGTGGGCTTAATGTCCTATTCACCAAGACCTTGAAGAAGATGAAGCTCTACATTACCCACATGCTCACCAAGAGCACATCACCTTGTACGGCATCGTCCCCGTGAACGCGGCTATTCCAATAGGTTCAGTGGTCCGCCAGTTACCTTTGGGGAAACCAGGGAGAACTACCGCACCGAGTACATCAAGTTCGAGGTTGCGGACTTCGAGACTTCTTACAATGCCATTCTCAGCAGACCAGCTATTGCCAAGTTCATGGCGGTAGCCCACTACACTTACTTGGTACTCAAAATGCCAAGTCCTGCTGGTGTACTCTCGCTACAAGGGGACTTGAAGATATCCTTCGACTGCGACACAGAGGCTGTGGAACTCGCAGCTACCAATCAAGTATATAATGCAATGATGGAAATCTATGCTGCATCCAAGAATCTTGCCCCAACTGAACTCGACATCCCAGAAAAGTCGGACACAGCCAACAAGCCTCAACCATCTGAGGAAGTGTAAGTCAAGGCGATCGACCTTGGGACAGGCGACAGCAACAAGACTACCATGATCGGGGTGGGCCTTGACCTGAAATAGGAAGACGCGCTCGTCGGCTTTCTCCGGGCTAACCGAGACATCTTTGATTGGAAGCCAGCGGACATGCCAAAGGTGCCCAGGAGGCTGATCGAGCACTCACTCAACGTTGACCCTAAAGCTACCCCGAAATGACAACATCTCTGCCATTTCGCCGACGAACAACGGGACACCATCAAGAAGGAACTCGCCAAACTACTCGCGGCCGGCTTCATCAGATAAGTCTTCCATCCTGAGTGGCTCGCCAAAACTGTCCTTATCTGCTAGAAGAACACGAACGAGTGGAGGATGTGTGTCGACTAAACTGATCTCAACAAACACTGCCCCTTGGACCCCTTCGGGCTGCCACAGATTGACCAAGTCATCGACTCCACGGCGGCATGTGACCTGCTCTGCTTCCTCGACTGCTACTCCGGGTACCACCAGATCGCTATCAAGGAAGAAGACCATGTGAAGACCGTGTTCATCACCCCGTTTGGCGCCTACTGCTCCACAACAATGTCGTTCGGGTTGAAGAACGCCGGTGCTGCCTACCAGCGAGCTATCCAGAAATGTTTTAAGAAACAGCTCAACAAGAACTTCGAGGCTTATGTGGATGATGTGGTCATCAAGACCTGAAACTCTTACACGCTCATCGCCGATCTTGAAGAGACTTTCGCATCTTTGCTGGAGTACCACTAGAAGCTCAACCCGAACCAGTGCATCTTCGGCGTACCTTCGGGAAAACTACTCAGCTTCGTTATCAGCCATCGTGGCATCGAAGCCAACCCCGAGAAGATCTCTGCCATCACCAAGATAAAAGCTTCCACCTACATCCAAGAAGCTCACCGGGTGTATAGCGGCCCTGAACAGATTCATCTCGAAGCTTGGAGAACGGGGGCTACCCTTCTTCAAACTACTCAAGCACCAAGAGAAGTTTGTGTGGACCCAAGGTGCAGATCAAGCTCTGGCTCATCTCAAGGATTTCCTGTCCAAGCCACCAGTCCTCACGGCTCCTCGCAAAAAAGAGCAGCTACTGCTCTACATCGCTGCGACTACTCATGTGGTTAGTACTACCATCATCGTCGAGCGGCAGGAAGATGGCCATGCCTACCCAGTCCAGTGACCAGTATACTTCGTCAGCGAGGTCTTGTTGGAATCTAAGGCATGCTACCAACCAGTACAGAAGCTACTGTATGCAGTGCTCGTCACCTCGCGAAAGCTACGACACTACTTCCAGGAGTACTCGACCACCGTCGTCACCGACTACCCGCTCGGCGACATCCTACGGAACCAAGATGCTACTGGAAGAATCTCCAAATGGGCAGTCGAACTCGGCACCCTCAACATCGACTTTGAGCCACGAACATCCATCAAATTGCAAGCACTAGTCGACTTCATGGTAGAGTGGCCGGAAAATCAGCTACCAACTCTAGCCGAGCGACCAAAGCATTGGGTGATGTACTTCGACGGCTCACTCAAGCTCGAGGGCATGAGTGTAAGGGTACTCTTGATTTCTCCAAAGGGAGAACAAGTCAAGTACGTCCTGCAGATATTCTGGAAGGTCTGAAACAATGAAGCCGAGTATGAAGCCCTACTACACGGGCTCCGCCTCGCAATATCTCTAGGCATCAAGTGATTACTACTCTACGGCGACTCTGCAGTGGTCATCAACCAAGTTAACAAGTCTTGGGATCGCAACAAGGAGAACATGGACGCCTACTACCTAGAAGTCCGCAAGCTCGAGAACAAATTCTACGGTCTCGAGTTCCATCATGTCGTCCGCGACAACAATGTTGCAGCGGATGTCCTTTCGAAGCTTGGTTCTACTCGCGCACAAGTACCAGCGGGAGTCTTCATCCACGAGCTTCACGCGCCATCCATCCGGAGCTGGCGCCCATGACCACTGACCCAGCGCCTTCTCAAGCTAGCCAGGAGGTCATGATGATAGACGTGGACTGGCAACAACCCTCCATCGACTACATCCGCGAGAAGAAGGTTCCCACTGACGAGAACTTGGTCGAGCAAATCATCCGCCGGGCCAAGTCCTACGTACTAGTCCGAGGCAAGCTCTACAGGTGGGGCGCCACTTCTGGAGTACTCATGAAGTGTGTTCCCCGAGAAGAAGGCAAGGACATCTTGGAGGAGATCCACAAAGGCGTCTGCGGCAACCACACGTATTCCCGCACGCTGGTCAGCAAGGCCTTACTACGAGCTTTCTATTGGCCCACAGCCTTGGGTGATGCTGAGGAACTCGTTAGAAGGTGCCAAGGGTGCCAGTACTTCGCCAAGCAACAACACATCCAAGCCTACAAGCTAGTCAGTATACCACCAACTTGGCCTTTCACCTGCTGGGGGCTCGACATGATTAAGCCTCTTCCGACTGCACCAGGAGGCTTCAACAGAGTTCTGGTGGCCATCGACAAGTTCACTAAGTGGATCGAAGTCAAGGCGGTCACCTACCCAAAGGCCAACAGGGTACTCGACTTCTTTGATGAACTCGTGCACCGCTACGGACTACCCCACTGCATCATCACAGACCTGGGTTCTAACTTCAACAACCACTAGTTCTGGGAGTATTGTGAGAGTAGCGAGATTGACGTCTGGTATGTCTCAGTCGCCCATCCACAGGCCAACGGACAAGTCGAGCGTGGCAATGGGATGGTACTCGACGCTCTTAAGAAGCGACTGCACGACGCTGCTAACACAAAGGGGGGCAAGTGGATCAAGGAACTGCCTAATACACTCTGGGCGCTTCACACACAACCCACCAAGCCGATGGGGTAGTCACCCTATTTCCTGGTCTACGGCTCCGAAGCTATCGTACATGTCGACGTCATGTGGGATTCGCAGACAGTAGAGCAGTACGACGAAGGCTTCTCCGAAGATAGCAGACGAGTTGATATCGATGGACTCGAAGAAGCTTGCTGTCTCTCCCTCGTCCAATCAGCAAGGTACCTTGAAAATATTTGATGCTATCATGATGGCAACGTCATGGAACGCTCCTTCGACGTTAGTGATCTAGTCCTCTGGCGCATCCAGAACACGGAAGGACTACACAAGCTTAGCTCACCATGGGAAGGTCCCTTCTCAATCACCAAGGTGACAGGACCAGGCTCATACCACCTCCAGACACTTGAAGGCAACACCATCAGCAACTCGTGGAACATCGACAACCTCTGTCGATTCTACGCATAGTCTCTCGACTACTAGGGTCCAAGTCAACACGACTACTCCTGGGCTCTCCGCCGTAAGTGGCCTCCTGGTCCAAGCACTAGTCTCTAGACTACTTCACTCCAAGATCCAGCGTCAATGGCCACTAACGGATCTCGGGCTGCTCAGAACACCAAGGACTCTAACGGCGGTCTATCAAGAGATCATGTACTTTAGATCCAGCCTATACGGCTACTAACGGATATACAGCTGTAAGCGACCACATGTCCTTGCATTACATAAGCCGTAGGCGGCCTCCGGGACCAGGCGACTACACTTGTAAAGGGCCCTGGCCATCCAGTTGTACCTTTTTCTCAGTAATAGTCTGATTTACAATCAACTCATTTACTGTGTCTCCTACAACGGGTCTATTGTCGAGTACTACTAATCGCAATATCTCCATGGATGGGCACTCTGCACATATAAACAACGACAATGAGTACTCATTTCAAACATATATCATGGGAAATTTTCCATTCAAACTTAAACAAGTTACTCATAACTTTGTTTATGTTACATATGCTGCCACGAGCTAACCCTATAGGATAACTACTGAAGGTTCAGCTTCTCCGCGACTTGTTCCGCGATTGGCGCCATCTTCTCTAGCAGCTCCTTCTACTGGTCGTTTGTGCAATTCGCGGCTAGTCCTCCCGCGACTACATCTACCGGAGCCTTGGGGAAGTACGACTTCATATACGCCAAGACCAGGTTGGGGATGGACTTCGCCAGATGCTTCACATAAGTCGCCAGACGCCCGGGGGCTTCCTTCAGTCGATCCACCAATGGAGCTATCTTGGGCCCGCCCGGTTGAGGTACCAGCAGCCTTGCAATTGGTAGTGCGGCTTCTTCAAGCTCCATGAGTTGGCCGTGCAGCTTCTCGCAATCTTCATTGAGCTTCTGGAAAGATTTATAGCAATTGACCAGATCACGATTTGAGGCTTTGCGAAGCTCCATGTGCTTAACGCACTCATGAGACAGCTGCTTATATTCGTACTCAAGTACCTCACAGGCATCTTTCTCCCGGTAGACAATGTTCTTCAAATCGGTCTCCGATGCCTTCAATTGATCTACTCGGGCCTCAAGATTTGAAAAAGCTCAAGAGCACACGTCAGACTACTACAAGGTACCCTCAATAAGTACTCGACTGGCTGATGATGGCATACCTTTGTTCTTCTGGCGCAACGACTTGTTCTTTCGAATCAAGTCGTCGCTTTTCGCCTGCATCTCCTGTACCTTATTATGGTACTAGGTGAAAGCTCCATATAGCTTAGATTGCAACATGGCAGAATGTTTCCTGGCCTTGTTGAGGTCTTTCTCTAGTGACTTCGCCCGAAGCACTGTGTCACCATATCCCTGGAGCACGTCAAATTTTTGTCGGGATCTCTCCACGACATCATGTACAAGGCAACAATCATTATCGAGTACTCAAATTCTCGCGAAAATTGACTACTCAAGGGTACTGTCACCTACCTTCATCAACTATTCAGCCCAGCGCATCGACTCCAAGTTACGGGCCACCATCGCCGGGTTGATGAGGTCGTCTGCCAGAAGCTCCAGTCCACCACGACTAGTCGCCGCTGCCTCTGACATCAGCGTCGAATGGATTGGTTCCTCATCTTGGATTTTCGGCAAGTGGACGACTATGCTAGAATCCAGGAGCTTATCGTCATGGATTTCCTCTGTGGTCTCGGGAGCCATTGAACCCTCCGGTCCGGTAGTCGCTCCTTCTAGCACATCTACTTCCGGCACAGTGCTTTCAACTAGCACGGCTTCGGGGATCGCGGTCCCCTCGACTTGTGTTTTTGTCATCACAACGCTCGTGAAGTCAGTATCTGGGGACTATGACTACAACACGGGGCAGACGACATCAATGTAGTCCATGTACCTTCCACTATGGTGGCTGCGGGCAGCGTAGCCTCCGTGACCTGCGCAACAGTCTCAGCCTGAGGAAGGGGAACGGACTCCTGGACTGCTAGTGATGGGTCCTCTTCACCAGCTGCTGCACATGGTTCCTCGCCTTCCCAGGACAGATCGGTGGACTTCCTACACAGTTCAAATTTGGTGATCAGCCAAGCAAGATTACCAACCTACATGTACTACTCAAAGATTGATTTTACTTACAAGCTGGACCGGACAACAGTCACAGTCGGAGCGCCAAGTATACTGGCAATGTCAATGAGCCCGGCTTCCGCGGGCGCCTCTTCTTCAGTATGGGATGCTACTGGTTCTCCGGTTCCAGTAGTCGCGGAAGGCTTTGGCCTGCTTTCTTTTGCCGACGCCTGCGGCTCGGCTGTAACAGACGTCTGCTGTGCCATCTCTGGCATGGTCCCTTCTACATTGGAGGCTGGACTAAGGCTCCTCTCAGTCACTCCGCCCACCGTGTCCCAGTTGTCCTCTTCCCATAATCTGCGGGGTAGGACGATGGAATGTCCTGCGACAACTCCGAAATAAACTGTCAGCGTGCAGTACTCAATAATAAGTACTCGACTACTTTACTCGAGGAACTCACCTCGTGGGAACTCGTTTCTGTCACTTTTAGCTTCTCGGCGACGCGCTTTCGTGCCACATTGCGTGGCCTTTTCAGCGGTGCAGGAAGACTAGCCTCCAAGCTAGTCGGTCTATCATCAATAAGGGGGATATGGGGCAGTCCAGGTCGGCTGAATCTGAACCTTAGCTGAAACCGCTCCTGGAGCGTTTCCCCATCCTCCTCATCGGATGTATCTTCAATGGTGACGGTGTCGTCACCCTCGCCGACTTCATAGCATTCCTTCACTTTGCTCTTTCCCTCCTTCGGTACATCTTCAAGACAACGAGGGGGAGTTGGGTCGGATACATACTTCGCAATGTCATCCTGCAGCAAACAACCTAGGTGAGCACAACTACTCGAGGCCAATCAGTCTTCAGAGGCAGAGGTCACAACTACTAACCTTGTTCGGCGGGTGAGCTGTAGAGTACTCGGGGACTGGGCAAGGAGTGTATGGTGGCATATCCTTGAATATCTTGCCCAGCCTCTCAACAATGTCATCATCATCGACTTCGTCTCCGGGCATCCTCAACGTGTCTTCGTCGCCCGTGTACTAGTCCCCGAGGGTGTCGCGTGCCATCAGTGGCTGAACCCTCCTCTTCATGAAGCTAAAGGCCACATGCTCGACCCTCAGTCCGGCCTCTCTCAAGACCTTGACCTTCTGCATCAACTCGGGTAATTGGATACCCTCTTACATAGTTGGCTCAGTGTTCCACCACGCCCGGTGCTTTGGCTGTTTCCCGCTCGGCTTCGGCAGCTCTAGATGGTGGTTACTAATATAGAACCATTTGGCATTCCAGTCTTGGTTCGACTCAATGAGCTTGTACGACAAGTACCGGTCGGCCGCGTCCTCTCACATCTGAATGCCAGCGCTTCCAACTACTCGCGGGTCGTTGGTGCTTGGCTGTGGCTTCAATCGGAAGAATTTCCGGAACAGGATCCACTGGGGCTTGATTCCCATAAAGGCTTCGCAAAATTGCACAAACACAAAGACGTGGAAAATGCCATTGGGGTTCAGGTTTAAGTACTCGATACCGTAGTACTTGACAAGACCCTTGAAGAAATCGCTGGCAGGGAGTGCTAGCCCGCGCTCCACGAACCTTGCGAACATTGGAACTTCATCTGGATTCTTCTCCATTGGGTACGGGTCGCCCGCGGTGGCACGCCACATATCCATCTCCTTCTCCCGCAGGAACCCGCTATTCACCAGGGCCACCAGATCTTCTATCTTCATCTTGGATTTCTTCCACTCCTTGGCCGGATTGGGACACGGGGGAGATGTTGGCGGCGACGACTCTTGAGCAGATCCCTCTACTTCACTGCGGGACCTCTTATTCCCTCCACCAGCCTTTGAGCCCATGGACGGAGACGGCTTCATCCTCCAAGAGCAGGGGGTTCTCACTCACATCCGCTCGGGGGCTACGCTAGTGGCAAGTGGTGGCAGCGCGCATGGATTTTCAATCTCTCGCACGGCAGCAGAGGCGACAGTAAATGGAAACATGAATAGATCTATTCAAGCGGCTGCTACTGCGAGGAATGAAAAACCCTAAGGGTTTCGGCGTCTATTTATAACCCAATAAGCGGCACCACAACGGCCGGATGGATAAGTATCGGCGGGTGACTCAGCGGCAGCCGCCTGACCCTTCGCCTTCCGGTACTCGATACAGCCCATCTCGGGGGCTCGGCTACATCCGCCTGGTCTAATGGGTGAAGAAGAGACTGAAGATCCACTCAGTTCACATTCTACAGTCAAGATGACCCTTCAATTCGAGAGGAAGTACTCGACTCAAGGCTCGGGGGCTCCGTGCCACGTGTCCTTCAGTTTTTTCTCTATATTTTATGGGATAAGCTTGGAAGAACTTCAGATTGACCCTCAGCTTGAATCTATGATTCGACCTAAGGCTCGGGGGCTACATTCCATATGGAATGCGATTCTTCGAATCACATTTTCCATATGGTTTCTTATTCAAGACAACACGAGTACTATTGAACACCTTCAAGAAAAGAACTCGGGGATGCCTGGGAACTACTCGAGAAGACTTCAAAACTACTCAAGGATCAGCTGGAGCACCTTCGAGCCTCGGGATGCTTCAAGTATTCTTGAGGACTTTTGGCTTGTAGTACTGGGGGACGCCTAAGGTCTACTCATCAAGGCCATCAAAACTACTCGACTCAAGTACTCGAGGGCTTGTCGTATGGACCTCCCTGGGCCCACTACCTCGGTGGGTACCAGAACCGACTACTCGGTGGGCCCCTGGGACTACTCGACTTTTGCTACACGGCACCTGAGGGAGTGGAGTGCAAGGAATACGGTGGAGGAGTACTCGGATAGGAAGCTATGCTTGTCCAGATCCATGTAGAGAACTCCTAGACGTTCACGACTAGTACTCTCTCCTCAAACCGACTTGTAACCCTACCTCCCGAACTATATAAGGTGAGGCAGGGACCCCTATATCTCTCATACGCATCATCTTGTAAACACACTCAATCAATCTAGAGCTACGCAACATACAGGACATAGGGTATTACGCAACTCGCGGCCCGAACCTGTCTAAATTGTGTGCCATGTGTCTCTTCCTTTGAGTTACCGATCTCGGCCAGGCCACATTCATCTACCTCGGGTACTCCCCTTGGTAGGTTGCCGATCTAAAACACCGACACACTGGTCATGGAAGAACGATCGGTGAGGAGGTCGTTGAGCCCCGCAGCCAAGAGGCAACGGGAGTCAGTGCAGAAGACGACAGAGGATGCCCTCCATCAAGGATTGGAGCCGCAGCGAGCTGTCGCTGCTACACTGGCAAAGATGCCTGTTTGAATAGGTCACGGATTTTTAGGCTGAATCCTCGTGTCCCGACCATCACAAGGTAAAGTCTTTAACGCTCGATATCTCTAACTCATTGTTGTCGTGTTTTAATGCTTGCTTGTGTGTGGTGGACTGTGTAGGTCAGTTGCGGAGCCTCAGCGCGACCTGAGCGTCCAGGCCTCGCCTTCCAGCATGAGGTCACCCGACCCTAAGGTCGTGGCGCAATCATTGGTTGACGATGCGAGAACGACAACCCCGCCACCGGCTGCTGATGAAAGGGGGGTGACTCCGCCGCCGGCTACAGACTCAAGGACGACGACTCCACCGTGTGCTGATGATGTGGGAGTAGGAGGTGCTCTAGGGGACATCGGAACGTTGGCTTCTCCGGGGGTCATCGACGTAGATCCCAACAACGCGAGGCCTGGTGGGATGGAGGAAGACTTGGTCAATCAGGCCCAGATTGACCAAGCGCCAAAAGGTCCGGGGACGTCTGGTGCACAGGTATTTGATTCTTCTCCGTCGAGCCCGAGGTTGCCACGATGAGAGATTGAGTCACAGTGTTTATGAATCAGGAGTGTTTGTAGCATAGTCTTCTCTAGATGAACAAGACCAATTGCAGCCTCACATTGAAGACCCCTCCACGTGATCCAAAGCCACAATGTGTGGGTTTAGTCAACATGCCTATAAGGTCTTCGTGTGTACGATCGTCACAGCGCACCTCCGTCGCCAACTCTGCAGTGCCATCGATCAAACCTACATTATCTGCGGACGCAGAGCTGCACTTTAGTGTGGCGGGTGAAGGTCTTGCGTGATTGGACACTAGTGACAACATCATCTGGTGACAACACCACCTCTGCATCTGCATGTTCTGCATCTGCATCTCAGCCACAAGTTTTTGCTTGATTTTTTCCTTTATCTTTTCCGTATCAACTGATGAGTCAGTCTTCGTCCTCTTCCTCTTCTTGTACATCTCGACATGCCGAGGCTATGCATACTTCCAGCCTTGGTAGCTAGAGACACCACGCACACGACTTGGTTGTTTAGGGCGGCCCAAGCACTGACTTAGCACATCATACTCCCTCCGCCCTGCCATTCCTGAAGATTCTGCACATGCAATCTTCTCCTTGATGTCTGCAGCCAATTTATTTGCCTCTTTGTTGTTGAATACTATCACGGCAACATGATCTTTAATCACTAGCTTACTCCCATTATCTTTAATCATATGGGTTAGGGATACCAGCTACAGCTAATTGTCTGTGCTCTTCCTCCCATTGTTCTAGTTTCACAGTATAACCAGCTGGACCCATGTTGTGCTTGCTTGTGTTCCGACTTCGGAGTAGTTTGAACTTGACACTAGTAGATAGGCTTGCTTTGTTTCCTCCTATTTCATGAACTCCTACCACTGTTTCGGGATAATAAACGGGTGCCTTGTAAATGGCTCAAGTCTTTTTCTAATAAAATCTCGCCTAAGCTGAAATCTGAATTGTCTCCATGCCTTGGCTGCCATCTTCCAGAAAAGTTTGAATGCCTGCGGTTTCGTGTCTTCCTGGAGCTTCAAGTGCTTTTGCACATGCTTATCAAACAAGTCCCACTTTTTAGCATTGCTTAGTTCTTTGATTTCTGGCAAGTTCAATGGTATCTTTTGTCTAGCAACGAGCCCCTCAAGCACCCTGAACCTGCGCTTCTGAGTCAATGGTATTAGCATCCCCACTATGTCGACCTCAGTGAATATCATTGTGTCACTTGGCCACATTGTGGATGTCCTTGGCACTCTGCCTCGTCGACGAGACCCACCCACCTGGTCTTGTTGTGCACTAGCAGTGCCATAACCCTCTTTTCATCTTGTGGCCCAGGTCTATAGTCCTCGTTAGATTTATCTTGTGAATTAATAGTCAAGGGAATTACATTAACTACTTTGGCACACTGTAATATCATTGGTTCTTAGTAAACCATTAACATAAATGGAAAATTCAGTAACCAAAAAATTAGTTCAGGCAAAGCGACCATACCATTTTAAAGAGGAAGATGCAGGCTGCCTCTGTTGCTGATGAGATATTTATTCAACTTGGACAGAATGTGCAGATGTACATAGGAACAAGAGAAAAATAAAATATAAGAGTCAATCTAAAGGGAAATGCTAAGTATGTATACCATCAACAACTAAGTATGTCCACATGTGCTTATACAAAGGAGCCACGACATACCCTGCAATTCCCACAAGTACATGTATATTTATAAGCATTTAAATATAAATAAAACCATACACATGCATATGTTGTATACTTGATTATTTGAACACATGTGTGCCGCAAAAGCGCGCTTGGCCTAATTCCATTAACTTGATCAAATATACCAAATTACGTTATTACTGAATTGTTGTTAATTATACAATTATTACCGAGTTGGTACTCAATTGTATAAGACATTTTAGAGCGGCATACCGTAAACTCAAATCCTAGATTCGCCACTGAACTTCACACTACCGAAGCGGACGGATCTCTACTCCTCGTCGCTGCCTGCTCGAAAAGTCTTCGTGTTGACCTCGTGGCTAGATCCCTCCTCTAGTCGTCGTCGTCGCAGCCGCCACTGCTGGGTCCCTCCTCCTCCAGATCTCGCGGTCTGAGGTGTGGTGCGCGTCGCGTCGAGTGTGGTGTGGTGCGCGTCTCAACGAAGGGGTGTAGCGTGCGTCGCGGCATGGGGGGAGGTTGGGGGGACGAAGGCGAGGGGGAGAAAGCGGCGGTGGTGGCACGAGGGGCGAGTGGGAGGAGACTGCATGAGGAAGGCATCCTTCCCTACTAACCTAGCACGAGTGGGCTTGTGTGGGCCTTAAAACGAGTAATGTAGTCAAGTACAATACTACTCTACTACTAGTATAGTATATCATAAACATGACATAAAAAATCTAATTTTAAGAAATTTGGTTAAACAAGCGTGGCTGTTGATATAGCATCACAAGTTAACATCTGACATGCATCACAAGTTCACATCACCAAGAAAACTAACTAATAACAAACATATTCAATCTGACATGTATCAGCAGGGCACATCACCAAAATAAGACTGCATCAACTGGGCGGACCACCAAACTAAATTGTAGCTGCAAGGGAACTAGTTAGCTAGCTAGATGGCTTCTTTTGTGCTGCTGCCTCAAGTTCAGCTAGCCCTGTCTCTAGTTTTGCAACTCTTTCTGCCAGCTCAACATTCTTCTAATTTCAATCTCCTACCTCTTTTGTGAGGCTTTAAGCTACTCAACCTGCTTGTCGATTCCTTTCTAGATGTAGTCAATATCATCCGAGTAACAACACGTTCTTAAAACAAAGGAAAAACTTATATTGATGCAAGCTTCATAACAATTGTATTTGACAAGAAAGTTGTTCAGCTCTAACTGGTTGCAAAACTTGCCTGCTTCTCTTCAACCGATTCCTTGAGCTTGTTGATTTCAGTTCAAATCCTGTCAATGTCATGTGGAACAACTTCCTACAACAAATGGAAATTGATGCATTAGAACAATTGATCAGTGAAGATGTGAAGGTACAAGGATAAATCATGTGTGATGGTTTCAGAACTTGCCTCGTGGTCTTCAGAATCGCCGCCAGAGTTGTTGACGGAGTCATCTCCGTAGTTGTTGCCGGAGTCGTCACCGGAGGAGATGAGGTCCACCACCACTCTTCTGCCCGGGTCGTCGCTGGAGGAGTCCGCGCTCACCTCAATGCGCGTGGACCGCTTCTTCCTTCGTGTTGTGGAAAAAACCCTGCCTCTCCATGGCGGGCGTCGCTAGAGTCCGCCAACTTGACCCTTGCGTGTGTGTATGGCTTCCTCCCCAGGCTGACGAAGAACTGACCTCTTCCATGGAGCGCCGAGGAAGACGCACAGGGGCGGCGTGCTGGGACGGCTCCTCTTCGTCACCGTGGAACCTCACTCTCTTGGTGGGGGCAGCGGACAGCACCGAGGTAGATGGACGGGGACGTGGTCGCAGGGCCTCCTCCTTGCAGAACCTCCCCCTAGAGTCGGGGGCCATACCAGCGACGGTGACGAGGCTGCGACGGAGACGAGGAAGGCGGAAGACGGACAAGGGGATAGAAGGAGAAAGGTGGGGAAGCGTGTTTATTAAAAAGGTTTGGATGCGCAAATGATATGATGATTAACAACCACCCATCGCCAAGGAAGGGACGGGGCCATGTCTATTCGAATGAAGAACAATTTTCTTTTCCCCTTTTAATTTGCAATCAAATTTTGTATCACGTATTTCTCCGTCAAACGTAAACTAAATTTGATGATATTTATTTCTAAATTTTTCTAAAATCAACATCTATTAATTTATGACATTTTTTCGTATGTAATTCCATTTCTTGGATGTTGATTATACACCTTATATTGTTCCTTATAAATACAACATAGAAATAATATTTGTTTTACACAACCACTACTAATGAAACTTTGCATTTCGTAATCTTATGGTGAACATTAGGTTATGTTAAAATTTCAAATGCATATGAGGTGGAACATGTTTTAAAGTGTGGAAAACTTCAATGTGCAAGTAACATTCTAAGAAACTATGTGAGAGATGTGGACATTAGTACACAAGTATAATCTTTCGTTTCTGAAATAATTTGAATTTTTGTAGACAAGCTTAGGGACTTAAATTATGTTGCCAAGTCAATTCGTAGAATTTTTAGAACAAACTAAGACATTATTATAATTATTATATCGTAAACAAGAGACAAAAAAATCTAATTTTAAGAAATTTGGTTAGACAAGTGTGGCTGATGATATTTTGTTAAAATACTAAATTACCAACTATGAATTGTTCACATTTTTACGATTTTTTTGGTGCTATTTATGGGGTATAATATTTGAGGGAAGCAAGTTTCAATTCAGAAAAAATAATGTCAGGCCCACGCATCAGCGTCAGAAGCCTATATAAAAAAAGATAACCGTAGCCTACCCGACCGACAAAGGCGATGCGAGTAGAATAACCCTCGACGCCAACAAGTGCTCCATTGTCTGAAACGCCCCTAGCCGAATGAATATGCATCCGCCCCAGCGAGGCTGGTACACTAACCATCATCGCTAACAAGTGCCCCATTGTTCGAATGCCCCTGGCCGAATGAATATGCATCCGCCCCGGTAACGGTGGTACACTAACCATCGTCGCCAATAAGTGCTCCATTGTCAAAAATGCTCCATTGCTTAGAGTTGCCATGTGCACTTTTGCTAATCTTATCTCAAACTCTCAGCCATTGTTAGTAGTACTGACACCAGGTCAGTAGTACCGATATGGCTTCACTGGCGAGTTTTAGCCAAGGGGTCGGTAGTACCGACCAGGTGTTGGAACTACCGATATGGCTTCAGTGTTAAGTTTCTGGGAAACCCCTCGGTAGCACCGACACCATGTCGGTAGTACCGAGGATGCCCGACCCAGCACAGTAACGGCTAGTTTTTGGGTTGTAGTATAAAAACCCCCTTCTCCCTCCTCACTCATCGCTGACCAGGCACGAGACAAACACCTCTTTGAGCATTCACTCCACCTCTCCCCTCTCCTCTAGAGCCAATCTTTGATTCCCCTGAGCTAAAGTTTGATTGGAGAAGTGATTCTTAGTGAGGATTGCACAAGCCTTGAGAGCTCCATTGTTTCTCCCTTTCTCAAGAGCACTTGAAGCATCTCTGGTTTTTTTGATTCGCATTTGTTACTCTTGAAGCTTTCTTCTAGACGGTTAGGTGTCGCCTGTTAAGTGCCCTCTTTGTTTGGTGCACCCGGGATCGTTTGTATTACCCTCTCCTTGGTGGAGAATTCTTAGTGAGCAACAATCTTCCTTTGTGGGGGTTGGAAGAGGAAAAGAGGCTCTTTGGTGATAGCCTTGCCTTCGTGGGATCCTCAACAGAGATGTAGCATGCTTTGTGGGTGTGAACTTCGGATTAAATCTTTGTTTCTCCATTTGCTTGCTTGAATTCTTTGTTTCTCACTCACCAGCAAGGCTCCAAGTTGTACACCATCCAATGTTGAGAGCGCCGACAACTCTTCATCAGACTCCGACTCGGATTCCGACTCAAGTGATGAGAAGGAAGGAGATGATGCAGCAAAGAAGGCGGCAAAGAAGAAAAGAAAGGCAAAGAAGAAGAAGAAGGCCAAGAAGATGGTTAAAAAGCCCCTCAAGAAGATGATCAAGAAGAAGCAAGCCAAGTACACTCACTCCAGCTTCTATGAAGTGTCCCACAACTACGCGCAAATTCCGGGAAATATCTCTAACGATAAATTCTATTCCGTGCATTTTGGAAAGCCTCCTCATTTCGATGGGAAGGACTATCCCAAATGGGCTTATGACATGCAAATGCACCTTTACGGGCTTCACCCTTCTCTTTGGAAGATTGTGGTTGTAGGTGTGACAATTCCCGCCGAAGGAGAAGCCCTCACAATTGAGCATGAGCAAGACCTTCACCGCAATGTGCAAGCTACAAGAGTCATCACGGGATCCTTGTGTGCACAAGAATTCAACAAGGTGCGGAACATCCAAATCACTAAGGTGATTTGGGACACACTGAAGGAAGCACATGAGGGAACCGAACATGTGAGACAAGGGAAGATGTACCTAATCAACGGAGAGATTGAGCTATTCTTTATGAAGGATGGAGAGACCGTACAAGAGATGTATGATAGGCTCATGGTACTTGTCTCGGATATTAGGGCTCTTGGAAGTAAAGATTGGGATGATTCAAAGGTCACAAAGAAGTTGCTAAGAGCTTTTGCCCCTAAGGACAAGAACTTGACATGAATGATAAGAAGGGATCCAAGATACCCAACAATGACTCCCACTCAGCTTCTTGGAGAAATATTGCATCAAGAACTTGTTGATCAAGATGTGGAGAAGTCTCTAAACTTGAAGATGGGCAAGAGTCTAGCCTCAAAGCTAGCTCTCTTGAAGTGGTTGAAGAAAAGCCCAAGACCCCCAAGAGCAAGAAGGAAGACACTAGCGATGAAGGGAGCATGGATGAAGAAACCGCCTCTGCTATAAGAAAATACAAGAAATTCTTGAAGTCAAGAGCATCAAGAAAAGGTGGCGATGAAAGAAACAAGAAGTCACAAAGAAAATGCTATGAGTCTGGAGAGTATGGACACTTTATTGCCGAGTGTCCAAAGAACAAGAACAAGAATGAGGAAGAGAAGAAATACAAGGAGAAGAGCAAGGAATACAAGAACAAGTACCAAGGGCGTGCACATGTGGGTCAACAATGGGACTCAAGTGATGAAGATGAGGAACCAAAGAAACAAGGCATGGCAACTGTCACCATGGCACAAGGTTCATCTTCACCACGCCTCTTCAACAACCTCTCCTACGTTGAGGATCACTCTCACTTTTGCCTCATGGCAAAGGGGAGCAAGGTACAAGAAACTATCACCTCATCTTCTCCAACCTCATCTTCATCCACACCTAGTAGCAACATAAAAAACATAGATGAGGAAAAAGAAATGGAAGCCAACATGATAAAGAACTTTGGTAAAAAGGCCACAAAGAAATTAAAAAGCTTTTGGACAAAATAGAGAAAAAGAAGGAGATTCTTCATGAGCAAGAAGACTTGCTTATCATTTAAAAGGAAAGAAACCTTGCTCTAGAAAAATCTCTTGCTGAGGAGAAGGCTAAGGTGGAAAAGTTGACCATGGACTTGTCCTTGGCCAATAATTCCAACAAGAGGATGTCAAAGGATTACACCTTGGCAAATCAATTTCTAGCTTCCCTAAAGGTTACTCATAGTGAGCTTCAATCAAGCCTCTCAAGCTTGACGGAGAAATACAAAACTCTTGAAGCTAACTTTAGTAGTCTTTGGGAAAGCACCAAAGACACTCCTTCGGCAAGATTGGACTCTAGTGCCTCCACTTGCAAAGGTTGTTCTATTTGCTCTAACATTGATATAAATGCTATCAAGACTAACCATGCAAGGCTTGAAGAGAAAATTAGGAGCAAAGACAAGGAAATTGCCCGATGGAACATGTTGATTACACAACGTAACATTGGTGCCAAGTCCATACCTAAGGTGGTTGACAAGCAAGGACATGGGCACTACAAGAACGACAAGGCCAATGGTAGAGTGGTGGTCAAAGGGCATGAGATTCCCTTGTGGAACAAGGGTGGCTACCTCAACACTATTATGGACATCGCACATGGAGTCATCACTTCAACCACAACCAAGGACATGCCAAAGATAGTGAACACCACAAAAGGAAGTGGTGGGGTTAACACTCCACTAAAGGCATTGAAGAATGTGGTTGAACACAAGCCCTCTCCCAACTACACTTGTGACTACATTGTAACCTTGGACCATAATGGTGAAATGGTGGTCAAGTATGTTGGGGCTTATGCCATGAAAGCCATGAGGAAGAGTGTGTGGGTTCCAAAAGTTTATGCATCTATCCTCCAAGAACCCAAATCATTTTGAGTACCTAAACCAAAAGCTTGAACTTGTTTTGTAGGCCTACTCCTCTGGTGGAAGTGCATGTGAGGACCATGTGTGGTTCGAGGACCGGTGGATGGTCGCTTCCTTGTGTGATGAGTGATTGACAACGTTGTGTGGACAGATTCTGGGGTAAGTATTGCAGGTGCAGGTTGTGGCTTGACTGGTGTTGGTGCAGGTGAAGAACAAGCGCGAAAGGTCGACACCGATGAGGCCTCCAGGTGTGGAGAAGACAAGTAGGCTTCGTTCGAGGGACCCGGTGGCCAGCGGGGTCAAGTGCGGGCCGCATGGTGGCATGAACAGCAAGATGAAGTCATGGACGGTTTCTTGGTTGAGCCTGAAAACCAAGGTCGAGCCGGGACTACGTGGGAGTCGAGTCATGTGTGGAGATTGGCGGAGGCTACACCGAGTTTGCGGGGTTTTCGGTGGTTCACCAGAAAACCACTGGGTTCCTTGGTTGATCCACAAAGCCAAGACCGAAGAACCGAAGACGGTGCTGCAGCAGTGCCCGACCGGTTTGACCGGTGGGTCTGACCGGTCTGACCGATGGGTACCGGTTTTACCGGTGAGGAGCACCGGTCTGACCGGTGTGCGACGATGCAGTCCGGGATCTTCGAAGCGGAGGACACGCGTCGGGATCGCATGGCTTGCGTCGAGGCTACGCAGGGTGCGGTCGCCGGGCATCCGTCCGATGGTGAAGACATGAAGACTTCCAAATCCGCCCTTGAGGGGCTTGTATCCCTAGTTGTTAGAGAAGGGTATTTTGGACTTTCGGTTGCCTCCATATAACCCAAGAGGTGAGAGGATGGCAGCCAACTCTTGGAACCCTAGCTCATTTGTTTTCCTATTTTCGTTCCTATTTTCCTTAGGTTTTCCATAGGACTAGCTTGAGAGCTTCATGGAGAGATCTTGTTGAGAGGGATGGATGATCGGGCGGCTTGCTAGACATTGTATGAACCTTTGTTTCATGTATAGATGATTCGGCGTGGTTCCTCAAGGGTTGAAGGTGTTTTCCCCGGTTGTTCTTGGTGGTGATTTTCGAAGCTCTCTCTTGGTGATTTCTTTGGGTTGTTTTCGGGACTTTTCTCTTGGGGATTTGATGGGGGAAATTTGTGGGAACCCTTTGTGGTTCTTTGGGCTGTGATTCCCCTCCCAAATCCGTGAGTAAAGGTGCTCAATTTTGGGGTTTCTTGAGTTCTTGGGTTGGAAGTGCTCTTGGCGGGATTTCCTTGATTCCTCGTTTTTCGACGAGTTTTGGTGGGATTAAACTTGGCTATGGACTCCTCATGAGGTCTTCCTGATATCCCCAAAGTCTTGTTCAAGTCCATGGAGCGATTCGGGAGATCGAGGTTTGGATTTGGGGGAGTTGACCCACGGGTGCTGTTCATCCCGAGCTGCCCAGGCTACACCGGTCTGACCGGTGCTCTTGACCCGTCTGACCGGTGCAACCCTCGGTGGGTTTTTGCTCAGGTGAACGTCCGGGTGTGTTCGTTGTTGTCTGTGTTGCTTTCTTGTTTCGAGTTTGGGTCGGTTTGGTGGTCGGTTGGCTTTGTTTGGTGTTTTGGGGGCTTTCGGCTGTGATCGGTCCGACCGGTGTGTCTCACCGATCCGACCGGTGTGGAGCCACTTAGTGAAAGTTGCTCGGCTTCACCAACGGGGACCGGCCGGCCGGTGGTGCTCACCGGTCTGACCGGTGTGGGTCTGTAGACTCGAGGTTTGGTTTTCCGCTGCGTTCTCGGGTCGGAAGGTTGTGTGCTGGTTCCTAGGTCCAGTGGCACTCCAGTGGCTACGTGGGCTTGGCCAACTTGGGTAGTGAGTCAGAGACGTGTGTTGGAAGCCGTGTTCATCTTGTTGGAGTTTCCATCTCCTTTGAGAAGAATTTTTATCGGCTCCCATTCACTCCCCCCCTCTCTAGTTCGCCGTATCGGTCCTTCAAGTGGTATCAGAGCCGGTTCGGGTCTTTATTGACTCTAACCAGTCTAAGATCCAAGGATGGCGTACCAGGAACGGGGTTCGGGTCCTCCACACTTTGATGGCAAGAACTACGAGATGTGGAGCAAGCGGATGGGTGCGTTTCTCCGCGGAAAGGGTCAGATCCTTTGGGATGTCACGGTGGACACAGGCTATGTCCAGCCGCTGGACTTCCTCGCTCCAGGATCGAGGGACAGATTCGACGCCAACAATAAGGCGGTCGACTACTTGTTTCGTGCTTTGTGTCGGCCGAGTTCGATCGGGTGCACACCGAGCACTTGGCTTGTAGGATTTGGGCGGTGTTGAAGGAGGCTCATGTTGGGAATGCCCAGGTTCAGGCACGGATGTATGCGACCTACCGGAGAGAGTACGAGAACTTCACTCATCTCCCCGGTGAGTCCATCGATGCCTTGTTTCAGAGGTTCACGGTGGTTGTGAACAACATGAGGGCCAATGTGGACGTGCTCCGTACGATGACCATGATAGAGCGGTCAAGCTCTTACACTCTTTGGATTGTACGATTTGGGGCGGAAAGTTCGAGGCCATTGTGGAGTCAGAGAAGTATGACACTCTGACGGTGAACGAGCTGTTCTCGAAGCTCAAGTCGGCTGAGGTGGATAGGGGCATGACTGCCAAGTTCGAGGGTCCGACTGACTCCCATAGTCTCGCCCTCGTTGGTGGATCCAAAGGAAAGGCTAACTCTAACCCATCCACCAGGATGTTCTCTTTCTCCTCTTTGATGTCTATGCTAGATGAGGAGTTCGACGAGCTTGGAGAGGACGAGCTGGCGCTCCTGACGAGGCAGTTCGAGAGGCTGCACGAGAACCGCGTGAACATGAGGAGGAACACGAGAACATGCTTCCAGTGCGGCAAGCCGGGACACTTCGTCGCCGACTGCCCGGAGAAGGTCGAGAACAAGGACGGTTACAAGCACAAGCTGAGGATGGACGGCAAGTACCGTTCGAGGCGCGACCACAAGAGCAAGCACAAGAACAAGTACAAGGACGAGCGACGATCGAGGAAGGAAAGCCGAGGCAAGGCCCGAGCGATGGTTGGAGCAAGCGACGTCGACTCCAGTTCCGCGTACTCCACCTCGAGCTCGAGCAGCAGTGAAGATGAAGGTGATCGTCGCAAGAACAAGAAGTCGTCCAAGAACCTGAGCGGGCTGAGCTGCTTCGTGAGAGATGGCTTCTGTACCATGGCGCTGAGCTCCGGCAACAAGAAGAGCACACAGAGCGACTCGGACTCTGAGTCCGACGACGAGGTGCGTGATGAATTTCCCTTCTTGCGCCAGGAGAATGAGAGGCTTGGCTCTTTGCTTGATAACCGTGATGACATGCTTAGAGAGGCCAAGAAAATGAGAAAAGAGCTTAGGGCTTCACTCGAGGATGCTAGGACTAGAGTGGCTGAGCTAGAGACACAGGTGCTTGATAGCAAGCTTGAGATTGATTCCCTTAAGGCTAGCCCTGTTGTTTCAGATGAGGTTGATTGTGCTGATTGCTCCATATTTCTTGCTGATCTTGCTTTGTTTAAGGAGAAGCATGCTTCCAAGTGTGAGGAACTAGATGTGCTTAGGGTTGTAGTGGCTGAGCTTAAGTCTAGACCTGCTTTGCTAGGTGCTTGCACTTCTTGCCTTGTCTTGCATGCTAAAATTGATGAGATGCATGCTTACACTAGTTCACTTGAGGCTAAATTGAAGGAACCCATGCCTACATCATGCTCTACCTGTGAAATGCATGCTTTGAAAAATTTGGAACTTGCACATTATGTTGATCGTTTGCAGGATGAGAATGATGACTTGAGAAAGTTGATGGGTTGGTTGTCTAGCATGAGCCTCAGTTGAGGATGATGATCGAGGGGTTTAAGAGGCAGGATGGTGAGGGACTTGGGGCAAACAAGGTTGGCGAGGGAAGTGGAGAGAATATCCCAGAGCCACCAAAAACCCACCACAAAAATGATTTCCCCCCAAAACCTAACCATCTTAGGAACCGACTAGACACAACCCCTGCTCCACCCGTGTTTCCTACACCCACAAATGATCTACAAAAGCCTATCAAGTTTGTGAGCACTTCGGGGAAAGTGTTCTTCGGGAAAGAAAGTGAGAAGGCTAGTGAGGGGAAACCGGTGGAGGAGTTGAGTGGAGAGAAACCCAGTGAGCAGCCACATCCCAAGCCTAAGCCTAAGCTTGTGAGGTTCCATTGTGGCTATTGTGGGAGAGATGGCCATAAGGATGAGTTTTGCTTCAAGAGGAAGCGAGAGGAGAGGATGGCAAAGGAGTGGGCTAACAAGGACAAGTACCACCCTTCCGATGGTGTACTTGAGCCTTGTGTGTAGATGCCCAGGGCCAAGGCGAGTGTGAGGACAGTTCAGGCTTGGGGAGAGCGGAAGGCTGTTGGAGGTCTTCGTTGCCCGGAGTCACACGGTCGGACGGGGTGTGGGGCACGGTCGGACCGTGCGAGGGCAGACGGACGAGCGGCGGTTTGGGTTTCGGGCTCGTAAAGGTGCGAGGGTTGTTTCTGGAGGTCGTGGTTCTGGTGGTTGGGCTGGAGAGTTTGCAGGTGGTCAGGTTGCTAGGCGTTCTCCCCCTCGAGTTCACTACGGGGATGGGAGGAGTCGTAGCTTTGAGAAGGAGAGGAGGGACGGTCCACGGGTTCTCTTTCGTGGTTTTGGTCCTCCTCCAGGCAGAGAGGGGTGGTTCCCTCAGGGTGGTTACCGTGGTGGTGTTCGTGGAGGTAGCTTTGGTAGGAGAGATGCTTTGGTTGATGCTAACCCCAATTTCAAGCAAATGGCTCGGCACTGGTTTTACTCTTTTGGTACTAACCCCAGTGCTGAGTCGTTTGTTCGCTCACGTGCTCGTTCTGAATTTCAGGTGGGAGACTTGAAGAACATTTGGTTGATTGACTCCGGTTGCTCGAGGCATATGACCGGAGACAGGGGGTGGTTCTCAAGTCTCGCCCCGGTGGTGACAAGGAGGTACATCACTTTTGGGGACAATGGGCGTGGGCGTGTGCTTTCAGAAGGTGAGATCAAAGTGAGTGACAAGATCACTCTGAGGCGTGTTGCTCTTATTCAATCGCTGGGGTACAATCTACTTTCTGTGTCCCAGTTGTTGGATGAGGGCTTTGAGGTGTTGTTTCGGCCAGGTGGTTCTCGGATTTTGGACTCTTGAGGGGACCTTGTCTGTATGGTCGTTCCCGAGGGTCAGGTGTTTCGTGCTGATTTTTCTCAGTCTTCGGGTGTGGAGCGTTGTTTCTTGGCTGGTTCTTCGAGTGAGTTGTGGAAGTGGCATAGGAAGTTGGGTCATTTGAGCTTTGACCTTTTGTCTCGCTTGAGTAAACTCAATTTGATCCGAGGATTGCCACGGTTGAGGCTTGAGAAAGAGTTGGTTTGTGCGCCGTGTAGGCATGCCAAGATGGTAGCCTCTTCTCACCCGCCTCTCACCGATGTGATGACTGAGCGTCCATGCGAGCTGCTCCATATGAACCTTGTTGGCCCAGCTCGTGTGCGATCTGCGGGTGGGAAGTGGTATGTCCTGGTTGTGGTGGACGACTATTCTCGGTGTGCGTGGGTGTTCTTTCTTGAAGATAAGGGGGAGACATTTGGTTTTGTTCGAGATCTAGTCTTGAGGTTGAGGAACGAGAGGCACAGAGATGCCATACGAGCTATCTGCAGTGATAATGGCTCGGAATTTAAAAACTCTCGTTTTGAAACCTTTTGCCATGACTTGGGCCTTGAGCACCAGTTTTCGAGTCCGTATACGCCTCCCCAGAATGGTGTTGTGGAAAGGAAGAACATGACCTTGTGCGAGATGGCTCGGACGATGCTTGATGAGCATAGGACTCGGAGGAGGTATTGGGCTGAGGTGGTGAATACCGCGTGCTATGTGTCGAACAGGATATACCTCAGAGTGCACAAGAAGAAGACATGCTATGAGTTGATGCATGGTCGCACACCCAAGGTGAGTCACTTCCATGTCTTTGGTTGCAAGTGTTTCATTCTGAAGAAAGGCAGGAAGTTGGATAAGTTTGAGGCTAGGTCTGTCGATGGCATTTTCTTTGGTTATAACCTTCGACGAGACAGAGCCACGTAGTCAGCTTGTCTTTGAGTGTGCAGGTGATGATAAGCTTGGCGAGGAGATCTTTCAGGTGGAGGAGCATGAACATGGAGATGATGAAGATGGCGGTGCGGTGCCCCCGGCTGAACATGTACCCACTACTTCGACTACGGTGATGGACGGACCCTCTACTACAACTACGACGACAAATCAAGAACGAGGAGAAGCTGATGTTGAGGGGGAGGTAGCATCGAGGCGAGAACCTCCCCAGCGAGTAAAAGTGGATCACCCAGCTTCGAGGATCATCGGCGACATGAATGAACGCACTACACGGTCGAGGGTTCGAAACAATTCCCATTTCGCTCATGCTGCGTTTGTTGCTACTTTTGAGCCCAAAGACATTGGACACGCACTATCTGATCACAATTGGGTTAATTCGATGCATGAGGAGTTGGAGAACTTTGAGAGGAATCATGTGTGGGAGTTGGTTGACCCTCCCCCAGGGTGTAAGCCGATTGGTACAAAGTGGGTGTGGAAGAACAAAGAGGGAGAGAAAGGTGAGGTTGTGAGAAACAAGTCGAGGCTTGTTGCTCAGGGGTTCAGTCAGAAGGAGGGGATCGACTACGAGGAGACCTTTGCTCCCGTAGCCCGTTTGGAGGCGATTAGGATCCTTCTAGCCTTTTCCGTGGCTAAAGGGTTCAAGTTGCACCAAATGGATGTGAAGAGTGCTTTTCTGAATGGTGTGTTGGAGGAAGAAGTGTATTTGAGGCAACCTCCGGGGTTTGAGAGTGAGAAGTACCCCCACCGGGTGTACAAGTTGAGGAAGGCTCTGTATGGGTTGAAGCAGGCGCGTAGAGCTTGGTATGGTAGGTTGAGGGGGTTCTTGTTTGAGAGAGGTTTTGAGATGGGGAAGGTCGATCAGACCTTGTTTTTGCTGAGGCAGGGCAGAGATATCCTGATTGTGCAGGTGTACGTGGATGATATTGTCTTTGGTGGCTCGTCTAACTCTCTTGTTGCAAGGTTTGCAAAGGATATGAGCAGGGAATTTGAGATGAGCATGATGGGCGAGTTGCAGTTCTTCCTCGGGCTACAAATCAAACAATCAAAGGAAGGAACATTTGTGCACCAGGCTAAGTACACCAAGGACATTGTGCGGAAGTTCAAGATGGAGGACTCCAAGGCTATGACGACGCCGATGAGTACGACTACAGCTCTTGATGCGGACGAGGAAGGTGAACATGTGGACCAGAAGGAGTATCGGAGCATGATCGGGTCACTCCTCTACTTGACGGCGATGAGGCCGGACATACAATTCTCGGTGCGTCTGTGCGCTCGTTTTCAAGCGTCTCCGAGGACTTTGCATCGGCAAGCGGTGAAGCGAATTTTCAGGTACTTGCGTCACACTCCTGACCTCGGCCTTTGGTACTCCGCGTCCTCTTCTTTGGCGCTTCATGGTTTTTCAGACGCGGATTTTGCCGGGTGTCGGTTGGATAGGAAGTCCACTTCTGGGACTTGCCAGTTTTTGGGTTCTTCTTTGGTGTCTTGGTCTTTCCGCAAACAATCGAGTGTTGTTCAATCCACTACCGAGGCCGAGTATGTTGCCGCTGCTAGTTGTTGCTCTCAGCTCCTTTGGATTTCATACACCATGAGTGACTTTGGTGAGGAGTATGCCCATGTCCCACTTCAATGTGATAGCACCAGTGCCATAAGCGTTGCAAAGAACCCAGTGCTCCATTCCAAAACCAAGCACATAGAAGTGAGGTATCATTTTCTGAGAGACAACGTAGAGAAAGGAAAGATAGCTTTGATCCATGTACCCACACATGACCAACTAGCCGATATTTTCACCAAACCCCTAGATCAAGCAACTTTCACTCGTTTGCGGGGGGAACTTGGTGTGTGTTTGTTTTCTTGAGTTGGATGTGTGGGAGCTCTCTTTGTAGCATATGTATAGTTTCCTTTGTGCATTTCTTGCATTTGGCATGGCATATGTAACATGATGTATAGGCATCCTTGTATCTTAGATTGCATTCATTTTGTATCATATGCATTGGTTAGGAAAAGCTTGTCTCATATACATTGTTCACCATGGAATGAGATATATGCCTTTGTGAGCTTGTTTGGTATGCTATGGTTAGTTTGGCTTAGCTCTTGATGATCTTGATGAATAATCCATGGTTGATAGCTATGTCTTTTGAAAATGTCACATGTATGCTCTCTCATGTGTAAATGCCTTTATATGATCTTGACATGTTTTAGTGGCTTGGCTATGCTTAATTTGTGTTTGGATAGCTAGTTTATTGATCATATGGAGCCAAAGGCTCATTTGCCATCATGAATGTTTAGCCCTCTTGCTTCATCTTGAGGAGGGGCATAAGTTCCTTTTTGTCGCAAAGACATTTCATGTACCAATTATAAATCTGATAATGAAATGAAAAATGCTTGGAAAATGTGCTCTCTTGTCATATGTGCTGAATTTAATTTGCTTTGGGTGCTAAACCGTTGCATGATGCCTACCAATGAGAAGTCTCATACATAGAAGTAGGCACATGGCTCGGTGGCTTTGACATGACATGAGGTGCTTGTGGGTGTTTGTGATGGTCTTATGATTAGAATGGTTGTCCTAGCATGAAGTTTGTGTGGCTTTGCCATTTTGATATGCTTTGATCATGTTTAGGATTTTGCTCATGAGAGGCAAGTTTTTCGCAAAATTGCCACAATCCATCTTAGCTTCGTCCATTGGTTGTGAAACTTGGTGATCATGTAGTCGAGATCGATACGAAGCCGTAGAGTATCTAACTCGCTCATTTGGACATGTGTAGCATTCTTTGTTGAATTTTGTCTATTTGAGAAGCTCTAGGTTGAAATTTTTGGATTTTTGGCTTGATTCATGCATTGCCAACAAGGGGTTGAAGTTTGAGCTTGAAATGGCTTACTGGACGCATTTAGAAGGTTTTCAGGTGGTTTTGAGCCATTTCTGGGCTCTGTTGTACACCGGTCTGACCGGTGTGAGTGCTGGTCCTGTGCACATGTTAGGCACCGGTCTGACCGGTGGTGATGACCGGTCTAACCGGTGTGAGCTGAAATTGCTGCAGCTGCCCTGTTTTCAGCTGGTTTGCATGCATTCGTCCAGGGGAGGTGCATTGGTTCAGGGGGAGCTTGAATGTGTGCAGGGCGAGCTCTTTGTGGTTTTTCGAGCTTTGTTTTGGTGGTTCGCGCTCTTTGCTTGAGCTTTGTTTTGTCTCGGATGTGTCAAGCCGTTGCCCTTGCCTAAGGGGTCCGAGACTTGTCTTCTTCAAGTGATCTTTCTCTTTGCCTTTGTTTGGCTTTCGATCGTTTGTTGGAGTTTCTTTTTCTTTTCGTTTCTTTCCTTTTTCTTTTCTCTCTTATTACTTTCGTGTGGGTGTTGTCAATGCACTCATCAAGGGGGAGATTGAGGACCATGTGTGGTTCGAGGACCAGTGGATGGTCGCTTCCTTGTGTGATGAGTGATTGACAACGTTGTGCGGACTCATTCTTGGCTAAGTATTGCAGGTGCAGGTTGCGGCTTGACTGGTGTTGGTGCAGGTGAAGAACAAGCGCGAAAGGTCGTCGCCGGTGAGGCCTCCAGGTGTGGAGAAGACAAGTAGGCTTCGTTCGAGGGACCCGGTGGCCAGCGGGGTCAAGTGCGGGCCGCATGGTGGCATGAACAGCAAGATGGAGTCATGGACGGTTTCTTGGTTGACCCTCAAAACCAAGGTCGAGCCGGGACTACGTGGGAGCCGAGTCATGAGTGGAGATTGGCGGAGGCTACACCGAGTTCGCGGGGTTTCCAGTGGTTCACTAGAAAACCACTGGGTTCCTTGGTTGATCCACAAAGCCAAGACCGAAAAACCGAAGACGGTGCTGCAGCAGTGCTAGACCGGTCTGACCGGTGGGTCTGACCAGTCTGACCGATGGGTACCGGTCTGACCGGTGAGGAGCACCGCTCTGACCGGTGTGCGACGACGCAGTCCAGGATCTTCGAAGCGGAGGACACGCGTCGGGATCGCATGGCTTGCGTCGAGGCTACGCAGGGTGCGGTCGCTGGGCATCCGTCCGATGGTGAAGACATGAAGACTTCCAAATCCGCCCTTGAGGGGCTTGTATCCCTAGTTGTCAGAGAAGGGTATTTTAGACTTTCGGTTGCCTCCATATAACCCAAGAGGTGAGAGGATGGCAGCCAACTCTTGGAACCCTAGCTCATTTGTTTTCCTATTTTCCGTCCTATTTTCCTTAGGTTTTCCATAGGACTAGCTTGAGAGCTTCATGGAGTGATCTTGTTGAGAGGGATGGATGATCGGGCGGCTTGCTAAACCTTGTATGAACATTTGTTTCATGTATAGATGATTCGACGTGGTTCCTCAAGGTTTGGATGTGTTTTCCCCGGTTGTTCTTGGTGGTGATTTTCGGAGCTCTCTCTTGGTGATTTCTTTGGGTTGTTTTCGGGACTTTTCTCTTGGGGATTTGATGGGGGGAATTTGTGGGAACCCTTCGTGGTTCTTTGGGTTGTGATTCCCCTCCCAAATCCGTGAGTAAAGGTGCTCGATTTTGGGGTTTCTTGAGTTCTTGGGTTGGAAGTGCTCTTAGTGGGATTTCCTTGATTCCTCCTTTTTGTACGAGTTTTGGTGGGATTAAACTTGGCTATGGACTCTTCATGAGGTGTTCCTAATATCCCCAAAGTCTTGTTCAAGTCCGTAGAGCGATTCGGGAGATCGAGGTTTGGATTTGGGGGAGTTGACCCGTGGGTGCTGTTCATCCCGAGCTGCCCAGGCTACACCGGTCTGACCGGTGCTCTTGACCGGTCTGGCCGGTGCAACCCTAGGTGGGTTTTTGCTCGGGTGAACGTCTGGGTGTGTTCGCTGTTGTCCTGTGTTGCTGTTGTTTCGAGTTTGGGTCAGTTTGGTGGTCGGTTGGCCTGTTTGGTGCTTTGGGGGCTTTCAGGCTATGATCGATCTGACCGGTGTGTCTCACCGATCTGACCGGTGTGGAGCCACTTAGTGAAAGTTGCTCAGCTTCACCAGCAGGGACCGGTCTGACCGGTGGTGCTCACCGGTCTGACCGGTGTGGGTCTGTAGACTCGAGGTTTGGTTTTCCGCTGCGTTCTCGGGTTAGAAGGTTGTGTGTTGGTTCCTAGGTCCAGTGGCACTCCAGTGGCTACGTGGGCTTGGCCAACTTGGGTAGTGAGTCAGAGACGTGTGTTGGAAGCCATGTTCATCTTGTTGGAGTTTCCATCTCCTTCGAGAAGAATTTTTATCGGCTCCCATTCATTTCCCCTCTCTCTGGTTCGCCGTATCGGTCCTTCAGCATGGTTGATTTATAGTGGTGCCACTAATCATATGACCGGAGATGAAGGATTATTTGCATCCCTTGATCATTATGACAACCCTACAGAGACTATCATCTATGTAGACAATGGTCAAGGAGATGTTGTTGGTCTAGGTAAAATTGCTATCTCAACAACAAATTCAATTGAAGATGTTTATCATGTTCAAGGGTTGGGATACAACTTGTTGTCGGTTTCACAACTTTGTGAGAAAGGTTACAATTGTCTCTTTACTCATGAGGGTGTGACCATCTCTAGAAGGGATGATTCCTCTATTGTCTTTGCAGGTCATTTACGGGGAAAGCTTTACTATGTAGATTTCGCAAAAGTGAAGGTGGACCATAAGGCTTGGTTAGTGGCAAAATCCCGCTTGGGTTAGATATGGCATCGTCGTCTAACCCATGTTGGCATGAGGAACTTGGCCAAACTTCAAAAACACGAGCACATCCTAGGACTAACAAATGTTGTTTTTGAGAAAGATAGGTTATGTAGTGCTTGTTAAGCCGGGAAGCAAGTTGGAGCACATCATCCCGCCAAGAATATCCTATCCTCATCAAGACCATTGAAGCTACTACACATGGACTTATTTAGACCAATTGCCTACATAAGCATGGGTGGTAACAAATATGGTTTAGTAATAGTTGATGATTTTTCCCGTTTCACTTGAGTATTCTTTTTGCAAGATAAAAGTGAAGCAAAGGGAATTGTGAAGAAGTTCATTAGAAGAGTTCAAAATGAGTTCGAGCTCAAGGTCAAGAACATAAGAAGTGACAACGGTTCGGAGTTTAGGAACAATCAAGTTGAAGAGTTCCTAGATGAAGAAGTGATCAAGAATGAACTCTCCGCTCCATACACTCCTCAACAAAATGGCATTTTTGAGAGGAAGAACCGTACGTTGATTGAAGCTGCAAGGACAATGCTTGATGAATACAAGACTCCAGACTCGTTTTGGGCGGAAGCCATCAACACCGCATGCCATGCCCCCAACCGCCTCTACCTCCTCTAGTACTTGAACAAGACTCCCTACGAAATCATCACCAGTAAGAAGCCTGGTGTGCATTACTTTAGGGTCTTTGGGTGTAAGTGTTTCATACTTAACAAGAAACCCAAAGCCTCAAAGTTTGCATCCAAGGTTGGTGAAGGTTTTCTTCTTGGTTATGGCACTAACGGGCATGTCTATCATGTTTTCAACAAAACCACCGGTTGTGTTGAGACCACGGTAGATGTGAAATTTGATGAATCCAATGGCTCTCAACTAGAGAAAGTTAGTGAAAACCTTGTAGATGATGAAGAATCCCCAAGCGTATCTATCTTTAGAATGGGGATCAGTGAAGTGATGCCTCGTGAGGTTCAAGTACAAACTCCGGTTGACACAAGCACTCAAAATCCACCATCATCAACAAGAGTGGAACCACCAAGTTCTCAAGTTCATCAAGATGAAAGTCAAGTTCATGATGACGATCACGGACGGGGCTTTGATCAAGGGGGAGAACAAGGTGATGAAGCTCAAGGAGAAGCTCCACAAGTTGAAGATGATGATGATGGACCTATTCAACGTCAATCTCAAGCACCACACCAAGAGTACATCAAATGGTTCAAAGGGATCATCCCATAGACAACATCCTTGGAAGCATCCAAAGAGGCATGACAACTCGCTCAAGGTTGACAAACTTTTGTGCTTTCTATTCATTTGTCTCCTCTTTGGAACCTCTTAGTGTGGAACAAGCTCTTGGGGACAAGAGAAATGAAGTGTGGGAGTTGGTACCAAGACCCAAGCAAAATGTGATTGGCACCAAATGGGTTTTTAGGAACAAGCAATATGAATTTGGTGTTTTCACAAAGAACAAGGCAAGGCTTGTTGGCTAAGGATATACTCAAGTTGAAGGTTTGGACATTGGAGAGACATATGCACTGGTAGCAAGACTTGAGTCAATTCGTATTCTCTTAGCCTCTGCTACTCATCATCATTTCAAGCTTCATCAAATGGATGTAAAGAGTGCATTCTTGAATGGAGCCCTACAAGAAGAAGTTTATGTTGATCAACCACCGGGATTTGAAGATTCAAGATTTCCCAATCATGTGTACAAGCTCCATAAGGCGCTCTACGGGCTTAAGCAAGCTCCTAGAGCATGGTATGAATGCCTTAAGGATTTTCTTCTCAAGAACGGTTTTGAGATAGGCAAAGCTGATTCTACTCTCTTCATTCAAAGAAACGGAAAAGATATATTTGTTTGTCAAATTTATGTTGATGATATTATCTTTGGGTCTACTAATGACAAATTTTGTGAAGAATTTAGTAGGATCATGACCAAGAGATTCGAGATGTCTACGATGGGTGAATTGAAGTTCTTTCTTGGTTTTCAAATCAAGCAAATGAAGGAAGGGACTTTCTTATGTCAATCCAAGTATGTAAAAGATATGCTCAAGAGGTTTGACATGGCCGATTCTAAACCCATCAAGACACCATTGGCACTTAATGGACATCTTGATCTCAATGAAAAAGGGAAGTCGGTCGACCAAAAGGTATTTTGCTCCATGATTAGCTCCCTCCTTTACCTTTGTGCATCTAGGCCTGATATAATGCTTAGTGTGTGCATGTGTGCAAGATTTCAAGCTAATCCTAAGGAGTGTCATCTAATGGTCGTTAAGAGAATCTTTAGATATTTGGTTCACACTCCTAACCTAGGCTTGTGGTATCCCAAGGGCTCCACCTTTGATTTGCTTGGCTACTCCGATTCGGACTATGCCGGTTGCAAAGTAGATCGAATGAGTACTACCGGGACTTGCCAGTTTCTTGGTAGGTCTTTGGTGTCATGGAGCTCAGAGAAGCAAAACTCGGTTGCTTTATCCACGGCCAAAGCCGAATATGTGGCGGTCGGTGCTTGTTGTGCACAACTCTTGTGGATGAAGCAAACGTTCAGTGATTATGGTTGCAAATTTAGTAAGATTCCACTCTTGTGTGACATTAAGAGTGCTATCGAGCTAGCGAACAATCCAGTCCAACTCTCTAGAACAAAGCACATAGACATTAGACATCACTTCTTAAGGGATCATGAGGCTAAGGTAGATATTGCTCTACGTCATGTGAGCACCGAGAGGCAACTTGCCGATATTTTCATTAAGCCTCTAGACGAGCAAAGGTTTTGTGCTTTGAGAAGTGAGCTAAACATCTTGGATTCTCGTACCTTGGCTTGATCTATTGCACACAAATTTGATTGTTTCCTAGATAGGAAGCAAAAATGTTTTATTTTCTTCCCTTTGTGTGTGTCTTACAAAAACTTGGATCTTCACATAGAGGTTGGTGATTATAGCTTTTATTGATTGATTGTGACTAGTCACCGACTTCTATGGGTGCTCTACATGTCCATAGTTCTTCTTCTCTATCCAATCTCATCTAAGTTCTCAATTTTTTCTCAAAATCTGCTAAATTGACGGTACAATCGTCATTAGGTCGGAAGTACCGATAAGTGCTCACTGTTGGAATTTCGGTTTTTCAAGGTTGAACCGACGCAGTGTCGGTACTACCGGCCGCCATAGGTAAAACCGGCAAAACATCGGTATTACCGATAAGGACTCTCTGTCTCAATTTCCTCAAACCCTCAATAGTACCGGGCCTGTGTCGGTACTACCGGTATTCTCCGCTGGGGTATAAATACCCCCGAACCAAAACCTAGGGTTCTTATCTCCTCTTTAAACCGTTGGAGCGGCCCCTCTCCTCCTCTCTCTCTCAAATCCGTGAGGGGATTTCCAAATCCAACCATGAAAACTTCAAACTAGCCATCATTAGATTCTCCACCCTCCGGAACATCTGATCCTCGCTGGGAGTTCATCGATTCGAGCGGGAAAAGCCTCCAGGTATTCATTCAAATCCTCGTCGATCGATCTCTCAATGCAGTTATTTCTAGGGGGATGCTTTAGGGAATCATCGTTTTATCCATCCTAGAACTCATACCTATGATGTCATATAGTTTGGTTGGCTAAATCCATTGTTCCATGAAATTTTGCTCAAATTTGGCCCCCATGGGTAGTACCGACCGTGGGTCGGTAGTACCGATGGGGTGCTGTCAACTGAGCATAAGTCCATGATCCAAGCCACCTCTTCTCACTTCCTACACATCCATCTTATGCAAACATTCTTATTCCTCAGATGGGTCGTACCGGCAAGCAAGTAGTTCAAGAAGGCTCCGATGAGGATGATGTCCCTCTTGCTCAGAGGAAGAGGAAGGTGGGAGCTAGTGCTCAAAGTCCCCGTGGGCGTGTCACTGTGCACCTCGTCGCTCCATTTGCCAAGGTCACCATGCCCGTACCAAGCAAGCTCATCAACCGGATGATCACTATGATGACTATGAAGACATCTCCTTGGACACGCTCTCGACCTTTGTCCTTAGGCCCTCAAGACCTCCTCGTCCGGCAACTACAATGGGTATCCTCAAGAAGGTGGATTACACAAGGGGGTCTCACAATGTGTACCAAGAATGGTACACCGATCCCGCTCTTTGGCAAAATGAATTTTGATGCGGACATCTTGTTTTGGCTCAAGTTCAATGCAGATTGGTATGAGTCCGTGATTCTTAGCAAGGAAAACATGACCATTGACATGAAGTCCATCAATTGGGACATCCTAAGGTCCCTTAACATTCCGGCGGTCAATGAAGCCATTGACATTTTCCATGCCAAGGGGATGACCAACATCATGTGAATCAACTACGATTGGAATGAAGAAGTCGTCGCCCAGTTGTATACAAATCTCTATATCCGTCGCGAGACAAGGACTTTCCATTGGCTCCTACAAGGCAAGCCCCTCTCTGTCTCCTATGAGTGCTTTGCCCAAATACTTGGTTTTGGTGAGGAGGATCTCGGTCGCCCCAAGCTTCATGGTGGAGAGTTTCCGCTTGATAGCGAGATGGATTTCATGTATGACTCCTTGTTTGGCAAGGTGGAGTTTGGTACTACTCATGGCATGAAATCGGTTTATAGGATGTTGAACAAACTTTTCCTCTATATCCTCACTCATAAGATCGGTGACAACACCAACATCTCCAACAAAGCCAAGGAAATTCTTGTGAGGATAGCACCGGGGAAAGGAGCTTTTAGTGTTTTGATATCATTTGGGAGGAGATTATTGTGTGCTCCGTGTCTGCAAACAAGAGTTGTCAATATGCCCCTTGGATCTTCAAGAGGATATGTGAGGTGACCGGGGTTGATATTCTCATTGATAAGCCTCACTCATGGTACAAGCCAAACAAAGGCAACATTGAGCGTCTCCTCAGGTTGGGCAAGCATGCCCCTCCTCGTCCCGCCTCCGTGGGTGGCACCTCCTCTGGTGACCCATCTACCTATGAGCCACCATCCTCTTCACTAGAACCATCCGCATCTAGAGGCACCGTCCCCCCCCCCCGGGCAAGAAGAAGAGCATCTTTAACTTTCTATCACAGGGCCTCTTCGCTTGCTTCAATGTGGGAAAGCACAATGCACAAGAAATTCGTGCCCATCGGCAGCATGTTGATGAGCAGCTCATCAAATTGGAGACTCGTCAGAAGGCCTTGCTCAACACAACATCGAGCACTCTTCCGTCCGCGAGCCTATGGACTTCCCTCCTCCACCGACCTTCTACAACCCTTGGGAGATCTACAACAACACATCCATGATGTATGGAGCTCCCCCGGCCCACATCGACGATGAAGACTTTGGTGGTGGTGAGACCGACGACGATGACTCTCCTCCGGCAGCCCACTCTCCACATGATTATGATGATTGAAGGGCCTCCTCTTTTTGGCGCTTGATGCCAAATGGGGAGTGTGCTCACAATTTATCCATGTGGGGGTGGTGTGTATCTCCATGTTTATCTATATATCTATCCGAGGTTTGTGGACATGTATAAACTAATTTGTGTGGTGTGATGGCTGGTGAAGAACCTAGAACTTTTTAAATTTGTAAGAACTAATTGTGCTAGTGTGGAACCTCGTCTATCTACTTGTGATGCTTGATGCTTGTTGTTTCTCACTTTGTTGGTTTGTTTATCATGTCGTATGCATCACGGTTTATATATCACACTTTTGCACTTGTGTATGCAAATCGAGAGTGAAAAGTCTTTTAAGTGTGTGTGTTAGGCATTTGAGGCCTTCGTAAAAGTCCAAGCACACATTTAGGGGGGGTTTCATTTTCAATTTATTGAATACACACATCTTTTATAAAAACGAATTGTGGTTGTCATCAATTACCAAAAAGGGGGAGATTGAAAGTGCATCTTGGCCCCTAATTGTTTTGGTGATAGTGACAAGCACAATTTGTGGTATTTAATGCTTGATCAAGATGTGTGCATGACTTAAGTGAATGAAACTCATGGTTTTGACCAAAGGAAGGCCCCCAACTCCAAGTCGATGTTTTCATCTCGAATCAAGGCTTAATTTAGTTTTAAATTTGAGTATAGGAAACACCGTACTATAAAGGGGGATGCGAATTTATAGCCGAGAGATGCTAAAAGTGCTCTAGGAGATAACCCAAGTGAGTGAGAAGAGCTTAGAGTTGCCACGTGCACTTTTGCTAATCTTATCTCAAACTCTCAGCCATTGTCAGTAGTACCGACACCAGGTGGGTAGTACCAATATGGCTTCACTGGCGAGTTTTAGCCAGGGGGTCGGTAGTACCGACCCGGTGTCGGAACTACCGATATGGCTTCACTGTTAAGTTTCTGGGAAACCCATCGGTAGTACCGACACCGTGTCGGTAGTATCGAGGATGCCCGACTCAGCACAGTAACGACTAGCTTTTGGGCTGTAGTATAAAAACCCCCTTCTCCCTCCTCACTCATGGCTGACCAAGCACGAGACAAACACCTCTTTGAGCATTCACTCCACCTCTCCCCTCTCCTCTAGAGCCAATCTTTGATTCCCATGAGCTAAAGTTTGAGTGCAGAAGTGATTCTTAGTGAGGATTGCACAAGCCTTGAGAGCCCCATCATTTCTCCCTTGCTCAAGAGCACTTGAAGCATCTCCGGGTTTTTCGATTCGCATTTGTTACTCTTGAAGCTTGCTTCTACATGGTTAGGCGTCGCCTGTTAAGTGCCCTCTTTGTGTGGTGCACCCGGAATCATTTGTATTACCCTCTCCTTGGTGGAGAATTCTTAGTGAGCACCAATCTTTCTTTTGTGGGGGTTGGAAGAGGAAAAGAGGCCCTTGGTGATAGCCCTCCCTTTGTGGGATCCTCAACGAAGATGTAGCATCCTTCATGGGTGTGAACTTCGGATTAAATCTTCGTTTCTCCATTTGATTGCTTGAATTATTTGTTTCTCACTAACCCTAGAACTTGTTTTAGCCCGATCTATGAATTGGTTGCCTTCCAACTCACCTCTGTGGTTGCATGTGGTTATTAGCTTGTAAACTAAGACTTTGATTCAAATAGAATTGCTAGAATCACTGCTGAATTCATATTTCATTTTAGTCAACTCAATTATGTCGGTAGTACTGACCTGGTACAGGAAGTACCAACCCCCTCTGTAGTTCCGGCACCACGTCGGTAGTACCAACAGATATTTTAACCATTGCATTTGTTTCAGAAATTTGAGTTGATCCTATTCACCCCCCTCTAGGCATCACAAGGTCCTTTCAACCCCGGCGCCCTTCTTCTTTCCCAATATGAGCTCCACTACCGCCGCCCGCCCGTCTTTCCCCTTTGTCGCGCACATGTCGCACTACACCAATTCGTCTGGAGGTGCACATGTGAGGATTAGGGTTCAAGGTTGCTGGAGCAGCCGCAATCACTCCATCGGCTTGGATCCAGTCGGTGAGCTAAGCGATTTTCCACTGGTCCCTTGCCCGGATTATGGTATGGCTCGAGTGGTGGAGGGGCGGATGTAGAACGAAGGTGAAAACCATAGTCGTCTATATTTCAAGTGTGCGAGGAACTCGATGAGTAGTCTACTGTATCTCCAAAATTTGAGTTAGCACTACGCGAAAACCTCAAAGAGGTCACACAACATTTGTAACAGGCCCTTAACACACGTTACATGCACCCACATCTGTAACAGTTGTTCCTTGGCGCCCGTTACAGATAAGCGCGGCAGGCCGACCCCGGGGTTGGCCTCCGCAACACCCGTTACCAATATGGACTTCTGGTAAAGGTCTTCTTAAACGCCCCTGCATTCGTTGTAACGGACGCTAAATTGAGCCTGTTACACAAGTAAAACCTATCGGTAACGAGCTCGTAAAGTCCGTTACTGACCAATGCCGTATCGGTTATGGGCTATTTATGTTCGTTACTGATCACTGCCATATTGGTAACGTGCTATAAAGTCCGTTACCGATGAGCATTTGACGCCCGTTACTGGTACGAGAGCCCAATAATTAAAGTCTGAGAGCACTCTTCATTGCTGTGAAGCGGGAGCGCAGCGGTAGTGAACCAATGAGACGGAGGTTTGTTAATCATCATCTCCATTGAGTCTGTCCTCATTGACAAGTCAACTCGATCTCTCATTTCTTTTATTTCGACATACAGGCACAATCAACAAAAATATCTTCTGAGACAAAACAGACATCATAAGAGAGATAACTTGTCCACAAAGATGAAGATAACTTTTCCAGAATAATAAAGATAATTATTACAAAAGGTTACCTTGTCCATCAGGCTAGGACTTAACTTGTCCATCACATTATTTACTATGGTCGTGCTCTATGACCATACACATCAACAAAGGCATGCCCCTTGAACATCCACTAAAGTATGGCTACTGACCCTGCACATCAACAAGTTTGAACTAGATCATGCGCCGTCAAGATTGACTCTTTTTGGCAGCCTCTTCTTAAGCAACCAAGGAATCTTAAAGCCCTTCGAGCACACTTTCAATGGGCTCAAGATTTTGTTCAGTAGTACACTTGTACCTCCTTATGTGCTTAGCCTTCTTGATGAGGATGTTCACTTCTTTCGTGATTTTTTCAAACTCAGGTTTCACATAATTCCAGACATTAAGGCTTAGAAGTAACTCAAGCTTTGCTCATGACTCACAAGGTTTTGCCTAAAACAGGGTTAAACATGGTATAATAATAACATAGTTAATTCAGAACTAATTTGCCTCAGAACTTGTCGCAGTATAGGAACGGTCATAGGAAAATTATATAAGAACTTGAACATTATCCTAGGCTTCATAGCAGGGTGTGAAAAGTAAAGGCAGAACTTAGTTCAGGACTGATTTTCCTTAGAACATGGTATAAGATCATGACAAGCATGGAAGACATCATCATAGGCACTAATTAACTTTATGAAGCTGAAGCTCAAGCTAGCTTAAGCTCCATCTATAGAACAAGTAAAAAGCCAGTGAGATTCAGAGAAACTTGCCTCACCGTCGTCGTGGTCGAAGCCATGGTCAGAGATGAGGTCCTCTACACCTTCTTCGCCGCTCCCTCGACACCTCTTTTTAGTTGCCAGACACTTGGGCTCACAAACGTGAGGGAGGCCCCTCGCCCACTTCGCTGCCCCCTCGCCGGCACGCTCCTCCTTGCCGCTTCTTGACCCCTCGTCGGAATCCGAGAGGATCCAGTCGAGGACCCTCGTCTCCGGCATTGGGTTCACTCCACCACCACTTGGCCCCTTTTCGGTGCTCATCGTCGTCTTCCTCTTCGCCACCATCTTGTCGGTATGCGCGCGGATCCAGTTGCGGCGCCGCTTCGCGTTCTGGCTCTCCTCGGACCAGGGTACGCGGGGTCGTCTGCTGCTTGGCCCCTAGCCGGCGCTCATCGTCGTCTCTATATCCATGCCTCCTCTCATGCCTCCTCTACGCTTTTTCAAGGAAAGTGTTGCGCTTATCCATTCAGAAAGAAGAAGGGGTTGGTTGAATATTCATTTTGAAAAATGGAGAGTCAATGCCGACGCGGGTTAGCAAACTCGTGTCGCTTTGTTGGCTGGTACGCGGACGGGCAATGGTTATCTTCTTTATACTAGGCTACTGACGCTGGCGTGACACTTTTATTTTTTGAAATGACACTTGATTTCTTCCATAAAAAATTAGGGCCCATAAAGCAACACCTAAAAATTAATAAAAATATGAACAATTCATAGTTTTTTTAAGAATCGAACAACTCATAGGGGTGGTTGGGCATTTGATATTTTGAATAAAATATGAACAATCACAGGTCTCCTTGTGACCACATGACTCTCTTTGTGGCCAAGAGCTCTCCTGAGCGGACACGGGTTCCGAGGCGTGTGACCGGCCGCCTAACACTTTGCCGTCTTTTCAATATAAATCCCGGTCAGCTAAGAACTTCGTCAAACGCGGCACCAAGAAAACCCCAGCACCATCGTGTCCAGTCACCAAGAAGTGAATCCAAGAGCTTCTTCTTCCTCAAGCGTGCGCATGGCATGTGTGGTTCGAGGACCAGTGGATGGTCGCTTCTTGTGTGATGAGTGATTGACAACGTTTTGTGGACAGATTCTTGGCTAAGTAAAGCAGGTGCAGGTTGCGGCTTGACTGGTGTTGGTGCAGGTGAAGAACAAGCGCGAAAGGTCGTCGCCGGTGAGGCATCCCGGTGTGGAGAAGACATGTAGGCTTCGTTCAAGGGACCCGGTGGCCAGCGGGGTCAAGTGCGGGCCGCATGTTGGCTTGAACAGCAAGATGAAGTCATGGACGGTTTCTTGGCTGAGCCTCAAAACCAAGGCCGAGCAGGGACTACGTGGGAGCCAAGTCATGAGTGGCGATTGGCGGAGGATACACCGAGTTCGCGGGGTTTCCAATGGTTCACCAGAAAACCACTGGGTTCCTTCGTTGATCCACAAAGCCAAGACCAAAGAACCGAAGACGGAGATGCAGCAGCTCCAGAACGGTCTGACCGGTGGGTCTGACCGGTCCGACCGGTGGGTACCGGTCTGACCGGTGAGGAGCACCGGTCTGACCGGTGTGGGACGATGCAGTCTGGAATCTTCGAAGTGGAGGACACATGTCAGGATCGCAAGGTTTGCGTCGAGGCTAAGCAGGTTCCGGTCGCCGGGCATCCGTCCGATGGTGTTACGAAGACAATTTCCCAAAGTGCCCTTGGTGGGCGTGTATCCTAGTTTAGGCTTTAGGGGTAATTTAGTCTTTCAGGTTGCCTCCATATAACCGAAGGGGTGAGAGGATGGCATCCATCTCTTGGAACCCTAGTTCATTTGCTTTCCTATTTTCCCTTTCTATTTTCTTATGATTTCCATAGGACTAGCTTGAGAGCTTCATGGTGAGATCTTGTGAGAGGGTTGGTTGATCAGGCGGCAAGCTAGACCTTGTATGAACCTCCTCGGTATGTATAGATGATTCGGCGTGATTCCTCAAGGCCTTGTTGTGTTGTTCCCGGTTGTTGTTGGTGGTGATTTTCGAAGCCCTCTCTTGGTGGTTTTCTCAGTGTGTTTTCGGGACCTTGCTCTTGCGAATTTGATGGGGGAAATTTGTGTGAACCCTTCGTGGTTCTTTTGCCTTTGATTCCCCTCCCAAATCCGTGAGTTAAGCGGCTCGATTTTGTGGCTTTCGGTGTTTTTGGGTTAGAGGAGTTATTGGCGGGATTTCTTCGATTCCTCTTGATTTGGCAAATTTTGGTGGACAAAATCTTGGCTATGGACCCCCAATGAGGTGTTCCTACTATCCCCAAAGTCTTGCACAAGTCCGTGGAGTGATTCGGGAGATCGAGGTTTGGATTTGGGGGTGTTGACCCACGGGCGCTGTTCATCCCGAGCTGCCCAGGTTACACCGGTCTGACCGATGCTCTTGACCGGTCTGACCGGTGTGAACCCTTTGTGGGATTTGCCTCGGGTGAATTGCTTGACTCGTGTGTTTTTTGGTCGTGGTGCTTCTGGTCATTTCTTGGTCTGTTTGAGTTGTTTTGCTAGGCTTTGTGTAGGGTTTTCCTTTAGTGCAGGTTGTATTTTGGGAGTGTTTTTGTTCCAGGGCCTAGAGAAGTCACTGAGGCTTTCTGGAACACTTGTTGTGCAGCTGCTGTAGACACCGGCCTGACCGGCGCTGTCCACCGGTCTGACTGCGCGCAGGCCATCGGTCTGACCGGAGCAGCACAGGCAGCAAGCCGTGCAAGCTTCCGCTGTTCGTGTTGGTGTGTTTTTGCTCAGAAGGTTGTTTGTTGGTTCCTAGGTCCAGTATTACTTCAGTGGCTGCGTGGCCTTGGCCTACTTGGGTAGTGAGTCGGAGATGTGTATTGGAAGTCGTATTCGTCTTGTTGGAGTCTCCATCTCCTCCGAGAAGAATTTTTATCGGCTCCCATTCACTCCCCCTCTCTGGTTCGCTGTATTGGTCCTTCAGGGGAGGAAGTGCCGCCGCCCCCGCCCCTGCCTGCCGAGCCTGAGAAGGTGTCGCCACCCCCGCCCGCCGAGCCCGAGGAGGTGCCACCACCCCCGCTCAACGAGGTGAAGCCACCCCGCCCTAGGAGGTGAAGCCACCACCCAAGGATGTGAAGCCGCCCCAGCCCAAGGTGGCGCTGTAGCCCATGGCAGTCATGCGTGCTCCTCCACCAAATGCTAACGAAACCACTTGGTCACTGAACTTGTTCCGCGAGGCTTTCGTGAAGCTTCGATAGGTGGCCGTTAATCTCGGGGTCCCAGCACCTAGGGATCTGCTGCAGATGACCGTGAAGGATTACGCCTTCAAGATCACTGTCTTGGTTGGGGACCTAGAGAGAGGAGTGCTCACCCCCGTCGATGACGACGATGGTGACTATGGCGGCCTCGACGTCTCCGGCTCCGGCTCTGACTCCGACGGTGGGGCTCCTCCGGCGGCGACTACCTCTTCTTAATTAATTTATTCCTCTATTAATGTGTTCTTCCATTGTGCTTGTTGAACTTGTGATGAACTAGTAGATCCTCTATTAATATGTTCCTCATGTGTGTATGTTGAACTTGTGATGAACTAGTAGATCTAAGAGACGCGGTAGATCAATCCATGTCTAATATTTTGGAGGCATTGCAATGTCTATGGCAGAAGCATACAATGAATTGCAATGTGTATGCCACAACTTTGTTACTCTGTTTGTATCATTATATGGCAGCAGTTAACAATGAATTACAATGTGTATATATACTAGAGTTATGCCAGAAGTTTGTTACTCTGTTTGTGATAATAATCCGCGTTTCCTTTGCCTCGTGCTGCAATGAAATGTTAGTACAAATGAATTGATGAATTTTGTGATGTGTGACTCATTAATATTTGTGACCCAATTGTCATTCCATCCATTCTTCATTCATACATTTAAGTTTGTCATGTGTGACAAAATTTTCATTCTTCATCCACACAGATGAAGCAAAAGCACCACTTTTAAAATCAGAATTACTTCTTTGCGGCATTCAAACAACAACCACAATAATCAAGTTCATCTTCCATATCACATTGTCCATCGTCTCCTCCAGTGCTTTCTTCCTCTACTTGTCATCCAGTGCTTGTCTCTGCTCGCTGCTCCCAATTTGACATTCCACTGAATCAACTACTTCATCGACCGTGTCTGCCGAGTTCGACTTTCCAAAAACAATGACGCCAGCATCCTTTAGCATCCAGAGATACTCCTTGTGGATATGTTGACGGTGAAAATCCGTCAACCTAGCCATGAGTTTACCTTCGGTGTTGGCATTAGTTTTATACCTTATCCATTGGTACTAACCCCCGTGGTATAACAAGTTCACATGTACATGTCGTTTTTGGAGTTTAATGTTTATGCAGGGATTTAGTGTTGAATGCAAGACTTTCGGGATAAGTTCATCAAGCACCTCATGAAAAGACTTTGAAGCCCTGAACAAGTCATGCAATGAAGTAAAATTAACTCCAAGAAGCCGGGGACTTGATCCAAGAAGACGACATACTCCAGGGACCTGACCAGAAAAGTGCTGAATCTTCCAAGACAAGGAGTTGAGTCCAATTCGGAGAGAAACCGACGACATGGACCCGTATGCGAAGGGGGAAACATCCGAGAAGCAAGGGAACCGACCTCGGGCAAAGGAGCCCACGGGTTGGGCCTAAATGGGCCCGGGCCGGCCGGCCCGGTCCGGTCGGCCCGAGCCCATTTAGGGCCCAAATCCGACGCCCTTTGCCCTAGCCGCCAATCGGGCTATTTATAGTCCCCCGACCGAGAGCCACGCGAGAGAAATTTCGTCTTCGGCCGCCGAGAAGCGAGAGAAGAGAGGGACACCATCTAGGAGAGGAGAGGGTCGAGCTAGTTGACTAGGGTTTCCCTAGCCGACGTGGGAACCTTGCAAGGAAGACCACGTCGGAGTTCCCGGAGCTAGAAGCAAGATCAAGGAAGGATCCCGGTGGTGATCTTGTGTATGTATCATTGTTATAGTTGAATTATCAAGTTGAATCTTTTCCCAGCGATCAAGTGTTTCCTCGAAGATTTCGTTTTTCGATCGGCTTTGCTTATTTCAATTCTATTCTCGAGATAGATTACATAGGGTGTTCTTGTAGCCGCGGTGGCTAGAGGTACACGCCGGATCTTCCGAAAGAATCTCGACTTGTCTTTTGACTCGCCCTAAGCTCCCCGCATGAATAGGGATACGTTGTGACAGAACGGGGGTCTCGAAAGGCGGATGTTTTCGGATTTGGACGGGAAACCACGATTTAAAGAGGCTTTTATTAAGATTCGATTTGCTACTTCTTCTCTTGCTTGGAACTTCAACAAAAGGCTTACCCCGATCCCTCTAGATCGGTTTATCTACCCAATCTTACTTTGTTTTCTCCGGTTTTTAGTAGATTAGATCTGTTTTGTGTCTTTTACTTAGATGCATTAGGTTCTTTATTGAAGATTGCAGTTATTTGGCTTTAATAGATTAAGTCTTGCGTCACACATTTGTTCCACGGATTCGATACCTTGGGTTTACCACTCGAGGGAAGAAGGGTCCCTTGACTACGACGGGAGACTTGTACGCTTGCGAGTCATGAACGAACTTTGATACAAACATTAACCGTCAACAGGATACGATAAAATCCACAATTCTTGGTGTACTGCATAATCAAAAGCATATAAGAATCCTAACTCATATTTGGGAGACATAGCAGACTACTCACCGAGTTCGTTGCACACTTGAAATAATGACGACCATGGTTTTCACCATACTTTTGCGTTTGCCCCTCCACCACTCGAGCCATACCACAGTCCGGGCAAGGGGCCAGTGGAAAGCCACTTAGCTCACCGACTGGATCCAAGCCGATGGAGCGATTGCGGCTGCTCTGGCAACCTTCAACCATGCTCCTCGCATGTGCACCTCCAGACGAATCGGCTGAAGGATCAGATGGCGACTAGAGAGGGGGGGGAGTGAATAGGAGCCGGTAAAAATTCTTCACAAAGAACCCGGCCTATGCCCTAGTCAAATCCCGGTCACACACAAGCGATGGATCGAATCACACACCAATCGCCAAGACAACGCGGTTATGGATCAACCTCTAGCCTTAGGAACGATTCCTTGAAGCACACGCGGAAGCATGAGAAAGGAAGGGAGGAATCGAACCAAGAAGCAAAGCTCATAGGCTCTGGCGGACCGTCTGGCCAGGAGAGGCGGACCGTCCACACTGGCCTCACAGACTGTCCGGCCTGCTACCACGGACCATCCGCGCCAACACCGCGGACCGTCCGGCCTACCCCGCGGACCGTTCGTTAAATCACACAGAACCAACAGAAGCACACCACGAACCACGGACCGTCCACGGGGAGCACGCGGACTGTCCGCTAGGCACCCGCAGACCGTCCGCCCTCTGCTACGGACCGTCCGAAACTCCGTCCAACCAAAACTCAAAATCGCGACGGATCGAAACGAAAAGCGAGCAAGAACATGAAGAACACAGGACGAACCCTAGCGTCGCAGACCGTCCGCCAGGTCCTCGCGGACCGTCCGCCAGGTGCGGACAGAGTAGAAAACGCCCGACCCCGAAAGTCAACTCCCCCAAATCATCATCGGATTTCCCAAACGGTTGAAGCTGTGGAGACAAGGGTTTCGGGACTTGAAAAGCGTCACACAAGGATGCTATAGCCCAAAAATCTTGCCTCCTAACTCCCTAAATCACCGGGAATCGCGAATCCTTTGAGCACCACCAAAAGCTTGAGCACCGGACGAAAACTCTTGAATCGAAGTGGTTTCCCGGTGTTTGAGGGCACGAGATCAATCACAAAGATGCGCGAGACATCTATCCATGTTTCCCTCAAGGAAATCCGGGGAGAAACCCATTCAAATCCGCGGAATCGCACCGAGAACAAAGGCACGAAAACAAGCGCAAAAAGACTACGAAAAACACAACTCCGAATCTTCTATACAAACCAGGAAAGATTCACAAGGTCTAGCATGCCGCCCTAGCATCTATCCCTCTCAACAAATCTCTCATGAAGCTCTCACACTAGCCTAGAGAAAATGGAAGAAAAAAAAGCTACGAAAATGAGAAATGGGAGGGAGGAAATGAAACCCTAAGTCGCGGAGAGAGAGGGCCATCCACACACACTCATGGCTTATATATCAGGTCCCGCCGGAGTGGTAAATGACTCGACTACCCCTAACTTAACTACTGGCGATACAACCCACGTAGGGGCATTTAGGTAATGTTTGTGGTTCTTGCCATCGGACGGCCACGCCTTTGCCGCACCCCGCGTCCTCCCGACGCAAGCCATGCGATCCCGTCGCGTGTCCTCCGCTTCGAAGCTTCCCGACACGCCCGGATCCCGTCTCCGTCGTGTTGGGCCATCGGACTTGGTTTTGAGGCCTAATCCAAGAAACCGTCCACCGATGGTTTTGTGGGCAAACCACCAAACCCTGCGTGCCCGGTCCGGCCTCCCGCCAAACCACTTGACTCGACCGCCACCGTGCACCGGCTCGATTGTCCATGACTTCGTCTTGCTCGTGTCGCCACCATGTGGCCCGCACCCAGTCCCGCTGTCCACTGGGTCCCTCGAACCGAGCCTACTTGTCTCTCCATCTTTCGGAGGCCCCTCAAGGCTGAAGACCTTTCGCGCCTTTTCTTCACCTGCAACAACACGAACTAGGCCGCAGCCTACACCTGCGCACTAAGCCAAGAGTCAGTCCAACACCCGTTGTCAATCACTCGTCACTGAGGAGCGGTCATCCATCGACCACTGGGACGCTCCTGGTCCTCATCGGCGTAGTGCGACATGTGTGTGACGGCGGGGAAGGACGGGCAGGTGGCGGCGGTGGAGCTCAGATTGGGGAAGAAGAAGGGGGCAGGGGTCGGGGCGCCAGGGTGGAAGCATATTCATTCAGCAAGGGGCATTTTTGCAATGGAGCACTTGTTGGCGACGATGGTTAGTGTACCACTGTCGCCGGGGCGGATGCATATTCATTCGGCCAGGGGCATTCGGACAATGGAGCACTTATTAGCGATGATGGTTAGTCTACCTGCATCGCCTTTGTCGGTCGGGCAGGCCACGATTATCTTTTTTATATAGGCTTCTGACGCTGATGCGTGGGCCCAACACTATTTTTCTAAATTGAATCTTGCTTCCCTCAAATATTATACCCCATTAATAGCACCAAAAAATTCATAAAGATTATCAACAATTCATAGTTGGTAATTTAGTATTTGAATAAAATATCAACAGCCACACTTGTCTAACCAAATTTCGTAAAATTAGAATTTTAATCTCTTGTTTACGATGTAATAATTGTAATAACGTCTTAGTGTGCTCTAAAAAATCTACGAATTGATTTGGCAACACAATTTAAGTCCCTAAGCTTGTCTACAAAAATTTAAATGGTTTCGAAAACGAAAGATTATACTTGTGTACAAATGTCTACATCTCTCACATAGTTTCTTAGAATGTTACTTCAACATTGAAGTTTTCCACACTTTAAAACATATACGAACTCAAATGCATTTGAAATGTTAACATAACCTTATGTTCACCATAAGATTACAAAATGCAAAGTTTCATTAGTAATGGTTGTGTAAAACAAATATTGTTTAAATGTTGTACTTATAAGGAACAATATAAGGTGTATAAACAACATTCAAGAAATGGAAATACATACGAAAAAATGTCATAAATGAATAGATGTTGATTTTAGAAAAATTCAGAAAGAAATATCATTAAATTTGGATTATAGTTGACAGAGAAATATGTGATACAAAATTTGATTACATATTAAAAGGGGAAAAACAAACTGCCCGCCCCTTCATTGGCGACGGGTAGTTGTTAATCATTGTATATTTTGCACATCCGAACCTTTTTAATAAAAACTCCACCCCGCCTTCTGCCTTCTGACCCCTTCTCCGGCTTCCGCCTTCCTCGTCTCCGTCGCAGGTATGGCCCGCGACTCTAGGGGGAGGTTCTGCAAGGAGGAGGCCCCGCGGCCACATCCCTATCTGTCTTCCTCGGTGCTGCCCGCTATCCCCACCAAGGGAGTGAGGTTCTACGGTGACGAAGAGGAGCCATTCTAGCGCGCCGCCCCCGTGCGTCTTCCTGGGCACTCCATGGAAGAGCTTGGTTCTCCGTCTGCCTGGGGGAGCAAGCCGTACACGTGCGTAAGTCCCAAGTTGGAGGACTCCAGCGACACCCGCCATGGAGAGGCATGGTTGTTTTCCTCAATGCATAGGAAGAAGCGGTCCACGCGCATTGAGCTGAGCGCAGACTCCTCCAGTGACGACCCGGGCAGAAGAGTAGTGATGGTAGACCTCATCTCCTCCGGCAACGACTCTGGCGACAACCCCGGGGACGACTCCGGCGACGATTCTAAAGACCATGAGGCAAGTTCTCAAACCATCACGCACGATTTGTGATTGTACCTTCACATCTTCACTGATCAATTTTTCTAATGCATTAATTTCCATTTCATGTAGGAAGTTGGTTCACATGACATTGACAAGATTTGGACTGAAATCAACAAGCTCAAGGAATCGGGTGAAGAGAAGCAGGCAAGTTTTGAAACCAGTTAGAGCTAAAATAACTTTCTTGTAAATTACTATTGTTATGAAGCTTGCATCGTTATAATTTTTTCCTTTGTTTTAGGAATGTGGTGTTACTCGGGATGACATTGACTACATCTGGAATGGAATCGACAAGCAGGATGAGCAGCTTAAAGCCGCACAAAAGAGGCAGGAGATTGATCTTCTAAAGAAGAATGTTGAACTGACAAAAAGAGTTGCAAAACTAGAGATAAGGCTAGCTGAACTTGAGGCAGCAGCACAAAAGAAGCCATCTAGCTAGCTAACTAGTTCCCATGCAGCAACAATCTAGTTTGGTGATCGCCCAGCTGATGCAGTCTTATTTTGGTGATGTGCCCTGCTGATGCATGTTAGATGTAAATATGTTTGTTGTGAGTTAGTTTGCTTGGTGATGTGAACATGTGATGCATGTATCAACAGCCACACTTGTTTAACCAAATTTCTTAAAATTAGATTTTTTATCTCATGTTTATGATATACTATACTAGTAGTAGAGTAGTACTGTACTTGACTACATTACTCGTTTTAAGGCCCACACAAGCCCACTCGCGCTAGGTTAGTAGGGAAGGACGCCTCCCTTGACGCAGTCTCCTCCCACTCTCCCATCACGCCACCGCCACCTTCTCCATCTCGCCTTCGTCCCCTCACCTCCTACCACGCTGTGACGCATGCTACACCCCTTCACTGACACGCGCGCCACACCACGCTCGGGGCGATGCACACTACACCTCTAACAATGAGATCTGGAGGAGGGACCTAGCAGCGGTGATGGCTAAGACGGCGATGACTAGAACAGGGATCCAGCGACGACGACCACGATGATGACGACGACTAGGAGGAGGGATATAGCCACGAGGTCGATGCGAGGATGAGGACGTGGCGGCGAGCAAGCAACGACGAGGAGTAGAGATCCCTCCGCTCAGGAAGTGCGAAGGTCATTGGCGAATCTAGGATTTGGGTTTATGGTATGGCGCTCTAAGAAATGTCTTATACAATTCGGTAAATGCATTCTACCAACTCAGTAATAATTGTAAAATTAACAATAGTTCAGTAATAACATAATTTGTTATATTTGCTCGAGTTTATGGAATTAGGCCAAGCGTGCTTTTGCAGCACACATGTGTTCAGATAATTAAGTATACAACATATGCGTGCATATGGTTTTCTTTTTATATAAATGCGTATAAATATACTTGTACTTGTGGGAATTGGAGGGTATGTCGTGGTTCCTTTTTGTATAAGTACATGTGGACATACTTAGCTGTTGATGGTATACATACTTAGCATTTCCCTTTAGATTGACTCTTATATTTGGATTTGCTCTTGTTCCTATGTACATCTGCACATTCTCTCCAAGTTGAATAAGTACCTCATCAGCAACAGAGGCAGCCTGCATCTTCCTCTTTAAAATGGTATGGTCGCTTTGCGTGAACTAATTTTTTGGTTGCCGAATTTTCCATTTATGTTAATGGTTTACCAAGAGCCAATGGTATTACAGTGGGCTAAAGTAGTTACTGTGATTCCCATGACTATTAATTCACAGTATAAATCTGACTAGGACTACAGACCTAGGACACAAGATGAAGAAGAGGGTTATGGCACTGCTAGTGCACAACAAGACCAGGCAGGTGGGGCTCAGCATCGAGGCAGAGCGCTAAGGACATCCACAAAGTGGCCAAGTGACACAATGATAGTCACTGAGGTCGACATAGTGGGGATGCCAGTACCATTGACTCAAAAGTGCAGGTTCAGAGCACTTGCAGGGCTCGTTGCTAGACAAATGATACCTTTGAACTTGCCAGAAATCAAAGAACTAAGCAATGATGAAAAGTGGGACGTGTTTGTGTCGTATGGACCTCCCTAGGCCCACTACCTCGGTGGGTACCAGGATCCACTTCTCAGTGGGCCCCTGGTACTACTCGACTTGGGTCACACGGCACCTGATGGTGTGGGGCACAAGGACTACGGTGGAGGAGTACTCGGATAGGAAGTTGTGCATGTGCTGTACCATGTACAGAACTCCTAGACGTACACGATTAGTACTCTCTCTCCAAACCGACTTGTAACCCTGCCTCCCGGACTATATAAGGCGAGGCAGGGACCCCTATCTCTCTCATACGCATCATCTTGTAAACACACCCAATCAATCCAGAGCAACGCAGCATACCGAACGTAGGGTATCACGCACCTCGCGGCCCGAACCTGTCTAAATTGTGTCACGTGTCTCTTCCTTCGAGTTACCGATCTTGGCGAGGCCACATTCATCTACCTCGGGTACTCCCCTGGGTAGGTTGCTGGTCTAAAACACTGACACCTGGCGCGCCAGGTAGGGGCTATCGTCGAAGATTTCATGGCGAACTCGACAGCTTCAATTTGCATCAAGCCAATCGTCGCCTTTAACCACAGCGACGCCTTCGTCTTCGGGTCCTGGGTCTGCACCGCTGACGGTGCTGGGTCCTTCCAACGCCGCCTCACCATGACACCAAACCCAAGACCGGGCTCATGACACTTCCCGAGGTGATCATGAGCGATCTCACCGGAAACTTCGGCAAACCTTCGCTCTACAATCAGCACGCCGACTTCAAGTCCGGATATGCCTCCAACTCGAACTCGACATCCCATGGGCCATCGCATGCGAGTCGGATACTGAGCCATCGTGTGCTGACATCCCACTCCATGAGCACTTTTCATACGGCGTCTGCAATGCTAGCAGGGCTCATGCGGAGGCTCTCATTGCACAACGAGTCGGCAAGGAGATCGTCTGCGACTACACTTCGGACTCAAACCGTGCCTCCGGCTACTACTCGGACTCTTCCTACGAGTTCTACTTCGGATCGGACCCCGACGAGCCCGAGTCTGAGAACTCCATGACTGAGCAACCACTGTCAGGACCATCTACCGGCCTGGTTATAACATCTACACCCGCCAGCATATTCGTCTACTGGCCAGACCGAAAGCCTGCAGACTTGACAGGCGGGAACTCACGCTGTGTCGCCTATCTCGACTCACTTCCGTTCCAGGAGGGAACACCCCAAGCTCGAACAGAGGAGCACACTCCATTAGAGGTGGTGACTATTGCCTCCAGTCTCGGCACCCCTGATCGCCAAGTCTTCATGGCTGCCGGCGAGACGCCAGGACCTTCAGGGACCCGCCCCGACCGGTACTTTGAAGATATCTCAGCAGACGAGTTGTCTGCCAATGCACCCTCGGACGAAACCAACGACAACAAGAACGCCCGACGTGAGTGCAACAGGAAGCGGAACGAACGGCGTAGACGTCTCTGTGAAACCCTCCCTATACGGAATCTCATAGAGGCACTTGATCAAGTCGAAAGACGGATGCACACTACCTTCGAACAGTGCCATGTCTATCACCACAATAGCACGTTAGGCTCAGGGGGATGCGTGTGACAACCCACCCACGAAAATACCGTACTATCACCTAAATCCAATCCACTCTGGTCATTAAGCTATAGTAAAGTATCATCCGGTCGTTAGTTGCAAGGTTAACGCCCGGTAAATCATTTGGAGTTCATACAGAGGATCGACATATGCATTAAAACTCACACGAAGGCAAGTCCAGAGTACAACATGAGTTAAAAAATTTTATTACAAACCATTGTTCCTGACGTGGAGTAAAGGTTCAGAGTTCGAAAACAGCGGAAATAAATTAATCTAGCGCAAAGGTAAACATCACAGGAGGCCATCCATGATGTCGTCACTTGTCGTCATCCACCCGGTCGACGACACCTGCACAACAGTTTTAAAGCAAGGCTGAGTACACTAATACTCAACAAGACTTAACAGTCGGGTGATAAATACATCATGAAACTCTAGACATGAAAGCTTTTGGTCAGTGGAGTTTCTTTTGCTGAACAGGTACTAAGAGTAGGTCCTTACTTTCAATGTTTTAGCACAAGTTCTAATTGATTACCATTTCTAAATGTGCCAACTAATTCAATCAAGAATTTGACAAGTAATTAATTCATACAACAATATTCACCAAGTTCCATCATTGCGGGATATCATGGCAAGTTGATTAAGCAGTCTCGGATAACGGTGAGAGGCCAACAATCGATTGATTTAAACCTTGCAAGGTAAACCTAAACACACGGTAGGAGGCCCCCGCAAGGACAACTTCCTAGGCAGTTCCCAAAAGTCCTCGGGTTGGGAACAGAGCCTACAGTCTTGGGTACAAGGTTAGCTGGCATACCCCGCGAGGCACCCAGTCTCACACATGCACCCCCCCTTCCCGGTAGCTAGTCGGTTAGGTGAATATTCAAGAGTAGTAGTGAAAAGCTCCCACGCCGTCTCATTAAGGTACTAGGCTTACCGGTCCCATTCCCGGCAAGGGCTTAGTACGTTCAAAGGCTTAGCCCACGAAAGCCACTGGACCGGAGCTCAAATCCCATGCTCTTACCACATGAGCAATCCATTTATAAAGATCTTATGATTCCAACATAAGAACCTATTCTCGCGAGTGACGAACATCACTCGACTTGTACCGGTCCTATAGCATAGTAGCTACCGACCTAGCATACTAGTGATAGAGCATAGGTACCTAGGGATCATACATCTAGGGTTTCAATTCAACTCCTGAAACGTAAATGCACAATCAGAGCAAGCATAATTGCATAAGTTTAAAAGACAGGGTTAATGATCGGGGGCATGCCTTCGCTGGCAAGGTTGGCCTTGGGCCCTTCTGGACTTGGGTCCAGGTCCTGAGCTACGTCCACGTACTGCAGCTCTTCGTCGGCACCTTCGACTCCTCCTTCTGGCAAGAGCGTACGTCTACTGTCAGAAAGATCTACACGAAGATGCAAATGCAGGGTTTATTTGTCGATTTTTAATTTGATTAACTACAAACAATAAATGACAACCATGGGAGTGCATAGGTTGGGCACATTCACCTAGATAAGAAATACATTCAGCATACTCTTCCAAAAAGAAACAATATGCAGTTCTTTATTAAATATTCTTTTTGGATAGTGACTGTGTACATATATATATATAAGTAATTTAATTTAACTCCACAAACAGTAGTGGGTGGGTACATTTAGCCTTTTAAAATGATTAACAACCACTCACAAGGTTATTATGGATGAGTTGGTGACTTTTCCCATTTAAAAGACTATTAAGCCCTTAATGGCCCCCGTAGCTTTCATTCATGAAATTAATTAATAAAATGCAGTGGAGGGGTGTGTTAAACACTAAACACCTATGACAAGCCACTGGACATACATGCATGCTTTGGATAGATAGAAATTAATTATTTTTGAAAATAACAAAAGCTAACTAGCAGGACAAGGTAAATGCACACAAAAATAAATACTCATCAAAATGATCCAAACATTCTCGCACATGTTATATGGTCCAAAACTAACCTAGGAATGCAGCATATACACTTAGAACTATTGGGAAACTTGAGGTATGTATTTTCAAAGAATATCAATCATAATTCAAGAATAATTATTTATGTTAACTATAAAATGGTGATTATTTGCCCAAAGATGTGTTTTGGAATAACAAGACAGTATGCAAAAGTTGGTTGCAAATATCTACTTATTTTTAGCTACAAAAATCATTTATGCAGATTCTGTAGAAATGGAAAACAATTTTTATAACAAGATTTACAACGTAACTTGGTGCAATTTATGGTACAGGAGCTGGCCATGACATGACACACAACATATCCAAAAAATAGCTACAGAGGATTTAAGGATTTTAAGATATTGCAGATCTAGGTATTTCATGTATCTATTTTTCAGGCACAAACTATCAGGAACTAGCTGAGCCAAGAATAACAAAAGTTGTAGTCTTTTTCACAACGAATCCAACAAAATTCGGTTGGCATTTTTCTAATTTTCATACGATTTTCTACGGATTTTACAAGATTCTGCAAAACAGCAACACTATTGGAGATCCACTTTTGCACCGGGGTCCCTAGAAAGTTTTTCAGATTGACAACCATACCCTCTGTTTACACAAAACACCCTAGAAGCAAAACAGACCTTGCAATGTGGTCCTTTGCGCGGTGACCGGTGCAGCCGGCGGAATTCCGGCAAGGTCCGGCGGCGGGGCTGATCGAGAGTGGGCGCGGGGTGGTCCAGGGGCTGCCCTAGGCCGATGTGGGAGGTTGGGCCGGGCGGAGATGCGGCCGGCGATGGCCGTCGGCGACGCACCGGCGGCGCCCGCGGTAGCCTGTTGTCCAGGGAGGGGAGGCTCAAGTTGTGGCCGGGAGCGGCACGGTTCGGTCCAGGGCACTGCGAGGAGTTAGCCTAGGGGTCGGGTTGGAGCTAGGCGCGAGCGGACAAGGGGTCTCACCGGCGGCGGCGCGGCAATGGCGGAGGCGAGCTCAGAGAGGCGGCGCCGCTTGAGTGCGCGAGGCAAGGGGTGACGGGCCCCTAATAGGCGACGTGAGCGCGCCGGCTAGTGGCCAGTGGACCAACGGAGTGCCTCGGTATGCGCGTGACCGGACGGCGGCGGGTGGACCGGTGGTCCAAGGCGTGCATGGACGGCGGTGACTCGGGGCGCGGCACGTGGTGGGGCGCGGAGGTCAAGGCGTCTCGGGGCGTGGGCGGCACGGGGAAGGGCGGCCCTCGGACGGCGCGCGGTACGGACGCCGAGACGGCGGGGTGCGAGGCGCGGGGACGGCGGCGGCGCGGCACCGGTGCGCGCGCGGGGCACGACGTCGCGGCGAGGCGCGGCACGACGTCGGCCAGCCAGCGACTGTGTCGCAGTACCCTCCTTTGAACGCGTCAAACTCCAAAAAATTGTACAGAAGTGCTCGAAGTGGTGAATAGGAAAGTTGTAGATCTTACTACCCTATACCACTTTCACAAAGGCCGTATGGTGTTTTTCTCAACGGATTGTGCACGACCTACTGCCAAACTTTGAATGTCGCCATGTTTCGGTGAACAGGAGTTGCTGACGGTTGACCGAGTTTTTCACCAATTTCTACTCAAAATTTGAAATGCCAATCTACATGAAAGTTGTGTCCCTCAACAAACTGGACAACTTTCATAAAGGTAGATTTTGAAGTGTTTAGGTGAAATTTGGAGAACGCGGCAAAAGTTCCGGAAGACATTCGCCGGCGTCAGTGTCTAAGTGGGGTTTGACCATGTCTTTGACCAAGAGTTGACCACGGGTGTGTGTAGACTTGGTCTAGGGGTTCAATAGGGTTCATTGGCGAGGTTTTCAAGGTGATGACCCAGGTTTACCTAGGTTCGACCAGTGTCAGCCGGTTTGACTCGGCGGATTCGGTCATTAGCAATAATGACGCTAATTAAAAACCTAAGGCGTCACAGCCTACCCCCCTTAAGAAGAATCTCGTCCCGAGATTTGAAATTACAAGAGGAAGTGGGGGTGTGGTTCTTGGATAGAGACGTTACCCATAGAGTTATCAGTTTCTTGCCGTGAGCACACTTAGCTGCTCTGAGGTTTGATCCTGATGCTGGAGATTTGGGCAGTTATGTATGTAATGCCCGGGTTGTCTACAATTGTAGCACAAACGGGGTGGAAGGTCTCCGGGCTTGGAAATTTTTTGCTAGTCTTTCTTGATGAGGCGAAGCTTCTTCTTCTTTTTCTTTCTTAACCTCGCCACTTGTGAGAGCTTTTCACCAACAGGGAGCTGAGCAGCCTTGCCAGTGCTACATCTTCGTTTGCCTTCACGCGGACGAGTCTCCTAACAGTTAATTTCCCACTCACTTACATCTATCTCAGATAATACTCGCTTGTTGTTCAGACTTGCCCTCTCTTCTTTTCTAAGGTCCATTGGTAGTTGAGAAAGTGGTGATATGGAGTCGGAGGCCTGGGGTTGGTCTTGATTAACATACTCCACCGACAGATTGAACAACCGGGCTTGTTCGACCATAGAGGCAGATAAGGACTGAGAGAGACTGTCTACCAAACTAGTTTGTGAGGGTTCCCCATAATGCCCTTCGATGATATCGTACACCATCTGGTTCAGCATGGAATTTTGCCCCTCAAACAGCTGAGTTGCGCCGACAATGGCGTTTATGTCACTCTGGGTAGGTACTTTGGGTGAACAGGGCTTGGAAGGTCAGAGCTTCTGTTGCATCGGCGGCATTTGCTGTAGTTGTTGGGCCGTCCGCTGTTGTGCTTGCAGGATCTGGCACAACACGTTGGTATGCGCTGCCACGAAAGCTTCGGTCAGCGTCGTGGGCAGTGGTAGCATTAGATCACCACTACCCGATGCATCAAAACCATTGGGGTTACTCCGCGCTGGTTTGAACATCTGAAAATTAAGTCCCTAAATAGTACATGTTCAGAATCTCACCCAGAAACTCACAATTCGGACATGCACTACGAAACTCGTTCACGGTAAGTAATGCGAACCGGACAACAAAACAGTCACAAGTATCAACTTGGTAAGGCTCTGTTTACACGTCCCAATATTGGGAATTCAGATGGAACCAGGGTACAAGGTACGTTCTCTACTACCTCATCGCCGTTCATGAGGAAGCGGTTGATGAAGGTGCACATGAACAGCTAATAGCAGACAGATTCCGCCTATGATACAGAGATACATCCCCACCAACGTCCAGCGAAGCGTCTCGAACTCTTCCAAGGACTGAGTCATGGGTGTCAGCTTGGCTTGAGTCCTTCTTCCGGGCCACTTCCGAGCTTCTACTCGACGAGGTGGACGAAGATGGAGGAACAACTTGCTTAGCAAGGAACGGAATAGATGGGAGAGATGCTCTAGTGGCAGGGTGGCCAAAACCAACTGGGAAAGAACGAGAGTGGAGGGGATGCCGAGCCCGGACGGACATGGAGCTTTCGTATCGGCGGTTCTGGAAAAGGGGATTCCCTTTTATGGCTGCTGCGGGGCTGCAACGGTCATTTAACCAGCCGGGTATCTAGTGTAGACAACACGGAGCTCAACAATGGCCAGCCCGTGAGGTCTCGGCATCGTGAGTACGGTTGCGGACGAAGATGGCGGAGTGACGTCACGGCGTCGTACGATCGGGTCACTTATGATGATGAGGTTCAACGGTCTAAAGAATTGACCGTGATGGGGAGAAGAACGAGAAAGCTCAGTGTACAACGCTTTACGTTCGCGATGGCAACAAAGAGAAGCTTAACAAAAGCTTCGATCGATCCTGGGTGTACTTCCTTGCTCGCTTCCGAGGATTCGAAGGTTATGGATACGGATCAAGACATAAATGCGATGGATGACTTCTCCACATTGACTTTTCGAGAACCTTGATTGCTCGAGAAAATTTCTACTTTTACTGCTTCCACTTGGCTTAGCAGGAAGGGAATTGATGCTACAAGGTCGTCGAGATTTGCGGCATGAGGCCAAGTCGATAGGGATTCCCAAATGACCATTACGAAGAAAATGAAGGCTAATAAAAGAGTTCCATAATTTCTTGTACGAAAGATAATTTCAGGCAGGAACTTCAGAACCATCTTGCTCACACCTTTACCTAACTTGTGAGTTTGAGGTGTTGACAAATCCTTATCTTGAGATGCAATAATTTTAAAAGTTGGTGCGACGCACACGCTTGAGAAGACACTATGCACATGCTCGTATGGTATGGTTCTCATGATGCACGTAAGAATGACCCGGTTACCCATATGATGAGTTAGTGATTGCGAGGGCAATCATAGGCTGAGAAGGATCTAAGTGGCGAGTCGCTTTCTCACAACCAAGATACCTAGCGCACCCCTAGTGGCGATCACATGGCTGCAGCACACATAACACCCTAGGTTCTGTCGTGGTACCTTTGGCTATGGGGTAGCAACATAACCAATCAAGAGAGGTAGAGTAAGAGTACGGAGTTTTCATGCGGATGCACGTTAGTATGTCGAAGGTTCCCAAATGCATATGCTATGCAGTGCATGCCCAAAAGCAACATTTATTTTAATTCACAAGGTTGTGAGCAAGACCAGAAAGAATAAGTTCAGGACTGAGGATTCGATTGGATCTTTGATTGGCACGAAATTTTTGGACCACAAAACTTCGATTTGATCACAACTAGCATAAATAATGACTTACGAAGATCACTGCTGAAAGAGATGTTTTAATCCAGGCATTACATCGATGAGGGTTTTCAGAATTACCAAACAACGTTTGGAATTACATTGCAAACTAGCTGCACAACAAGGTTCCTAGTTCAACCAACCGCAATAGTTAACCACACGCGGTTATTGTACACTAGGGTTCCTTACAAACACTACACTCTTACGACTCAAAATTTTATTTACCACATACCAACTTCCTGGGGTTGGATCTTCCACGTTGTGGGACCATGGTGACTCGGGTCCAGACTCAATTCCAGATTCTCCATGGATGTCCTCGGCATTTTCTTCTCCTGCTGGTCTAGGAATGACAGGTTCCGGAGGTGTAACTGCTATAGCTTCCAGTTGATTTTCTAGTTCAAGCATATACTGGTCGTTATGCTGCAATAAGAAATTCTGCTCATGTATGATCTCACTCAACTCTTGTATCTTTGCCTTGTCCTGCGTCTTTCCTTCTTGAGAGTAGCTATCATGGCTCGGGCTTCCTTCGATGCTTGAGCTGTACACTCCATTTCTTTAACTTTGTGTCTATAGATCTGGTGTCTATAGAATACACTTTCTCCCACCATTCGTCGGTAGGTGTCGTACATGGCTTCTGAAAAGCGGACTGAGGTGACAAGATCAGGACTATAGTGAGAGTTGCTCTGGGCTGGAAGGATAGCTTCACATTCGACACCAGGTGCAGTGTGTCACTCAGGTACAGGAATTACTTTGGCTGCAGAGCCGACTACCTCAGCAGGGTGCTTCCCACAAAAATTTGTGAGTGCTTCGAGAGCAGCCTTCTACACCGTGTCGGTCAAGTTTCGCCCTTGTGCCTTACACTCCCACTCTTCCCAAGCAGGATTGGTCGGGCACACTGAAATCTTCACCTTTACTTCACAACGAAGGAGTTGGCCTGTGGTCATGATCTCACATGTCGAGTACTCTGGGTAAGTGGTGTACCCAAAGTCCTTCAGGGTGTCCCACAAATGTGCAGGAAATCCACCCTCCTCGAGGTAGTTCACGAGAGTCCATGAGTCCACATCAACCGACGCAGATCCAGCGTTGTCCATCTGGACATAACGACAAAAGTGAGAATCCGTCGGGTGCGAGTGTACAAGGGTAACTCGATCCACGAATAAGGGTAAGGGTTAAGGTATGGGGTAACCATGTATACTAATATACCATCGTATGCTGAACTCAAACGAGCAGGCATACCTAATGATACAAAGTTCTGGTAATCGGAAACCGAACTTCCTAACTCAAACCAGAGTCCAACACTTCTCAAAATTGCGTAGTAACTTAGCAAGGTTATGAGACTCAAGTTGGGTATGCGAGGTTGAGCTAGAAGATTAGGAAAGGTGATATCTAAGCAAGATCTCAAATGGTTCTAGTAAGATAGCAAGACAAGGGTTGACTAACCGAGCATAACTTGTGGTAGACCTAAGTTATGGTCGTGAACTTCGGCGAGCAGAACTAGATTAGATTGGAGCAACCTAGATAGAGATCACCTAGACAAAAGATTCTTAGACGAGGACAGCAATCTAAGCAACAACTCTAATAAATTTTATGCACAACAACACATCTACACTTGAGAGGCTAGGCAGGACAAAACACACTATCACTATTTTACCTTATAGAGCATAGAAACAGATATGAGTTCAGTTTAGGTTCTTCCACGACTTTTAGCATGATGCAAGACGTCCTATGCGTCCTCACAAGGCATTCAACCAAAACTCGAAGTTAGCGCCGGTGGCATGGCACATACACGTATCTCCCTATAATAACTAGTCGAGCACTAGTCGATGCTCACATAGCGACTTACCAAACGAGGTTAGGGTACCTGTAGAAGATCACCGAACACAACGAACCTTTCATGCCAGCACTCATGAAAGCGTTCACATACATTACTGTTCACTATAGAAACGGCATCCATGCGTTAAGCCATTGCATGGACAGCGTCCAACCTCAAACAGTCTCCGTTTGAATGGAGTGTATCCTTGCCTCGCATTTTCGACATGCAGAATGCTCACGTATAAAACACATGGCGACAACACAACTCATAACCAGACGCGAAGGTGGGATCCGTGGAATGGATCACTCCACCAACCCCCGCAATTCTCGTGATGCGGCACAACACACGTATAAAACACGTGGCTCGTCTAGTTTGGTTGTGCAAGAAAGTTAGTCTGATATAAAGTATATGTGCTGGAAGTTAGCAAAATAAACCATAGGTTAATAAGCCACCTAAAAGAACCCAAGAATTCCCTCTATGGCCTCTTGGTCTAGTTTATCCTTAACGGACCAATGTGTTTTGCAAATCCAAACAATTTTGGCAAATTTTATTAAAAAATCATGCAGTTAAGATTGTTAATTAAGCTTTGGTGCATATAATCGCTCTGATACCAGCTGTGACAACCCGCCCAGGAAAATACCGTACTATCGCCTAAAACCAATCCACTCTGGTCATTAAGCAATAGTAAAGTATCATCCTGTCGTTAGTTGTCGGGTTAACGCCCTGTAAATCACTTGGAGTTCATACAGTGGATCGACGTATGCATTAAAACTCACGCGAAGGCGAGTCCAGAGTACAACATGGGTTAAAAACATTTTATTACAAACCATTGCTCCTGACGTGGAGTAAAGGTTCAAAGTTCGAAAAGAGCGGAAATAAATTAATCTAGCGCAACGGTAAACTTCACAGGAGGCCATCCGTGATGTCGTCACTTGTCTTCATCCACCCGGTCAGTTGATTAAGCAGTCTCGGATAATGGTGAGAGGCCGACAATCGATTGATTTAAACCTTGCAAGGTAAACCTAAACACACGGTAGGCGGCCCCCGCAAGGACAACTTCCCAGCAAGTTCCCAAAAGTTCTCGGGTTGGGAACAAAGCCTACAGTCCTGGGTACAAGGTTAGCTGGCATACCCCGCGAGGCACCCAGTCTCACACATGCACCCCCTTCCCGGTAGCTAGCCGGTTAGGTGAATATTCTAGAGTAGTATTGAAAAGTTCATGCGCCGTCTCATTAAGGTACTAGGCTTACCGGTCCCATTCCCGGTAAGTGCTTAGTACGTTCAAAGGCTTAGCCCACGAAAGCCACTGGACCAGAGCCCAAACCCCATGCTCTTACCACATGAGCAATCCATTTATAAAGATCTTATGATTCCAACATAAAAACCTATTCTCGCGAGTGACGAACATCACTCAACTTGTACCGGTCCTATTGCATAGCAGCTGCCGACCTAGCATACTAGTGAAAGAGCATAGGTACCAAGGGATCATGCATCTAGGGTTTCAATTAAACTCCTGAAACGTAAATGAACAATCTGACCAAGCATAATTGCATAAGTTTAAAAGATGGGGTTAATGATCCGGGGCTTGCCTTCGCTGGCAAGGTTGGCCTTGGGCCCTTCTGGACTTGGGTCCAGGTCTTGAGCTATGTCCACGTACTGCATCTCTTCGTCGGCACCTTCGTCTCCTCCTTCCCGCGCGAGCGTACGTCTACCGTCAGAAAGATCTACGCGAATATGCAAATGCAGGGTTTATTTGTCGATTTTTAATTTGATTAACTACAGAGAATAAATGACAACCATGGGGTGCATTGGTTGGGCACATTCACCTAGATAAGAAATACATTCAGCATACTCTTCCAAAAAGAAACAATATGCAGTTCTTTATTAAATATTCGTTTTGGATAGTGACTGTGTACATATATATGTAAGTAATTTAATTTAACTCCACAAACAGTAGTGGGTGGGTACATTTAGCCTTTTAAGATGATTAACAACCACTCAAAAGGTTATTAAGGATGAGTTGGTGACTTTTCCCAATTAAAAGATTATTAAGCCCTTAATGGCCCCCTTAGCTTTCATTCATGAAATTATTTAATAAAATGCAGTGGAGGGGTGTGTTAAACACTAAACACCTATAACAAGCCACTGGACATACATGCATGCTTTGGATAGATAGAAATTAATTATTTTTGAAAATAACAAAAGCTAACTAGCAGGACAAGGTAAATGCACACAAAAATAAATACTCATCAAAATGATCCAAACTTTCTCACACATGTTATATGGTCCAAAACTAACCTAGGAATGCAGCATATACACTTAGAACTATTAGGAAACTGGAGTTATGTATTTTCAAAGAAAATCAAGCATAATTCAAAAATAATTACTTCTGTTAATTATAAAATTGTGACTATTTCACCAGAGATGTGTTGTGGTTTAACAAGACAGTATGAAAACGTTGGTTGCAAAAATCTACTTATTTTAGCTACAAAAATCATTTATGCAGATTCTTCAGAAATGGAAAATATTTTTTTAAAATCGATTTACAACATAACTTCGTGCAATTCTTGGTACAGGAGCTAGCCATGACATAGCACACAAGATATCCGAAAATTAGCTACAGAGGATTTATGGAATTTGAGATATTGCAGATCTAGGTTTTTCACATTTCTATTTTTCATGCAAAAACTATCAGGAACTAGCTCAGTCAAGAATAACAAAAGTTGTATGATTTTTTACAAAGAATCCAACAAAATTGGGATTGCATTTTTCAGATTTTTCTACAATTTTCTACAGATTTTACAAGATTCTGCAAAACAACAACACTATTGGAGATCCACTTTTGCATTGGGGTCCCTGGAAAGTTTTCAGATTCACAACCATACCCTCAGTTTACACAAAACACCCTGGAAGCAAAACAGACTTTGCAATGTGGTCCTTTGCGCGGTGACCGGCGCGGCCGGCGGAATTCCGACGAGGTCCAGCGGCGGGGCTGGCCGGGAGTGGGTGCGGGGAGGTCCGGGGGGTGCCCTAGGCCAATGTGGGAGGTTGGGGCGGGTGGAGATGCGGCCGGCGCGGCCGGCTGTCGGTGGCGCACCCGGGCGGCGGCCGCGGTAGCCTACCGTCCGGCGAGGGGAGGCTCAAGTTGTGGCTGGGCGTGACACGGTTCGGTCCACGGGACTGCGAGGAGTTAGCCTAGGGGTCGGGTTGGAGCTAGGCACGAGCGAACAAGGGGTCTCACCGGCGGCGGCGCAGCAATGGCGGAGGCGAGCTCAAGGAGGCGGCGACGCTTGAGTGCACGAGGCAAGGGGTGATGGGCCTTTTATAGGCGACGTGAGTGCATCGGCTAGTGGCCAGTGGACCGACGGAGTGCCTCGGTATGCGCGCGACCGGAAGACGGCGGGTGGACCGGCGGTCCAAGGTGTGCGTGGACGGCGACGACTGATGGCGCGGCACGTGGCGGGGCGCGGAGCTCAAGGCGTCTCGGGGCATAGGCGGCACGGGGGAAGTCGTGGCCTCGGACGGCGCACGGTACGGACGCCGAGACGGCGGGGTGCGGCGCGGGGACGGCGCGCCGCCGCGCGCGCGCGGCGTACGACGTCGCGGCGAGGCGTCGGCCAGCCCGCGACTACGTTGCAGTACCCTGCTTTGAACGCGTCGAACTCCAAAAAATTGTATAGAAGTGCACCAAGTGGTGAATAGGAAAGTTGTAGATCTCACTACCCTCTACCACTTTCACAAAGGCCGTATGGTGTTTTTCTCAATGGATTGTGCACAACCTGCTGCCAAACTTTGAACGTCGCCATCTTTCGGTGAACAGGAGATGCTTACGGTTGACCGAGGTTTTACCAATTTCTACTCAAAATTTGAAATGCCAATCTACATGAAAGGTGTGTCCCTCAACAAACTGGACAACTTTCATAAAGGTAGATTTTGAAGTATTTAGGTGAAATTTGGAGAACGCGGCAAAAGTTTCGGAAGACATTCGCCGGCGTCAGTGTTTAAGTGGGGTTTGACCGTGTCTTTGACCAAGAGTTGACCAGGGGTGTGTAGACTTGGTCAAGGGGTTCAATAGGGTTCATTGGCAAGGTTTTCAAGGTGATGACCCAGGTTGACCTAGGTTCGACCAGTGTCAGCCGGTTTGACTCGGCGGATTCGGTCATTAGCACTAATGACGCTAATTAAAAACCTGGGGCGTCACAATGCGTGCGGGAGAAATCATCGCCAAGCTCGCGGATGACGCCTACTCCATGAGAGTCGACAACAGAGTCGCTCAAGTGCCTCCTCTCAGAACTTGTGAACCAGACAACCATGAAGCCACAAGTCGCAGTGCCTCATGTCTAATGGACACAACCGTACTCGAGGAGAACTCTCACAGAACCTCAACCCTATTAGGGCATCAGCTAGAGGACCCTCTCAGGGCGGTAACGGTGGGGGCGTTGCTAGTGGTAGTCGCTAGTGGCGGAGGCAGCGGCGGCGAGAGCTTCTCACATGGGGCTGGCAGGAGAGCCGGTGGCGGAGGCGATCGTAGAGGCCGAGGGCACGCAGACAGCCACGTGACTGGCGCCTCACGTAACGACTACGTTGCCCGCAACAGAATTGAAGAAATACGACGCAAGAAGTCCTCCACGGCAGGCGAAAATGACAGCTTCCCCACCTTCTCTGCTCAACTTCGCAATCTGCTTCTCCCAGAGAAATTCAAGCTTCTGGGGATCACCAAGTACGATGCGAATCAAGACCCAGTTCAATGGCTCAGATGCTACACCCTCTCCATCAAAAATGCTGGTGGCAACAACTACACGAAGTGCCTCTACTTCCCCTTATGTCTGGACCAAGATCCACTTACATGGCTCGAGTCGCTCGAGAAGTAATCGATCGACAAGTGGGACCAGCTCAAGGATCAGTTCACCAGCAACTTCGTGGGCGCCATGGGGCGCTCGGGTACTCGCATGGACCTGGCTATAGTGAACCAGGAACAGGCCGAGACCCTACGCAAGTACATGTGGTGCTTCTTCGATAAGTGCGCCACTGTAGTCGATGTTACCGACAAGGAGGTCATCGACCTTTTCCAAGACGGGCTCTACCATCGTCGCACCTTTGAAGACTACGGTCGCCGCCACCCGAGTTCTATCACCAACCTCAAGGACATGATCACTTCACGGGCCGATGAAGAAGAAAAGGCAAACACCAAGTACGATGCCATTCGCGGCAAGAACAAGCAAAACACGGGCGACAGCAATGACAACAACAGAGATCAAGGTGGTCGCAACAACAACTACTCGGGTCCTAACCGCAAGCGCCAGCTAGACAACACAGTCGCGGCTATCCAGCGCCCTATGAAAGACAACTCGAAGAAGACCTCTGACTGGTTCAAAGAACTGTTGAAAGAGAAGTGCCAGTGGCACCTAGAGGGCAACCACACCACCGAGCAGTGCTACCAGCTCCGCGCGAGAACTCAAAGACTCTCCAGACCCACGGCCTCCTCACGGCAAGAAAGGCAAGAAAAAAGCCGACGAGGGCAACGGCGACTTCCAAGAACTCGACAAGACGGTGAATGTCCTCTTAGGCGGACTACCTACTAGGCGGTCTCAGATGGCCATCAGACCGGAAGTCTTGAACATTGAACCAGTGATCCCAACCCCTCTCAGGTGGTCGGAGGTACCCATCACCTTTTCTCGCGTGGATCAATGGACAAGCTTCTCCGAGCTAGGACGTTTTCCACTCGTCCTGAAACCAATAGTCGCGGGCTCCAGACTAAACAAAGTACTCATCGAAGGTGGGAGCGGGCTCAACATCCTTTTCACCAAGACCTTGAAGAAGATGAAGCTCGACATCACTCACATGCTCACCAAGAGCACATCGCCTTTCTACGGCATCGACCCCCGGAACGCGGCTCTTCCACTGGGTTCAGTGGTCCTACCAGTGACCTTCGGGGAAACCAGGGAGAACTACCACACCGAGTACATCAAGTTCGACGTTGCAGACTTGAAAACATCCTACCATGCCATCCTCGGCAGACCAGCTATCGCCAAGTTTATGGCGGTACCCACTACACGTACTTGGTACTCAAAATGTAAAGTCCTGCTGGTGTACTCTCGCTCCAAGGGGACTTAAAGATATCTTTTGACTGCGACACAGTGGCTGTGGAACTCGCAGCTACCAAAAAAGTACCCAACGCAATGATGGAGATCTATGTTGCATCCAAGAAGCTTGCCCCAACTGAACTCGAGATCCAAGAGAAGTCTGACAAAGCCAACAAGCCTCAGCCATCTAAGGAAGTGCAACTCAAGGCGATCGACCTCGGGACAGGCGACAGCAACAAGACTACCATGATCGGGGCGAGCCTTGACCCGAAATAGGGAGATGTGTTCGTCAGTTTCCTTCGGGCTAACCAAGACATCTTCGCTTGGAAGCCAATGGACATGCCAGGGGTGCCCAGGAGGCTGATCGAGCACTCACTCAACATCGACCCTAAAGCTACCCCGAAACGACAACATCTCTGCCGTTTTGCCGACAAACGATGGGACACCATCTAGAAGGAACTCGCCAAACTACTCACAGTCGGCTTCATCAGAGAAGTCTTCCATCCTGAGTGGCTTGCCAACCCCGCCCTTGTCCGCAAGAAGAACACGAACGAGTGGAGGATGTGTGTCGACTACACCGACCTCAACAAGCACTGCCCCAAGGACCCCTTCGGGTTGCCGCAGATCGATCAAGTCATCGACTCCAGGGCGGGCTGCGACCTGCTCTGCTTCCTCGACTGCTACTATGGGTACCACCAGATTGCTATCAAGGAAGAAGACCAGGAGAAGACCGTATTCATCACCCCGTTTGGCGCCTATTGCTACACGACAATGTCGTTCGGGTTGAAGAACGCCGGTGCTACCTACCAGCGAGCTATTCAAAAGTGTTTCAAGAAACAACTCAACAAGAACGTCGAGGCTTATGTGGATGACGTGGTCATCAAGAACCGAAATTCCGACATGCTCATCGCCGATTGTGAAGAAACTTTCGCATCTTTGCAGGAGTACTAATGGAAGCTCAGCTCGAACAAGTGCGTCTTCGGCGTACCTTCAGGAAAACTACTCAGCTTCATTATTAGCCATCGCGGCATCGAAGCCAACCCTGACAAGATCTCCACCATCACCAAGATGAAAGCTCCCACCTGCATCAAAGACGTGCAAAAGCTTACCAGGTGTATGGCGTCCCTGAATAGATTCATCTCGAAGCTTGGAGAACGGGGGCTACCCTTCTTCAAACTACTGAAGCATCAGGAGAAGTTCATGTGGACACAGGAAGAAGATCAAACTCTGGCTCAGCTCAGGGACTTCCTATCCAAGCCACCAGTCCTCACGGCTTCCCGCAAAAAGGAGCAGCTACTGCTATACCTCACTGCGACTACTCACGTGGTCAGTACTGCCATCGTCATTGAGCGGCAGGAAGACGGCCACGCCTACCCAGTCCAGCGACCAGTCTACTTCGTCAGCGAGGTCCTATAGAAATCTAGGGCATGCTATCAACCAGTACAGAAGCTACTGTATGCAGTGCTCATCACCTCACGGAAGCTACGACACTACTTCCAGGGGTACTCAATCTCCGTCGTCACCGACTACCCGCTCAGTGACATCCTACGGAACCAAGATGCTACTGGAAGAATCTCCAAATGGGCAGTCGAACTCAGCGCCCTCAACATCGACTTCAAGCCACGAACAGCCACCAAGTCACAAGCACTAGTCGACTTCATGGCGGAGTGGCGGGAAAAAAACTACCAACTCCAACCGAGCGACCCGAGCATTAGGTGATGTACTTCGACGGCTCACTCAAGCTTAAGGGCGTGCTGCAGGGGTACTCTTGATTTCCCCATAGGGCGAACAACTCAAGTACGTCCTGTATATCTTCTGTAAGGTCTCAAACAACGAAGCTGAGTACGAAGCTCTACTACACGGGCTCTGCCTCGCAATCTCTCTAGGCATCAAGCTACTACTAGTCTACGGCGACTCCGCAGTGGTCATCAACCAAGTTAACAAATCATGGGATTGCAACAAGGAGAACATGGACGCCTACTGCCTAGAAGTCCGCAAGCTCGAGAACAAATTATAAGGTCTTGAGTTCCATCGCGTCGTCCACGACAACAACGTCACAGTGGACGTCTTGTCAAAGCTTGGTTCTACTCATGCACAAGTACCGCCTGGAGTCTTTGTCCACGAGCTTCACGCGCCATCCATCCCGGAGCCGGTGCCCACGACCACTGACCCAGCACCTCCTCAAGCTGGCCAGGAGGTCATGATGATAGACGTGGGCTGGCGACAACCCTGCATCGACTACAGCCGCGAGCAGAAGGTTCATCAATAAGTACTCAACATGCTAGTTGTGGCATACCTTTATTCTTCTGGCGCAATGACTTGTTCTTGCAAATCAAGTCATCGCTCTTTGCCTGCATCTCTTTTACCTCGTTGTGGTACTGGGCGAAGGCCCCATCCAACTTGGATTGCAGCATGGCGGAGTGCTTTCTGGCCTTGTTGAGTTCTTTCTCCAGCGACTCTACCGGGAGCACTGTGTCGCCATATCCCTGGATCATATCGGATTTCTGTCGGGATCTCTCTACGACATCCTGCCGAAGGCAACAACCATTACTTGGGTACCCAGTTCTTGCGATATTGGACTACTCAAGGGTACTGTCACGTACCTTCATCCACTGCTCAGCCCGGCGCATCGACTCCAAGTTGCGGGCCACCATCGCCGGGTCAATGAGGTCATCTGCCAGAAGTTCGAGCCCACCACGACTAGTCGCTGCGGTCTCTGACATCAGCACCGAACAGATTGGCTCCACGTCTTGAATCTCCGGCGACTAGACGACAACGTCCATGCTCGACTCTGGCAGCGTGTCGTCACGCACCTCTTCCGTGGCCTCGGGGGCCACTATCACCGCCGGTCCGGAAGCTGCTTCCTCCAGCACATCGACTTCAGGAAAGATGCCTTTGACCGGCACGACTTCAGGGATCATGGTCCCCTCGACCTCTGTTTCTGTCATCACAAGGCATACAACGTCAGTAATGGGGGCTACGATTACTACACGGGCAGACGGCATTGCCGCAGTCTACATACCTTCCACTACGGTGGCCTCCGGCGGTGTAGCCTCTGCGCCCGGCGCCACGGTCTCAGCCTTGAGAAGGGGAGTGGATTCCTCTACAGCGGCTGATGGGTCTTCTTCAATAGCTGCCGCATCTGGTTCTTCTCCTTCCTGGGACAGATCGGTGGATTTTCTGCATAGTACAAATTTGGTGATTAGCCAAGCAAGACTACCAAACTACATGTTCTACTCAGGGATGGACTTCACTTACAAGTTGGATCAGACAACAATCACGGTCGGAGCGCCAAGTATGCTGGCGATATCAACAAGCCCGGCTTCCGCAGGCACATCTTCTTTAACATGGGCGACTACTGGATCCACGGCTGCAGTAGTCGCGTACGGCTCTGGCCTCCCTTCTTCTGTCGATGTAGGCGGTTCGCCGGCGCCCGTCGCCTGTTGTGCCGACTCCGGCACGATTTCTTCGACGGTGGGGGCTGGGCCACGGCTCCTTTCAGTCGCTCCACCCACCGTGTCCCAGTCGTCTTCTTCCCCTAGATCAATGGGATCGGACGATGGAATCTCCTGCAATTCGACTATCAGCATGCAATGCTTCAAGAACAAGTACTCGACTACTCTACTCGAGGAACTTACATCCTGGGAAGTGGTCTCTATCACCTTCAGTTTCTTGGCGACACGTTTTCGCACCACATTTGTGCGGCCTTCTCGGCGGCGCAGGGAGACTAGCCTCCAAGCTAGTCAGTGGATCTTTAATGAGGGGGACATGGGGTAGTCCAGGTCGGCTGAACCTAGACTATAGCTGAAATCGCTCCTGCAGCATCTCCCCATCCTCCTCTTCGGATGTGTCTTCAATGGTGATGGTGTCATCATCTTCGCAGACTTCACGGCGTTCCTTTGCCTTGCTTCCCGCTTGGCTTCGGCAGCTCCGGGTGGTGGTTTGTGATATAAAACCACTTGGCCTTCCAATCTTGGTTTGAATCAATGAGCTTGTATGCCAAGTACTGTTCGGCTGCATCTTCTCGCATCTGGATGCCAGCCCCTCCGGCTACTCGTGGATCGTTGGTGCTTGGATGCGGCTTCACTCGGAAGAACTTCCGGAACAAGATCCAGTGGGGCTTGATCCCCAAAAATGATTCACAGAAGTGTACGAAGACGGAAACGTGAAAAAATCCATTAGGGTTCAAGTTCAAGTACTCGATACCGTAGTACTTGAGGAGGCCCTTGAAGAAATCACTCGCCGGGAGTGCTAATCTACGCTCCACGAACCTGGCGAACAAGGGGACTTCGTCGGGATTCTTCTCCATGGGGTACGGGTCGCCCAGGGCGACGCGCCACATATCCACCTCCTTCTCCTGCAGGAACCCACTGTTCACTAGGGCCACCAGATCTTCGGTCTTCATCTTGGATTTCTTGCACTCCTTGTTCGGATTGGGGCGCGGGGGAGAGGTCGGCGGCGACGACCCTTGGGCAGATCCCTCTGCCTCATTACGAGATCCCTTCTTCTCGGCTCCAGCCTTTGAGCCCATGGATGGAGATGGCTTCATCCTCCAAGTGCACGGGATATTCACTCGCATCCGCTCGGGGGCAACACTGGTGGCAAGCAGTGGCAGTGTGCGTTGACTTGCAATCTATGGTGCGGGACAGAAGCAAAAATGGATGGACACTTGGCTAGATCTATTCCGGCGGCTGCTACTGCGGGGAATGAAAAACCCTAAGGGTTTCAACGTCTATTTATAACCTAACCAGAGGTACCGCAACAGCTGGATGGATAAGTATCGGCGGCTGACTCAGCGGCTGGGCCTGACTCTTTGGCTTCCGGTACTCGATACAGCCCATCTCGAGGGCTCGGCTACATCTGTTCGGTTTAGTGGGTGACAACGAAACTCAACATCCACTCAGGACACCTTCTACAGTCAAGATGACCCTTCAATTCGAGAGGAAGTACTTGACTCAAGGCTCAGGGGCTCCGTGCCACGTGTCCTTCGGTTTTTTTCTCCGGATTTTATGGGATAAGCTTGGCAGATCTTCAGATTGGCCCTCAGCTTGAATCTACGATTCAACCTAAGGCTCGGGTGCTACATTCCATATGGAATGTGATTCTACGAATCACATTTTCCATATGATTTCTTCTTCAAGACAAGGCAAGTATCATTGAAGACCTTCGAGAGAAGCACTCGAGGACGCTTGGGAACTACTCGAGAAGACTTCAAGACTACTCAAGGATCAGCTGGAGTACCTTCCAGCCTCGGGATGCTTCAAGTTTTTTTGAGGAATTTTGGCTTGTAGTACTCAGGGATGCCTAAGGACTACTCGTCAAGGCCATCGAGACTACTCGAAACTATCCTGCTCGACTACAAAGTACTCAGGGGCTTGTCGTATGGACCTCCCTGGGCCTACTACCTCGGTGGGTACCAGGACCGACTACTCAGTGGGCCCCTAGGACTACTCGACTTGGGTCACACGGCACCTGATGGCATGGGGCGCAAGGACTATGGTGGAGGAGTACTAGGATAGGAAGCTGTGCATGTCCTGTACCATGTAGATAACTCCTTGACGTACACGATTAGCACTCTCTCCCCAAACCGACTTGTAACCCTGCCTCCCGGACTATATAAGGCAAGGTAGTGACCCCTATCTCTCTCATACGCTTCATCTTGTAAACACACCCAATCAATCGTGAGCTACGTAGCATACAAGATGTAGGTTATTACGCACCTTGCGGCCCGAACCTGTCTAAATTGTGTGCCACGTGTCTCTTCCTTTGAGTTACCGATCTCGGTGAGGCCACATTCATCTACCTCAGGTACTCCCCTTGGTAGGTTGCCGGTCTAAAATACCGACTGTTTGAAAAGCATGTGCAGAAACACTTGAAGTTCGAGGAAGCCAATGATGAAAAGACAGCAGCCAAGGCATGAAGACAATTCGGATTGCAGCTTATGCGAGATATTATCATAAAAGGACTTGAGCGATTTACAAGGGACCCATTTATTGTCCTGGAACAGTAGAAGGAGTTCATGAAACAGGAGGAAACCGAGCACGCCTCATCAGCTAGTGTCAAGTTCAAAGAACTCTGAAGCCGGAACACAAGCGAGCACCACATGGGTCCAGCTGGTTATATTGTCAAACTAGAACAATGGGAGGAAGAGGACAGACAATTAGCTACAGCTAGTATCCCCAACCTATATGACGCCTACCCTGACAATCGTTCCAAGAATTGTCTACGAGCAAGGAGTAAACTAGTGATTAAAGACTGTGTTGCCGTGATAGTGTTCAACAACAAAGAGGCAGAAAAATTGGTTGCGGACATCAAGGAGAAGATTGCATGTGCAGAATCTTCAGGAATGGCAGGGTAGAGGGAGTATGATGTGCTAAGTCAGTGCTTGGCCCGCTCTGAACAACCAGGTCGTGTGCGTGGTGTCTCCAACTACCAGGGCTGGAAGTATGCATGGCCTCAGCACGTCGAGATGTACAAGAAGAGGAAGAGCACGAAGACCGACGCATCAGTTGATACAGAAAAGATAAAGGAACAAATCAAGAAAGAACTGATGGCTGAGATGCAGATGCAGAACATGCAGATGCATAGATGGTGTTGTCACCAATGTCCAATCGCGCAAGCCCTTCACTCTCCACACTGAAGAGCAGCTATGCATTCGTATATAATGTAGGTTTGATCGATGGCACTGCAAGGTTGACGATGGAGGTTGTTGACAGTGAGTTTCCGTCAACCTCGCCAGGAGTTTACCTTTAATGTTGGCATTGATTTATTATTCTAACCATTGGAACTAACCCCCCGTATATAACAAGTTCACTACTGCATGTCGATTTTGGAGTTTATTGTTTACACAAGAAATCTACGCTAAAGAGGAGACTTTGGGGATAAGTTCATCAAGCACTTTGGACGAAGATCATGAAGCCCGACAAGAGTCAAGACACGTGATGAAAATGACTCCAAATGACCCGAGGACCGAAGCGTCAACATGCAAATCTTCAGGGACTCAACCAGGAAACGGCGAAGCTTGGATAGCAAGATTCAAGCCTTAACCCCGAAGGAAACAATGTCAAAGGCCCACATGCAAGTGCACACAAATAAGGAATCATGCGAGAAGCAAGCCTGGAGGAAACCGGGGCCGAAACGGGCCTGGGCCGGCCGGCCTGGTGTCACACCTGTTTTTCCAAAGAAAACCAAGTGCAAACCTATATGCATGTCAGGATCAAGTTTCATGCATATAGTGACATAAGTGAATAACAGAAACAATATCACGTAAGAAAAAAGGAGATTAGAGTATTACGCTCATTTCTGGAAACGAAGGCACCAAACTCCACAAGTAGTCGACTCGGGGTTGCGTAAGCCTAGAACTCCACAACATCTTCACGTCATCTTCATGTAGCAGCTTCCTCTTTCTGAGCAATGTATATAGCAAGGGTGAGCACTTGTCGTACTCAGAAAGTGTGGGGAAAGAATGAATGCAAATGCTTTATAATGGACTGGGCTCTAAGCATTTAGCATTTTAGTTGGTCCAATTTTATTAAGCAACTATTTACTAGCAAGTATAAGTATGTACCATCCCACAATTAAGCATAGAGATGAGAGAAACACCATAAGAATATGGCTAACATAACTAGAAACCACGATTTAAGTCCATCTTCAAGTTGGATTAATCATGTGAGGGTCCAGGCCGATCTTGACCGTGAGCATGGCTAATCGGTTAGTTTTAAACTCTGCAGAGATTGTACACTTTCACCACAAGCAGCGTAAAAGCTCCGAAGAACTTTGAACCCAACCATGCGATGCTAGCTAGGCACCATACCACACTACCGAGGTATGGTTGCATAGGGACGCTACAAGGCCTTTACAAAGGTTCTCCAACAAGTTGTGACCCACAAGGTTCGGATCAGTTACCAAGGTATAAAGTCCCCTAGCAGGTCGATACCCTACCATAGAATAAAGAACTCACCCAACCCCCTGCTAGAGCGAGTCCATACCCCGCAGTATCGCCGATCCCTTGTCCTTATCAGGTAAGATCACCCCAAGCTAAAGTTCCTAATTAATTAGCCAAGACCAGTGCCTGTTTAGTTCTTGTGGTTGTACTGTTTTCCAAGGTGGTTCTCCTTGTTCCGATTAATGCACAGTGATCTTATATTAAAATTATCATAAAGGAACATAGAGCATAAATAGCTAACCAAGTGGATTATTACCAACCCAGCTGAGCACACTAAGCAACATCTACCATCAGTATTAATTAAGCAACCGGTTTATACAAGGGAATGGTAAAAAGAATACTAGTCATCCTTAGTAGGAACCCATCAAATTAATGCAAGGCATATGCAATAGTCATTAATAAAGTTACTGGGACAAAAGAACAAGGACACACTTGTCTTTAACCATAGAGTAGTTGCTCAGAATGTCTTCAACTTCAAGCTCTTCAAAGCACTCGAACCACATTAGCTCTATGCGCATCAATCATCGGCAAAATCATACAAAGCAAACAAACAAACACACTAAGAACAATTCACCAATCAAATAAAAGCTTTAAAAAATCACACTAAAGGATAGGCTCGATTCTATGGTTACGCAAGCGCAAGAAATGCTGAAAACGGAACTAAGGTTGAAACAATCGGAAGATTATTACCAAACAACTAGAGACTACGTGATTCATATGTTTTAGTTACAAAATCATGTGGCAAGAATATTTCAAAGCAGGTTATGTTTAATTAAGAAAACACAGTAAACTTAACCATATTTTATTAGCAGCTATTTAAGTACAAGTTATATCAGATTAACAATTACTTCAGGAAGATAAAACATGTATAATATATCTTAGTCGAATAACTTTACATTACGTGTTCAACTAAGCATATTAATATTAATAAGACAATTACAATATCATTTAAGCATATTAACTTTATTATAAAAACCGATGTTTAACACTAAGCATCTTTATTTAACAAAAGCTTGTTATAAATAAGAATTAACCAAATTAAATCTTAGCTTACGAAAACCGAGATAGAACCTAGTCACTTTTATTGAAAAGTAATGGAATAAATATTAGTCAAGATTAACATGCAACTTTAGTATCAAAATAAATATCATGGCCAGTCGGGTAAGCAGTCTCAGATAACGGTGAGAGGCTGACAATCGATTGATTCAAAACCCTTGCAAGGTGGACCTAAACACACGGGAGGTGCCCTCACTAAGAGTTCACCAACCAGGCGGTTCCCGTCATTCTTCAGTTTGGGGATAACAGCTCACAGTCTTAAGTACAAGGTTTATCTAGGCAACGCCACTAAGGTCACCCAGCCTCACGCATGCACTCGGGTGGCGAGCCCGGGGCTGCAACCCTAAGAGTAGTGATAGTAAAACCCCGTACCGCCTCATTTAGGTACTAGGCTTACCGTGCCCATTTCCGACAAGTGTTTAGTACTTTCAAACACTTAACCAACGAAGCCATTGGACCGGAGCCCAATTCCTATGCTCTTACCACATGAGCAATCCATTTAAATATATGGTGATTCCATAAAGGAGATCCTATTCTCGCGAGTGACGAACATCACCCGACTTGTACCCGATCCTTAAAGCATAGCAACTAGCGACCTAACATGCTAGTAAAAGATCATAGGTACTTATGGATCATGCAACTAGGGTTTCAATTCAACTCCTGAACGTAAATGCACATACAATAACAATCGGTAAATTCAGAAGTTTAAAGAAACACATAGATTAATGAATAACAATCGGTAAATTCAGAAGTTTAAAGAAACACATAGATTAATGAATAAACCGGGGCTTGCCTTCGTCAGCACAAGCAGACACACAAACTTCCAGACTTTTGTCCGGGTCATGCTCTACGGTCACGTAGTGCACGTCTCCTCCTGCTCCCTCGTCCTCGTCAGCCGGCACAAGCGTATAGCTACCGTCGGGGACTTCTACACGGGGAATGCAATGCAGTGATTAGGAGTGCAATTATTTTAAATTAATTCAAAAACAGTACCAACAGCAACAAAGAGTGTGAGGTTGGTCATATTCACCTTAAGAAATGTATTTAAACATTTCTCTCTTTAAAGATAATCAAAAAGCCTATTTAGCCTTCTCTTTAAAGTGATTGTGTGGACATCTATTAAAGAAATATTTAATTTAATTGCAAACAGCAAGGAAAGGTCACCTTTATGCCACAATTTACTTTCCTAACTCATTTATGTGACTTATGCACAAAAGAATGTATTTTTACTATTTTTCCTTTACTAGATTAATCTAGTTTGAACTCTTTTAATCAACTAAATACATGTCAAACCTTTCCAGCAGTACCCACTGGTCCTAATGACCAAGAGACACTCCTCTGGATAGTAAGGAACTAATTTTTGCACCACTGAATTTAAATACACAAACTAAAGGTATTTCCAGTTAGCAAATAGAGGACTAATGCATATTAAAACAAATATTACAGAAATGAATCCAAACTTTCTCCTACACATGCTGTGGTCCAAAACAAGCCTAAAGAACCAATGAACACACCTATAGCCTTTGTAGATCTTGATCTACACATTTATAATTAAAAACAAGAATAATTGAGGAAATAATAATTCTAGCAGAGATAAAATCTTGGGGAAGGGGTCACGGTATGGCGCAAAGGCGGTGCGAGGCGCGACGGCCAATAGCAGCTCAGGGGCGGCACGGTGCACGTACGGCGACGACGTGTGGCCGGGTACGACGGCGCGGCCAATGGTTGGGCGGCGCGGCGTGGACGCGCGCGCGCGCGCGGACCGGGCGAGCCGGGCGGTGGCATGGCGGTTCCTAGAGCGGCGCATGGACCGACGGGCGCTAGAGTGCCTCGGCGTGAGGGCCCAGGGGGAAGATCGTGGCGGGCGTGCGCTTCGGCGTCAGGCGGCTAGTGCCCGAGAGTGCCATGCTTCAGCAAAACAATTCCAATTAGCCCTGTTCAAGAGCGTTTTTCTCCAAATTTTTCAACAGAAGTGGTCCAAGGTTTCTATACCAAAGTTGTGCACCACACTACCTTCTACAACTTTTCCACAAGCTCTAGGGTCTTTTTCTCAACCAGTTGAGCACAAATCGCAAGCAAAGTTTGCGGTTTTCTGGACGCCTGTGAATAGTAACCTGAGGTGTTGACCTGCATTTTCACCCATTTCCACTCCAAACTAGCAATGCCACTCAACATGAAAGTTGTGTCCCTTGACAAAATACACAACTTTTACATTGGGAGATTTTGAAGTGTTTAGGTGAAATTTGGAGAACGCGGCAAAAGTTCCGGATGACACTGGAGGGTCAACGAGTGTTCAAGGGGTTTGACTAGGGTTTTGACCCAACCTTGACCATGAGTTGACCTAGGGGTGTCATTAGGGGTTGTCAGGGATGTTTTCGAGGTGATGGCCCAGGCTGACCGTTGTTTGACCAAAGTCAACTCGGTTGACCGGATCATTAGGGTTAATAAACCCGGCTGAAAACCTGGGGCATCACAGCCTACCCTCCATAAACAGAATCTCGTCCCGAGATTCGACAACAAGATTGCAGTAACACCTTCTATCGGAATAAGGGTTACAAAGACAGAAGCTATACTCGCTTATATTTCTAGACAGCGAGAATTCATATAGGGCAAAAGATACATGGTGCTCTCCTCGCTGCCTCAACGCAGTTCATGAGGGAGCGGGCGATGGATGTGTACAAGGAAAACTAAAAGAAGACAAATTCCGCCGACAATGCAGAGGTACATCGCCTCAAGCGTCCAATGGAGGGACTCGAACATCTCCATGAATTGAGCCATGGTCGGCGATGCAGCTGGGGTTCTTCTTTCGGTCTTCTTCCAACTTCTTCTAGAGGTCGTCGAAGAAGATGGCAAAACAACTTGCTCGGCGAGTGGGTGGAGCAATGGCAGAGATGGGCTAGTGGCGGGCTGGCCAAAAACTAGCCGGAGGGGAAAACAGGAGTGGTGGCGCTGTCGACCTCGAAAACAAGCGAGACTTGGCAATGGCAACACCGCGGGAGGGTTTCCCTTTTTATACCTCAACGGAAACGCAACGGTCATCCCAACCGATTGAGGTAGGGACTAGCTGTGACAACCCGCCCAGGAAAATACCGTACTATCGCCTAAACCAATCCAGTTTGGTCGTTAAGCGATCATAAAGTATCATCCTATCATTAGTCATCGGGTTAACGCCCGGTAGATCACTTGAATAGCAACAAGGATCGAAATATATGCATTAAAACTCACTCAAAGGCGAGTCCAAAGATACGTCATCATTAGCATCCAAATTTGTACCCCGAGGGGTTTAATTATTACAAACCAAAGTTTTTGCCATAAATAAGTAGTTCAGAGTTTTGAAACAGCGGAATTAAACTAACGGAAGCAGAAACACCACGGGAGGCCATCCATGATGCTCTCAGTAGTCGTCCTCCACCCACTCCAGCTCCCAGCGGGGCAAGATCTCTCCGGGCCACACATCACCGAAAGCATTACCAGGATCAACATATTATAGCAAGGTTGAGTATGCTAATACTCAGTAAGACTTACCCGTCGGTGATAACTACTTCACCAACTCTAGACATGAAGGGGTTTTTGGCCACTGAGTTTCTTTTTGCTGAAAAGTAACAAAGAGTATATCCTTGCTTTCAAGATTTTAGCACAAGTTCTAGTGGGTTTAATCTTTACTACATTAGCCAACTAGTACAGACAAGGTTGTACAATACAATTAATCAAGCATAGTATTCATCAATTTCCATCATTAGGGATCTCATGGCTAGTGAAGTAAGTAGTCTCAGATAACGGTGAGAGGCCGACAATAGATTGATTCAAACCTTGCAAGGTAGACCTAAACACATGGTAGGCTACCCCCGCAAGGACAACTTCCCAAGCAGTTCCCAAAAATCCTCGGGTCGAGATAAAAGGCCACAGTCTTTGGTGCAGGCTATCCGAAATACCCCGCAAAGTATCCTGACTCACCATACACCACCGGTAGCTAGCCGTGAGACAAACCCCAAGAGTAGTGATAGTTAAATCCCTAGCCGTCTCATTAAGGTACTAGGCTTACCGGTCCCATTCTCGACAAGTGTTTAGTACGTTCAAACACTTAACCCACAATAGCCATTGGACCGGAGCCAAATCCCTTGCTCTTACCGCATGAGAAATCCCATTTAAGGATATATTGTGATTCCTATCTAGGAACCTATTCTCGCGTGTGAGGTCATCACCCGACTTGTAATGGTCCTATAGCTTAGCAGCTATCGACCTATCATACTAGTAAGGACAAAGGTACCTAGGGATCATGCATCTAAGGTTCCATACAACTCCTGGACTTAAATGCACAAGCATCCATAGATAATTGAATAAAGAATTTGAAAACTGGGTTAGATGCACCGGAGCTTGCCTTCGTCACCTAGGTTAGCCTGGGCACCCTCGGGGTCGTCGAGCACTTCCATGTACTGCAGCGAAGCTTTCGCTCCTCCTTCCTCGGATTCCGGGACGACGGAGTAGTCACCGTCCGAAAGATCTACACGAAATGCAATGCAAGGTTCAGGTGATGTGACAGTTTGTTATCTTATCCAACTCTTGTTGGTCATATTCACCTTAACAACTATCTAGATAGCACATCTCTTTTAGGAAGGTTATTACTTATATGTGATTTATTCTTTTATTGCACATTTGAATTAATGTTTCTTTTGTACTTGTTATTTCATGTGAAGGTTTAATCCATCTCCTCTCACTACCAAGGGTGTGAACAAGATTTTTATTCATTAACTTTTAATTACTTCCTTAACAGCCGGGGTGTTCTGTTAACTTTTAATTAAGTTAGGTAATACTTTCCAAAAAAGGAAATGAATTAAAAGGGATTTTCTTTATTTAATTGTTCTTTAATCTTTAAAAGGGCTTTGAAGCTTTTATTAAGCAATAAATCACTAAAAATTTAAAGAAGTGTTTCTCAAGCATAACAACACCTATACTGGTCCACTGGACCCACAAGTAAGGTCTTGAAGCTAGGAAATTAAATACCTTGGAGAAATAACAAGGACTAACTAGTGATTCAATTTAAATGCATACAAAAATAAATAAGTATCAAAATGATCCAAACTTTCTCATGCATGCCCTCTGGTCCTAAACAAGCCTAAAGAACTAGCAAGTACACCTAGAAGCTCTACTGATCTTGCTTCGTTAATTTACAAAGGAAAACATGCACAGATTAAGAATAAATATTTCTCTTAACCCACAAATCATGATTAATTCACCAGAGGTGTGTTTTGACATATCAAGACAGAATGCAAAAGTTGGGCACAAAAACATAAATATTTTCAGCTATAAAAATCATCTAAGCAGATTCTGCATGAAAGGAAAACAATTTATACAAAAAGATTTACTGCATAACTTTGAGCAGCTTTCAGCACAGGAGCTAGTCTTGACAAAACATACAACATATCCAAAACTTGGATGCAGATGAGTTATAGTTTTTGAGTTATGACAGATCTAAGTATTTCAAAATCCTATTTTTCATGTTAAAAATATCTAGAATCATACCATGTGAGAATAACAAAAGTTGTAGTATTCCGCACAACAAACCCAACAAAATTGATTTTGCAATTTTTTGTATTTTCTACGATTTTGTACACAATTTACAAGTTTCAGCCAAAAGGGTACACTATTGAAGTTACAGTTTTGCGCTGAGGCCCCTGGAAGTTTCTGCAGATTTACAACCAAGCCCTTACTTTGCACAAAACTCCTCAGAAAAATCACGAACCTTGCAATGTCGTCCAAGGGCAATGGCCGGCGGCGGTCCGGGCGCGGGCGGGGATCGACCCTCGGGTCATAGGGGGCCGATTCCGGGGGCTCGGTTGTGGAGGGGGAGGGCCGGCGAGGTGGGGGCGGCGGCCGGCGGTGGTGGCCGCCGTGACCGCCGTACCGGCGAGGTGGGGCTCGCGGGGGGGAAGACGGGCACGCCGGCGAGCTAGGGTAGGTACAAGGGAAGGTGGAAGCGAGCTCGGTTTGGGGGTGCAGCCGGCCGGAGCCCGGGCTTCCCGCGGCTGCCTTCACTGGCACTGGCGGCGACCGTCGGTCTGCACAGGAGCCGCAGGTGGGCAAGCTTTATAGGCGGCAGGAAGAGGGGGGTCCTTCACTGCTAAGGCTCGGCGGGCATTTAAGCCGTGTGTACTCCGGCCAGGCATCGATCAGTGCGCCCACGCAGGGGGGTATGGCAACGGACTGGCGGTTAGAGCGGTGTCACAGTCAGGGCGGGCACGAAATTCGATAAGGCCTCGGTGTGCGCGTGGCCTGGGGAAGGGGCGGCCTCGGGACACGGCCCGTGGGCTCGAACGCCGAGGGGGGGCGACCCTGGAGCGCGGTGGCGCGAGTAGGCGTCAGCGTGGAGCCTGGCGCGCTAGAGCGTGGGGGACGTCGCGGCCCGCCTGATTTCTTTCGGACTGGCACTGTTTGAGGGATAAAAACTCGAAATTTTGCAACTAAAGTGCACTAAGTGATGAATAGGAAAGTCGTAGATCTCACTACCCTCTACAACTTTTACAAAGGCTCTAGGGTGTTTTTCTCAACGGATTTTGCAGGAACGTCTTGCCAACTTTGAATGCTGCAATGTCCCTGGGAACAGTAGCTGCTGGCAGTTGACCAAGTTTTTCACCCTTTTCCACCCAAAATTTGAAATGCCAATCTACATGAAAGTTGTGTCCCTCAACAAGATGGACAACTTTCATAAACGTAGATTTTTAAGTGTTTAGGTGAAATTTGGAGAGCGGGGCAAAAGTTCCGGACGACATTCGCCGACATCAATGGTTATGCGGGGTTGTGACCATGTCTTTGACCAAGGGTTGACCAAGGGTCTGTGTAGACTTTGTCAAGGGGTCTAATAGGGTTCATTCGCGAGGTTTTCAAGGTGATGACCCAGGTTGACCAGGTTTGACTGCTGTCGGCCGGTTTGACTCGGCTGATTCGATCAGTAACATTAATAATACCAATCAAAAACCTGGGGCGTCACACTAGCGGAGCGATCCGGCGATGGCAGCACGGGGCTCGATAGTGGTCGGCCCGTGAGGTCTCGGCGACGTAATCGTGTCCACGGGAAGAGATGGCAGGGCGACGCTACGGCGTCGTACCATCGTGGCACTGAAACGAATGGGGTCCAACAGTCGGAAGAATTGACCGTGACGGTGAGATTAGGCGGAAGGAAACCAAATTGACAAAGGTGATTACCTAAAGAGGTTTCTACGAAGAAAGGGAAGGCTAGTAAACAATTATGTTTACTAAGATTTCTGAATTTACTTTTGAAAAGCAACAAGAGTGTAAGGATGGATCAAAGGTTCCACCCTTAGGAGTCCAAGGTTAGTTGTCCATAGCAACAACAAGGATGGTAATATCATAAGGAGCAATTGCACAAAGTTGTTTACGGATAGCAATGAGAATGACTTAAAGAGATGGATAAATACCACAATTTCAGAAGATATTTGCTCACATGAACAATTTTAACTTTAATGAGCTATGCACCAATGAGACCTATAATTGAATGTTGATGAAGAGGGATACTTTGTGCAATAATGTGGTGATGCACATTTTATTGCTCATGTTGTGGTGCATAGAGTGTGATGCACATACAGGTGAGCAAATGATGCACATACTTGCCACGATGCATAGTGAAAAATGCACATGTTCATGGGATATGATGCCCGTGATGCTTGTTAGCATGACTTGTTTACTCATGCAGTTAGCTGGCAACAAGAGAGATAACATAGAGTGAAGCACATGGATTCGCGGTGAGTTGCATGCTCCCAACCAAGATACCTAGCGCGCCCCTAGTGGTAATCACATGGCTGCAGCACACATGATGCATTAGGTTCCGTCGCGGCACCTTTGGTCATGGAACAACAATCTCAACAGCCATAAGGAGAATAGAGGAGAAAGGTAGAAACCTTCAATGCGTATGCATGTTAGTCCATCCATGGTTTCCAAATGCACATGATATTCAATGCATTTCCATGCCCATGAATTTATTAAATTAAGGGTGCAACCGATGCATGACATGATGATGCTCAAGACATGCCACAGAACTTAACTCTTTCTATTCATGTTTTATGTGTTCATAAAATTGTGAGCAAGATCAAGATGAAGACGTTCAAGATTGCAAGATCAAGCACGGTTGAGGTAAAGATGTCGCTAGCAACGATAGCTTAGGGCATCAAGGGGCATAAACATTACCATCAAAAGTCCATGGTGGGTTGGTCTCAAACAACAAATGATGACAAGTCATAAAGAGATGTGTTCTCAAGTAGAAACAATACCCATGAAGTCACGCTGACCTTGCTTCACTTGAATATTTGGCTTCTTGTTATGATGACTCTTATTTGCTTCGGAGCCTTGCCTCGATGGATGTGGCTTGTTCTGCCTATGGTTTGGGCATTTATTGGCAAAATGCCCGGGTTGTTTACAATTGTAGGAAATGCGGGGCGGAAGTCCTTTAGGCTTGGAAGCTTGTTGATGTGTCTTCTTGCCGCTTTTGTCACTTCATTTGCCCTTGCGAGGACAAAATTTCCTTAAGGTAATTCCCACTCACTCAAATCCATTTCGGGGAATGCTCGCTTGTGGCTCCGGCTTTTCCCTCCTTCTTTGGTAAGGTCCAATGGTAGCTTTGATGGTTGTAGTAGAGAATCAGAGGTGTTGAGTTGACTCTTCCTCATATGATCCACCAACAAATTGCATATGCGAGTCTGCTTAACCACGGACGTAAGTAACGCCTGGGAGAGACCGTCCTTTAAACTAGTTTGAGATAGCCCTTGATAACGATCCTAGAGGATATTGTCCACGATATGGCTTAACACCAAATTTTGTTCCTCCAACATCTCGATTGCACTAGCAATGGTGTCTATATCACCCTGAGTAAGTACTCGGGGTGAGCAATACTCAAAGGGTTGAGGTTTCTCCAGATCTTTTCCGGTGGAGTTCATAGTCTGAGCGACCAAATTTGGCCCATCTAGATTGGCACCAAGGGGAGGTTGCTGCTGCAGCATCTGGAGGAGTTGCTGCTGCGTCTGAATTTGGCACAACATTCCGTTTTGAGCAGCCATGGACGCCTCTACCATCGTCCTGGGTGGTAGTTGTGGTACGTCGCTACCACTTCTCGACACACCAAACCAACCGGGGAGCTGTATGCCGGTTCCAACATCTGAAACAATTGAGCTTCGATTAAATACATATTCATAAGCTTGTTCTCACAAGCAGAGCATGTACGACGAAAAACTCAATTGGAACAAAAGTTCGACTCAGGCAACGCAATATTCTAGAACTACGAATGTGGTGCGCTCAGCCCCACACTACAGGGATTCATGACTCCAACGTGCATACCAATGCAGAGGTTTGGAGCAACTTGATATCCAACATGGAATCAAAAGTTAAGTTTATCACGTGTGGAAAAATTTGGTACGGGGTCTTATTCTGGCGCTGGAGAACAAAATTTCCCAAAATTTGCCAGCAACTCCATGACATAACTATACACACTTTTGGTGTTCAAAGGTGGATCTAGATTGGATGGGATCATACTCGAAAATTGCATTTGCAGGGGAATGCTACTCTGAAAAACAGCAGAACAGAGGCTCACTAAACTGAGCATAACTCTCTGCAGAAAGTTCCTAAAATCATGAACAATTCACAGTGGATGCTCAACTTGATATGAAACAACTTTCCTAAAGGATGTCTAGTCAGATTCCTTACAGATTTGGCTACAAAAATTGAGAAAGGACAGAGATAGAATTTGGCAGAATTTTCCTAAACTCAAAAGAGAGGAAAATCTTATCTAAGATCAACCAAATTCATCTAAAAAAATTACTCACGCAAAGAAATGGCCAATTTTAGGTTCAACAAGATTTTAATTATGCATGCACACGCCTAAAACGGCCTTACACAACTAGATCCAAAAGACGTAGTTAGTGCCGGTGGCAAGCTTATAATCGGCTCTCCTTATAATAGCTAGTCGGAGCTACTCGATTCGCACTTATCGACTTACGAAACATTGTTAGTGTACCTGCAGAAAACGAACCTTTCGTGCCAGCACGTCACGAAAGCGTCCACATACATTACCGTTCACTTATAGAAACGGTATCGATGCGTCAAGGCGCTGAATGGACAGCGTCCAACCTCGGACACCCTCCGTTTGAATGGAGTGTATCCTTGCCTCGCATGATCGACATGCGGAATGCACACTTACAACTCATACTTAGACGCGAAGATGGGATCCGTGGAATGGATCACTCCATCAACCCTCGCAATTCCTGTGATGCGGAACAGCACACGTATGAAACACGTGGCTCATCTACTTTGGTTGTACAAGAAAGTAAGTCTGACAGAAAGTAAGGTGCTGGAGGTTAGCAAAATACACCATATATTCTTATGCCACCTTAAAGAACCCAAAATTCCCTCTAGGGCCTCACGATCTAGATCATTCTTTAAAGATCCAACGGATTTTCAAAATCCAATCAATCCTGGCAAGGTTATTGTAAATCATGTGATTAGTATTAATCTAATCACTCTGGTGCATACGGATGCTCTGATACCAGCTGTGACAACCCCACCCGAGATAATTCGGTACTATCGCCTAAACCACTCCATTTGGTCATTAAGCGATAATAAAGAAGCATCCCGTTGAGTGTTGCCGGGTTAACACCCGGTAAATCACTTGACATCACAAAGAGGATCGAACGTATGCATTAAAACTCCCACGAAGGAGAGTCCAGAGTGCCTTAAAAATTAAACTATCACATCCCCGTAGGGTTCATTATTACAAACATAGTTCTTTGACATGAAAGTAAATAGTTCAGAGTTTATTGAAAATCAGCGGAAGATAACTAAACGGTTCGATCACATCATAGGAGGCTTGTCCATGATGCAATCACTCTTCGTCATCCACGCATTCCAGCTCCCAGCCGGGTGGAAGTTCTCCGGGCCACACATCACATGCATTCCCTAGGAACAACATTTAAAAAGCAAGGCTGAGTATACTAATACTCAGCAAGACTTACCCATCTAAAAGAAAGACTTTACCTCTAATCATGCAAGGCCTTTGGCTTGTGGGTTTTGCCAAAAAGCTACTAAGTAGTGAATCCTTACTTCCACATTTTAGCTCAAGTTCTAGTAGAAGTAATCATTACTAGATAAGCAACTATTGCAACCAAAGTTGTACAACCAATTAATCAAAGTAATAATCTTCACAACGTTCCATCACAAAGGGATATCATGGCCAGTCGGGTAAGTAGTCTCAGATAACGGTGAGAGGCCGACAATCGATTGATTCAAAACCCTTGCAAGGTGGACCTAAACACACGGGAGGTGCCCTCACCAAGAGTTCACCAACCAGGCGGTTCTCGTCATTCTTCAGCTTGGGGATAATAGCTCACATTCTTAAGTACAAGGTTTATCTGTGCTACGCCACTAAGGTCACCCAGCCTCACGCATGCACTAAGGTGGCGAGCCCGGGGCCGCAACCCTAAGAGTAGTGATAGTAAAACCCCGTACCGCCTCATTTAGGTACTAGGCTTACCGTGCCCATTTCTGAAAAGTGTTTATTACTTTCAAACACTTAACCAATGAAGCCATTGGACCGGAGCCCAAATCCCATGCTCTTACCACATGAGCAATCCATTTAAACATATGGTGATTCCATAAAGGAGATCCTATTCTCACGAGTGACGAACATCACCCGACTTGTACCGGATCCTTAAAGCATAGCAACTAGCGACCTAACATGCTAGTAAAAGATCATAGGTACTTATGGATCATGCAACTAGGGTTTCAATTCAACTCCTGAACGTAAATGCACATACAACAACAATCGCTAAATTCAGAAGTTTAAAGAAACACATAGGTTAATGAATAAACCAGGGCTTGCCTTCGTCAGCACAAGCAGACACACAAACTTCCGGACTTTGGTCCGGGTCTTGCTCTACGGTCACTTAGTGCACGTCTCCTCCTGCTCCCTCGTACTCGTTAGCCGGCACAAGGGTATAGCTACCGTCGGGGACTTCTACACGGGGAATGAATGCAGTGATTAGGAGTGCAATTATTTTAATTTAATTCAAAAACAGTACCAACAGCAACAAAGAGTGTGAGGTTGGTCATATTCACCTTAAGAAAAGTATTTAAACATTTCTCCTTTAAAGATAATCAAAAAGCCTATTTAGCCTTCTCTTTAAGGTGTGTGCACATCTATTAAAGAAATATTTAATTTAAATACAAACAGCAAGGAAAGGTCACCTTTATGCCACAATTTACTTTCCTAGCTCATTTATGTGACTTATGCACAGAAGAATGTATTTTTACTATTTTTCCTTTACTAGATTAATCTAGTTTGAACTCTTTTAATCAACTAAATACATGTCAAACCTTTCCAGCAGTACCCACTGGTCCTAATGACCAGGAGACACTCCTCTAGACAGCAAGCAACTAATTTTTGCACCACTGAATTTAAATACACAAAATAAAGGTATTTCTAGTTAGCAAATAGAGGATTAATGCATATTAAAATAAATATAACAGAAATGAATCTAAACTTTCTCCTACAGATGCTTTGGTCCAAAGCAAGCCTAAAGAACCAATGAACACACTTATAGCCTTTGTAGATATTGACCTACACATTTATGATTAAAAACAAGCATAATTGAAGAAATAATATTTCTAACAGAGCTAAAATCATGGTAAATTCACCAAGGATGCATTTTGATATAATATGACAATAGACAGAAGTTGAGCTCAAAAATAATTATATTTTCAGCTACAAAATCATCTAGGCAGATTTATCAACATCACAAGATAATTTATACAGAAAGATCCCTTCAGTAACTTTGTGCAAATTTTGGTGTGGTGACCAGTCATGGCATGGAGTACAACATATCCAAAATCCAGCTCAAGATCACGTAGATTTTGCAGAAACATAGATCTAGGTATTTTACTTTTCAATTTTTCCAAGCAAAAACTATAGCTGAAAAGTATATACATGCTTTGGGAAAGTTGTAGTTCTAGTTACCTAGAGCACAACAAAATTGGATTTGCAGTTTTTGGATTTTTCTGTGATTTTATATGGATTTTACAAATTGCAGGTAAAACATAAAAGAAAGGAATGAATCTTTTTGCACAAGGACCCCTGGAAAGATTTGGGTGCTCACAGTTATGCCCTTGGTTTGCACAAAACTCCTCGGGAAGAAGTTGGGCTTTGCAATGCGACCCTTGGGGCTTAAGGGCGGTGCGGCCTGGAGCAATTCCGGCGACCTCGCCGGCGAGCTCGGCCGGGGAGTGGCTGGGGAGGATCTAGGTCTCGCGAGGGCTCGACTAGGGTGCTTACTTGCGGCGGGGAGGTGGCCGGAGGGCAGGGGCGGCGTGGTCAGGCGACGGCCGCTGCGGGAGCGGTTGCTCCGGCGAGGATGTGGCCGGGCCTAGGCAGCAAACGACGACAAGCTCATCTACGGGGCCTAGGGAAGACGCTTGCGTGGCTGCACGGTTGGGAAAAGGAGCGGACCCGGGAGCTTGACGTGCGGGGCACCCATGGTGTGGCGGCAACGGCTCGGCAAGAGCGCAGTGCGCGCGGGCGGCGAGCTCGGCTCCTTTTGTAGGTGCCCGTGCCTTAGGGAAGGGGTCACGGTATGATGCAAAGGCGGTGCGAGGCGCGACAGCCAATAGTAGCTTAGGGGCGGCACGGTGCGCGTACGGCGACGACGCGGGGCGGGGTACAGCAGCGCGGCCACTAGTTGGGCGGCACGGCGTGGACGCGCGACGCGTGCCGACCGGGCGAGCCGGGCGGTGGCATGGCGGTTCCGGAGCGGCGCATGGGCCGACGGGCGCTAGCGTGCCTCGGCGTGAGGGCCGGGGGAGAGGGCGGGGGCGGGCGCGCGCGGCGGGCGCGCCGGCGTCGGGCGGCCAGTGCCCAAGAGCGCCATGCTCCAGCAAAACAATTCCAATTAGCCCCATTCAAGGTTTCTCCAAATTTTTCAATAGAAGTGGTCCAAGGTTTCTATACCAAAGTTGTGCACCAGAAGCTCTAGGGTCTTTTTCTCAACCAGTTTAGCACAAATCGCAAGCAAAGTTTGTTGTTTTCTAGGCGCTTGTTAATAGTAACCCGAGGCATTGACGTGCATTTTTCACCCATTTCCACTCCAAACTAGCAATGCCACTCAACATGAAAGTTGTGTCCCTCGACAGAATACACAACTTTTTCATTGGGAGATTTTGAAGTGTTTAGGTGAAATTTGGAGAACGTGGAAAAAGTTCCGGCTGACACTGGAGGGCCAACGGGTGTTCAAGGGGTTTGACTAGGGTTTTGACCCAACCTTGACCATGAGTTGACCAAGGGGTGTCATTAGGGGTTGTCGGGGATGTTTTCGAGGTGATGGCCCAGGTTGACCGTCGTTTGACCAAAGTCAACTCGGTTGACCGGATCATTAGGGTTAATAAACCTAGCTGAAAACCTGGGGCGTCACTAGAGGACCGGCCGGCTAGGGTTCTCCATGGATGGCGGTGCTTCGGTGCTCGGCTGGCAACAGGGACCGGCGGAGGAGATGCGGCTCGGCAAGGTGGAGCTCCTGGCGGCGTCCGTTTGCTCTAGCAGGGCGTGGAGGAGGCGCTTGGCAGCGGCGGGTTGCAGCTTCGTCGAGCGACGATGGCGGCGGCGCACACTCAAGGAGGCGAGGCGAGGCGCGGGTGGCAGTGGAGCTAGGTCACACGGGACAAGGCTACACCTTAAATAGGGCTGAGGGCGTGGGCTGCATGGCGTGGCGCGCACGCAAAGGTAACGCAGGCGGCGGCGGCTTGCCGTGCCCGCCCTTGACACCGTTGGCCGAAGGGCTTCAGCGGGCCAGGCTGGGCCGGAGCGATTGCGGGTCAGAGGACCGGGTCCGGCTGGGTTGCGATGCTGCAGAGCAACAGCAGCCGAGCAAAGGATTGAAGGAGCACCACCATACTTTAGCCAACGGGCCAAGCTAGGCTGGGAGCAGCTGCACGAGCGAAAAGGAAATGGAGCTAAGGGGGTGGCAACGAACTTTCGGGTTCTCGTTGAAAGGCTTGGCGGGCCAAAAGAGAAAGGAAGGAGGGAAAAAGATAGAGATTTGTTTTCAATTTTTTCGGAAAATATTTTCGTGAAATGAATAATCTAGAAATAGTTAGATAATTCATTAAAGACATCAAAAATATTATGAAAATCCCAAAAATTCCAGGAAATTCCCAGAGACAGATTGGGACCTGAACAATCCAAATAAAGTATTTGGTGCTCATGAAAAATATTTTAGAGCCTTCTAATAAATAGAATAAGCTTAGGGGAAGATGAGAATAAATTCTAGAAAAATCTGAAAAATTTTCTGAAGTGTTTGGTCAGCACCTAATCACATTTTTTAAACCTTTAGCACTTAAGAAGCACCAAGATTCATCAGCACGAATGCAACACTCGCAACTTTTTATTTGATTCAGAAAATCAAACACAGATTTTTCCAACACTATATTTCGTGTAAATAAATAAATGTTGGAAAAGTTTGACAATTATGACAAATTGTTGTTTTAATTATTCTTTTTATTCACATCCTGAAATTGGAAAAATTTAGGGTGGTCGGCCTAGCCCATTCCGAGCCCGGTTCGATGCCCCCTTTGGCCTAGTCGCCTCTCCAGCTATTTATAGCCCCCTGGCCGAGAGCCACAAAGAGATACATTCGTCATCCGCCGCCGAGGAGTAGAGAAAGAGGGACACCATTCCGTATAGGAGAGGGTCGAGATGGTTGACTAGGGTTCCCCTAGCCGATGTGGGAACCTTGCATGGAAGACCACGTCGGAGTTCCTAGAGCTAGGATTAAGATCAAGGTAGGATACCAGTGGTGATCTTGTCCATGTTTTATACTCTCGTGTTGAATTTGCAAGATTGAGTCCGATTTCTAGCGATCAAGTGCTTTCTCTACGACTTTGTCTTCGCTTGGGTTTGCTTCTTCCCCAATCTAGTCTATAGCTAGATAGCTTAGGGTGCTCTTGTAGTCATGGTGGCTAGAGGTGCATACCCGATCTACCGAGCATTTTCAACTTGATCTTCTTGGACTCGCCCTAGGCTAACCCGCATGAATAGGAGTGCGTTGTGACAACACGGTGGCAAGGCGGGCATCTTCGAAGTTGGAACGGAAGCCACAATTTAAAGAGGCTAGTTATGAGATTCATTTGCTTTATTCTTCTTTGCTTTGGAACTTCAACAAAAGACCCAATCCAATCTCTAGATTGGTTTTATCTCTCTTTCTCTTGCTACCTCCGGTGTTTAGTAGATTAGATGCGTTTTATGGTTCTTCCATAGATTAGATGCAAAGCCCCTTTTCAATATCAAAGTGTTTTCCGTTTATTAGATTGGATCTTGCGTTACACATTGTTCCACGGATTCAATACCTTGGGTTCACACTTAAGGGAAGAAGGGTCCCTTGACTACGACGGAGGACTTGTCCGCTTGTCAGTCCAAACAAACTTTGATACAATAATCAATCGTCAACAAGCCCCTTTTTTTGGCGCCGTTGCCTGGGAACAAGTAATCAAGATTCAATCTAGTTTGCGTTTGTCAATATTTTCAGTTTTTCTTTTGATTTTTTTTTGCATCTCTTAATTTTTATCATCTCAAAACAAAAAAAAATCAATCCAGGGTTTTGCTAAACCCGTTTTCTTTTAGTTCTTTTCTTTGTTTTGCTAACCCTAATCGGAGATGGACTGCTACATCTCCGACAAAAAAAACAAATGTTTTGTGGATGGTCTAGAAATATTTTGCAGGCAAAGGTGATGTGCAACACAAGATCTAAAAGCAGAGGCCGAAGCATTGGAATCTCCAAGAGAATCTCCACCTCCAAGATCGAGAGGAGATCAACCTCATCGCCAGTCATCTTAGGGAGATCATTCCTCAAGCAAAGGGGAGGTCATGTTCGACATCGATGGAGTAAGGCATTCAAGTCAACCATGATTCGAGGTTAAATACATTCTACCTCATCATCGCATTGGAAGGGAGGAGTCAAGGGAGAATGAAGCAAAGAAGACACAAAAGTTGTTGCATCCATCAAGACCCAGAATCAACGCCCGCCTGTGAAGACAAAAAATGACTAAAGCTGAAGAATAAATCTACACCGAAGCCAAGGATGGTGTAGAAGTGGGGCCCCCAAGATTGCAACGCCCGCAAAGAGTGTTGGTCCGAAGTAGAGAAGAGAAGAAGTCTAGCTATAGACTATAAACAAAGCTCTTGCGGGAGGCAATCCATTCATCTAGTCAAGAATAAGCTACCAAGAGGACAACCCGTTGAAGAGTCTAGCTACCGGGAGGGCCACCCGAAGAATTTTTCAAGATTTTCAAGAAAGTTGGTCTTAGAATTTTCTATACATTACATATTATAAATTTCTATGTGGTTGAATAATTTTTAGAGTCATTATAATTGCTTGGTCTTTTTACTTGAATTTTATATTTATCATAAACCAATGACTTGAGCCATCTGAAGTTTTGTTTGCATCTTTTAGAGAAACTAGTACCAAAAATTCAGAACCTACCCCAACCTTTCATCCTCTCCATGGTGTTAAGGTTGGCTTGTTTTACATGATAAAAACACGTGAGTAGAGCCTTGCTATGTTACTTTATGTTTTAATCATTGACGCATCGTAGGCCTCGCGTGAACCTAAGCAACTTTATTTTTGGTTTCATTCAACTTGACATCCACCGGTTTCTCTAGATTTAGAATTTTTCTAAGCCCCATTAACTTTATTTCTTATTGCAAATATCTCTCATGTTTGGCAAACAAATAGAACCTAAACTTATGCCCCCACGGTCAAGCCGGAGGAACTTGCTGTCAATTAATGAAAGCAATCGATCCCGGTGCAACCAAAATAAGTTTTATAATTGTTTTTGATGCCTAACAACTCCTCTAATGATATCTTTAGACTCATCGCTAGCGCTGAGATAAGTTTTAAAGTTTCAAAATTAGAGGAGTGATTAGCATCTAAACGTGATTAAGGGAGGTTTTTTAGCTTGATTAATGTATGATGTCTCACGATGCATCACGTGTCCACCATTTGGCATCTTGGGCACATGAAAAGGAATGGGGGAAAGCAAGGGCCTTGTTTTGTAGGAAATTGATGGAAACACAAGAGGCAAGGGAACGAGATGTGATGTAAAACAATGGAGGTGGAAGATTAATCACACAAGCAAAGGTGTAGTTGTGAACGGTCCAGGCCATGGAATCTCGAGGATCGCGTGGACACAAGGAAAGAAGGGAGCAAGAAGTATCTTAGAGAAAGATCAAAGCAAATGGAGTAGGAGGCCCCCTAGTCCGGCCTAGCCTCCACTTATGGCCCCCGGTGCTCCCCTTCGCTAGGTAAGTAATTTATGCATTTATTAATTTGTGTTCTTGAGTTTTTAGCCCATAAGTTTCAGAAACCACCTAGAAAAATTTTAGTTCCATGGTGTTGTAGGATCTTTTCATGTAATAGCAGAATTTTTTATTCCATTCATGTTGATAATGCTTTGATGCCTAAGGCTAGCTACCATGCTTAATGGGAGTATGAGGTCCGCTGCTCCCGTGGATTCCATCAACATATCTTTTGTGGTTTAGCTAAAGTGGCCGTATGTACACACCTCAATAAAATAGTTTAGATTCACCTTAGGTGGTTGCATGATCAAGAATCCATAAACCCTATGGGGCTAATATCCATCCTAACTTGTGCACCTCACTCACCACCCTCCAACAATAATAATAAAAAAGAAAATTCACCATAATAAACTCCACCCTTCATATACTTCCCTTGTGTTTTTTCCTACCGGCAAGCAACCCCTGGTGCACTCGTTGTGAGTTAGTGCAACAACAATATGGAAGATGGCCACCAATTTCTTCACCAAGAATACACGATCATCGAAAGTGCCATCATCGAGCTCTGCGAGGAGGCACTCGGTCTCCGAGTCTCCCCGAGTCATGGAGAAAGATGTGGCATGAGGAGTACACGAAATTCATCCATGTGGTACACCGAACCGCGAGGACACACGGAAGAGCCACCCGTTCCACCATGATGCTCAATTCGTTTGTCCGCTCCACCACCCTATACTCCGAGGTGTTCCAATGGATGTATCATGAAGACGGAGGAGGAGGAGGAGAGGCGTGTTCGTCTTGAGAAGAGGCTCGAGCCAAATGTTTATTTCGATGACGCCCTCTAAGTGTTGGATTCTACTCAAATCTTGAGCAACCTTGGATGGGTGAGACTCTTTATGGAGTTGGTGCGAATACTCACAAGAAGCTTGATTCGGAAGTTCTTATGACATTAGCACCGGTCATTAGTGAAGGAGTGTCATGTCTCTCATTTCGCCTTGATGACGAAAAGCAACTAGTTCCTTATGGATATATTGGAGAACTACTCGGTTACAAGAAGGAAGCCCAGAGCAAGTTAATGTCCAAGAAAAAATGTTAGGAGGATTTTTGGGGAATGATTTAGAGAGAAGATTCCAAGGAACCCAAAATTTCTCCTTGATGGGATTTCTTTGGGATTGAGACATGAAGCAAGGAAAGTGGAGATGAGAGGAGAAGGTACAAATTGACCAAGGATAATACTCCTCTTCCCAACAACATGCGGAGATCATTTGAAGACAAAATTGATTAGATGAAGTATTTCTTGTACCAGCGAAATAAAAAAAGATTAAAAAGGAAATTGTGTAAGAGAGATCATCCTCCGTTGCCCTAGACGAAGGAGGGGCTGCGCATGAAGCTAATAACAACCATGGAAGAATTCCAATGCCACCACCATATGAAGGAAGTATGTCAAATGCAAGCATGCGGGAGTGGGGCAGCCACGCCTCCACATCCTCCACCATACATGTTCCTCACAAAGTTTTCATGGCGCTCCATCCAACAAATGCAAAAAGAAGGGACCGCAAACATTGGCTATAAAATTGGTCGCGTTCACCATTGGAGCAACTTAGAGGAGGACTGGTGCAATCACAAAACAAGCAAGGATTCAATGCACCAGACCATCAATATCAACCACCAAAAAATACAGGACATAGGGGAAGATAAGAAATAATAATGCTTTCAAAACCGGTTCGATTTTATCCTTCTCCTTTTCTTTATTTTCAGCTTTTGTGCAAGTTTATCTATGTGTAGCGTTTTCCGTTTTTATTTATTTTCAGCATGTGCGATAGTAGTAGAGTTAGTTAAAGTTCACCATGGATAAAGTTTCCCACCTTGATCAACCTTTGGTAAAAATATTAAGTTGACGCCATGATAATATATGATGAAAAGATGCCGCTTTGCTCAACTTTTGTACTTGTTTTATGCATGATTAAGCTAATGCTCTCTTTGATATGAATCTGAAATTAATTAAATGCTATCTTAATCTTTTGTGGAGGTTATGATAAAAATAAGACCTATAGTGTTATTTTCATGCTCTCAATTTTGGATGAGTTAAAGATGATTTGTTCTTAAAAATATATATGCTAACCTTGTCATTAATGCTACTTGCATTTTGCTCTACCTATCCAAAGCCGTATATATATTGAGTGCATAAACCTTAGTATATACAAGAATTATACTTGGGTGAGTTATTTCAGGCCTTGATTTCTCTGCCCGAGACTAAGAAGGTGGTCATTCCGTTTTTGTGTATCTATCTTTTTGCTAGCCTTTTTGTTCGTGCATTGTGTATCCCCACATTGGAGATTTCACAAACCTCGCCGGATATCCACCCTTAAAACCAAAAATATCATCTTTTGTGTTTACCTCCTTGACCACAACTTATCGTATGAGTACGGATCGTCAATTTAAGAAAGATCACAAGATGGTGCCAAGGTTCAAGATTTCAAGTATCTCTCCAAAGGGAAAATATTTCTAGTACCTACCTTATATCTATCACCTCTTTGCCTGAGGACGAGCAAACGTCTAATCATGGGGAGGAGGTAGGTACAACGCAATTTAGAGTTCAAGGGGAGTAAATAAAAAATGATGACATAAGAAAAAAAAGAAGAAACGAGATTTGATTTGGTTTCCCGCTTGAGTGGTCTTGACCTTGTCCGAGGATTGCGGAGGTTGAAGCTTGAGAAGGATTTGGTTTGTGCTCCGTGTAGGCATGGCAAGATGGTAGCCACTCCCCATCCACCCCTGACCGATGTCATGACCGAGCGTTCGACAGAGCTGTTGCATATGGACCTTGTTGGGCCAGCTCGAGTTCGCTCGGTGGGTGGGAAGTGGTATGTCCTTGTTGTGGTGGACGATTACTCTCGCTATGCACGGGGTGTTTTTCTTGGAAGACAAGAGTGAGACATTTGGTTTTGTTCGAGATCTGATCGTGAGGTTGAAAAACGAGAGGCATGGGAATGCTATTCGAGCTATCCGCATTGATAATGGCTCAGAGTTCAAGAACTCTCGTTTTGATGCCTTTTGTCGTGATCTAGGTCTTGAACATCAGTATTCGACCCCTTATGTGCCCCCCTCAAAATGGAGTTGTCGAAAGGAAAAATCGGACTCTTTGTGAGATGGCTAGGACGATGCTCGATGAGCACGGGACTCCTAGGAGGTATTGGGCCGAGGCGGTCAATACGGCTTGTCATGTTTCCAACTGGATTTTATTGCGAGCTTTCAAGAAGAAGACACGTTACGAGCTTATGCATGGTCGGGCACCCAAGGTGAGTCATTTCCGAGTCTTTGGCTGCAAGTGCTTTATTCTTAAGAAGGGAAAACTCGACAAGTTTGAGGCTAGGTCTAGTGATGGTATTTTCTTTGGATATGCTAACCACTCTAGAGCCTATAGGGTGCTTAACTTTGAGACTAACAAAATCATGGAGACTTGCGAGGTAACCTTCGACAAGACAATGCCATGTACCTCTCTTGGCTTTGAATGTGCAGGTGAAGAGGAGATGGCCGAGGACCTCTTTGAGGAGGAGAAGGATGAAGCTGGAGATGATGATGGAGAAAACCATGCACCTGAAGCTGAGTGTGTACCCACTACTTCCCCTATGACCACTACGGAGCGTGGACCGTCTACTTCATGGACAACGATGGTGCAACAAGAGGACCAGGCGAGAGAAGCTGAAGTTGAGGGGGAGGTAGTCTCGAGGCGTGAGGCTCCCCGGCGGATTCAAGAAGTGCATCCCCTGTCAAAGATAATTTGGAACATCGATGAACGCACTACACGGTCAAGGTCCAGGAATTCCTCTCATTTTGCTCATGCTGCTTTTGTTGCCACTTTTGAGCCCAAGGACATTGGACATGCTTTATCTGATGCAAACTGAGTCAATTCTATGCATGAGGAGTTGGAAAACTTTGAGAGGAACCAGGTGTGGGAGTTAGTTGAACCACCTCCAAATTGCCATCCCATAAGAACCAAGTGGGTTTGGAAGAACAAAGAGGGAGAGAATGGGATGGTTGTGAGGAACAAGTCCAGACTTGTTGCACAGGGGTTTTGTCAGAAGGAGGGGATCGACTATGAGGAGACCTTAGCTCCTGTGGCCCGTCTTGAGGCAATTCGGATCCTTCTAGCCTTTGCCGTGACTAAAGGGTTCAAGTTGTTTCAGATGGACGTGAAGAGTGCTTTTCTGAATGGGGTCATAGAGGAGGAGGTGTATGTGAAGCAGCCACCTGGGTTTGAGAGTGAGCTATACCCACACAGGGTGTACAGGTTGAAAAGGGCTCTGTATGGGTTGAAGCAGGCGCCCCGTGCTTGGTATGGGAGATTGAGAGGTTTTCTGTTGAGCAAAGGGTTTGTGATGGGAACCGTGGATAGGACCTTGTTTCTCCTCAAGCATGGAAATGACTTGTTGATTGTTCAGATATATGTGGATGATATTGTCTTTGGTGGCTCGTCACATAACCTTGTTGCCAAGTTTGCAGATGAGATGAGCAGGGAGTTCGAGATGAGCATGATGGGCGAGTTGCAGTATTTTCTTGGGCTGCAGATCAAGCAAGTGAAGGATGGAACATTCGTGCACCAGACCAAGTACACGAAAGACATGCTGAAGAAGTTCCAGATGCAAGATGTGAAGCCGATGTCGACTCCCATGGGGAGTACGGCCACTTTGGATGCGGATGAGGACGGAGAACCAGTGGACCAGCGGGAGTACAGGAGCATGATCGGCTCCCTCCTCTACTCTACGGCGACGAGGCCAGACATACAGTTCAGCGTGTGTCCGTGCGCTCGTTTTCGAGGCTTCGCCGAGGACATCACATCGACAGGCCGTCAAGAGGATTTTCAGTACCTACGGTCTGCCCCTCGGTCTTGGCCTTTGGTATTCGTCCTCCTCGACTCTTTCTCTTCATGGTTTTTCCGATGCGGATTTTGCTGGATGTCGAGTCGAGAGGAAGTCTACTTCTGGTACTTGCCAGTTTCTTGGTTCTTCGTTGACTCATGGTCTTCCCGCAAGTAGTCTAGTGTAGCTCAGTCTACCACCGAGGTGGAGTATGTTGCTGCCGCGAGTTGTTGTTCCCAGCTGTTGTGGATGTCATACACTTTGAGAGACTTTGGTGAGGAGTGCACCCAGATCCCACTTCTTTGTGATAGCACCAGTGCCATAAGCGTAGCCAAAAACCCAGTGCTTCACTCCAGAACCAAAAACATAGAAGTGAGGTATCATTTCTTGAGGGACAATGTGGAGAAAGCAACCATTGTGTTGAGCCATGTCCCTACCCAAGATCAGCTTGCAGACATTTTCACAAAGCCTCTCGACCAAGCTACATTTGTGCGCTTGCGGGGGGAACTTGGGGTTTGTTGCCCTTTCTAGTTGATTCTTGGGGGATTTCCTTTTTGTACCATATGTATCATACCATGTTTTACTTTGATGTATATACATGTTTTGCTTAATGTACAAACCATGGTAGGATAGCCATCTTGTCATATATCATGTTGCATTTGTATCATATTGCATTTTAGGATGATGAGCTGCTTTCATATGCCATATTTGAGTTTCTTTGGCTATTTGTGAGATATTGGTCGTATGTGTGGAGAAATGGTGATGTGAGGGTATGCTCTTGGAATATTTGAGATATATGTGTGGTGAGATAGCCCTTTTTGAAATAAATGCTAATCTTGACTAATTTTTGATGAAATATGCTCCACTCGTGTGTAGTTGTGTATCCATGTCACTGTTTGGTCTAAATGTGCTTTTCATGCTTAGATTGTGCTTGGATGCCTTGTTCTTGCATTTGGGCCAAAGGCCGAATATCATTGTGAATGTTTAGCCTATGTTGCATTCATGGGGGAGCATAAGCTTCTTTTTGCCGCAAAGGCACTTCATGTACCATGAAATGAATTAATCTTGAAAAGAAGTGTGTAATGCTTGAAAAATGCTCCATCCATCATGTCTATACTTAAAATGTCTTATCTTTCACATATGGGTGCAAAACATGTTGCATGATGTTCACTAGTGGAGAAGTCTCCCCGAAGTGGACACATGGCTCATGAGCTTTGACATGACATGCTTTGCTTTATGGGTGTTTGCCATGATCTTTTGCTGAAAATTTGATATCCTCGTATGACCTTTGAATGATATGCATGTTTGTGGCTCAAGTGTGACATGGATAGGCTTTTACATGTGAAGCGAGCCTTCTTTTGGTAAAACTGCTTAAATCTGAAAATTTTGCTTTGTCACATGCTTGTATTTCCTATATTACTTGTGGCAATGCTTTGACTATGCTATGATTCATATGTGTGATCTTTGTCTCATTTTTAGCCTTTGACACTAGATTTGGCCTATTTGAGAAGCTCATGTAGATGTTTATATGCTTTGTTTTGCATTTCTGCATTTTCACCTTGATTCATACATTGTCAACAAGGGGGAGAAGAGGTGAGCTTAATGAAAATTCAGAAGAGGTGAGCTGAAATTTGGGAGTTTGCCTCCACATGTTCAGGGGGAGCTTGCATTTGTTTAGGTGGAGCTTTCTTGCTGTTTTCAGTGTGGAGTTTGTGCTTTGCTTGGCTTGTGACCTTTCTTTGCCTTTCTTTGGTTTTGGTCATGAGTTGAGCTTCTTTGTTTTTCTTTCTTCTTCCTTTCTTTCTTTCTCTGAATTTCATTTCGCGTTGTGTGTTGTCAATGCACTCATCAAGGGGAAGATTGAGGACCGGGGAGCGTCCCAGTGGTCGATGGATGACCGCTCCTCAGTGATGAGTGATTGACAACGGGTGTTGGACTGACTCTTGGCTTAGTGCGCAGGGTGTAGGCCGCGGCCTAGTTCGTGTTGTTGCGGGTGAAGAACGGGCGCGAAAGGTCTTCAGCCTTGAGGGGCCTCCGGGAGATGGAGAGACAAGTAGGCTCGGTTCGAGGGACCCGGTGGACGGCGGGGCCCGGGTGCGGGCCACATGGTGGCGACACGAGCAAGACGAAGTCATGGACAATCGAGCCGGTGCACGGTGGCGGTCAAGTCAAGTGGTTTGACGGGAGGCCGGACCGAGCACGCGGGGTTTGGTGGTTTGCCCACAAAACCATCGGAGGACGGTTTCTTGGTTTGGGCCTCAAAACCAAGTCCGAGGGCCCAACACGACGGAGACGGGATCCGGGCGTGTCGGGAAGCTTCGAAGCGGAGGACACGCGGCGGGATCACATGGCTTGCGTCGGGAGGACGCGGGGTGCGGCAAAGGCGTGGCCGTCCGATGGCAAGACCCACAAACATTACCTAAATGCCCCTACGTGGGTTGTATCGCCAGTAGTTAAGTTAGGGGTAGTCGAGTCATTTACCACTCCGGCGGGACCTGATATATAAGCCATGAGTGTGTGTGGATGGCTCTGGGGCTCCAGGACTTAGGGTTTCATTTCCTCCCTCCCATTTCTCATTTTCGTAGCTATTTTTCCTTCCATTTTCTCTAGGCTAGCATGAGAGCTTCATGAGAGATTTGTTGAGAGAGATGGATGCTAGGGCGGCATGCTAGACCTTGTGAATCTTTCCTGGTTTGTATAGATGAGGACCAGGAGCGTCTCAGTGGTCGATGGATGACCGCTCCTCAGTGATGAGTGATTGACAACGGGTGTTGGACTGACTCTTGGCTTAATGCGTAGGTGTAGGCTGCGGCCTAGTTCGTGTTGTTGCAGGTGAAGAACGGGCGCGAAAGGTCTTCAGCCTTGAGGGGCCTCCGGGAGATGGAGAGACAAGTAGGCTCGGGTCGAGGGACCCGGTGGACGAGCGGGGCCCGGGTGCGAGCCACGGGGTGGCGACACGAGCAAGACGAAGTCATGGACAGACGAGCCGGTGCACGGTGGCGGCCGAGTCAAGTGGTTTGGCGGGAGGCCGGACCGGGCACGCGGGGTTTGGTGGTTTGCCCACAAAACCATCGGCGGACGGTTTCTTGGTTTGGGCCTCAAAACCAAGTCCGAGGGCCCAACACGACGGAGACGGGATCCGGGCGTGTTGGGAAGCTTCGAGGCAGAGGACACGCGACGGGATCGCATGGCTTGCGTTGGGAGGACGCGGGGTGCGGCAAAGGCGTGGCCGTCCGATGGCAAGACTCACAAACATTACCTAAATGCCCCTACATGGGTTGTATCGCCAGTAGTTAAGTTAGGGGTAGTCGAGTCATTTACCACTCCGGCGGGACCTGATATATAAGCCATGAGTGTGTGTGGATGGCTCTCTCTCTCCGCGACTTAGGGTTTCATTTCCTCCCTCCTCTTTCTTATTTTTGTAGCTATTTTTCTTCCATTTTTCTCTAGGCTAGCATGAGAGCTTCATGAGAGATTTGTTGAGAGGGATGGATGCTAGGGCGGCATGCTAGACCTTGTGAATCTTTCCTGGTTTGTATAGAAGATTCGGGGTTGTTTTTCGTGGCTTTTCGTGCTTGTTTTCGTGCCTTTGTTCCCGGTGTGATTCCGCGGATTTGAGTGGGTTTCTCCCCGGATTTTTTTGAGGGAAACATGGATAGATGTCTTGTGCATCTTTGTGCTTGATCTTGTGCCCTCAAACGCCGGGAAACCACTTCGATTCGTGAGTTTTCGTTTGGTGCTCTAGCTTTTGGTGGTGCTCAAAGGATTCGCGATTCCCGGTGTTTTAGGGAGTTAGGAGGCAAGATTTTTGGGCTATAGCATCCTTGTGTGACGCTTTTCAAGTCCCCAAACCCTTGTCTCCATAGCTTCAACCGTTTGGGAAATCCGATGATGATTTGGGGGAGTTGACTTTCGGGGGTCGGGCTGTTTCGTTCGTCCGCGCGGCGCGCGACGGTCCGCGGGGGGGTCGCGGACGGTCCGCGAGGAGCCTGTTCGTCGCGTGTTCATTGTGTTCTTGCGCGTCCTTGCTTTCGATCCGGTTTGGCTTTTGGTTTTTGTTGCGGCCCGGTTTGCGGACGGTCCCGGGCTTGAGTAGCGGACGGTCCGCAGGTGGCGCGGACGGTCCGCCTGGCCTCGGCGGACGGTCCGTTTTTCTCGGGTCGCTTCGGTGTCTCGTGTGCTTTAACGGACGGTCCGCGGTGTTGGGCCGCACGGTCCGCGGTGCGGTGGCGGACGGTCCGCGGCCTCGGGTCGGACGGTCCGCGAGGCCCGCGCGGACGGTCCGCCCCTCTGCGCGGACGGTCCGCCGGGGCTCTGTGTGCCTTGCTTCTTGGTTCGATTCCTCCCTCCCTTTCTAGTGCTTCCGCGTGTGCTTCTAGGAATCGTTCCTAAGGCTAGAGGTTGATCCATAACCTCGTGGTCTTGGCGATTGGTGCGTGATTCGATCCATCGCTTGTGTGTGACCGGGGTTTGTCTAGGGTATAGGCCGGATTCTTTTGGAAGAATTTTTACCGGCTCCTATTCACTCCCCCCCTCTCTAGTCGTCATCTGATCCTTCAATTGGTATCAGAGCTTGGTGCCGGATTCTTTGTGACTTTGACAAGTCTCGAATCCTAAGATGGCGTACGTTGAGCGGGGCGGTCCGCCGCACTTCGATGGCAAGGGTTACCACAAGTGGGCGGCTCATATGATGATCTTTCTTCGTGGCAAGTTGTTGGACTTCATTGTGCTTGACAAGACCTATGCTATTCCGGTCAACATCCATACTCTTATGGTGACCGATGCCGGTGCTAAGGCCAAGTATGAGGCTAATGCAAAAGCTGTTGATCACTTGGTCCGGAGCTTGTGTGATCCAGAGTTTGAGCGTGTTCGCCATTTGAATCTTGCTTGGCAAATTGGGGAGAAGTTGTTGGTTGTTCATGGTGGTGATAACCATGTGAAGGCTCGCTTCTTTGTCTCTTACCGGATGCAATATGAGAATTTCACTCCACTTCCCGGTGAGGACATTGATGCGATGTTTCAGAGGTTCACCGCCATTGTGAACAACATGAAAGCTAATGTTGAGGATTTTCCCTACACCGAGCATGAGCAGGCTTTGAAGCTCTTGCATGTCTTGGACCCAAATGTTTGTGGTGCTAAGGTTGAGGACATCAAGGAGTCTGGGCATTACTTGACTATTGAGTTGGATGACCTCTTCTCTAAGCTCAAGTCGGCTGAGGTTGACAGGAAGTTGCAATCCAAGCATGAGGGCTCGACTGACCATAGTCTTGCTCTTGTGGGCGGATCAAAGGGCAAATCTAACCCTTCCTGTCGACAGTTTTCTTTGTCTTCTCTCATGTCCATTCCAGATGAGGAGTTTGATGTGCTGGGCGAAGAGGAGCTGGCCTTGCTCTCAAGAAGGTTTGAACAACTACACGAGAGACAGAGGAATGCAAGGCGGAGTTCAGGGACGTGCTACAAGTGTGGCAAGCGTGGCCACTTCATCGCCGAGTGCCCGGAAGCGGAGGAGAACAAGTACAAGGTGAACGAGTATAAGGCGCACCCGAGGCGTGAAGACAAGTACTCCTCCAAGGGCAAGCACTTCAACAAGTCCAAGAGCAAGGACAAGGACAAGCGGTGACCGAGCAAGAGCGGCTACAAGAAGAACAAGGCAAGAGCGATGGTGGCCGGTGTGAGCGACGTCGACTCAAGCTCAAGCGAGGAGCAGTCAAGCTCAAGCAGCGAAGATGAAGACGCCGGGAGGCGCAAGGACAAGAAGAGTGCAAGCCGGAACCTCAGCGGGCTGAGCTGTGTGGCGCTTGAGGGCTTTTGTGGCATGGCCCATAGCTCAAGCAGCAAGAAGAGTGAGAAGGAAGACAGCGACTCCGACTCGGAGGATGAGGTAAACCGTGACCCCGACTCTTTGCTTGCTGAGATTGCTAGGTTGAATGGTTTGCTTGACAACCGTGATAGTGTGCTGAGAGATGCCAAAAAGATGAGGAAAGATCTTAGGGCTCAGCTTGAGAATGCTAGCAAGAAAGTAGGAGAGTTAGAGTCAAAATTGCTTGAATTGAAACTTGAGAATGACTCTTTGAAACTTGCTCCTACTACTCCTGATGATGTTGAATGTGTTGAATGTGATGCTTGGTTGAATGAGATCAAACTGCTTAATGAGAAGAATGCTTCTACTTTGGCTCAAATAGATGCTCTTAGGACTGAATATGATGAGCTTAAGGCTAGACCCACTTTACTTGGTGCTTGCAAATCATGTCCTACTATGCATGCTAAGCTTGTCAATGCTCGTTCTACCATTAGTTCTTTGGAAGCATCTTTGAAATCTCCTGCTGTCAATGCATGCACTAGCTGTGATGAAGTCACTTTGCGCAATCTTGAACTTACTTCCCGTTTGGATGTCATCTATGAGGAGAATGACTATTTGAGGAAGGTGTTGGGTTGGTTGTACGGGCGGGAACCTCAATTGAAAATCATGATTGAGGAGTTCAAGAGAGCGATGGTCGTGGTTTGGGTTTTGAGAAGTTGGGTGAGAAAGTGGGAGAGAACGAGTGGGGAGAGTGTGTATGAGAAGTGTGTTGAGTCTAACCCCGAGTTTGAGGTGATCGGAGAGATCCAAGTCCCACTTCCAAAAGCACCCAAGAACTCTTTCACACCAAAGCCTAACCACCTTTGCAACAAGCTTGACACAACCCAAGATCCACCCAAATTCCCACCTAAAACAAATGATTTCCAGAAACCAGTGAAGTTTGTGGGTGAGAAGGGTGAGAAGCCTAGAGAGAAGCCAGAGCCAAAAGAAAAACCCATCCCCTTCAGGTGTGAGTATTGTGGCAAGGAGAGGCATCTTGCAGAGTTTTGCTACAAGAGGAAGAGGGATGAGAGGCTTGCTAGGGAGCAAGCGAACCAGGACAGGTATCGCCAGTCTCATGGTATTCCTGAGCCTAGAGTGCCACTACCAAGGGGTGTGGGAAGTGTGAGGAGTGTTGGCAGGTTCCCACAGAGAGGTGGTGGTGAGAGGTTTGTCGGGGAGAGAGGATGGTGTGCGTCTTTGGTGAGAGGTTTGGTCGGGCTCGTGGTGGTTTTGCTGGACGTCCTCCTACTCGTCCTCAGTACGGGTTCAGGGGAAATGATCGCAGCTTTGGGTTCCAGAGGAGCTACGGACCACGTTTTCCCCCTCGTGGTGCTCGTACTCCTCCCATGGGACATGGGAAGTTTGGTGGCAAGGGAATGATGTTTGCTAATCCCTCTTTTGAGCAGATGGCTCGACACTGGTTTAACTTTCTTTGTGCTAACCCCAGTGTCGAGTCGCTAGCTCACTCTCGTTCTTGTTTCGACTACGGGCGGGGAGGCTTGGAGAACATTTGGTTGATCGACTCCGGATGTTCTCGACACATGACCGGGAGATAAGAAGTGGTTCTCCGGCCCTCACCCCGGTGAAGGAAAAGCGAGACATCACATTTGGGGGCAATGGACGAGGAAGGGTGCTGTCGGAGGGTGTTGTGCATGTGAGTGACAAGGTAACGTTGAAAAGAGTGGCTCTTGTGAAGTCTGTGGGTTTCAATTTGCTTTCGGTTTCTCAGTTGCTTGATGAAGGTTTTGAGGTGCGTTTCAAGTCTGGCGAGTCTCGTTTGCTTGATTCTCGAGGTGATCTTGTCTGTATGATCATCCCCGAGGGTCAGATTTTCAGGGCTGATTTCTCTCGATCTTTGGGCCCTGCTCGCTGTTTGATGGCCGGTCCTTCTTCTGATTTGTGGAAATGGCATAGGCGGTTGGGACACTTGAGCTTTGATTTGGTTTCCTGCTTGAGTGGTCTTGATCTTGTCCGGGGATTGCCGAGGTTGAAGCTTGAGAAGGATTTGGTTTGTGCTCCTTGTAGGCATGGTAAGATGGTAGCCACTCCCCATCCACCCCTGACCGATGTCATGACCGAGCGTCCGACAGAGCTGTTGCATATGGACCTTGTTGGGCCAGCTCGAGTTCGCTCGGTGGGTGGGAAGTGGTATGTCCTTGTTGTGGTGGACGACTACTCTCGCTATGCCTGGGTGTTTTTCTTGGAGGATAAGAGTGAAACATTTGGTTTTGTTCGAGATCTGATCGTGAGGTTGAAAAACGAGAGGCATGGGAATGCTATTCGAGCTATCCGCAGTGATAATGGCTCTGAGTTCAAGAACTCTCGTTTTGATGCCTTTTGTCGTGATCTAGGTCTTGAATATCAGTATTCGACCCCTTATGTACCCCCTCAAAATGGAGTTGTGGAAAGGAAAACTCGGACTCTTTGTGAGATGGCTAGGACGATGCTCGATAAGCACAGGACTCCTAGGAGGTATTGGGCTGAGGCGGTCAATACAGCTTGTCATGTTTCCAACAGGATTTTATTGCGAGCTTTCAAGAAGAAGACCTGTTATGAGCTTATGCATGGTCGGGCACCCAAGGTGAGTCATTTCCGAGTCTTTGGCCGCAAGTGCTTTATTCGAAGAAGGGAAAACTCGACAAGTTTGAGGCTAGGTCTAGTGATGGTATTTTCTTTGGATATGCTAACCACTCTAGAGCCTATAGGGTGCTTAACCTTGAGACTAACAAAATCATGGAGACTTGCGAGGTGACCTTCGACGAGACAATGCCATGTACCTCTCTTGGCTTTGAGTGTGCAGGTGATGAAGAGATGGCCGAGGACCTTTTTGAGGAGGAGAAAGATGAAGCTGGAGATGATGATGGGGAGAACCATGCGCCCGAAGCTGAGCATGTACCCACTACTTCCCCTACGACCACTTTGGAGCATGGACCGTCTACATCATGGACAACGACGGTGCAACAAGAGGACCAGGCGAGAGAAGCTGAAGTTGAGGGGGAGGTAGTCTCGAGGCGTGAGGCTCCCCGGCGGATTCAAGAAGTACATCCCCTGTCGAAGATCATTGGAAACATCGACGAATGCACTACACGGTCGAGGTCCAGGAATTCCTCTCATTTTCCTCATGCTGCTTTTGTTGCTACTTTTGAGCCCAAGGACATTGGACATGCTTTATCTGATGCAAACTGGGTCAATTCTATGCATGAGGAGTTGGAAAACTTTGAGAGGAACCGAGTGTGGGAGTTAGTTGAACCACCTCCAAATTGCCATCCCATAGGAACCAAGTGGGTTTGGAAGAACAAAGAGGGAGAGAATGGGATGGTTGTGAGGAACAAGTCCGGACTTGTTGCTCGGGGGTTTAGTCGAAGGAGGGGATCGACTATGTGGAGACCTTTGCTCCGTGGCCCGTCTTGAGGCGATTCGGATCCTTCTAGCCTTTGCCGTGGCTAAAGGGTTCAAGTTGTTTCGGATGGACGTGAAGAGTGCTTTTCGAATGGGGTCATAGAGGAGGAGGTGTATGTGAAGCAACCACACCGGGTTTGAGAGCGAGTTGTACCCACACGGGGTATACGGGTTGAAAAGGGCTCTGTATGGGTTGAAACAGGCGCCCCGTGCTTGGTATGGGAGATTGAGAGGTTTTCTGTTGAGCAGAGGGTTTGTGATGGGTACCGTGGATAGGACCTTGTTTCTCCTCAAGCATGGAAATGACTTGTTGGTTGTTCAGATATACGTGGATGATATTTTCTTTGGTGGCTCGTCACATAACCTTGTTGCCAAGTTTGCAGATGAGATGAACAGGGAGTTCGAGATGAGCATGATGGGCGAGTTGCAGTATTTTCTCGGGCTGCAGATCAAGCAAGTGAAGGATGGTACATTTGTGCACCAGACCAAGTACACAAAAGACATGCTGAGGAAGTTCCAGATGCAAGATGTGAAGCCGATGTCGACTCCCATGGGGAGTACGGCCACTTTGGATGCGGATGAGGACGGAGAACCAGTGGACCGGCGGGGAGTACGGGAGCATGATCGGCTCCCTCCTCTACTTGACGGCGACGAGGCCGGACATACGCGTTCGGCGTGTGTCTGTGCGCTCGTTTTCAGGCTTCGCCGAGGACATCACATCGACAGGCCGTCAAGAGGATTTTCAGGTACCTACGGTCTGCCCCTGGTCTTGGCCTTTGGTATTCTTCCTCCTCGACTCTTTCTCTTCATGGTTTTTCCGATGCGGATTTTGCTGGTTGTCGAGTCGAGAGGAAGTCTACTTCTGGTACTTGCCAATTTCTTGGGTCTTCGTTGGTCTCATGGTCTTCCCGCAAGCAGTCTAGTGTAGCTCAGTCTACCACCGAGGCAGAGTACGTTGCTGCCGCGAGTTGTTGCTCGCAGTTGTTGTGGATTTCATACACTTTGAGAGACTTTGGTGAGGTGTGCACCCAGATCCCACTTCTTTGTGATAGCACCAGTGCCATAAGCGTAGCCAAAAACCCAGTGCTTCACTCCAGAACCAAACACATAGAAGTGAGGTATCATTTCTTGAGGGACAATGTGGAAAAAGGAACCATTGTGTTGAGCCATGTCCCTGCCCAAGATCAGCTAGCCGACATCTTTACAAAGCCTCTCGACCAAGCTACATTTGTGCGCTTGCGGGGGGAACTTGGGGTTTGTTGCCCTTTCTAGTTGATTCTTGGGGATTTCCTTTTGTATCATATGTATCATACCATGCTTTGCTTGATGTATAAACCATGGTAGGATAGCCATCTTGTCATATATCATGTTGCATTTGTATCATATTGCATTTTAGGATGATGAGCTTCTTTCATATGGCATATTTGAGTCTCTTTGGCTATTTGTGAGATATTGGTCATATGTGTGGAGAAATGGTGATGTGAGGCTATGCTCTTGGAATATTTGAGATATATGTGTGGTGAGATAGCCCTTTTTGAAATAAATGCTAAACTTGACTAAATTGTGATGAAATATGCTCCACTCGTGTGTAGTTGTGTATCCATGTCACTGTTTGGTCTAAATGTGCTTTTCATGCTTAGATTGTGCTTGGATGCCTTGTTCTTGCATTTGGGCCAAAGGCCGAATATCATTGTGAATGTTTAGCCTATGTTGCATTCATGGGGGAGCATAAGCTTCTTTTTGCCGCAAAGGCACTTCATGTACCATGAAATGAATTAATCTTGAAAAGAAGTGTGAAATACTTGAAAAATGCTCCATCCATCATGTCTATGCTTAAAATGTCTTATCTTTCATATATGGGTGCAAAACATGTTGCATGATGTTCACCAGTGGAGAAGTCTCCCCGAAGTGGACACATGGCTCATGAGCTTTGACATGACATGCTTTGCTTTATGGGTGTTTGCCATGATCTTTTCTTGAGAATTCGATATCCTTGTATGATCTTTGAATGGTATGCATGTTTGTGGCTCAAGTGTGACATGGATAGGCTTTTACATGTGAAGCGAGCCTCCTTTTGGTAAAGCTGCTTAAATCTGAAATTTTGCTTTGTCACATGCTCGTATTTTCATATATTTCTTGTGGCAATGCTTTGACTATGCTATGATTCATATGTGTGATCTTTGTCTCATTTTTAGCCTTTGATACTAGATTTGGCCTATTTGAGAAGCTCATGTAGATGTTTATATGCTTTGTTTTGCATTTCTGCATTTTCACCTTGATTCATACATTGTCAACAAGGGGGAGATGAGGTGAGCTTAATGAAAATTCCGAAGAGGTGAGCTGAAATTTGGAAGTTTGCATCCACATGTTCAGGGGGAACTTGCATTTGTTCAGGGGGAGTTTTCTTGCTGTTTTCGGTGTGGAGTTTGTGCTTTGCTTGGCTTGTGACATTTCTTCGCCTTTCTTTGGTTTTGGTCATGAGTTGAGCTTCTTTGTTTTTCTTTCTTCTTCCTTTCTTTCTTTCTCTGAATTTCATTTCGCGTTGTGTGTTGTCAATGCACTCATCAAGGGGGAGATTGAGGACCAGGAGCGTCCCAGTGGTCGTTGGATGACCGCTCCTCAGTGATGAGTGATTGACAACGGGTGTTGGACTGACTCTTGGCTTAGTGCGCGAGGGTGTAGGCGCGGCCTAGTTCGTGTTGTTGCGGGTGAAGAACGGGCGCGAAAGGTCTTCAGCCTTGAGGGGCCTCCGGGAGATGGAGAGACAAGTAGGCTCGGTTCGAGGGACCCGGTGGACGGCGGGACTGGGTGCGGGCTACATGGTGGCGACACGAGCAAGACGAAGTCATGGACAATCGAGCCGGTGCACGGTGGCGGTCGAGTCAAGTGGTTTGACGGGAGGCCGGACCGAGCACGCGGGGTTTGGTGGTTTGCCCACAAAACCATCGGAGGACGGTTTCTTGGTTTGGGCCTCAAAACCAAGTCCGAGGGGCCCAACACGACGGAGACGGGATCCGGGCGTGTCGGGAAGCTTCGAAGCGGAGGACACGCGGCGGGATCGCATGGCTTGCGTCGGGAGGACGCGGGGTGCGGCAAAGGCGTGGCCGTCCGATGGCAAGACCCACAAACATTACCTAAATGCCCCTACGTGGGTTGTATCGCCAGTAGTTAAGTTAGGGGTAGTCGAGTCATTTACCACTCCGGCGGGACCTGATATATAAGCCATGAGTGTGTGTGGATGGCTCTGGGGCTCCAGGACTTAGGGCTTCATTTCCTCCCTCCCATTTCTCATTTTCGTAGCTATTTTTCCTTCCATTTTCTCTAGGCTAGCATGAGAGCTTCATGAGAGATTTGTTGAGAGGGATGGATGCTAGGGCGGCATGCTAGACCTTGTGAATCTTTCCTGGTTTGTATAGATGAGGACCAGGAGCGTCCCAGTGGTCGATGGATGACCGCTCCTCAGTGATGAGTGATTGACAACAGGTGTTGGACTGACTCTTGGCTTAGTGCGTAGGTGTAGGCTGCGGCCTAGTTCGTGTTGTTGCAGGTGAAGAACGGGCGCGAAAGGTCTTCAGCCTTGAGGGGCCTCCGGGAGATGGAGAGACAAGTAGGCTCGGTTCGAGGGACCCGGTGGACAGCGGGACTGGGTGCGAGCCACAGGGTGGTGACACGAGCAAGACGAAGTCATGGACAGACGAGCCGGTGCATGGTGGCGGCCGAGTCAAGTGGTTTGATGGGAGGCCGGACCGGGCACGCGGGGTTTGGTGGTTTGCCCACAAAACCATCGGCGGACGGTTTCTTGGTTTGGGCCTCAAAACCAAGTCCGAGGGCCCAACACGACGGAGACGGGATCCGGGCGTGTCAGGAAGCTTCGAGGCGGAGGACACGCGGCGGGATCGCATGGCTTGCGTTGGGAGGACGCGGGGTGCGGCAAAGGCGTGGCCGTCCGATGGCAAGACTCACAAACATTACCTACATGCCCCTACATGGGTTGTATCGCCAGTAGTTAAGTTAGGGGTAGTCGAGTCATTTACCACCGGCGGGACCTGATATATAGGCCATGAGTGTGTGTGGATGGCTCTCTCTCTCCGCGACTTAGGGTTTCATTTCCTCCCTCCTCTTTCTCATTTTCGTAGCTATTTTTCTTCCATTTTTCTCTAGGCTAGCATGAGAGCTTCATGAGAGATTTGTTGAGAGGGATGGATGCTAGGGCGGCATGCTAGACCTTGTGAATCTTTCCTGGTTTGTATAGAAGATTCGGGGTTGTTTTTCGTGGCTTTTCGTGCTTGTTTTCGTGCCTTTGTTCCCGGTGTGATTCCGCGGATTTGAGTGGGTTTCTCCCCGTATTTTTTTGAGGGAAACATGGATAGATGTCTTGTGCATCTTTGTTCTTGATCTTGTGCCCTCAAACGCCGGGAAACCACTTCGATTCGTGAATTTTCGTTTGGTGCTCTAGCTTTTGGTGGTGCTCAAAGGATTCGCGATTCTCGGTGTTTTAGGGAGTTAGGAGGCAAGATTTTTGGGCTATAGCATCCTTGTGTGACGCTTTTCAAGTCCCCAAACCCTTGTCTCCATAGATTCAACCGTTTGGGAAATCCGATGATGATTTGGGGGAGTTGACTTTCGGGGTCGGGCTGTTTCTGTTCTGTCCGCGCGGAGCCTGTTCGTCGCGTGTTCATCGTGTTCTTGCGCGTCCTTGCTTTCGATCCGATTTGGCTTTTGGTTTTTGTTGCAGCCAGTTTGCGGACAGTCCGGGCTTGAGTAGCGGACGGTCCGCGGGTGGCGCGGACGGTCCGCCTGGCCTCGGCGGACGGTCCGTTTTTCTCGGGTCGCTTCGGTGTTCCGTGTGCTTTACGGACGGTCGCGGTGTTGGGCGGGACGGTCCGCGGTGCGGTGGCGGACGGTCCGCGGCCTCGGGTCGGACGGTCCGCGAGGCCTGCGCGGACGGTTCGCCCCTCCTGCGCGGACGGTCCGCCAGGGCCTGTGTGCCTTGCTTCTTGGTTCGATTCCTCCCTCCCTTTCTAGTGCTTCCGCGTGTGCTTCTAGGAATCGTTCCTAAGGCTAGAGGTTGATCCATAACCTCGTGGTCTTGGCGATTGGTGCGTGATTCGATCCATCGCTTGTGTGTGACCGGGGTTTGTCTAGGGTATAGGCCGGATTCTTTTGGAAGAATTTTTACCGGCTCCTATTCGCTCCCCCCCTCTCTAGTCGCCATCTGATCCTTCAATAGAAGATTTGGAGTTGTGTTTTTCGTGGTCTTTTTGTGCTTGTTTTCGTGCCTTTGTTCCCGGTGCGATTCCGCGGATTTGAGTGGGTTTCTCCCCGGATTTCTTTGAGGAAAACATGGATAGATGTCTCGCGCATCTTTGTGATTGATCTTGTGCCCTCAAATGCCGGGAAACCACTTCGATTCGAGTGTTTTCGTTCGGTGCTCAAGCTTTTGGTGGTGCTCAAAGGATTCGCGATTCCCGGTTATTTAGGGAGTTAGGAGGCAAGATTTTTGGGCTATAGCATCCTTGTGTGACGCTTTTCAAGTCGTCAAACCCTTGTCTCCACAGCTTCAACCGTTTGGGAAATCCGATGATGATTTGGGGGAGTTGACTTTCGGGGTCGGGTGTTTTCTGCCCTGTCCGCACCTGTCGGACGGTCCGCGAGGACCAGGCGGACGGTCCGCGCCGCTCCAGTTCATCCCGTGTTCTTCGTGTTCTTGCTCGCCTTTCGTTTCGATCCGTCGTGATTTTGAGTTTCGGTTGGACGGAGTTTCGGACGGTCCGCAGCAGAGGGCGGACAATCCGCGGGTGCCTGGCGGACAGTCCGCGTGCTCCCCGCGGATGGTCCGTGGTTCGTGGTGTGCTTCTGTTGGTTCTGTGTGATTTAATGAACGGTCCGCGGAGTAGGCCGGACGGTCTGCGGTGTTGGAGCGGACGGTCCGCGGTAGCAGGCCGGACAGTCCGCGAGGCCAGTGCGGATGGTCCGCCCCTCCTGGCCGGACGATCCACCAGAGCCTGTGAGCTTTGCTTCTTGGTTCGATTCCTCCCTTCCTTTCTCGTGCTTCCGCGTGTGCTTCAAGGAATCGTTCCTAAGGCTAGAGGTTGATCCATAACCTCGTTGTCTTGGCGATTGGTGTGTGATTCAATCCATCGCTTGTGTGTGACCGGGATTTGACTAGGGCATAGGCCGGGTTCTTTGGGAAGAATTTTTACCGGCTCCTATTCACTCCCCCCTGTCTAGTCGCCATCTGATCCTTCACTCGTGGGCTGTCTAGATCTCACCATCCGACAGTTGGTGCGCTAGGTAGGGGGGAATCCAAGGTTCTTCGTGCAACTTGATGGCTTCGACCAACGGCGTCACTTCCCGGAGAGCATGTCTGACATCCTCGCTAATCCCGTCGACATCTGCTTCGGCTCCATGACGGCGATATCCACCACTCCAGCCGCCTGCTTTGTCATTGAGAGCAGCGCGGTCACCTCCAATCAAAAGATCGGAACAGATTTGTTGAAGGAAACCCACCCACCCACTCCTAAGACCTGATCGCCGAAATCGATCGTGTTGAAGGCATGCTTTCCAACACGATCAAGGTCTGCGAACACATCAAACGCCCGAGCAGGACCCTAATGTCATGCTCCAACATGCCTCTTGTCTTGCAGAACGCAGCTCACGTAGCATCCCACTACATAAAGTGCACGATCCAGATCGAATCTGGACCCAAGACAACCAGATCGCGGGAACCGTATGAGCCATCTTGATGACACTTGCCCCATCCACGAGAATCCCAAACACACGGCTCGCCAGTGCCACATCCTCAAGTAGTCTCATCGACCTGGCGGGTCACCACCGCCAGATGAACCGGGAGCTGTCCCTAGACCTCCCGCACAACCATCTTCCTGAACTACCCAGAAGAAGAGTTCGAGACCCAAGATCGCGAGGTCTTCGTTGTCTCTGCGGATGTACCACCTCAAGTCGGAGAGGCAGATGAATAGCACGTGGAGCGCGAGATCGCCAACGCCGCCAGAGCTACACGTCGCTAGTAGGAGTTGGCTGCAGCCGCTCCGACTGCAGGTCAGCAAGCAAGCAATGCCGCACAAGGTGACGACAACATCGGGATGCAAGCACCTGCGGCTCCAGCTGGCCATCAGCCACATCAGCAACACGAGGCTTGCCGAAGCTGCCTATGCTCCAGAGACCTCATGAGGGACTTTGAGCAGGATGGTCATGAGATCTACAACTCTCCTCAAGCCAACCTGGGGGCTACTCTTGCTGCACTAGGTCAACTTGAAGACACCCCAGCTATATGGCGTCTCCAAGCTCATATTCGTGCAACCACTGCTCAAGTTGAAGAAAGAGGCCCTAGATATAGCAGATCAGCCGCAAGCTCTAACTCCTGGAGGAGACCGGAACATCCACATTAGCAACCATAGCAACACTCCCCTTGAGCCAGTAGCTGAAGAAGGGCGAGGTGAAAATGAAGTAGTGCAGCCAGTCAATCCTGCTGCCAATCCCACTGCCAATCATGCTGCCAACGTCGCAGCCAACGCTACAGCCAATCCTCCAACCAATGTCACCGCTAATGCAGTAAGCAATGTCGCCAATAATGCAGCTAACGATGCCTGTGCCCAACCAAACATCGCCACCAATCCAAGACAAAATGCTGGAGCCCAACCTCTGTCGGCACAAGCTAACCACGCTGAAGGCAGTCAACGTCGAAATGTAAGGGACGAAGTAGAGATAGCACGTCATGCTAACTACGACCGCGATCATGGGGTCCCATACGCCCTCGACGCCAACAATCCAGTCCAAGCAACAGAGCTGCAGAACATGCCCAATATGACCAAGATAATGGTCCTCCTGACGACCTCTACATTATACCGATGGCTTATGCCCCATCAGCCAGTCCGTGAGCAGTCAACAACTTTACTACATTTTCACAATGTATCGGGACGATCAGATACCCCAAAGACTTCAAACCCGCCATTGAGAAATACGACGGTCGCTCTGACCCAAGTATATGGCTCAAAATGTAAAGCATCGCAGCACGCGCCTCAAGGGGCAATGAAGACCACATGGCAGGATACTTCCCCCTTGTGATCTCCCAGCAGAGTGCATCACCTCCTGGGCAACATTGTCCAGCCTCTTCACGTCCAACTACCAAGAGACTTACAACCGACCTGGTAACACTCATCACCTCACCAGAGTACGGATGAGACGCGATGAAACTCTCCGAGAGTACACCAACCGCTACTTCGAGAACCGCAACACCCTCACAGGTGTCAAGGATGAGGACGTCATCGCCTACTACAAGTAGGGAGTCACTAACATCAAGCTCTTCAAAAAGATCCATGAGACCGATGCCCACACCGTCACCGACCTCATGTCTTATGTCGATAAGTTAGTCGACACTCAAGACGCGGTGATGCACGACTTCAATGGAGCATATCACGACGAAGGAAACAGGTCGCACAAGAGATCAGGCGAAGCTTATGTAGCAGATCCACCATGAGCTTCCACCTTCCTCGAGGGTGACTTCAACATGGTCATGTACGACTAGTGTTAGTTCCACCGCGACGCCAAGCACACCATGAGGGAGTGCGAACAACTAAAGCGTGCCCTCGGGGTGCCCTTAAAATACAAAAAGGCCAAGAGCGACGATAACGACGACCAGAATGGCAACTGCCACTACGACAACCGTAACCATCGACCTGATCGACGTGATTACCGTGACCATCAACCCTACCGTCACAACGACGACAGGGATCAACGTTATTTCGCTGCGACTACCGGAGGGATGATCGTCGTGACGACCAGCATGACAACCGGCGTGATGATCGTCATCACCAGAATGACCACAGTCGCAACGACAACAACCGCAAGGAGCATTCTCCCCCCCCCCCCCCCACCGCCAAAAGGAGGCAATCCCAATGGTGCGTTCCAAACCACTAATGGAGAAATCAACTTCATTGTCGGTGGTTGCCAAGCAACCAAAAGCAATAGGCAGCTCCGATCAAACGCAAGGGAGATCGGGCACGTCAACACTAAAAATTCACAACCTCTGCGATTTTCGGAGTTCCTAATCACTTTCTCCTAAAAAGATCATTGGGTCCACATACCTAACCCTGGGACTTACCCATTGGTCGACATTCTGAGGACCATGTGTGGTTCGAGGACCGGTGGATGGTCACTTCCTGGTGTGATGAGTGATTGACAACGTGGTGAGGACTAATTTCTGGCTAAGTATTGCAGGTGCAGGTTGCGACTTAACTGGTGTTAGTGCAGGTGAAGAACAAGCGCGAATGGTCGTTGCCGCTGAGGCCTCCAGGTGTACAGAAGACAAGTAGGCTTGGTTCGAGGCACCCGGTGACCAGCGGGGTCAAGTGCGGGCCGCTTGGTAGCAAGAACAGCAAGATGGAGTCGGTGGATGGTTTTTTGGTTGAGCCACAAAACTAAGGTTGAGCCGGGACTTCGTGGGAGCTGAGTCATGAGTGGTGATTAGCAGAGGCTACATCAAGTTCGCAAGGTTTGCGGTGGTTCACCAGGAAACCATCGGGTTACTCGGCTGGGCCACAAAGCTGAGGCCGAAGACCGGGCTTGGCTGTCAGGCTAAAACCGGCCTGACCGGTTTGGAGAACCGGTATGACCGGTTTGGGGTCGTAGGGCGCCGGAAGCTTCGAGGTGGAGGACACGCGTCGGGATCGCAAGGCTTGCGTCGAGGCTACGTGAAGTGCGGTCGCTGGGCATCCGTCCGATGGTGCTAAGAAGACAAATTTGCAAAGTGCCCTTGGTGGGCGTGTATCCTAGTTTAGGCTTTAGGGGTACTTTAGTCTTTCGGCTTGCCTCCATATAACCCAAGTGGTGAGAGGATGGCAGCCATCTATTGGAACCCTAGCTCATTTTGTTTTCCTATTTTCCCTTCCTATTTTCCTTAGAATTTCCATAGGACTAGCTTGAGAGATTCATGGTGAGATCTTGTGAGAGGGAAGGATGATCGGGCGGAAGCTAGACCTTGTATGAACCTTTCTTGGTACGTATAGATGATTCGGTGTGGTTCCTCAAGGCTTCTTGCTGTTCCTCCCGCTTTTCCTTTTTGGTGATTTTCGGAGCGTTTTCTTGGAATTTGCGTGGGGAAGTTTTGGGGGTGTTTCTTTGAGGGATTCTTGTTGGATGTCACGTATGAGGACCTTGTGCCTCTTTGCTTGGTGATCTGGCTCCAACAAACCCTCCGAAACGGCTTCGATTTGGGAGTTTTCGGTGGTTTCCATGGGAAGGTGTTCTTGAGGGTTGACTTCCGGTTCCTCTTGATTGAGTAGGTTTTGGGGACCGAGATTCTAGCCAAAGGTTTCCCACGAGGTACCCCAGCTATCCCCAAAGTCTCACTTTGATCCGTGGAATGAATCGGGAGATCGATCGCTTGGAAGGTTGAGTTTTCCTGCGAGCTGAGTTCTTCCCAACTGTCCATGCAAAACCAATTTGACCGGTTTCCCAAACCGGTCTGATTGGTTCAGCCCTGTGGGCTGTCGTGAAGGGTTTTTGAGCGACAGAGTCTCTGTCATGCTATGGCTTTTCTTGTTCAAAGGAAGAGAGGTTCTTGTGTCGTTTTGGGGCAGTTTTGGTCTCGAAGGTGTTTTTGGGAGTTTCTGGACAAAACCGGCCTGGCCGGTTTGCCAAACCAGTCTAACCGGCTTCCCCTGCCTGTTGAGAGGCTAAGTCCCACAGAAGCGGTCTGACTGGTTTCAGAAACTGGCCTGACCGGTTTTTGATTGCCAGCAGCTAAGTCGTGTTGGTTTCTGTTGCGTGTTTAGAGTAGCTGTTGGTTGTGTCTTGCTCCTAGGTCCAGTAGCACTCCAGTGGCTGCGTGGATTTGGCAAGAGAAACTTGCAGAGGTGTACGAGTGAAATCGGGTCCATAGGCTGAATTCTTGAATAGAATATTTGTCGTCTCTCATTCACTCCCCCCTCTCTGGTTTGCCATTCATGTCCTTCACAATCCCATAGTAGATGCGGTGTTCCTGCCTAATTGATGGGTGTAGCAGCCTGAATATCATCTTCACAGAGATGCTCAGAAAGATGGACTTCGACTTGAACAAGATGACTGCCTGCGACGAGCCCTTCTACGGGGTTGTGCCCGGCAAGGCTGCGTACCCCATAGATCGTGTATGCCTGCCGGTCACCTTCGGCACATAGAAGAACTTCCGCACACAGTACTTGTCCTTCAAGATCGCGGACCATGTGTGGTTCGAGGACCGGTGGATGGTCGCTTCCTGGTATTATGAGTGATCGACAACGTTGAGTGGACAGATTCTTGTCTAAGTATTGCAGGAGTAGGTTGCGACTTGACTGGTGTTGGTGCAGGTGAAGAACAAGCACGAAAGGTCATTGCCTGTGAGGCCTCCAGGTGTGGAGAAGACGAGTAGGCTTGCCTCGAGGGACCCGGTGGCCAGCGAAGTCAAGTGCGGGCTGCATGGTGGCATGAACAGCAAGATGAAGTCATGGACAATTTCTTGGTTGAGCCTCAAAACCAAGGTCGAGCCTGGGCTACATGGGAGCCGAGTCATGAGTGGCGATTGGAGGTGGCTACACTGAGTTCGCGGGGTTTCCGGTGGTTCACCAGAAAACCAATGGGTTCCTTGGTTGATCGACGAAGCCAAGACTGAAGAACCGAAGACGGAGATGCAGCTGCTCCAGACCGGTCTGACCGGTGGGTCTAACCGGTTTGACCGGGAGGAGCACCGGTCTGACCAGTGTGCGACAACGCAGTCCAGAGACTTCGAAGCAGAGGACACACGTCAAGATCGCAAGGCTTGCGTCGAGGCTAAGCAAGTTTGCAGTCGCTGGGCATCCGTCCGATGGAGCAATGACAAAGATTTCTGAATTCTTCCTCGAGGGGCATGTATCCCTAATTAGCTAGTAAGGGTATTTTAGACTTTTGGTTGCCTCCATATAACCCAAAAGGTGAGAGGATGGCAGCCAACTCTTGGAACCCTAGCTCATTTGGTTTTCCTATTTTCCCTTCCTATTTTCACTAGGATTTGTATAGGACTAGCTTGGGAGCTTCATGGTGAGATCTTGTGAGAGGGAAGGATGATCGGGTGGCAAGCTGGACCTTGTATGAACCTCTTTGTGATGTATATATGATTCGGTGTGGTTCCTCAAGGCTTGGATGTGTTGTTCCCGTTCGTTCTTTTTGGTGATTTTCGGAGCCCTTTCTTGGCGTTTTTCTTGAAGTGTTTTCGAGACCTTTCACTTGGGGATTTGGTGGGGGTGTATGAACCCTTCGTGGTTCTTTTCCCTTTGATTCCCCTCCCAAATCCAGGAGCAAAGGGGCTCGATTTTGGGTTTTTTGGTGTTCTAGGGTTAGAGGAGTTCCGGAGCTCAGGAGTTGGATTTGGGAAGTTGACCCGCAGGTGTTGTTCATCCCGAGATCCCAGGCCACACCGGTCTGACCGGTGCCTCTCACCGGTCTGACCGGTGCAGATCCTAGTTGGGTTTTTGCTCGGGTGAACGGTTGGGTGAGGTCGCCGTTGTCCCGTGTTGCTGGTGTTTCGAGTTTGAGTCAGTTTGGAGCTCGGTAGGCCTGTTTGGTAGATTTGGGGATTTGAACCAGTCTGACCGGTGAGCTACACTGGCCTGACTAGTGTAGGAGCTGTTATGTGGAAATTTCCAGGTTTCACTAGCAGGACCGGTCTGACCGGTGGTGCTCACCGGCCTGATCGGTGTAGGTCAGTGAGGCTCGAGTTTGGTGTTCCGTTGCATTCTCGGGTCTGTGAAGTTGTTTGTTGGTTCCTAGGACCATTAGCACTCCAGTGGCTGTGTGGTCTTGGCCAACTTGGGTAGTGAGTCGGAGACGTGTGTTGGAAGCTGTGTTCATCTTGTTGGAGCCTCTATCTCCTTCGAGAACAATTTTTATCGGCTCCCGTTCACCTCCCCCCTCTGGTTCGCCGTTTCGGTCCTTCAAGTGGTATAAGAGCCGGTTACGGGTCTTGGTTGACTCCAACAATCTAAGATCCAAGGATGGCATACCAGGAACGGGGTTCAGGTCCTCCACACTTCGATGGCAAAAACTACCAGATGTGGAGTAAGCGGATGGCGACATTCCTCAATGGAAAGGGTCAGATCCTTTGGGATGTCATGGTGGACACAGGCTATGTCCAGCTGATGAACTTCCTTGCTCCAGGATCGAGGGACATGTTCGACGCTAACAACAAGGCAGTCGACTACAAGTTTCATGTTGTGTCAGGCTAAATTCGATCAGGTGCACAGGGAGAGATTGGCTTGTAGAATCTGGTCGGTGTGGAAGGAAGCTCATGTTGGGAATGCCCGGGTTCAGGCTTGGATGTATGCGACTTACTGGAGAGAGTATGAGAACTTCACTCATCTCCCCGGTGAGTCCATCGATGCCTTGTTTCAGAGGTTCACGTTTGTGGTGAACAACATGAGGGCCAATGTGGACGTGCTCCCGTACGATGATCATGATAGAGCCGTCAAGCTCTTACACTCATTGGATCGTACAGTTTGGGGCAGAAAGTTCGAGGCTATTGTGGAGTGTGAGAAGTACGACACCTTAACAGCGAATGAGCTGTTCTCGAAGCTCAAGTCGGCTAATGTGGATCGGGGCATGACTACCAAGATTGAGGGCCCGACTGACTCTCATACTCTCGCCCTCATTGGTGGTTCGAAAGGAAAGGCTAATGCTAACCCATCCACCAGGATGTTCTCCTTGTCCTCTTTGATGTCTGTGCCAGATGAGGAGTTCGACGTGCTTGGAGAGGACGAGCTGGCGCCGGTGACGAGGTGGTTCAAGAGGTTGCACTTGAACCGGGTGAACATGGGGAGGAACACGAGGACATGCTTCTAGTGTGTCAAGTCGGGATTTTTCGCCGCCGACTGTCCCAAGAAGGTCGAGAACAAGGACAGCTACATGCACAAGTTGAAGACGGATGGCAATTACCGTTCAAGGCATGACCACAAGCACAAGCACAAGGGCAAGCTCAAGGATGAGCGATGATCAAGGAAGAAGGAGAGCCGAGGCAAGGCCCGAGCGATGGTTGGAGCGAGCGACGTCGACTCATATTTTGCGTACTCCACCTCGAGCTCGAGCAACAGTGAAAATGAAGGTGATCGGTGTAAGGGCAGGAAGTCGTCCAAGAACCGGAGCGGGCTGAGCTGCTTTGCTAGAGACGGCTTTTGCACCATGGCTCTTAGCTTTGGAAACAAGAAGGGCAGTGCGTGATGAACTTCCTTTCTTGCATTAGGAGAATGAATGGATTGGCTTGTTGCTTGATAATCATGATGACATGCTTAGAGAGGCTAAGAAGATGAGGAAAGAGCTTAGGGCTTCGCTTGAGAATGCTAGGACGTGAGTGGTTGAGTTAGAAACACATAAATTGGATGCTAAACTTGAAACTGACTCGTTTAAGGCTTCACCTGTTGTTTCTGATGAAGTTGAATGTGCTGATTGTCCTATTTTCCTTGCTGATCTTGCTATGTTTAAGGAAAAGCATGCCACCAAGTGTGAGGAACTAGATGTGCTTAGGGTTGAAGTGGCTGAGCTTAAGTCTATATCTGCTTTGCTAGGTGCTTGCACTTCTTACCCTATTTTGCATGGAAAATTTGATGAGATGCATGCTTACATTGTTTCTCTATCTCTACCTGTGAATGGCATGCGTTGAAGAATCTGGAACTTGCACATTATGTGGATCGCTTGCAGGATGAGAATGATGAGTTGAGAAAGTTGATGGGTTGGTTGTCTGGTCATGAGCCTCAGTTGAGGATAATGATCGAGACATATAAGCGCCAGGATGGTGAGGGACTTGGGGCAAACAAGGTTGGTGAGGGAAGTTGTAAGAATATCCCAGAGTGTTGACAGTTAATAGTTGTATCAAAGTACATTTAGACTTGCAAGCGGACAAGTCTACCGTCGTAGTCAAGGGACCCATCTTCCCTCGAGTGGTGAACCCAAGGTACCGAATCCGTGTAACAAATGTGTGACGCAAATGTTGATCTAGTAATGCCAAGTAATTTCGATAAAAGAGAAACCCTAATGCATCTAGGGTAAAAGACGCGAAACCAATCTAATCTACTAAAGACCGGAGGTAACAAAGTAAGATTGGGTAGATAAACCGATCTAGAGAGATCGGGATAAGCCTTCTGTTGAAGTTCCAAGCAAGAGAAGAAGTAGAAAATCGAATCTTATTAGAAGCCTCTTTAAATCGTGGTTTCCTGTCCAAATCCGAAAACATCCGCCTTTCGGAACCCCTGTTCTGTCACAACGTATCCCTACTCATGCGGGGAGTCTAGGGCGAGTCAAAAGACAAGTCGAGATTCTTTCGGAAGACCCAGCGTGTACCTCTAGCCACCGCGGCTACAAGAACACCCTATGTAATCTATCTCGAGAATAGAATTGGAATAAGCAAAGCCGATCGAAAAATGAAATCTTCGAGGAAACACTTAGTCGCTAAGAATAGATTCAACTTGATAATTCAACTATGACAATGATACATACACAAGATCACCACCGGGATCCTTCCTTGATCTTGCTTCTAGCTCCGGGAACTCCGACGTGGTCTTCCGTGCAAGGTTCCCACGTCGGCTAGGGAAACCCTAGTCAACTAGCTCGACCCTCTTCTCTCCGAGATGGCGTCCCTCTCTTCTCTGCTCCTCGGCGGCCGATGACGAATTGTATGATCCGTGGTTGTTAGTCAGGGGGCTATAAATAGCACGATTGGCGGCTGGGGCAAAGGGGAGCATCACTGGGCCCTGGACAGGGCTGGGCCGGCCGGCCTGGGCCCATCCAGGCCCAGCCCGAGGCCTCCTTTGCTCTATGTCGGTTCCCTTGCTTCCTGGATCCTTCCTCCTTCTGCATGTAGGCCCATGACGTCAGTTTCTCTCCGGATTGGACATAACTCCTTGTCTTGCAAGATTTGGCACTTTTCTGGTTAGGTCCTCGGAGTTTGTCATCTTCTCAGGTTGAGCCCCTGGCATCTTGGAGTCAAGTTTGCTTCATTGCATGACTTGTACGGGCTTCAAGGTCTTGTCATAAGGTGCTTGATGAACTTGTCCCGAAAGTCTTGCTTTCAACGCTAAAACCCTGCATAAACACTAATTTCCAAAACCGACATGCACACGTGAACTTGTTATACCACGGGGGTTAGTACCAATGGATAAGGTATAAAACTTATGCCAACACCGAAGGTAAACTCATGGCTAGGTTGACGGATTTTCACCGTCAACATCTCCCCCATGCTTAAGCCTTGCTCGTCCTCGAGTAAGCCTTCGATGGATATCATTGTTGCCCATCAAAGTTTAAACCTTGCACTTGATCATTCATGAGAAAACATAATGCTCTCAAAATTTTAATTCGTTAAAGTTCCATAATGTACTAGCCTTCACCTTTACGGAGGGTAGATTCTTAATTAAGCTTATCCCACAAGTATTAACATGCTCCAAAAGTTTAAATAGATCTCAGAATTTTTGAAGTAAAGAATGAGATAAAGAAAAGCTAAACCAAGTTCACAAATTTAAATCATCTTGCATATTGCTCATGAACTCTCATCTCACTTGTCTCTCAAGCCTATATATTCTACTCCTTTCACTCTCATAACATATATGTGTGGTAGGCTTTATATGGAGCTTTGGGAAAGTTTAGTCCTACCAAGATTTTATAAATGAGATGTCGTCAAAACAACACAAGCTTCTCATGGTCTTACCAAGACTCGTCAAAAGGTCATTGGAAAATGATGTTATATCAAGGAGGGGAAAGAGAAAAATACACACACTTGAGATGAGTGGACATGTGCGAAGGGCAAAGAGTGATCCCGAGGCACAAAGGAAGTCCTCGTTATCGAATTGCACATGGTTGGAAAATTGAGTATGGATCTTTTAATCTTGAAGCCTTGAATTTCCTAATGCACTTTAGAGAACCGGAGAGTTCATTTTATTTTTACACATACTCATATTTTTCTCTTTTTCTCTTCTTCCTTTCTTTCTTTCATTCTTTTTCTCATTCATTCATTTTTTTGTCATACATTTGGTAATGAGACTTTCACATCGGAGTTTTGATTTTTTTATTTGCACCCCTTTGAACTTTTTTTAATTGCTCCCCTTTGAACTCTAACAATTGCATTGTACCTACCTCCTCCCCCATGCTTAGACGTTGCTCGTCCTCGAGAAAAGAGGGATAAATAAGGTAGGTACCGGAAATATTTTTCCTTGGAGAGACACTTGAAATCTTCAATGTTGGCACCGTCTTGCGATCTTCCTTGAATTGATGATCCTTTCTCAACGATAGGTTGTGGTCAAGGAGGTAATCACAAAAGATGATATTTGATTTTAAGGGTGGATATCCGGCGAGGTTTGTGAGATCTTCGGTGCGGGGATACACAATGCACGGATAAAAGGCTAGCAAAAAGATAGATATGCAAAAACGGAATGACCAGCTTCTTAGTCTTGGGCCAGAGAAATCATGGCCTGCAATAACTCACTCAAAAATAAATATTGTACACTAAGGTTTATGCACTCAGATATATATTAGGCTCTGGATAGGTTGAGCAACACACAAGTGATATTTATGACAAGGTTAGCAATATTTTTGAGCATAAAAACCATCTTCAATCTATTCATAACTTGAGAGCACATAAAACACTATGGGTCTTTATTTTAATCATAACCTCCGCTAAAGATTAAGCTAGCATTTAAATAAATTCAGATTCGTATTTTACGAGAGCACTAGATTTAGCATGCATAAATCAATTACAAAGATAAACAAAGCGGCAATTATAATCATATATAATCATGGCACAAAATTTTGTAACTTTTCCAATGATATAAACAAGGTGGTATCTTTATTAATGATGAAATCAAGTTGAAATACAAACTGAAAATAAACAAGCACACTTGCTGAAATTTAAATAAACACAGAAAATATTATGCAAAACACACACAAACAAAAGCTGAAAATTCCAGAGAAAGGGAAAAGAAAAGAAAACTAAAGTTCCTTAATCTTCCTAGTCCTCCGCCGGTGGTTGGTGTTGATAATCTTGATAGTAGTACCCTTGCTCGTAGTAAGGTTGGACATCCCCTCCAATGAATTGATCCGGCTCCACTAGGTGAAGGTGTCCAAGCTCATAGGCAATTTTTGCATTGCCCTCACCAAGTTGAGCCACGTTGGCTTGGATGGCTGAGACGTTTTGCGCGTTTCTCACAACATACCCTCCAGTTATGGCCACGCTTTGTTGCGGTTCGGGAAATTGTGCGTAGGGCTCCGCGAAGTTTACGTTGGGCACCACATAATTTGGTGGGGGTACCGGTGCACCACCACCCCATGCTTGCTCTTGTGGCCCTCCGTAATAACTTGGCGGAGGAGGAATCCCGCCGAAAGGTGGCGCAACATTGGGTTGTGCACTACCCGCTTGAGCGGAGGTGGATCCCTCCGCTACGATTCTTCCTCTTTTATTTTTCCTTGCCGGAACAAGGAGTCCCTCTTCCAACCAATCTTCCTCCCTTGGATGAAAAGCTTAAGCCTCGCATCCAGAAGGGGTAGGTTCACTGTGGCCAAACGAAAACCTCCTCTCTCATCTCCATTAATATATTTGCCTTGTCGCAAATACTCAATGCCGAGAGAGGTCCCACGCAAAAGATGTTCGGGGTTTCTTGTGATCCCCGGCCGTAGGGAGATGGCCAACATGAAGAGGTAGCACCCCGAACCAATATGTCCCGCTCCCGATGTTGCCTCGCAACACCAACGGTTGATCATAAGGTATGAGGGGTCTATTGGCTGCATGGCAATTAAGGCTGAGTAGAGCCAATTCCACTCCGTGTCGGTCACCTTCGTCTCCCTCATCCTCCCCAAGACCCTCTTGCACATCGAAGAGTGGAATACTCGGATAATGGGGTTGCATATGCAATTGCGTTGTTGGTGGGCTTCTCCGGAGATCAAATTCCAAAATCCATCTAACATGCCAGGTGGCACGTCAACTTTCTCCAGAGCTCCCTTATGGAACCCAAGTAGCTCCCTAACATGCTCGTAGGGAACCACTTGTTGGACTCCCTCCAAACGGAATGATAATCTTTGCACCCCATCATCAAGGATAGGTGCAATGGTCATCAAGATTTCCAAGGCGAACTCCTTGTGGCTGTCCGCCGACACTCCGTTGGAGAACTGCACCCATCCAAGGTGCCAAAACATGTAGTATATGTCGGTGCCGAAACCCAAGTAGTAGAGCGCTTGGTCGTCCAACTCGACGTTGGGCACAAGCCTCTTCTCAAGATGAGAGAGCCTCTTCTCCTCCTCCTCCGACAATATGATGAAGCCATACGAGGAATATATCATAGTGTATGGAGGTGGTGCGGTTGAACGGGTCGATCGTCGTGGTGGCACGGGCGGCTCCTCCGTGTGCCCTTGAGGTTCGGTAAACCTCATGGACGTGCTCCTTGTTGCCCTCATGCCACCGAGGAGGAGAGCATCGTTCCTCCTTGGTGGTGCCGTATCCGTCTCCATGCTCCGAGGAGACTCGGAAACCGAGTGCCTCCTCGAAGACGTCGTCGACGACGGCTTGGATGACGATGAACCCTTCTTCTTGTAGAAGAGACTTGTGGTTTTCTTCCACATGGTTGCTGCACTCTTCTCTCCACTAAAACTCTGGATGCAACGGTAACTAGGCACATAAAATCTTACTTCGGGATGTGGACTTTGAGTGGATTAAGGTGGTGGATTTTTTTGAGCTATCAAGCTTGGGAAGGTTGGCTATGTCTACGGAGGTTTTTGGCACACAAACTTGAAAACACAAACTAAGGAAGGAGAGGGAAGCTTGCCTGCAGAAAAAGGGAGCCGGGGGCTCCTTATGTAGGGGAGGCCGGCTGGCCTGGGCCGACCGGCCTGGGTGGCCTCTGGCTCCTCCCCGCCTCGGCTTTCTTCCAGCATGATCATTTCTCCTCTGCAACTTTCCTGCCCGCGTGCTCCACGAGTTGCACCGCCCAAACGCTCTTGTCCACTCCTTTTCTTGCATTATTGGTCCTTCCACTTGATGCTTCATGCTTTGAGTCATGTCCATGCTCCCTTGCTCCACTTGCTTCACATGCTACCATGAAATTCATGCATAGTTCATGCTTGCTGCCCACCATGCTTGCCCTTTGCATGTGGACTTGGTGAAAGTTGATGAAAGGTTATCCAATGGTGCATGCATGATTAATTTAAACTAGATTGCCTCTCTTCAGGTATGTTTAAGGTTAAGCACTCCTCTAATTTCGAAATTTAAAAATATTTTCAGAGCCATGCAAGAGCTCAAGCATAAATTTAGAGAAGTTTTTAAACCATTAAAAACAAATGTAAGTTGAAAATATTTTCCGACTACGTTGATATTGGTCTCACCGGTATAGTTTGCCTTCATTGGTTGAGAGCAAACTTTTCCCGGCTTGATCATGGGGGCATAGGTTTAGGTTCTAATTTTGGCTAAATGAGAGAGATTTTGAATAAAACAAAATTAGAAGAGGCTTAGAAAAATTCTAATCCTAGAGAAACCGAGGATATAGATTTTTAAACCAACCAAAGGTTTAGTTCTAGGTTCACGCGAGTCCTACCACGTGCTGCAATTTAATTAACACCTAGGTATAAGTCGTGGCTCTACTCGTGTGTTTTTAGCATGAAAATAAGTCAACCACAACACCATAATAGGGGTGAAAGGTTGAGTTAGGTTCTGAAATTATTTGGTTCTGGTTTCTCGAAAAGAATCAAACAAACACATAGGAGGGTTCATGCAAAGGGTTTATGATGAAGCAAAATATTCAACCAAGATTTATGTCTCTAATATTGTTCAACCACTTCTAAGTCTAATGTCTTTGCGTAATAAAATTCAAAACTAAATTATTAAAATGACTCGAAAAACCTGGAATCGGGTTGTCCTCCCGGTAGCTTATTCTTGACTCGATGAAACGGGTTGCCTCCCGCCTAGGCTTCGTTTATAGTCTATAGCTAGACTTCTTCACTTGATTACTTCGGATCAACGCTCTTTGCGGGCGTTGCAATCTTGGGTACCCACTTCCGCACCATCTTGGGCACGAGCTTGTCTTCCGGCTTGGTCATTTTTTTGGTCTTCACAGGCGGCTTTTCTTCCTTTGTCTTGACAGATGCAACACCTTCTTTGATTTTCTTTACGTTCATTTTTTTCGGCTCCTTCTTCTTTTTCAGCCCCTCCTTTTTCTTTGATTCTTCCTTCACTCCAATCATGTTGCATGCCTCGATTCGTGGTCGAAACTTGAAGGAACTCCTTTCTCCGTTGATATCGAACATGATCTCCCCCTTGCCAACATCAATAGTAGCTCCCACGGTCTTGAGGAAAGGCCTCCCAAGGATGAGCGGCGGCTGCTCCCTCTCTCCCATCTCGAGCACCACGAAGTCGACGGCGGTGAAGTGGTGTCCGACCTTCACGGGTACATCTTCGACAATGCCCAAGGGATAGAGAATGGAGTTATCTCCCAACTCCAAACACATGCCTGTAGGCTCCAATGGTAGGCATAGCTACTCGAACACATCCCTTGGCATGACGCTCACACTTGCTCCAAGGTCGCATAACGCCTTCTTGAAGTTGAAAGAACCAACGGAACAAGGAATTGTAGGGCACCCGGGGTCCTTTTGCTTCTCTAGCCCATTAGCAATAGCGGCACTACACTCCTCGGACATCTTAACATGATCTACCACGAGTGTTGCTATGTCATATTTATTTGCAAGTATGTATTTAAAGTAACGAGAATATGTAGGAACTTGCAGGGCATCTAGTAATGGCATGTTGATGCTAAGTCTACGCACAACCTCCACAAACTTCTCAAAGTGGTAGTCAACTTTACCTTGGAAGTAGCGTGGCTTGAGTTGCGGTATCCTCGTGTATTCCTCCGGCATCTCAAATTCGGGTTCTTCGGTGACGATCCCTGTAACCTTCTCTTTAGCAACTCCTTCCACCTCGGTGGATGGTTTAAGCTTCCTTGCTCCCGCGGAACATTCCGGATCTTCGGTCTCCTTCCCCGAACGTGTTTGAATGGCCTTCGCCGATTCAGGACTTTTAGGTTGTCCCGGAAGCTTCCCTTCATCATTAGAGAGGCGCCCCGCAAGTTGTCCAACTTGCGTCTCGAGCATCTTCATCATGTTGAGCACTTGATGATTGGAACTTCCGACATCCGTCACTTTGCTATTGATGTTCTCCAACACCTTGTCTATGGTCTTGAACTTGGTGATGGTGTCCTTGTTGATCTTAGCTTGCTCGTCCATGAATTCCTTCAATTGTATACGAAGCGGAACTGAATTCGGAATGGATGAGCTTGCATTGAATTGAGGTCTACCTTGCTTGTAGCGGAAGTTCGGCAATTCTCCCATCCTCATGTAGTCGAGTGTTTTGGCTTCCTCCGGACAATCTTTGCGGACTTTGGCCATACTCTCGACATTCTTCACATGTGGATCTTGCTTCGGTGGCCTTCGAGTCTTGAGCCTCTTTCTTTTCTATCTCCATCTTCTCCAACCTCCTCATGAGCGAGTCGATCTTGCCTTCAAGTATGGTCTCCTCCACTAGCAAGACTCCTTTGCCATTCCCCGTGGGTTGAACCAGATGTAGGCACCCAGATGATGCCCATGTGTCATTATCCGCGTCCTTCTTGAATAGAGTGAAAGATTCCGTCGCTGTAAGTTCGATGATGGATCCTCCCGCCGATGCATCGATGATCGTCCTTGACGCCATGGTGAGTCCTTGATAGAACTTTTGCATGAGGTCTTCCTTCGGGAACTTGTGATGTGGAACCGCCCGGGTGTACTCGTTGAAGCGCTCTAATACCTTCGAGATAGTTTCCGTAGGATATTGAACGAAGGTGGCAATTTTATTACGCAAGCTTTGAGTTTTACCCAGCGAGTAGTATTCCTTCATGAAAGCCTTCATCAACGTGTTTTAATTTTGCACCGTCTCCACCGGTTGAGAGTGGAACCATTGCAAAGCCTTCCCGAGTAGTGAGAACGGAAAAACCCTTACCCTCATTTGATCTTGAGTCACCCCATCCATGTTGAAAGTTTGACATAGTTGAATAAACGCTTGGAGGTGAAGGTTCGGATCCTCTTTACCGGTGAAGGGTGAATGTTGCACCATGCAGATTGTTGAGGTCTTGATCTCGAACGGTCTTCCGATCTCCTCAAGGTTCAAGATTGGTAGGTCGATGATGTCCAGGGTGCATAGCTCCCCAATCTTGCGTGCTTGCGGTGGTTGGTCACCCATCGGTGGAGGTCGATTCTCCCAAGGACTTTGAGGTGGTGAATTCTTCGGAGATTCTTTCGATCCTTTGCCAAAAAAGGGGCTTGTTGACGGTTAATAGTTGTATCAAAGTTCGTTTAGACTTGCAAGCGGACAAGTCTCCCATCGTAGTCAAGGGACCATTCTTCCCTCGAGTGGTAAACCCAAGGTATCGAATCCATGGAACAAATGTGTGACGCAAAAGTTGATCTAGTAAAGTGAGGACCAGGAGCATCCCAGTGGTCGATGGATGACCGCTCCTCAGTGATGAGTGATTGACAACGGGTGTTGGACTGACTCTTGGCTTAGTGCATAGGTGTAGGCTGCGGCCTAGTTCGTGTTGTTGCAGGTGAAGAACGGGCGCGAAAGGTCTTCAGCCTTGAGGGGCCTCCGGGAGATGGAGAGACAAGTAGGCTCGGTTCGAGGGACCCGGTGGACACCGGGACTGGGTGCGGGCCACATGGTGGCGACACGAGCAAGACGAAGTCATGGACAATCGAGCCGGTGCATGGTGGCGGTCGAGTCAAGTGGTTTGGCGGGAGGCCGGACCGAGCACGCGGGGTTTGGTGGTTTGCCCACAAAACCACCGGCGGACGGTTTCTTGGTTTGGGCCTCAAAACCAAGTCCGAGGGCCCAACACGACGGAGACGGGATCCGGGCGTGTCGGGAAGCTTCGAAGCGGAGGACACGCGGCGGGATCGCATGGCTTGCGTCGGGAGGACGCGGGGTGCGGCAAAGGCGTGGCCGTCCGATGGCAAGACCCACAAACATTACCTAAATGCCCCTACGTGGGTTGTATCGCCAGTAGTTAAGTTAGGGGTAGTCGAGTCATTTACCACTCCGGCGGGACCTGATATATAAGCCATGAGTGTGTGTGGATGGCTATCTCTCTCCGCGACTTAGGGTTTCATTTCCTCCCACCCATTTCTCATGTTCGTAGCTATTTTTCTTCCATTTTCTCCAGGCTAGCATGAGAGCTTCATGAGAGATTTGTTGAGAGGGATGGATGCTAGGGCGGCATGCTAGACCTTGTGAATCTTTCCCGGTTTGTATAGAAGTTTCGGAGTTGTGTTTTTCGTGGTCTTTTTGTGCTTGTTTTTGTGCCTTTGTTCCCAGTGCGATTCCGCGGATTTGAGTGGGTTTCTCCCCGGATTTCTTGGAGGGAAACATGGATAGATGTCTCGCGCATCTTTGTGATTGATCTTGTGCCCTCAAACCCCGGGAAACCACTTCGATTCGAGAGTTTTCGTTCGGTGCTCAAGCTTTTGGTGGTGCTCAAAGGATTCGCGATTCCCGGTGATTTAGGGAGTTAGGAGGCAAGATTTTTGGGCTATAGCAACCTTGTGTGACGCTTTTCAAGTCCCCAAACACTTGTCTCCACAGCTTCAACCGTTTGGGAAATCCGATGATGATTTGGGGGAGTTGACCTTCGAGGTCGGGCATTTTTCTGTTCTGTCCGCATGGGGCGGACGGTCCGCCTGGGGTCCGCGGACAGTCCGCGCGGGTCCTGTTCATCGGGAGTTCTTCGTGTTCTTGCTCGTCTTTTGTTTCGATCCGTCGCGATTTTGAGTTTTGGTTGGACGGAGTTTCGGACGGTCCGCAGCAGCGAGCGGACGGTCCGCGGGTGCCTGGCGGACAGTCCGCGTGCTCCCCGCGGACGGTCCGTGGTTCGCGGTGTGCCACTGGTGGTTCTGTTTGTTTTAACGGACGGTTTGTGGCTCAGGCCGGACAGTCCGCGGCTAGGGTGCGTACAGTCCGCGGTACCCTGCTGGACGGTCCGCGCGGCCCATCGCGGACGGTCTGCCCTGTCTGGCCGGACGGTCCGCCAGAGGCTGCGAGCTTTGTTTCTTGGTTCGATTCCTCCCTTTCTTCTTTCGTGCTTCCGCGTGTGCATCAAGGAATCGTTCCTAAGGCTAGAGGTTGATCCATAACCTCGTTGTCTTGGCGATTGGTGTGTGATTCGATCCATCGCTTGTGTGTGACCGGGATTTGACTAGGGTATAGGCCGGGTTCTTCGAGAAGAATTTTTACCAGCTCCTATTCACTCCCCCCCTCTCTAGTCGCCATCTGATCCTTCAATTGGTATCAGAGCCTGGTGTCGGATTCTTTGCGACTTTGACAAGTCTTGAATCCTAACATGGCGTACGTTGAGCGGGCCGGTCCGCCGCACTTCGATGGCAAGGGTTACCACAAGTGGGCGGCTCGTATGATGATCTTTCTTCGTGGGAAGCTGTTGGATTTCATTGTGCTTGACAAGACCTATGCTATTCCGGTCAACATCCATACTCTTATGGTGACCGATGCCGGTGCTAAGGCCAAGTATGAGGCTAATGCAAAAGCCGTTGATCACTTGGTCCGGAGCTTGTGTGATCCTGAGTTTGAGCGTGTTCGCCATTTGAATCTTGCTTGGCAAATTTGGGAGAAGTTGTTGGTTGCTCACGGTGGTGATAACCATGTGAGGGCTCGCCTCTTTGTCTCTTACCGGATGCAATATGAGAATTTCACTCCACTTCCCGGTGAGGACATTGATGCGATGTTTCAGAGGTTCACCGCCATCGTGAACAACATGAAAGCTAATGTTGAGGATTTTCCTTACACCGAGCATGATCGAGCTTTGAAGCTCTTGCATGTCTTGGATCCAAATGTTTGGGGTGCTAAGGTTGAGGCCATCAAGGAGTCCGGCGTATTTGACTATTGAGTTGGATGACCTCTTTTCTAAGCTCAAGTCGGCTGAGGTTGACAGGAAGTTGCAATCCAAGCATGAGGGCTCGACTGACCATAGTCTTGCTCTTGTGGGTGGATCAAAGGGCAAATCTAACCCTTCATGTCGATAGTTTTCCTTGTCTTCTCTTATGTCCATTCCAGATGAGGAGTTTGATGTGCTGGGCGAGGAGGAGCTGGCCTTGCTCTCAAGGAGGTTTGATCAACTACACGAGAGTCAGAGGAATGCAAGGCAGAGCTCAGAGATGTGCTACAAGTGTGGCAAGCGTGGCCACTTCATCGCTGAGTGCCCGGAAGCGGAGGAGAACAAGTACAAGATGAACGAGTACAAGGCGCACCCGAGGCGTGAAGACAAGTACTCCTCCAAGGGCAAGCACTTCAGCAAGTCCAAGAGCAAGGACAAGGACAAGCGGCGACCGAGCAAGAGCGGCTACAAGAAGAACAAGGCAAGAGCGATGGTGGCCGGTGCGAGCGACGTCAACTCAAGCTCAAGCGACGAGCAGTCAAACTCAAGCAGCGAAGATGAAGACACCGGGAGGTGCAAGGGCAAGAAGAGTGCAAGCCGGAACCTCAGCGGGTTGAGCTGTGTGGCGCTTGAGGGCTTTTGTGGCATGGCCCATAGCTCAAGCAGCAAGAAGAGCGAGAAGGAAGACGGCGACTCCGACTCGGAGGATGAGGTAAATCGTGACCCCGACTCTTTGCTTGCTGAGATTGCTAGGTTGAATGGCTTGATTGACAACCGTGATAGTGTGCTAAGAGATGCCAAAAAGATGAGGAAAGATCTTAGGGCTCAACTTGAGAATGCTAGTGAGAAAGTAGGAGAGTTACAGTCCAAATTGCTTGAATTGAATCTTGAGAATGACTCTTTGAAACTTGCTCCTACTACTCCTTATGATGTTGAGTGTCTTGAATGTGATGCTGGGTTGAATGAGATCAAGTTGCTTAATGAGAAGAATGCTTCCACTTTGGCTAAACTAGATGCTCTTAGGACTGAGTATGATGAGCTTAAGGCTAGACCTACTTTGCTTGGTGCTTGTAAATCATGTCCTACTATGCATGCTAAGCTTGTTGATGCTCGTTCTACCATTAGTTCTTTGGAAGCATCTTTGAAATCTCCTGTTGCAAATGCATGCTCTAGATGTGATGAAGTTACTTTGCGCAATCTTGAACTTACTTCCTGTTTGGATGTCATCTATGAGGAGAATGACTATTTGAGGAAGGTGTTGGTTTGGTTGTATGGGCAGGAACCTCAATTGAAAATCATGATTGAGGAGTTTAAGAGAGCTGATGATCGTGGTTTGGGGTTTGAGAAGTTGGGTGAGAAAGTGGGAGAGAACAGTGGGGAGAGTGTGTATGAGAAGTGTGTTGAGTCTAACCCCGAGTTTGAGGTGATCGGAGACATCCAAGTCCCACTTCCAAAAGTACCCAAGAACTCTTTCACACCAAAGCCCAACCACCTTTGCAACAAGCTTGACACAACCCAGGATCCACCCAAATTCCCACCTAAGACAAATGACTTCCAGAAACCGGTGAGGTTTGTGAGTGAAAAGGGTGAGAAGCCTAGAGAGAAGCCAAAGACAAAACCAAAACCCATCCCCTTCAAGTGTGAGTGTTGTGGCAAGGAGAGGCATCTTGCAGAGTTTTGCTACAAGAGGAAGAGGGATGAGAGGCTTGCTAGGGAGCAAGCAAACCAGGACAGGTATCGCCAGTCTCATGGTATTCCTGAGCCTAGAGTGCCACTTCCACGGGGTGTGGGAAGTGTGAAGAGTGTTTGTAGAGTTGGGGCTCAGAGTGGTAGGTTTGTGAAGAGAGATGATGGTGTGCGTGCTGGTGAGAGGTTTGGTCGGGCTCGTGGTGGTTTTGCTGGACGTCCTCCTACTCGTCCTCAATACGGGTTTAGGGGAGATGATCGCAGCTTTGGGTTCCAGAGGAACTACGGACCACGTTTTCCCCCTCGTGGTGCTCGTACTCCTCCCATGGGACATGGGAAGTTTGGTGGCAAGGGAATGATGTTTGCTAACCCCTCTTTTGAGCAGATGGCTCGACACTGGTTTAACTTTCTTTGTGCTAACCCCAGTGTCGAGTCGCTAGCTCATTCTCGTTCTTGTTTCTGACTGCAGGCAGGAGGCTTGGAGGACATTTGGTTGATCGACTCCGGTGTTCTCAACACATGACCGGAGATAAGAAGTGGTTCTCCGGACCTCACCCCAGTGAAGGAAAAGATGTACATCACATTTGGGGACAATGGACGAGGAAGGGTGCTTTCGGAGGGTGTTGTGCATGTGAGTGACAAGGTAACGTTGAAGAGAGTGGCTCTTGTGAAGTCTTTGGGTTTCAATTTGCTTTCGGTTTCTCAGTTGCTTGATGAGGGTTTTGAGATGCGTTTCAAGTCTAGCGAGTCTCGTTTGCTGGATTCTCGAGGTGATCTTGTCTGTATGATCATCCCCGAGGGTCGATTTTCGTGGTCGATTTCTCTCGTTCTTTGGGTCCTCGCTCGCCGTTTGATGGCCGGTCCTTCTTCGATTTGTGGAAATGGCATAGGCGGTTGGGACACTTGAGCTTTGATTTGGTTTCCCGCTTGAGTGGTCTTGACCTTGTCCGAGGATTGCCGAGGTTGAAGCTTGAGAAGGATTTGGTTTGTGCTCCTTGTAGGCATGGCAAGATGGTAGCCACTCCCCATCCACCCCTGACCGATGTCATGACCGAGCGTCCGACAGAGCTGTTTCATATGGATCTTGTTGGGCCAGCTCGAGTTCGCTCGGTGGGTGGGAAGTGGTATGTCCTTGTTGTGGTGGACGATTACTCTCGCTATGCTTTGGTGTTTTTCTTGGAAGACAAGAGTGAGACAGTTGGTTTTGTTCGAGATCTGATCGTGAGGTTGAAAAACGAGAGGCATGAGAATGCTATTCGAGCTATCCGCAGTGATAATGGCTCAGAGTTCAAGAACTCTCGTTTTGATGCCTTTTGTCGTGATCTAGGTCTTGAGCATCAGTATTCGACCCCTTTTGTGCCCCCTCAAAATGGAGTCGTGGAAAGGAAAAATCGGACTCTTTGTGAGATGGCTAGGACGATGCTCGATGAGCACAGGACTCCTAGGAGGTATTGGGCTGAGGCGGTCAATACGGCTTGTCATGTTTCCAACAAGATTTTATTGCGAGCTTTCAAGAAGAAGACCTGTTATGAGCTTATGCATGGTCGGGCACCCAAGGTGAGTCATTTTCGAGTCTTTGGCTGCAAGTGCTTTATTCTTAAGAAGGGAAAACTCGACAAGTTTGAGGCTAGGTCTAGTGATGGTATTTTCTTTGGATATGCTAACCACTCTAGAGCCTATAGGGTGCTTAACCTTGAGACAAACAAAATCATGGAGACTTGCGAGGTAACCTTCGACGAGACAATGCCATGTACCTCTCTTGGCTTTGAATGTGCAGGTGATGAAGAGATGGCCGAGGACCTCTTTGAGGAGGAGAAGGATGAAGCTGGAGATGATGATGGGGAGAACCATGCGCCTGAAGCTGAGTGTGTACCCACTACTTCCCCTACGACCACTATGGAGCGTGGACCGTCTACTTCATGGACAACGACGGTGCAACAAGATGACCATGCGAGAGAAGCTGAAGTTGAGGGGGCGGTAGTCTCGAGGCGTGAGGCTCCCCGGCGGATTCAAGAAGTGCATCCCTTGTCGAAGATCATTGGGAACATCGACGAACGCACTACACGGTCGAGCTCCAGGAATTCCTCTCATTTTGCTCATGCTGCTTTTGTTGCCACCTTTGAGCCCAAAGACATTGGACATGCTTTATCTGATGCAAACTGGGTCAATTCTATGCATGAGGAGTTGGAAAATTTTGAGAGGAACCAGGTGTGGGAGTTAGTTGAACCACCTCCAAATTGCCATCCCATAGGAACAAAGTGGGTTTGGAAGAACAAAGAGGGAGAGAATGGGATGGTGGTGAGGAACAAGTCCAGACTTGTTGCTCAGGGGTTTAGTCAGAAGGAGGGAATGGACTATGAGGAGACCTTTGCTCCTGTGGCCCGTCTTGAGGCAATTCGGATGCTTCTAGCCTTTGCCGTGGCTAAAGGGTTCAAGTTGTTTCAGATGGACGTGAAGAGTGCTTTTCTGAATGGGGTCATGGAGGAGGAGGTGTATGTGAAGCAGCCACACCTGGGTTTGAGAGCGAGCTGTACCCACACAGGGTGTACAGGTTGAAAAGGGCTCTGTATGGGTTGAAACAGGCGCCCCGTGCTTGGTATGGGAGATTGAGAGGTTTTCTCGTTGAGCGAGAGGGTTTGTGATGGGTACCGTGGATAGGACCTTGTTTCTCCTCAAGCATGGAAATGACTTGTTGATTGTTCAGATATACGTGGATGATATTGTCTTTGGTGGCTCGTCACATAACCTTGTTGCCAAGTTTGCAGATGAGACGAGCAGGGAGTTCGAGATGAGCATGATGGGCGAGTTGCGGTACTTTCTCGGCCGCGAGATCAAGCAAGTGAAGGACGGTACATTCGTGCACCGGACCAAGTACACGAAAGACATGCTGAGGAAGTTCCGTACGCAAGATGTGAAGCCGATGTCGACTCCCATGGGGAGTACGGCCACTTTGGATGCGGATGAGGACGGAGAACCGAGGGACCGGCGGGAGTACAGGAGCATGATCGGCTCCCTCCTCTACTTGACGGCGACGAGGCCGGACATACGGCTCGGCCGTGTGTCCGTGCGCTCGTTTTCGTGCTTCGCCGAGGACATCACATCGACAAGCCGTCAAGAGGATTTTCGTGTACCTACGATCCGCCCCTGGTCTTGGCCTTTGGTATTCGTCCTCCTCGACTCTTTCTCTTCATGGTTTTTCCGATGCGGATTTTGCTGGTTGTCGAGTCGAGAGGAAGTCTACTTCTGGTACTTGCCAGTTTCTTGGTTCTTCGTTGGTTTCATGGTCTTCCCGCAAGCAGTCTAGTGTAGCTCAGTCTACCACCGAGGCGGAGTATGTTGCAGCCGCGAGTTGTTGTTCCCAGCTGTTGTGGATTTCATACACATTGAGAGACTTTGGTGAGGAGTGCACCCAGATCCCACTTCTTTGTGATAGCACCAGTGCCATAAGCGTAGCCAAAAACCCAGTGCTTCACTCCAGAACCAAACACATAGAAGTGAGGTGTCATTTCTTGAGGGACAATGTGGAAAAAGGAACCATTGTGTTGAGCCATGTCCCTGCCCAAGATCATCTAGCCGACATCTTTACAAAGCCTCTCGACCAAGCTACATTTGTGCGCTTGCGGGGGGACCTTGGGGTTTGTTGCCCTTTCTAGTTGATTCTTGGGGGATTTCCTTTTTGTATCATATGTATCATACCATGTTTACTTTGATGTATATACATGCTTTGCTTGATGTATAAACCATGGTAGGATAGCCATCTTGTCATATATCATGTTGCATTTGTATCGTATTGCATTTTAGGATGATGAGCTTCTTTCATATGCCATATTTGAGTCTCTTTGGCTATTTGTGAGATATTGGTCATATGTGTGGAGAAATGGTGATGTGAGGCTATGCTCTTGGAATATTTGAAATATATGTGTGGTGAGATAGCCCTTTTTGAAATAAATGCTAATCTTGACTAATTTTTGGTGAAATGTGCTCCACTCGTGTGTAGTAGTGTATCCATGTCACAGTTTGGTCTAAATGTGCCTTTCATGCTTAGATTGTGCTTGGATGTCTTTTTCTAGCATTTGGGCCAAAGGCCGGATATCATTGTGAATGTTTAGCCTATGTTGCATTCATGGGGGAGCATAAGCTTCTTTTTGCCGCAAAGGCACTTCATGTACCATGAAATGATTTAATCTTGAAAAGAAGTGTATAATGCTTGAAAAATGCTCCATCCATCATGTCTGTGCTTAAAATGTCTTATCTTTCACATATGGGTGCAAAACATGTTGCATGATGTTCACTAGTGGAGAAGTCTCCCCGAAGTGGACACATGGCTCATGAGCTTTGACATGACATGCTTTGCTTTATGGGTGTTTGCCATGATCTTTTGCCGAGAATTTGATATCCTTGTATGATCTTTGAATGGTATGCATGTTTGTGGCTCAAGTGTGACATGGATAGGCTTTTACATGTGAAGCGAGCCTTCTTTTGGTAAAACTGCTTAAATCTGAAAATTTTGCTTTGTCACATGCTTGTATTTTCATATATTACTTGTGCCAATGCTTTGACTATGCTATGATTCATATGTGTGATCTTTGTCTCATTTTTAGCCTTTGACACTAGATTTGGACTATTTGAGAAGCTCATGTAGATGTTTATATGCTTTGTTTTGCATTTCTGCATTTTCACCTTGATTCACACATTGTCAACAAGGGGGAGATGAGGTGAGCTTAATGAAAATTCAGAAGAGGTGAGCTGAAATTTGGGAATTTGCATCCACATGTTCAGGGGGAGCTTGCATTTGTTCAGGGGGGGCTTTTTTGCTGTTTTCAGTATGGAGTTTGTGCTTTGCTTGGCTTGTCACCTTTCTTTGCCTTTCTTCGGTTTTGGTCATGAGTTGAGCTTCTTTGTTTTTCTTTCTTCTTCCTTTCTCTCTTTCTCTGAATTTCATTTCGCGTTGTGTGTTGCAAATGCACTCATCAAGGGGAAGATTGAGGACCAGGAGCGTCCTAGTGGTCGATGGATGACCGCTCCTCAGTGATGAGTGAATGACAACGGGTGTTGGACTGACTCTTGGCTTAGTGCGCAGGTGTAGGCTGCGGCCTAGTTCGTGTTGTTGCAGGTGAAGAACGGGCGCGAAAGGTCTTCAGCCATGAGGGGCCTCCGGGAGATGGAGAGACAAGTAGGCTTGGTTCGAGGGACCCGGTGGACAGCGGGACTGGGTGCGGGCCACATGGTGGCGACACGAGCAAGACGAAGTCATGGACAATCGAGCCGGTGCATGGTGGCGGTCGAGTCAAGTGGTTTGGCGGGAGGCCGGACCAAGCACGCGGGGTTTGGTGGTTTGCCCACAAAACCACCGACGGACGGTTTCTTGGTTTGGGCCTCAAAACCAAGTCCGAGGGCCCAACACGACGGAGACGAGATCCGGGCGTGCCGGGAAGCTTCGAAGCGGAGGACACGCGGCGGGATCGCATGGCTTGCGTCGGGAGGACGCAGGGTGCGGCAAAGGCGTGGCCGTCCGATGGCAAGACCCACAAACATTACCTAAATGCCCCTACGTGGGTTGTATCGCCAGTAGTTAAGTTAGGGGTAGTCGAGTCATTTACCACTCCGGCGGGACCTGATATATAAGCCATGAGTGTGTGTGGATGGCTCTCTCTCTCCGCGACTTAGGGTTTCATTTCCTCCATCCCATTTCTCATTTTCGTAGCTATTTTTCTTCCATTTTCTCTAGGCTAGCATGAGAGATTCATGAGAGATTTGTTGAGAGGGATGGATGCTAGGGCGGCATGCTAGACCTTGTGAATCTTCCCCGGTTTGTATAGAAGTTTCGGAGTTGTGTTTTTCGTGGTCTTTTTGTGCTTGTTTTCGTGCCTTTGTTCCCGGTGCGATTCCGCGGATTTGAGTGGGGTTCTCCCCGGATTTCTTTGAGGGAAACATGGATAGATGTCTCGCGCATCTTTGTGATTGATCTTGTGCCCTCAAACGCCGGGAAACCACTTCGATTCGAGAGTTTTCGTTCGGTGCTCAATCTTTTGGTGGTGCTCAAAGGATTCGCGATTCCTGGTGATTTAGGGAGTTAGGAGGCAAGATTTTTCGGCTATAGCATCCTTGTGTGACGCTTTTCAAGTCCCCAAACCCTTGTCTCCACAGCTTCAACCGTTTGGGAAATCCGATGATGATTTGGGGGAGTTGACCTTCGAGGTCGGGCATTTTTCTGTTCTGTCCGCAAGGGGCGGACGGTCCGCCTGGGGTTCGCGGACGGTCCGCGCGGGTCCTGTTCGTCGGGAGTTCTTCGTGTTCTTGCTCGTCTTTTGTTTCGATCCGTCGCGATTTTGAGTTTTGGTTGGACGAAGTTTCAGACAGTCCGCAGCAGCGGGCGGACGGTCCGCGGGTGCCTGGCGGACAGTCCGCGTGCTCCCCGCGGACGGTCCGTGGTTCGCGGTGTGCCACTGGTGGTTCTGTTTGTTTTAACGGACGGTCCGCGGCTCAGGCCGGACAGTCCGCGGCAAGGGTGCGGACAGTCCGCGGTACCCTGCCGGACGGTCCGCGCGGCCCATCGCGGACGGTCCGCCCTGTCTGGCCGGACGGTCCACCAGAGGCTGCGAGCTTTGCTTCTTGGTTCGATTCCTCCCTTTCTTCTTTCGTGCTTCCGCGTGTGCTTCAAGGAATCGTTCCTAAGGCTAGAGGTTGATCCATAACCTCGTTGTCTTGGCGATTGGTGTGTGATTCGATCCATCGCTTGTGTGTGACCGGGATTTGACTAGGGTATAGGCCGGGTTCTTCGAGAAGAATTTTTACCGGCTCCTATTCACTGCCCCCTCTCTAGTCGCCATCTGATCCTTCATAAAGCCAAGTAATTTCGATAAAAGAGAAACCCTAATGCATCTAGGTAAAAGACATGAAACTAATCTAATCTACTAAAGACCGGAGGTAACAAAGTAAGATTGGGTAAATAAACCGATCTAGGGAGATCCGGATAAGCCTTTTGTTGAAGTTCCAAGCAAAAGAAGAAGTAGCAAATCGAATCTTATTAGAAGCCTCTTTAAATGGTGGTTTCCCGTCCAAATCCGAAAACATCCGCCTTTCGGAACCCCAGTTCTGTCACAACGTATCCCCACTCATGCGGGGAGTCTAGGGCAAGTCAAAAGATATGTCGAGATTCTTTCGGAAGATCTGGCGTGTACCTCTAGCCACAGCGGCTACAAGAACACCCTATGTAATCTATCTCGAGAATAGAATTGGAACAAGCAAAGCCGATCGAAAAAAATAAATCTTTGAGGAAACACTTGATCGCTAAGAATAGATTCAACTTGATAATTCAACTATGACAATGATACATACACAAGATCACCACCAGGATCCTTCCTTGATCTTGCTTCTAGCTCCGGGAACTCCGACGTGGTCTTCCGTGCAAGGTTCCCACGTCAGCTAGGGAAACCCTAGTCAACTAGCTCGACCCTCTCCTCTCCGAGATGGTGTCCCTCTCTTCTCTGCTCCTCGGCGGCTGATGACGAATTGTATGATCCGTGGCTCTCGGTCAGGGGGGCATAAATAGCACGATTGGCGGCTAAGGCAAAGGGGAGCATCACTGGGCCCCGGGATGGCCGGGGCTTGGGCCGGCTCGGCGGCCGGCCGGCCTGGGCCCATCCAGGCCCAGCCCGGGGCCTCCTTTGCTCTATGTCGGTTCCCTTGCTTCCTGGATCCTTCCTCCTTCTGCATGTAGGCCCTTGACGTCAGTTTCTCTCCGAATTGGACATAACTCCTTGTCTTGCAAGATTCGGCACTTTTCTGGTTAGGTCCTCGGAGTTTGTCATATTCTCGGGTTGAGTCCCTGGCTTCTTGGAGTCAAGTTTGCTTCATTGCATGACTTGTACGGGCTTCAAGGTCTTGTCATAAGGTGCTTGATGAACTTATCCCAAAAGTCTTGCTTTCAACGCTAAAACCCTGCATAAACACTAAACTCCAAAACCGACATACACACGTGAACTTGTTATACCACGGGGGTTAGTACCAATGGATAAGGTATAAAACTTATGCCAACACTGAAGGTAAAATCATGGCTAGGTTGACGGATTTTCACCGTCAACATAGAGCCACCAAAAACCCACCACAAAAATGCTTTTGTCCCCAAACCGAACCATCTTAGGAATCGACTAGACACAACCCCAGCTCCACCCGTGTTTCCTCCACAAACCAATGATTTCCAAAAGCCTATCAACTTCATGAGCACTTTGGGGAAAGTGTTCTTTGGGAAATAGAGTGAGAAGGCGAGTGAGGAGAAACCGGTTGAGAAGCCTAGTGAGGAGAAACCGGTTGAGAAGCCGAGTGGAGACAAACCAAGGCTTCATCCCAAGCCTAAGCCTAAGCTCATAAGGTTTCATTGTGGCTATTGTGGGAGAGATGGCCATAAGGATGAGTTTTGCTTCAAGAGGAGAGAATGGCGAAGGAGTGGGCTAACAAAGACAAGTACCACCCTCCAAATGGTGTACTTGAGCCTCGTGTGCAGATAACCAGGGCCAAGGCGAGTGTGGATAGTTCTGGATTGGGGAGAGTGAAAGGCTGCTGGAGGGGTTGCTGGCCGGGCCATACCGGTTAGGCCGGTGCGCCACACCGGTCAAACCGGTGCAGGTCTGGACAATCAAAACTTTGGGTTTCGCGCTCGTACATATGCTAAGTTTGGTTCAGGAGGTCGTGGTTCTGCTGGTTGGTCTGGAGAGTTTGCAGGTGGCCAGTAGGCTAGGTGTTCCCCCCTCGTGCTAAACAGTCCACGGTCTTCCTTTCGTGGTTTTGGTCCTCCTCTAGTTAGAGAGGGTTGGTTCCCTCATAATGGTTACATTCGTGGTGTTCGTGGAGGTAGCTTTGGTAGGAAAGATGGTTTGGATTGTGCTAACCCCACTTTTGAGCAAATGGCTCGGCACTGGTTTTACTCTTTTGGTACTAACCCCAGTGCTGAGTCGTTTGTTCGCTCACGTGCTTGTTTTTGAATTTCAGGTGGGAGACTTGAAGAACATTTGGTTGATTGACTCCGGTTGCTCGAGGCATATGGCCGGAGACATGGGGTGGTTCTCAAGTCTCGTCCCGGTGGTGACAAAGAGGCACATCACTTTTGGGGACAATGGGCGTGGGTGTATGCTATTAGAAGGTGAGATTAAGGTGAGTGACAGGATCACTGTCAGGAAAGTTGCTCTTGTTCAATCGCTTGGATACAATTTTCTTTCCGTGTCCCAGCTTTTGGATTTGGGTTTTGAGGTGTTGTTTCGGCCTGGTGGTTCTCGGATTTTGCATTCTCGTGGGGACCATGTCTGTATGGTCGTTCCCGAGGGTCAGGTATTTCGAGCTGATTTTTCTCAGTCTTCCGGTGTTGGCGTCGTTTCTTATATGGTTCTTCAACTGAGTTGTGGAAGTCGCATAGGAAGTTGGGTCACTTGAGCTTTGACCTTTTGTCTCGCTCGATAAACTCAATTTGGTCCGAGGATTGCAACAGTTGAGGCTTGAGAAAGAGTTAGTTTTTGCATCATGTAGGCATGCCAAGATGGTAGCCTCTTCTCACCCGCCTCCCACCGATGTGTTGACTGAGCTTCCATGCGAGCTGCTTCATATGGATCTTTTTGGCCCAGCTCGTGTGCAATCTGTGAGTGGGAAGTGGTACGTCCTTGTTGTGGTGGATGACTACTCACGGTATGCGTGGGTGTTCTTTTTTGAGGAGAAAGGGGAGACGTTTGGTTTTGTTCAAGATCTTGTCTTGAGGTTGATGAACGAGAGGCACGGAGACGCCATACAAGAAATCCGCAGTGATAATGGCTCAAAATTTAGAAACTCTCGTTTCAAAACTTTTTGCCATGACATGGGTCTTGACCACCAGTTTTCGAGTTCGTATACGCCTCCCCAGAATGGTGTTGTGAAAAGGAAAAATAGAACTTTGTGTGAGATAGCTCGGACGATGCTTGATGAGCATAGGACTCCGAGAATGTTCTGGGCTGAGGCGGTGAATACCGCGTGCTATGTTTCGAACAGGATCTACCTCAGAGTGCATAAGAAGAAAACCTACTACGAGTTGATGCATCGTCGCACACCCAAGGTGAGTCACTTCCATGTCTTTGGTTGCAAGTGCTTAATCTTGAAGAAAGGGAAGAAGTTGGATAAGTTTGAGGCTAGGTCAGTCGATGGTATTTTCTTTTGTTATGCATCTCACTCTAGAGCATATCGTGTGCTCAATCTTGAAACTAACCAAATCGTGGAGACTTGCGAGGTAACCTTCAACAAGACACAGCCGCGTAGTCAGCTTGTCTTTGAGTGTGCAGGTGATGATGAACTTGGCGAGGACATCTTTCAGGAGGAGGAGCTGTTGACGCAAAAAGTGCACTCAACGCCAAACACACAGCAAGCCGAACAAAGCTGGCTTCACACGCGCAGAGAGCAAAAGACGTGCCAGTCAATTTTTCCTGAAAATTAACAAAAGACAAAGCAGTTAGATACCAAAACTTGGAACTTGCCCGGTGGTACCAGACAGTTCCATATGTACGGCTAAGAAGCCAAATGGGATGACACATAGCTATAGAAAGCTATTTGCCAGTGAACTACAACCATTCGGGAACTCGCAAAGGGGAAAAAGTAATATTGCCGAACGGATAACGTAAGCATGACAGCGATCGGTCTTTGTTTGAACAAGGATGTACATGCACGAGGCCATGACGGATCCTCATGAAGATTAGCATTAAATAAAATGAATAAAGTAAAGCACGGACATGATCATGTATCAAACAAGCATGCATAGATCCAAAGCACTAGTCTACCGCATGTCTAGTTACTTCAAAACCCGTCGGGTATGGTATCAAACAAATCTATCCACCGCATGATACAACTTGCATGAAAAACCGTACCACTTTCCACAAATAGATCTATCCACCGCATGATACAACCTAAATATGGAAAGCTAAAAGCATATATCATTTAAAGCATGAATAACGCACGTGTTCTACTCGTGAAGAAACATAACCGAATACGGCTGAACAGCCGATTCGGGGTCCATGAAGAAGGAACAAACATTACCAAGTGAATAAATCTATCAGATTGATTTGGAAATCTAATCCACCGGATGACTAGCTCCAAAGCAACCCAAAACCTGCATCTACCGCATGATACCCGGCTCTTTCAAGATTTATGCAAACATTAGCAAGCTTGAACCCGCAACATGTGACAACCTAGATCGATTCGGTTTCGGCTATCGGAAAGTGTAAGATCCACGTGCTAAAACATGAAATCTACTCGAACAAGGATCATAAAAGAGGTAAAGCCGATCCAAACCCATCTAGATTGGGCAAAAATGTGTTACATGAATTTAAACATAAAGTAAAACTCAAAATAACACGGGGTAACTTAATGAATCTATTGGATCTTGCCAAAATCCAATAGAGCCGATAACTAGTCTCAAGCTAGATCTTAGCCTACCGCATGGCTCATGATCTAACAAGAAACCCTCTTGAACCAAGCTTGAATCTACCGCATGACACGAAGCATGGTAACAAGACTACTTGCATCAGATCTAAATCCATCGCATGATACTAGACATGATACAAGGTTGCCGGTACTTACGGAGGTCGACGGATCGATGAACCCTCTCGAAGAACTCGACGACACGACAAAGGACTCTAGGGTTTGGCGTAAGGCCGGTGTGTATTGAAGAATGATTGTGTTTGTTACATACATTCAGGGGTCATATTTATACCCTGTCAAGTACAACTTCGAATGGATTCGTTGCCTAACTTATCTCTAAGCTCGATCGCCTATCCATCCATTCGTCCCCCCTGATTGAGCCACGTCACCGTCCAATCCCGCAAAATCAGCTCTACTGTTCCTTTGCCGAACTGGAGCAGATAGCCGACCGCAGATCTCTTTGCCGAATAACTCTGAAAATATCCTTCCTTCCACCAGACAGACTCTTTATCGAACCGGACCCACAAGTCAGACTCCTTACCAAATGTTGGTGTTAACACATGCCCCTTCAATTGTGGGATAAAAGTAATTTTGTTCCACAATTGACTCCAGCCATGAATACTTCAAATCAAATCTGTCAACACCTGTTCTTCGCAATCCGCCAGAATCTTCATCCAGATCCAACCCTAGATCCCCTCGTTCCGAGCTCAAATCTCCAATGGCAGCTCAGAACCAAGATGCTCAGGTAAATCCATCCCCCGTAAGCCTCGTTCGGCATTTAGGTTTTCAATTTTAACTGAGATTTCCTTTTCCGCTTTTCCTCCAGGAGCCTTCTACTGAGCTTTTGATTCGCACCGAGGCCAATTCGAGATCCTATTATCTGGGTCCTGTGGGGAACTCTGACCCTCGAGATTTCATCGCGGTCGAATCTCGGAGAATCCCCTTTAAAGCGGCTCTGTCTCCACCGCCTCGGTGGCAAGACGCTTTCAAGAAGCGGCCTTTACCTCCAATTGCGGTGGAAAACTTGGTACCGGAGGATTCTCGCAGACAAGAGTGGATTGACCAACCTGGATACCCTCCGTATCGCCCAGTGCTTGGAGTTATCCGTGGCTGAGACCCCCAAGAATGAAGACCTCCTGATAGCAGCCTGCCACTTCTGGTCAAACGGCGTCAATAGCTTCCTTTTTGGCCATGGCCCAATGTCTCCAACCTTGGCTGATGTATATATGATCACCGGCCTTGACATTACAGGATCTGTTCAGCCTTGGAACTTCAAAAATTCCTCACGACAAACGGGGGTGAAGCCAGGGAACGGATACAAGAATTACATCTTGAAACACATGAAAGACAATCCCCTTGGTGGTGTTGAATACAGGGCATTTCTGAATATGTGGGCCGTGCGATTTGTCTTCGTGGTAAAGCCAACGAGCCTACCCTGAACCACATCGCAATGGCGTCTCATTTGGCCAGTGGCAACCGCCTCCCCCTGGGAAAATTCTTCTTGGGCAGCGTATACCATATGCTTCACCAAACTGTCACCCAGATGTACACCAGCCAAAGGATAGCATATGTCAATGGCCCTTGGTGGTTCGTTCAGATATGGCTGCAGCTTCACCTGCATCAAATCGTTGGTGTTGACTTGAACACCAGGCTCTTCCCTTCGTCCAATTACCCTGAAGGAGAAAACAATGCTACCACGGGATGCCAGAACTATGGAGAAGTGGCTTCAACTGTTCTCATTCAGCAAGACGTCAGCCAGCTCTTCGAACTGTTCTTCAAAGGTTTCCCGAATCCTCTCTGGCTTCCCTATCTGGATAATGACACCTTGACTTTCCCTGTCGAATTTTCCTTTGAGCCCGTCCGTCAAGATGGGAGATTCTTAGAGATTCTTAACATCATAATCCGCCCATGCATATTGCCGGCTGAGTTCAATGGAGGGAGGTTGAATGCTAGCACTTATGAATATTACCAGCCCAATGTAATGGCCAGGCAAATTGGATGTGGGCAAATGCCCCCAAGATTGTTCCTGCATGAATTCCTCAAGCCCAGAGAGGAAATCAAAGAGAGTATGCACAGCAGCAGGGTCTTCCAATATGTGTGTAGTCCCACTACCTACACCTGTCCTTTCGTGCCCACAACCATAGCTCATCTCACTTTTAACTCCTGGTGGCAAGAATTCCATGATCACATCTTCAGTGAGCCTGTACACGTGTTCTGTGCAGAGTTGATGCCTGATTTCCTGCCAACTTCAGAGGTAATACAATGAACCCTTGGATCAGACATATCCTCTTTAATCACGATTCTGACCTTCATCTTCTTATCCACAGAACACGAGTGCACCTCGCCCTTCGAGCTAGGGATATCACCTACAATGCGAAGGCCCAATCTCAGCAATGGGATTCAAGTCCACAACTCTAGCTCAACTAATGGCCAGGTATGCTACAACAGACCCCAGCCTTTCTAGCCTCGGCCGCCGAAGGAGGCAAGGTCTGCATCTGATTGCTCCTCCAAATGCCAAGAGGAGAAGAACTGTCAAGAAAGTGCTTGTTGAGGTAAAATCCTTTACCTTCTTGGTCACAAGATTACCCAGTTCTTGATAAATCATATCTTTGTGCATTTTCAGACCAGAGCCCAGCAGCCTTCAGTGCCAGCACCTGCCAATGCCCCATCCACTGGTATGACCTCTACTGTCCTTTCTTAAGGATGAACACTGGCATTTACCCTTTCAATTTAACATTTGCAGAAGAGACAATGGAAGAACAACTTGTAGATGTTCCAGTGGCTCAACAAGCAAGTCCACCCAGGGTTGAATTACCTATCCCAGTGGAGATCTCATCTTCATCACCTTCTGCAGAAGCAATAAATTCTCTAGAGATGAATCTCCCATTCCAGCCGGAACCATCAAGTCCTCCGAGGGCACAATCACCTGTTGGTCATGCAGAGACAACAATCCCAACAGAGGTGGATCCAACTCCTCTTCAGCCAGAAGCCCCTGAGTTACCAGTAACTGCATCAACACCCTCTAGCTTGGAAGCTTCAGCTTTACCTACTTCTCCTGTGATTGCCCCTGCTCAGGAAATCAGCCACGAGGTAATTATTTGCACTTAACTCTGCCATCTTTACTTTTAGCACCTCTAACTCAGCAGTACTGCTTCTCAGGATCAGGCTCCATCATCATCAAGCCTGCCGTCGGGGACCAATACAGTTGCCGAGGCGACGGAAGAGATGCACCAGCCTCTGTCAGATGAGGTGCTAGCAAAGCTTCGAGAAATTGTTGCCTGGCTGGAAGGAGATGCACAAGATCAATTCAAGGATCTTGATCACTTCGAGGAGATGCTTGAATCCATCAGCCAAGAACTCCCTGGGGATATCATTGCTCCTCTGGTATCCATCTGTGGCCTGGACGTCCTTTATGCGTCTATAAGACATGCTCTGAGGAAACTGCGCTCCCGTCCGGCTATCGAAAAGAAGAGATCCGATCTTTGAACAAGCCATGAACGGGGCGCAATCCCAAACAGAGAGCCACAGAGACACATTGGCTAGTCTGCAGGCTTCTTGTGATCTGAAAGTTGCCAAGAAAGCTGCTCTAGAAGCGGAGCTGAGAAGCCTGTCAGCTGAGATAGAGGCTGATAAAAAGAAAATAGCCGAGCTTCCTGGATTGATAGAAAAGACCCAAGAGGAAGCAAGATCGGCTATAGCCAAGATGGAACAATGCGATGCAGAACTCACCACCTTGTCCAGCGCCCAAAAAGATTGCCAAGAACTGTTGGACAATTTCCGTCAGGCAACATCCAATGCTCGTGGTGTGATTGCGAAACATCTGAACATTTGAATGCCCTCATTGATGTATAACCGAACTGGCCGTTCTTGTGATATTTTCTTGTAATTTGTTTCTTTTCTTCTGCGTTCCCTCAAATATAATGCTGAACAACCCATTCGGCAAAGAAACGCTAACTCCCGAATGGCACTTTGATTCTCCTTAGCCGAACCAATCAACTGAACGCGGCTCAGCCTAGAACTCCAAGCGACCCGTCGGCGGGCTGGCCAAGGAAACCTTTCCACCTTCCGATTTTCTTGGGATATGCGCCACGATCCAAAGCCACGACTCGAAGCCACGATTCATCTTGCCAGGCCTATAAATGCAACCGTAGGTGCCCCTAGCTCTCCACCAGGCCTTCTAGCTCTCAAATCTTTGCCAATCTCAGTCCTTTCTCTTTCCTAACAGTGCACATCCCAAACCACCATGGTGCGCCGCCTCAACCGCCGCCGCGCTTCCGATGAGGCAGAGGGGAGCAGTGCCAACGCGCGCCGGAGGCAATGATCGTCGATTTCCTCCTCTTTGATTCACCTTTTGATCTTCTTCTTGTTTTGATGATCATCTTCTTTTCAGATTGATTTAGTGGAACCCATCTCCTGCGCCGGCCAATCAACCCCTCCCAGACGACTCCTCGGAGTCCGACGGCCACTCCCCCGTGCCGTACGGGGAAGAAGACGCTCTCCGCTTCAGGGAGGAGCTGGAGACGGCCCGGCGCGAGCTAGAGGACGTCTCCAAGAAGGCGGGTATAGCCGAGCTGGAATGGGAGGACCGCGCGCAAACAGCTGCTGGAAGCCATCGATGGTACGGCTCTGAGATCAATTCTTGATCCAACCCGGCTTTTGATGCTAATCTTTTTTCTTCTTGCTCCTTGCAGCCCGCGACGCTGAGCTCAACCAGCTGAAGACGTTGGTAGAGCAGCTGGCCGAGAAGGTGAACGCCCGCGGCGACACGCCGGCGGAGCGCCTTGCCGCGGTGGAGCACCGCATCGACGAGGTGGCCACCCATGGCGTTCGTCTGGGCACCACCTTGGGCCTGGCTGCCAGAGGACATTGAGGAGATCGAGCTCATCCTGGAGCGCCTTGATGGCCATGGCGACGCCATTGCCGAAATTACTCATCCCCAATCTGTGTTGAACAGGCTCTTCGACTAGATTGTATTAGGGATGTGTAAATATCGGCAATAAATGAAGAACTTTTGAATTCTATGCTTGTTTTGTGATGACTCCCTTTACATTTTGCATCCGTGAATCTTGTTTTCTTTGAATGCATCCGGGAACCATCTTGAGCCGAACGCGCGAGAACAACTGCCCCTTGGCGCAAAATCCACAGAAGATCCCGATTCGGCAATCCATAAACATTGTTCAAGCAAAAAACCCTTCGCACCTGGGAGAAAACCCTGCCGTTTGGTATTCCAACAGTGTGTACTGGTCGGTCATCACTCCCAACGCGTCCCTTCGGTCAATAAAATAGCCTGCCGGGATGCTTTGCAAATCCACTCGCACACTCATCCATCATTTCTCATCTCTTCCCCTGTCCTCAGAGGAGAAAACCCCAAAGCCATGGACAAGGGCAAGCAACCCCAGGAGAGCTGCTCATCAAAGAAGCGCACGATTCGGAAGTGAGTTCTTCCTTGATCTGTTCCTCGTTCTTCCGCATGATCGCGCGCTTCATGTTCTCTTCTTTTCCTCTTCCAGCCTTGATTTACTCCCTGAAGAAATCATCGGGACCGAAGATGTGCCTGAGTACATCTCCTCCGATTCCTCCCTAGAAAGAGAGGATGCCACGCCTGAACAGAGGACCAACCATCAACTGCGCCGCCGCGTTCGGCATCTGGAGCACGGCCTCAGGGACATCACCGCCCGTTGCCAAGCCGAGCGCGAGCGTCGCATGGCTCTGGAAGCACTAGTAGGGGGTAAACGCTTCTGACTTCTTCTTGACCTTATGCTTGCATTTGGATTTCTTGCCCCTAACATCGATTCCTCCGCTTCGGATGTCTGCGACGGGTACAACAACTTCGAAGACGGCCTGGGATAGCTTGGTGGAGGCCGCCAACCATGGTCATCCCCACGCGTTCCAAGTTGCCGTCACAGTGGTCCTGGAACAACTGAAGAGGGAGCAGCCGAAGAAGTAAAGAAAAGATCGAATCATACTTTCGCTTCTTTCTCCACGCCTTCTACTTCCCACCTCCTTGGAGATCTGACCACCAGGGTTGTTAAATGTAAACCTGCAAGAAGCAGTTGTAATGTAGTTTTTGTGCTAAGGGCAATGCATCTAGGCACTGGCCATTTCTTCTGTTTATGGATTTTTTGTCCTGAAGGCGGCCTCATTCTTGAGCACCGGCTATCGCTGTACCAGATGTGTGTAATCATCGATCGATCTCAATGCTAGGATAATATTTCTTCAGATATCTTCCATTTATTGCAGCGGAAAATTCTTCTCCTAGCAAAGTTTTCAATATGTATGCATTACCAGGGACGCATCTGACCACACGGAAAGGTCCTTCCCAGTTAGGGGACCATTTGCCGAATTCACTGTACTTAGTTCCAATCGCCAATAACGCTTTCCACACTAGATCGCCTTCTGCAAATTGCCTTACTTTTACCTTCTTATTGTAGTACTTGGCAACCCGCAGTTTGTTTTTCTCGATGTTTTCCAGGGCCCTAAGACGGATCATATGTAAATCCTCCAGCTCGTCCATCATTAGACCTCTGTAATCCTTGGAGCTCAAGTCCTTTTGTAGCACCACCCTCCTTGAATCTGATTGCATCTCCCAAGGCAGAATTGCGTGATGCCCGTAAACCAACTCGTAAGGAGAAGTCTTTGTAGCTCCATGGGGGGCCATCCGGTAAGCCCACAGTGCCTCACTGAGTACCGAATCCCACCTTCTTGGCTTCTGGTCGATCTTCTTCTGTATCAACTTGATCATGATCTTATTAGAAGCCTCTGCTTGACCATTAGCCTGGGCATAATAGGGAGAAGAATTAAACAATTTGATCCGCATGCTTTCGGCAAATTCTCTGAACTACAGTGACACGAATTGTGCCCCTTGATCAGTGGTAATTGTCTGAGGGATTCCAAATCGATAGATGATGTGCTCCTTGACGAATTCAATCATGTTTTCTGACGTCACCTTCTTCAGTGGGATCGCCTCAACCCATTTAGTGAAATAATCCGTAGCCAAAAGCACGAACTTATGCCCCTTGCTAGATGGTGGATTAATTTGGCCAATCAAGTCTATACCCCAACCCCTGAATGGCCATGGCTTGATGATGGGATTCAATGCTGATGCAGGGACCCTTTGAATATTCCCAAACCTTTGGCAATCCTGACATCCCTTGTAATACTCAAAGCAGTCCTCTAATATCGTCGGCCAAAAGCATCCAGCTTGTCTAATAACCCACTTCATACGGTAGGCCGATTGGTGTGCTCCGCATATCCCATCGTGCACTTCGCTCATCATGTTCTTGGCTTCTTCGGACCCCGGGCATCGTAGTAATACCCCATCTAATGATTTATAGAATAAATTATCATCCAGAAGAAAGAACTTTATGGCCCTGTACCCGAGCTTCCTAGAGACCTTTCGGGATGGATCCTTCAAGTAATCAACGATCTCTTTCCTCCAATCATCTTACGCAAGATCCGCCCCTAGTGCACACACCTGCGACAAACGCTTCTTGACTCTCTTTGTAACCGAGGCGCTCCGAGCCGGCTTTGTTTGCTTCTTCGTTATGTTCTCTAGGAATGTGCTGTAGAGTTACCAATGGGAAGCTCTTCAAGTTTTCCCTGCATTCTTCGTAGTAACTCCTCAGCACTTCACTTTTGCATTCATATTGGCCGTTCAATTGCTTGATTACCAGCTCTGAATCTCCATAAACTTCAACTGAAACGGCCCCAGCTTCTCTCAAATATTGAAGCCCTCGAAGTAATGCCTCGTACTCAGCCTGGTTATTTGTGACAGTGGGCTGTATAGGGATGGCAAATTGAAACATCTCGTTTCTAGGCGAAATCAGTAGGATCCCTACTCCCCCACCTTTACCACATGATGATCCATCAAAAAATAAAGCCCAAAGGGTAATCTCAAGCAGATCAATTGACGGATCATGATGTTCAGTTATAACATCGGCAATGATTTGACCTTTGATAGCCTTTGCCGATTCGAACTTCAACTCGAACTCTGATAAAGCTAAAATCCACTTCCCAATCCTGCCGTTCAAAATTGGCATAGATAACATATGTTTTATCACATCAAACTTGGAATACACAGTGCATTCGGCATTCAACAGGTAGTGCCGAAACTTTGTACACGAGTAGTACACGCAAAGACACAGTTTCTCTACAGCCGAATACCTGGTTTCAGGATCAAGTAATTTTCGGCTAAGATATGCTACTACCCGCTCCTTCCCTTCGAATTCTTGAATAAGGGCCGATCCAATGGTTTGGGTATCAGCCGCCACGTACAACTTGAAAGGCTTGTCTAGCTGAGGAGGAACCAACACCGGTGGCTCCTTCATGTACTGCTTGATCTCATCGAAAGCCTTTTGTTGTTCGTCGCCCCACGTGAACTTCTGATCTTTGTTCAGCTTCAGCAATGGAGAGAATGACAACACCTTCTGTGATAAATTTGAAATGAATCTTCTCACGAAGTTGATTTTGCCGAGCAGTGATTGCAACTCCTTGAGGTTAGTTGGAAGAACAACTTCATCAATGGCCTTCATGCTCTTCTTGCCAACTTCAATTCCTCCTTCGTGGACCAAAAACCCCAAGAATTCTCCAGCTGATACCCCAAAAGCGCATTTGTTTGGATTCATCTTCAAACCGTGTTTCCGGGTGCACTCTAAGGACTTCTTCACATCTTCCAAATGGGTGTCATGACTTAGGGACTTGATCACCACATCATCAATGTAGATCTCCACAATTTTGCCGATCAACTCATGAAAAATGTAATTCATGGCTCGCTGATAGGTTGCACCGGCATTCTTCAACCCAAATGTCATGACTATCCATTCAAACGAGGCCTATATGACCGGGACATCTAAAGGCCGTCTTTGAAATGTCTTCTATTGCCATGAAGATCCGATTGTATCCCGCATTGCCATCCATGAAGCGATCACCTTGTGTCCGGTGGCGGCGTCAATCAACAAATCGGCAATAGGCATCGGGTATCCATCCATCGGAGTAGCTCGTTCGGGTCCACGAAATCTATGCAAACCCTCATTTTTCCATTCTTCTTGTACACGGGGACGATGTTAGAAATCCACTCCGCATATCCGCATGGCCGAACGAAGTTTGCGTCAAGTAATCTTTCAACTTCCTTCTTCACATCGGCCAATACCTCATCCTTGTAGATTTTCCGGGGTGGTTGCTTATATGGTTTGAAACCAGGCTTGACTGGCAACCGATGCTCGACGATGGAACGATCCAATCCAGGCATCTCCGAATAATCCCAGGCGAATCAATCCTTGTATTCTTTGAGAAGCTTAATTAAATTCCCCCTGAAGTCTGGCTGCAAATGTGCACTGATGAACGTCGGCCTTGGCTTATCACCGCTTCCAATGTCAACCTCTTCTAGTTTATCAGCCGACATGAATCCTCGGCCTAACTTGCCGTCAGTGCCATCTACGGGGTTCTCCATTAAAAATTGCTATAAGAGCCGACTGCTTGAATCGGCTGTTGATCACTGCTGACAGGTTCAACAGGACCTTCTCCCCAGTCTTTCCCTGAGAAACAATCAATGCCTTGGTATTCCCAGAAGGCTGGTTCCATGTTTGCCACGCTCACGGAGTCGTCTGCTTGGACGACCTCGATCTCATCGTCCACCCTTTGGATAAGTCGTTGATGCATGGTGGACGGGACGCAACGGTTAGCATGAATCCGGTCCCGCCCAAGCGACGGGGCGTAGGCTCCTTTGCCTTCGATGACAAAGAAGGTGGTGAGCAGCGTCTTGGACCCGATGATCAAGTCCATGTGAGCGCATCCCTTGGTGTCTGAGGGGTTCCCGGCGAAATCATTCAAGATGATGCTCGTAGGCGTCAGATCGCTCGGGCCCATGCCAAGTTTCCTGAAGGTGGTGTACGGCATTACGTTGACTGCCACTCCACCGTCGACAAACATCTTGGTCAACGGCTTGCCGTTGACGTATCCTCTCAAGTACAGTGGCCTCATATGACGATTCTTGGCCGGCTTGTCGAAGATGGCCTGCTTGGCCAGCACCAGTTGTGCCATCATCCCTTCGGTCTGCTCATCATCGAAGGAAGCTTCCTCCTGCATAACCTGGTTAGCGGGAGCCATGAACTCGTTCGGCAGAAAGTATACCATGCATGTTGGAGCCGAACGCTTCGATCCTTCCGGTTGGTCTTTGGGGCGCCACACCTGCTTCGTCTGGATCCCGACCTGCTACAGTTCACGATTCCTCAAGCGCTGGACCCGTCTCTTCTGACTCTTGCGTAGGCCGGGCGGGCACCACTGCCCCTTCTGCTAGATGTAGTCGTCCTCGTCCTCTTCGTGATCAGCCCACCTGAGATCAGCTTGGCGCTTCCTGGGATGATCGATGACTTCAATTTTTTGGCGCCGATCCCCATTAGGGTGGATCCTTCCAATTCTCTCGTGGACGGATCGGCGATTGGCGGTTTCTGCCCTGTACTCAACATACCCGTCCTTGTATTCGGGACGGTTCTTCAACGTGGGCGGCTTTAAACCCTCATTCCGGCAATGCTCGAAGAAGGCACATCCCCGGTGTGCGCGCTCCTGCTCGTGCGTGTCTTGCTCTTGGTCCCTTGCGTGCTTCTTCTTCGGCTCGCGTTGCTCCTCCTCGTAGCGCCGCTTCGGTAGCGCTCTTTCTCCATCCGGCGCCGCCACTTGTTGAGGAGGATGCGCGATGTTACCCCGGGCTTGGCTGCGGATGACTCCCCAATTTCGATGTGACTTCTAAGAATGCGGGGGGCTTCACCTTGCTTTGTTCCGCAGTCACTTGGCGCTGCGGGTCCCTTTGCTCCATCTTGTCTAGACCGGCCGAGGTCAAGACCTTGACTTTTCCCTTCTCCTCGGCTGTTATCACGTTAACGAGAAAAGCCCACCATGTTCGAGGGGAAGGGGTGGCCATCCAGCTTCATTTTGTTGTCGAACTTAAGGTGACCCTCCTGGATGGCCTTCTGGATCCTCATCCTGAAGACCCTGCAATCATTGATGGAGTGTGAATCCCTGTCGTGGAAGCCACAGTAACGTATTGCTTTAACTCCATCGGGCCGAAGCATGGAATGCCCCTCAGGCAGCTTGATTCGGCCTTCCTTCACTAAGAGCTCGAACAATTTGTCAGCCTTTGTGATATCAAAATCATAAGCACCCTTGGTCTGCTTGACCCAGCGCTGATTCATTGTCAAAGGCTCCTTCCCCCACATGATCTCTGCTGCAGCTACATCAAATTCATCATCAGAATCCTCGAACAGATCAGCCTTGTCCAAGAACTGGTTGTAGACGTCAGTGACGTCATGCTGCTTGCCAAATTTGGCATCCTTCTTAAAACCATACGCCTGATTGCTCATCAGTGATAGCTTCTGGGATAGCTGGCCCAGATTCTCAAACTCCATCCTGAACAACTTTTCACGCACGGCTGGCAACATCCCGGCGACGGCCATATCAGCCAACTGGTCGTTGGGCAAGTTAAGCGAGAAGCACATGCCCTTAACCTCCCTGAATCTTCTAAGAAATTCCAGCGGCGTTTCGCTGTGCCTTTGCTTCAGGGTGGTGAGGTCGATCAACTTCTTCTCCGAGCTGCCACTGAAATAATGAGCGTGGAATTTCCGCTCTAAGTCCTTCCATCTGGCAACTGATTCAGGGGGCAGGGACGAGAACCACTGGAACGCTGGACCTGTCAATGATGCGGGGAAGTAGCGGACCCTGAATGTCTCTTCGGCTGAGCACTCCCCGTGCTGCATGAGGTAATGAGCGATGTGCTCGACCGTGCTCGTGTCGTCTTGCCCCGAAAATTTTGCGAACTCCGTTGGCGGCTTCACCCTAGGTGGCAAGAGCACATTGTAGTACCATTCTGGGAACGGCGGCTTATAGGCGGGTCCTTGCATTTTTGGCTTGAGGCCGAACTGATTTTGCATCAATTCGGCCATCTTCCATGCCAGGGCGTCATCCTCTTGTGCGCCTGCAGCTAGCGCGTATCCTGGATGCGGGAAGGCGTCAAACGCTCCATTGTTTCCCACCTCATGATAGCCTTCGCCGTACAAGTTCCTCTGCAGCCAGTTGGTCGCCGGAGCAATCCTGCAGCCGGGATCAAGTGGGGCCCCAGGTGAGCCGAACGCTAGATCTCCATACGTAGGCTGGTATGGATTCGGCTGTTGCACAGGCTGACCCGTGCTGCTCTGTGGTGGTGGCTGAATTGGCTGCCCTCCTGAAGCTTGTAATGGGGGCCGGGCGACCGACCCCCGGTGCCCTGCGGAGGAGGCTGGAACGCTTGACTTCCAGAGCTCTCAGGAGGGGGCTGCTGTGGCTGGCTCCGTAACGGCGGTTGAGAGCTTGACTCGCCCAGCTCCACGGTGCCCCCCTGGATGGGTGCCTTGCTGAACGCTTGTTCCATGCCCGGGCCAAAGACGGCCACCATCATCTGCTGAAGCGCACCGAGGAAAGCTTTGTTGTGCTTGCTAAGCATGTAATCTGCAGATTCTTGGAATACTCGCATGCACTCCTCTTTTTCCTGCTGAGCTGTGGTATCGCTCTCCCCTGGTAGCAACACCCTGGGCATCTCGTTCTTCAAATACGGGACGCCGCTTCTATTCTTCTTGAATGACAGCAGACATTTCTGCTGAAACTGGTCCACGACATCCTGGAGTTGCTGCCGCTGCTCGGGAGAGAGATCTTCAAGGTTGACATCCATGAGGTCTCCGATTTCAAGCATCTTGAATCTATTCGGCTGTGGTCCCACTTGGCGTGCCAAAAAGTGTGTTGATGCAAAAAGTGAACTCAACGCCAAACACACAGCAAGCCGAACAAAGCTGGCTTCACACGCGCAGAGAGCAAAAGACGTGCTAGTCAATTTTTCCTGAAAATTAACAAAAGACAAAGCAGTTAGATACCAAAACTTGGAACTTGCCGGGTGGTACCAGACAGTTCCATATGTACGGCTAAGAAGCCAAATGGGATGACACATAGCTATAGAAAGCTATTTGCCAGTGAACTACAACCATTCGGGAACTCGCAAAGGGGAAAAAGTAATATTGCCGAACGGATGACGTAAGCATGACAGCGATCGGTCTTTGTTTGAACAAGGATGTACATGCATGAGGCCATGACCGATCCTCATGAAGATTAGCATTAAATAAAATGAATAAAGTAAAGCACGGACATGATCATGTATCAAACAAGCATGCATAGATCCAAAGCACTAGTCTACCGCATGTCTAGTTACTTCAAAACCCGCCGGGTACGGTATCAAACAAATCTATCCACCGCATGATACAACTTGCATGAAAAACCGTACCACTTTCCACAAATAGATCTATCCACCGCATGATACAACCTAAATATGGAAAGCTAAAAGCATACATCATTTAAAGCATGAATAACGCACGTGTTCTACTCGTGAAGAAACATAACCGAATACGGCCTGAACGTACCGATTCGGGTCCATGAAGAAGGAACAAACATTACCAAGTGAATAAATCTATCAGATTGATTTGGAAATCTAATCCACCGGATGACTAGCTCCAAAGCAACCCAAAAACCTGCATCTACCGCATGATACCCGGCTCTTTCAAGATTTATGCAAACATTAGCAAGCTTGAACCCGCAACATGTGACAACCTAGATCGATTCGGTTTCGGCTATCGGAAAGTGTAAGATCCACGTGCTAAAACATGATATCTACTCGAACAAGGATCATAAAAGAGGTAAAGCCGATCCAAACCCATCTAGATTGGGCAAAAATGTGTTACATGAATTTAAACATAAAGTAAAACTCAAAATAACACGGGGTAACTTAATGAATCTATTGGATCTTGCCAAAATCCAATAGAGCCGATAACTAGTCTCAAGCTAGATCTTAGCCTACCGTATGGCTCATGATCTAACAAGAAACCCTCTTGAACCAAGCTTGAATCTACCGCATGACATGAAGCATGGTAACAAGACTACTTGCATCAGATCTAAATCCACCGCATGATACTAGACATGATACAAGGTTGCCGGTACTTACGGAGGTCGACGGATCGATGAACCCTCTCGAAGAACTCGACGACACGACAAAGGACTCTAGGGTTTGGCGTAAGGCCGGTGTGTATTGAAGAATGATTGTGTTTGTTACATACATTCAGGGGTCATATTTATACCCCTGTCAAGTACAACTTCGAATGGATTCGTTGCCTAACTTATCTCTAAGCTCGATCGCCTATCCATCCATTCGTCCCCCCTGATTGAGCCACGTCACCGTCCAATCCCGCAAAATCAGCTCTACTGTTCCTTTGCCGAACTGGAGCAGATAGCCGACCGCAGATCTCTTTGCCGAATAACTCTGAAAATATCCTTCCTTCCACCAGACGGACTCTTTATCGAACCGGACCCACAAGTCAGACTCCTTACCAATATTTGGTGTTAACAGGAGCATGAACATGTAGATGATGAAGATGGCAGTGTGGTGTCCGCGGCTGAGCATGTACCTACTTCGACTACGGTGATGGACGGCCCCTCTCCCACACCTACGACGATAAACCAAGATCAAGGAGAAGCTATTGTTGAAGGAGAGGTAGCATCAAGGCGAGAACCTCCCTGGTGAGTACAAGTGGATCACCCAGCTTCAAGGATCATCAGCGAAATGAATGAACGTACTACACGGTCAAGGGTTTGGAACAATTCTCATTTCGCGCATGCTGCATTTGTTGCCACCTTTGAGCCCAAAGAAATTGGACATGCATTATCTGATCATAATTAGGTTAATTCAATGCACGAGGAGTTGGAGAAGTTTGAGAGGAACCATGTTTGGGAATTGTTTGCCCTTCCCCCAGGGTGTAAGCCGATTGGGACAAAATGGGTGTGGAAGAACTAAAAGGGAGAGAAAGGTGAAGTGGTGAGAAACAAGTCAAGGCTTGTTGCTCAGGGGTTCAGTCAGAAGGAAGGGATCGACTACGAGGAGACCTTTGCTCCCGTAGCTTGTTTGGAGGCGATTAGAATCCTTCTAGCCTTTTCCATGGCTACAGGGTTCAAGTTGCACCAAATGGATGTGAAGAGTGCCTTCTTGAATGGTGTGTTGGAGGAAGAAGTGTATGTGAGGAAACCACCGGGGTTTGATAGTGAGAAGTACCCCCACCGGGTGTACAAGTTGAGGAAGGCGCTGTATGTGTTGAAGCAGGCGCCTATAGCTTGGTACGGTAGGCTGTGGGGGTTCCTGTTTGAGAGAGGGTTCGAGATGGGGAAGGTTAATCAGACCTTGTTTCTTTTTAGGCAGGGCAGAGATATCCTGATTGTGCAGTTGTACGTGGATGATATTGTCTTTAGTGGCTCATCTAACTCTCTTGTTGCAAGATTTGCACAATTATATGAGCTGGGAATTTGAGATGAGCATGATAGGTGAGTTGCAGTTTTTTCTCGGGCTACAAATCAAGCAAACAAAGGAAGGAACATTTGTGCACCAAGCGAAGTACACAAAGGACATTGTGCAGAAGTTCAAGATGGAGGACTCCAAGGCCATGGCGACGCCTATGAGTACGACTACAGCTCTTGATGCGGATGAGGAAGGTGAACACATGGACCAAAAGGAGTACTGGAGCATGATCGGGTCACTCCTTTACTTGACGGCGACGAGGTCGGACATCCAGTTCTCGGTATATCCGTGCGCTCGTTTTCAAGCCTCTCTAAGGACTTCGCACCAACAAGCAGTCAAGTGTATATTAAGGTATTTGCGTCACACTCCCGAGTTCGGTCTTTGGTACTCCGCGTCCTCTTCTTTGGCGCTTCATGGTTTTTTAGATGCGAATTTTGCTGGGTGTCGGTTGGATAGGAAGTCCACTTCTGGGACTTGCTAGTTCTTGGGATCTTCTTTGGTGTCTTGGTCTTCCCGCAAACAATCGAGTGTTGCTCAATCCACAACCGAGGCAGAGTACGTTGCCGCAGCTAGTTGTTGCTCTCAGCTCCTTTGGATCACATACACCATGAGTGACTTTGGTGAGGAGTATACCCATGTCCCACTTCAATGTGACAGCACCAGTGCCATAAGTGTTGCAAAGAACCCAATGCTCCATTCCAAAACCAAGCACATAGAAGTGAGGTATCATTTTCTGAGAGACAACATAGAGAAAGGGAAGATAGCTTTGATCCATGTACCCAGACATGACCAACTAGCCGATATTTTCACCAAACCCCTAGATGAAGCAACTTTCACTCGTTTGCGGAGGGAGCTTTGTGTTTGTTTGATTTGTTGAGTTTGGTGTGTGGGAGCTCTTTTGTAGCATATGTGTAGCTTTCCTTTGTGCATCTCTTGCATTTGGCATGGCATATGTAACATGATGTATAGGCATCCTTGTATCTTAAATTGAATGAATTTTGTATCATATGCATTGGTTAGGAAAAGCTTCTCCCATATACATTGTTCACCATGGAATGATATTTATGTCTTTGTGAGCTTATTTGGTATGATATGGTTAGTTTGGCTTAGCTCGTGAAAATCATGATTTATACCCATGGTTGATGGCTATGTTTTTGAAAATTGTCACATGTACGCTCTCTTGTGAGTAAATGCCTTTATATGATATTGACATGTTTTAGTGGCTTGGATATGCTAAATTTATGGTTGGATAGCTTATTTTGATCATATGGGGCCCAAGGCTCATTTGCCATCATGAATGTTTAGCCCTCGTGCTTTATCTTGTGGAGGGGCATAAGTTCCTTTTTGTCGCAAAGATATTTCATGTACAAAATATGAATCTTAAAATGAAATGTAAATTGCTTGGAAAATGTGTTCCCATGTCATATGTGCTAAATTTAATTTGCTTTGGGTGCTAAACCGTTGCATGATGCCTACCAATGAGAAGTCTCATATATAGAAGTAAGCACATGGCTCGGTGGCTTTGACATGACATGAGGTGCTTGTGGGTGTTTGTGATGGTCTTATGATTAGAATGGTCATCCTAGCATGAAGTTTTTGTGGCTTTGCCATTTTGACATGGTTTGCTCATGTTTAGGACTTTGCTCATGAAAGGGTCAATTTTCGCAAAATTGCTCAATTTCATCTTAGCTTCGTCCAATGGTTGTGAAACTTGGTGATCATGTAGTTGATGTCAATACGAAGCTATAAAGTATCTAACTTTCTCATTTGGACATGTGTAGCATCCTATGTTGAATTTTGTCTATTTGAGAAGCTCTAGGTTGAATTTTTTGCATTTTTGGCTTGATTCATGCATTGTGAACAAGGGGGAGAAGTTTGAGCTTAAATTGTCTTGTTGCACGCACTTAGAAGGTTTCCAAGTGGTTTCAAGCTATTTTTGAGGTCGGGCAGTTTCCCACGTGGCATCGGCCTGGCCGGTGAGGGGCACCGGTCTGACCGGTGTAGTTCACAGGTGCTGGGTGATCTTGCCCACCGGTCTGACCGGTGAGGGTGACTGGTCTGATCAGTCAGAGTTGAGCTGTTACAGCTGCTTTGTTTCACGTGGTGTTTTGCATGCATTCGCCAGGCGAGTTGCATTGGTTCAGTGGGAGCTTGCATGTGTGCAGAGGGGCTCTCTGTGGTTCTTCGAGCTTTGGTTTGGTGGTTTGCGCTCTTCGTCTCGGATGTGTCGAGCTGTTGCCCTTGCCTAAGGGGTCCGAGACCTGTCTTCTTTAGGTGATCTCTCTCTTTGCCTTTGTTAGGCTTTCAATCACTTGTTGGAGTTTCTTTTATTCATTTCTTTTCCTTTTATTTTCTCTCAGATTACTATATGTGTGTGTTGTCAATGCACTCATCAAGGGGGAGATTGAGGACCATGTGTGGTTCGAGGACCGGTGGATGGTCGCTTCCTGGTGTGGTGAGTGACTGACAACGTTGAGTGGACTGATTCTTGGCTAAGTATTGCAGGTGCATGTTGCGGCTTGACTGGTGTTGGTGCAAGTGAAGAACAAGCATGAAAGGTCGTTGCTGGTGAGACCTCCAAGTGTGGAGAAGACGAGTCGGCTTGGCTCAAGGGACCCGGTGGCCAGCGGAGTCAAGTGCAGGCCGCATGGTGGCATGAATAGAAAGATGAAGTCATGGACAATTTCTTGGTTGAGCCTCAAAACCAAGGTCGAGTTGGGACTACGTGGGAGTCGGTTTTTGATTGCCAGCAGCTGAGTCGTGTTGGTTTCTGTTGCGTGTTTAGAGTAGCTGTTGGTTGTGTCTTGCTCCTAGGTCCAGTAGCACTCCAGTGGCTGCGTGGATTTGGCAAGAGAAGCTTGCAGAGGTGTACGAGTGAAATCGGGTCCATAGGCTGAATTCTTGAATAGAATTTTTATCGGCTCTCATTCACTCCCCCCTCTCTGGTTTGTCGTTCCTGTCCTTCACAATCCCATAGTAGATGGGGTGTTCCTGCCTAAGACCATCATTGATGGGTGTAGCAGCCTGAACATCATCTTCACAGAGACGCTCAGAAAGATGGACATCGACTTGAACAAGATGACTGCCTGCGACGAGCCCTTCTACGGGGTTGTGCCCAGCAAGGCTGCGTACTCCATAGATCGTGTATGCCTGCCGGTCACCTTCGGCACATAGAAGAACTTACGCACACAGTACTTCTCCTTCAAGATCGTGGACCATGTGTGGTTCGAGGACTGGTGGATGGTCGCTTCCTGGTATTATGAGTGATTGACAACGTTGAGTGGACAGATTCTTGTCTAAGTATTGCAGGTGTAGGTTGCGACTTGACTGGTGTTGGTCCAGGTGAAGAACAAGCATGAAAGGTCATTGCCTGTGAGGCCTCCAGGTGTGGAGAAGACGAGTAGGCTTGCCTCGAGGTACTCGGTGGCCAGCGAAGTCAAGTGCGGGCTGCATGGTGGCATGAACAGCAAGATGAAGTCATGGACAGTTTCTTGGTTGAGCCTCAAAACCAAGGTCGAGCCTGGGCTACATGGGAGCCGAGTCATGAGTGGCGATTGGCGGAGGCTACACCGAGTTCGCGGGGTTTCCGGTGGTTCACCAGAAAACCACCGGGTTCCTTGGTTGATCCACAAAGCCTAGACCGAAGAACCGAAGGCGGAGATGCAGCAGCTCCAGACCGCTCTGATCAGTGGGTCTGATTGGTCTGACCGGTGGGTACCGGTATGACAGGGAGGAGCACCGGTCTGATCGGTGTGCGACGATACAGTCCAGAGACTTCGAAGCGGAGGACACACATCGGGATCACAAGGCTTGCGTCGAGGCTAAACAAGTTCTCGGTCGCTGGGCATCCGTCCGATGGAGCGATGACAAAAATTTCCAAATTGTCCCTCGAGAAGCATGTATCTCTAATTAGCTAGTAAGGGTATTTTAGACTTTTGGTTGCCTCCATATAACCCATGAGGTGAGAGGATCGCAGCCATCTCTTGGAACCCTAGCTCATTTGGTTTTCCTATTTTCCCTAGGATTTCTATAGCATTAGCTTGAGAGCTTCATGGTGAGATCTTGTGAGAGGGAAGGATGATCGGGTAGCAAGCTAGACCATGTATGAACCTCTTTGTGATGTGTAAATGATTCGGTGTCGTTCCTCACGGCTTGGACGTGTTTTTCCCGTTCATTCTTTTTGGTGATTTTTGGAGCCTTTTCTTGGCGTTTTTCATGGAGTGTTTTCGAGACCTTTCACTTGGGGATTTGATGGGGGGTGTATACATGAACCCTTCGTGGTTCTTTTCCCTTTGATTCCCCTCCCAAATCCGTGAGCAAAGGGGCTCGATTTTAGGTTATTTGGTGTTCTAGGGTTAGAGGAGTTCTTAGCGGGATTTCTTGGATTCCTCTTGATTTGCAAGTTTTGGTGGACAAAATCTTGGCTATGGACTACCCATGAGGTGTTCCTACTATCCCCAAAGTCTTGTGCAAATCCGTGGAGCGATTCTGGAGATCGGGAGTTAGATTTGGGGTAGTAGACCCGCGGGTGCTGTTCATCCCAAGAGCCCAGGAGACACCGGTCGGACCGGTGCCTCTCACCAATCTGACCGGTGCAGACCCCAGTTGGGTTTTTGCTCGGGTGAACGTTTGGGTGAGTTCGCTGTTGTCCCGTGTTGCTGATGTTTCGAGTTTGGGTCAGTTTGGAGCTCGGTAGGCCTGTTTGGTAGATTTGGGGGTTTCCTGGCTTGAACCGGTCTGACTGGTGAGCTACACCGGCCTGACCGGTGTAGGAGCTGTTTTGTGGAAATTTCCATGTTTCCCCAGCAGGATCGGTCTGACCGGTGGTGCTCACCGGCCTGGCCGGTGTAGGTCAGTGAGGCCCGAGTTTGGTGTTCCACTGCGTTCTAGGGTCTGTGAAGTTGTTTGTTGGTTCCTCCACGGGCTTCTCGCCCTTTTTCTTGGTCTACGACTCAGATGTCATACTACCCACCGACGTCGCCTTTGGAGCTCCACACGTTCAATTCTACGAAGAGGGAGTAGCCGAGTAAACTCGTCGTGTCGACCTCGACAGCCTCGAAGAGCAAAGGCTAGCTGTTGTCATGAGACAGGCCCCTCACGAGCAACAACTACGTTTCTACTATGATTGCGACTTTAAGGAGACCTCCTTGAACATTGGCGACCTCGTCCTAAGGCGCATCCAGAAGACTGACGGTATGCACAAGGTCTCTACCCCCAGAGAAGGACCCTTCATCGTCACCGAAGTCATCAGCCCATCAACATATCGGCTCCAATGGGGTGACGGGTAAGGCGTACCAAACCCTTGGATCATGGAGCATCTACGACGATTCTACCCACAAAATAGTTTTTATTACACCTATGTATTTCCCTTCTTTGTACTTTTTTCAGATCAATAAATCTCAGTTCAAGCAGTCATTTGCTTTGTGCCGAGACCTACCTTCTCCTCTCTCACGTCACCAACCCTCACCCTCGACACACTCGGGGGCTTCACTAAAGCCAATACACAAGTCGTAAGACCTGAGGGTTAACATTCTTCTACTCCTCCCCCTCGACATGCTCGGGGGCTTGGCTCAAAGCCAACCTAAGGGTCATCCGACCTGAGGACATCGTCCCTAATGAGTATTTGCCCTCTGTCGCTGCAAGCATGCCTGGTCGATAAGGTCGCCAGACCTGAGTCCTAGACTCTCTCCTGTCCGTCGACCTCTCGTAAGCCTCCATGCTGAGCTGTGGAGGTTAGTAAGCTAGCCTCTCCGTACGTAGCAGGGCAAGATATAACACATCGTCACCTACAAGACTACCAAGCTCATGCAGGCAAAAGGCAAGTACTACATCTAGGCATTAACACAATATTTATCAAGTGGTATTATTTACATGACGGAGAGGAGGAGGAGGTATAGCTCCTAGCCCAAGACTACTCTTCACCAGCGTCGCCTTCATAGTCCAGGGCGTCCATCACCTCCATGGTGGCATCTCGAACTTCAAGCTCTAGGGCCTTGAGGTCTTTTCAGCATCCGCACCTCCCTTGACCTTGACCATGTCAACATCAGGGTAGTGTGATTTCACCCTAACCAGCGCATCCAGCAATGTGAGGAGCCTATCAGGAGTCTCTATGAGACGATCAAGAATAGACTTTTGCTCCGCCCCCTTGACCTGCACCGTTATGCAAATTCATAACACAATGGGCGGCGTTCTTTAGGTCCCTCAACTCCACCTCGTGCCCTGCAATGGTCACTTGGTCATTTTGCAATGACTTCAAAGCCACCTCGAGATTGATCTTAAGGTCTTATCGAGCTTGTTTCTCATAAGCCAACTTTTGAGATATGGCGTACTCACTATCAGCAGTCTCCTTCATCACCCGTTTGAGCACCTGGCCCCCAGCCTCGACCTCCCGAAGCGTCACCTCCAAGGACCGAACCTTTTCCTTGGTGTTCTTCAGGTCGTTTTTGAGGTCATCCTCACGTTTATGGAATCTGCAACACACAAGCAATTGATACTTAACGTAAAGACTTGATCCCTATGAGAGGTTTACCAACACAAGGTTTTGACCTTACCAATGCTTGCAACATTGAATTGCGCATTGGCCTCCTGGGTCTTGTGCTTTTCTTTGGCCAGCTCGTCTTCAAGTTTCTTCTTTGGCCTCGAGGGACCCAGAGGCCAGCAGGGTCAAGTGCGAGCCGCATGGTAGCAAGAACATGAAGATGAAGTCATAGGCGGTTTCTTGGTTGAGCCTCAAAACTAAGGGCGAGCAGGGACTACATGGGAGCCGAGTCATGAGTGGCGATTGGCGGAGGCTACACCGAGTTCGCGGGGTTTTTAGTGGTTCACCAGAAAACCACTTGCTTCCTTGGTTGATCCACTAAGCCAAGACCGAAGAACCGAAGACAGAGGTGCAGCAGCATCGGACCGGTTTTATCGGTGCGTCCGACCACTCTGACCGGTGTGCGACGACGCAGTCTTGAGACTTCGAAGCGGAGGACACGCGTCGAGATCGCAAGGCTTTCGTCGAGGCTAAGCAAGTTTGCGGTTGCTGGGCATCCATCCGATGGAGTGATGACAAAGACTTTCGAATTCGCCCTCAATGGGCATGTATCACTAGTTAGCTAGTAAGGGTATTTTAGACTTTCGGTTGCCTCCATATAACACAAGTGGTGAGAGGATGGTAGCCATCTCTTGGAACCCTAACTCAAGTTGTTTTGCTATTTTCCTCTTCCTTTTTCCTTGGAATTTCTAGGACTAGCTTGAGAGCTTCATGGTGAAATCTTGTGAGAGGGTAGGATGATCGGGCGAAAGCTAGACCTTGTATGAACCATCATGGTATGTATAGATTATTCGGCGTGGTTCCTCAAGGCTTGTTTGAGTTCTTCCCGGTTTTCCTTTTTGGTGATTTTCGGAGCCTTTTCTTATCGATTTTCTTGGAGAGATTTCGAGGCATTTTTCTTGGGGATTTGGTGGGGGATAAATCCTTGAGCCCTTAGTGGTTCTTTTCCCTTTGATTCCCCTCCCAAATCCGTGAGAAAAGGGGCTCAATTTTGGGGTTTTCGTTGTCCTAGGGTTTGTGGTGTTCTTGGCAGAAATCCTTCGATTCCTCTTGATTTAACAAGTTTTGGTTCACCATAAGTTGGCTATGGAGTGCCCATGAGGTGTTCCTAGTATCCCCAAAGTCATGTTTGAATCCGTGGAGCGAATCGGAAAATCAGGAGTTGGATTTGGAGGAGTTGACTCGCGGGCTTTGTTCATCCCGAGCTGCCCAGGCATCACCGGTCTGACCAGTGCTCTTGACCGGTCTGACCGGTGTGAGCCCTTTGTGGGATTTGTCTCAGGTGAATTGCTTGGTTCGAGTGTCTTTGGGTTGTGTTGTTGCTGGTCAGTTATTGGTAGGTTCGGAGTTGTTTTGCTAAGCTTTGTGTAGGGTTCTTCTTCCTTGCGGGTTGAGTTTTGGGGGTGTTTCTATTCCAGGACGTAGAGAAGTCACTGAGGCTCACTGGAACGTTTGTTGTGTGGCTGCAATAGCCACCGGCCTAGCCAACTTTCTCCACCGGTCTGACCGGTGGAGGCCATCGGTTTGACCGGTGTAGCACAGGCAGCAAGCTGTGCATGTTTCTGTTGTGTGTGTTCATGAGTTTTGGTCCGGTACGTTGTGTGTTGGTTTCTAGGACCTGTAGCACTCCAGTGGCTATGTGGTCTTGGCCAACATGGGTAGTTAAGTCAGAGACGTGTGTTGGAAGCCGTGTTCATCTTGTTGGAGTCTATATCTCTTTCCAGAAGAATTTTTATTGACTCCCATTCACTCCCCCCTCTTTGGTTTGCCGTTTCGGTGCTTCAAGTGGTATCAGAACCGGTTACGGGTCTTGATTGACTCCAACCAGTCTAAAATCCAAGGATGGCGTACCAAGAAAAGGGTTCGGGTGCTCCACACTTCGATGGCAAAAGCTACCGGATGTGGAGTAAGAGGATAGCGGTGTCCCTCCATGATAAGCGTCAGATCCTTTGGGATGTCACAGTGGACACAACTTTTGTCCAACCGATAAACTTCCTTGCTCCAGGATTGAGGGACATGTTCGACGCCAACAACAAGGCGGTCGACTACTTGTTTAGTGCTCTGTGTCAATCCGAATTCGATCGGGTGCATACGGAGAACTTGGCTTGTAGAATGTGGACTCTATTAAAGGAAGCTCATGTAGGAAATGCTCAAGTTCAGGCTCGGATGTATGCGACTTACCAAAGAGAGTACGAGAACATCACTCATCTCCCCGGTGAGTCCATTGATGCATTGTTCCAGTGATTTACGTTGTGGTGAACAACATGAGGGCCAATGTGGACATGCTCCTATACGATGGTCATGATAGAGCCATCAAGCTCTTGCACTCACTGGATCATACGATTTGGGGCAGAAAGTACGAGGCCATTGTAGAGTGTGAGAAGTATGACACCTTGACGGTGAATGAGTTGTTCTCGAACATCAAGTCGGCTGATGTAGATCGGGGAATGACAACCAAGATTGAGGGCCTGACTTACTCTCATAGTCTCGCCCTCATCGGTGGCTCGGAAGGAAAATCTAATGCTAACCCATCCACCAGTATGTTCTCCTTGTTCTCTTTGATGTCTTTGCCAGATGAGGAGTTCGATGTGCTTGGAGAGGATGAATTAGCTCTGCTGACCAAGAGGTTCGAGAGGATCCACGAGAACCAGGTGCACACGAGGAGGAACACGAGGACATGCTTTCAGTGCGTCAAGCCAGGACACTTCATCGCCGACTGCCCCGAGAAGGTCGAGAACTAGGACAACTACAAGCACAAGTCGAAGACGGATGGAAAGTACCGATCAAGGCGTGACCACAAGCACAAGCACAAGAACAAGCACAAGGACGAGCGACGATCGAAGAAGAGGGATGGCCGAGGCAAGGCCCGAGCGATGGTTGGAGCGAGTGACGTCGACTACAGTTTTGCGTACTCCATTTCGTGCTTGAGTAGCAGTGAAGATGAAGGTGATCGGCACAAGGGCAGGAAGCCATCCAAGAACCTGAGTGGACTGAGTTGTTTCGCTAGAGATGGCTTCTGCACCATGGCGCTTAGCTCCAGCAGCAATAAGAGTCACTAGAGCGACTCGGACTCCGACTCCGATGATGAGGTACGTGACGAGCTTCCCTTCTTGCGTTAGGAGAATGAACGACTTGGCTTGTTACTTGATAACTGTGATGATATGCTTAGAGAAGCTAAGAAGATGAGGAAGGAGCTTAGAGCATCACTTGAGGATGCTAGGACTGGAGTAGCTAAGCTAGAAACACAAAATCTAGATGCTAAGCTTGAAATTGATTCGCTTAAAGCTTCACCTGTTGTTTCTGATGAAGTTGAATGTGCTGATTGCTCTATTTTTCTTTCTGATCTTTTCATGTTCAAGGAAAAGCATGCCTTCAAGTGTGAGAAACTAGATGTGCTTAGGGTTGAAGTGGCTGAGCTTAAATCTAGATCTGCTTTGCTAGGTGCTTGCACTTCTTGCCCTGTCTTGCATAAGAAAATTAATGAGTTGCATGCTTACACTGTTCTGCTAGAGGCTAAGCTGAAAGAACCTATTCATACTTCTTTCTCGACATGTGAAGTACATGCTTTGAAAAATCTGGAACTTGCACATTATGTGGACCGCTTGCAGGATGAGAATGATGAGTTGAGGAAAATGATGGGTTGCTTGTTGGGTCATGAACCGCAACTTAGGATGGTGATTGAGGCATACAAGCGCCATGATGGGCAAGCGCTTGGTTCGGAGAAAGTTGGAGAGTCTAGTGGTGAGGGAGGAGAGAAAATTGGTGATATCCAAGCTCCACCAAAAACTTTCACAAAAATGCCTATGTTCCTAAATCCAACCCACTAAGAAACAAACTTTACACAACCCCACATCCTCCCATATTCCCTCACGCCACAGATGATTTCCAAAATCCTATCAAGTTAAGAGCACCTTGGGGAATGTGTTCTTTAGTAAAGTGAGTGAGAAGCCGAGCGAGGAGAAACCGATTGAGAAGCCGAGTGGAGAGAAACCAAATGAGCAGCCTCCTCCCAAGCCTAAGCGTAAGCCCATAAAGTTTCACTGTGGCTATTGTGGGAGAGATGGTCACAAGGGTGAATTTTGCTTCAATAGGAAGCGTGAGGAGAGAATGGCGAATGAGTGGGCTAACAAGGACAAGTATGACCCTTCCAATGGTGTACTTGAGCCTCGTGTGCAGATGCCCAGGGCCAAAGCGGTTGTGAGAGCAGTTCTTGCTTGGGGAGAGTGAAAGGCTACAGGAGGTGTTGCTGGCCGGGCTACACCGGTCAGACTGGTGCACCACACCAGTCAGATCGGCGCAGGTCTGGGTAGATAGGGAGCTGGTTTTCGTGCCCGTGATGAGTCTCGGTTTGTTTCATGAGGTTGTGGTTCTGGTGGTTGGTCTGGAGAGTTTGGAGGTGGTCTGTTTGCTAGGCGTTCTCCCCCTCGCCCTCAATATGGGGATGGGAGAAGTTGTAGCTTTAAGATGGAGAGGAGGAATGGTCCACGGTCTTCCTTTCGTTGTTTTGGTCCTCCTCCAGCTAGAGAGGGTTGGTTTCCTCATAGTGGTTACCGTGGTGATGTTCGTGGGCGTAGCTTTGATAGGAGAGATGTTCTGGATTGTGCTAACCCACTTTGGAGCAAATGGCTCAGCACTGGTTTTACTCTTTTGGTACTGACCCCAGTGCTGAGTTGTTTGTTCACTCACGTGCTCGGTTTTGAATTTCAGGTGGGAGACTTAAAGAACATTTGGTTGATTGACTCCGGTTGCTCGAGGCATATGACCGGAGACAAGGGGTGGTTCTCAAGTCTCATTCCGGTGGTGACAAAGATGTATATCACCTTTGGGGACAATGGGCGAGGGTGTGTGCTATCAGAAGGTGAGATTGAGGTGAGTGACAAGATCACTCTCAGATGTGTTGCTTTGGTTCAATCGCTTGTATACAATTTGCTTTCCGTGTCCTAGCTATTGGATGAAGGTTTTGAGGTGTTTTTTCAGCCTAATGGTTCTCAGATTTTGGATTCTCAAGGGGACCTTATCTGTATGGTCGTTCCCGAGGGTCAGGTGTTTCGAGCTAATTTTTCTCAGTGTTCTACTATTGAGCGTTGTTTCTTGGCTGGTTCTTCAAATGAGTTGTGGAAGTGGCAGAGGAAGTTGGGTCACTTGAGCTTGGACCTTTTGTCTCGCTTGAGTAAACTCACTTTGGTCCGAGGATTGCCACAGCTGAGGCTTGAGAAAGAGTTGGTGCGTGCTCTTTGTCAGCATGCTAAGATGGTAGCTGCTTCCCATCCACCCCTCACTGATGTGATGACGGAGCGTCCATGCGAGCTACTCCATATGGACCTTGTTGGCCCAGCTCGTGTGCGATCTGTGGGTGGGAAGTGATACGTCCTTGTTGTGGTGGACGACTACTCTCGGTATGCGTGGGTGTTCTTTCTTGAGGAGAAAGGGGAGACATTTGGTTTTGTCTGAGATCTTTTCTTGAGGTTGAGGAACGAGAGGCACGGAGATGCCATACGAGCGATTCGCAGTGACAATGGTCCGAAATTCAAAAACTCTTGTTTCGAAACCTTTTGCCATGAGTTGGGTCTTGAACACAAGTTTTCGAGTCCATATACACCACCCCTGAATGGTGTGGTGGAAAGGAAAAACAGAACCTTGTGTGAGCTGGCTCGGACAATGCTTGATGAGCATAAGACTCCGAGAAGGTTCTGGGCTGAGGCGGTGAATACCGCGTGCTATGTATCGAACAAGATCTACCTCAGGGTTCACAAGAGGAAAACGTGCTGTGAGTAGATGAACGGGCGCACACCCAAGGTGAGTCACTTCCATGTCGTTGGTTGCAAGTGCTTCATCCTTAAGAAAGGGAAAAAGTTGGACAAGTTCGAGGCTAGATCGGTCAATGGTATTTTCTTTGGTTATGCCTCTCACTCTAAAGCATATCGTGTGCTCGATCTTGAAACTAACCAAGTCGTGGAGACTTGCAAGGTAACCTTCGACGAGATGCAGCCACGTTGTTAGCTTGTTTTTGAGTGTGCAGGTGACGATGAACTTGGCGAGGGGATCTTTCGGGAGGAGGAGCATGAACATGGAGATGATGAAGATGGTGGTGTGGTGCCCGCGGCTGAGCATGTACTTACTACTTCGACGACGATCGAGGACGGGCCCACTCCCACACCTACGACGACAACTCAAGTTCAAGGAGAAGCTATTGTTGAGGGGGAGGTAGCATCAAGGCGGGAACCTCCCCGGTGAGTTCAAGTGGATCACCCAACTTCGAGGATCATTGGCGACATGAATGAACATACTACATTGTCGAGGGTTCGAAAAAATTCTCATTTTGCTCATGCTGCTTTTGTTGCCACCTTTGAGCCCAAAGACATTGGACACGCGCTACCTGATCAAAATTTGGTTAGTTCGATGCATGAGGAGTTGAAGAATTTTGAGATGAATCAAGTTTGGGAATTGGTTGACTTTCCACCAAGGTGTAAGCCCATTGGGACAAAATGGGTGTGGAAGAACAAAGAGGGAGAGAAGGTGAAGTGGTGAGAAACAAGTCAATGCTTGTTGCTCAGGGGTATGGTCAGAATGAGGGGATCAACTACGAGGAGACCTTTGCTCCCGTAGCTCATTTGGAGGTGATCAGGATCCTTCTAGCCTTTTCTGTGGCTAAAGAGTTCAAGTTATACCAGATGGATGTGAAGAGTTCCTTCTTGAATGGTGTGTTTGAGGGAGAGGTGTTTGTGAGGCAGCCACCGGGGAATGAGAGTGAGAAGTACAAGTTGAGGAAGGCTCTATATGGGCTGAAGCAGGCGCCTAGAGCTTGGTATGGTAGGTTGAGGGGATTCCTATTTGAGAGAGTATTCGAGATGGGGAGGTGTTGATATTACTAACGTCGTCGACTAGAAACGGATATAAGATCCATCTCTATCGACAACACCAGATATGCAGAGGTATATCTTAACATGACGCTAAGTGTATATCGGATGTTGCTCTCAGATAAACTAACTAATGAATTCCAACACGATTCATAGCACAACTCGATATAGGTTGTCAGCCTGACAGGTGTGCTTGAAAATGCATGGATATGGTACTCTTACATATGCCCTGGATTTCTAGAAAAGAATATATTTATATAAACAGGGTATCCGCAAGCGAACAGATATGAATATACCATTGTAGCATTTTAACAGGAGTAAACCAGGTATCGTATTTATATTTTACCACAGGGAAAGAAGTCTTTCTAATCCATAATAGCTAATACATGCACATCTCTCAGTGTTATAATGTAGAGTGGCCAAAGTATATCAATTTCTATAAACAGGGGTAAGTCACATAAAATATAGAGAATGATAGCACAGTTCAAGTCGTAACTTCATGAGCAGCTGGAATGTATTATTATGGCAAGAGAAACTTAGCAAAGTCTAGCTAGAGAGGATACTCCTAGGTAATTCTAAACTATATGTCAATGCAAACTATGATTAGTACAAACATTTAGCAATCATGGAAGAAGAACTATTATATCAATGCATGGGGGGACTATCCAGGAGGATCAAGGTCGAAACTTGAAACAACACAAATAGTATAAGGCTCCACTAGTCCTATACATGGGGGATAGACTACGAAGGATTCAATAGTGCTGTCACCACCACGATCTACCACACGGCCCGACATATAGGGTTCAATCGCAGATAAATACAATATAAGCACCACGCTTACACTGTCTTTACCGTTCACCCATGTTAACAAATGATCTAGGTGAGAGCTATACGACTCCATACATGAATATAAAGGCAAATCAACTATGCTAAACATGTAATCATAATAAACACCAAATCATATAATGTCGAATATAATCATTGATAAGAACATATGTCTATATAACAAATGTAAAGAACTACATAAGAACTTACAAGAGCGAAGCTAGACCAACTTCTAGACAATCAAGAGCCAAGTAGAAGCCTTCCCTCCTCCTAGATCTAAACTAGCTAGCTACTCTGCTATATGGTGTTTCTAGGGCGTAGAGTCTCTGTTTGGAGGGACCTGGTGGCCAGTGGGGTCAAGTGCGGGCCGCATGGTGGCATGAACAGCAAGATGAAGTCGTGGACGGTTTCTTGGTTGAGCCTCAAAACCAAGGTCGAGCCGGGACTACGTGGGACCCGAGTCATGAGTGGAGATTGGCGCAGGCTACACCGAGTCCGCGGGGTTTCCGGTAGTTCACCAGAAAACCACTGGGTTCCTTGGTTGATCCACAAAGCAAAGACCGGAGAACCGAAGACGGTCTTTGCGGCGGTGCGAGCCGGTCGGCCCGGTGGTGGGTCTGACCGGTCTGACCGATGGGGACCGGTCTGACCGGTGAGGAGCACCGGTCTGACTGGTGTGTGACGACGCAGTCCGGAATCTTCGAAGCGGAGGACACGCGTCGGGATCGCAAGGCTTGCGTAGAGGCTAAGTAGGTTGCGGTCGCCGGGCATCCGTCCGATGGAGAAAGCTTCAAGTCTTCCAAAACCGCCCATGAGGGGCTTGTATCCCTAGTTGTTAGAGAAGGGTATTTTAGACTTTCGGTTGCCTCCGTATAACCCAAGAGGTGAGAGGATGGCAGCCAACTCTTGGAACCCTAGTTCATTTGCTTTCCTATTTTCCCTTCCTATTTTCTTAGGATTTCCATAGGACTAGCTTGAGAGCTTCATGGTGAGATCTTGTGAGAGGGTTGGATGATCGGGCGGCAAGCTAGACCTTGTAAGAACCTTTGTTGCATGTATAGATCATTCGGCGTGGTTCGTCAAGGTTTGGATGTGTTGCTCCCGGTTGTTCTTGGTGGTGATTTTCGGAGCCCTCTCTTGGTGATCTCTTTGGGTTGTTTTCGGGACCATTCTCTTAGGGATTTGATGGGGGATATTTGTGGGAACCCTTTGTGGTTCTTTGGGCTGTGATTGCCCTCTCAAATCCGTGAGTAAAGGGGCTCGATTTTGGGGTTTTTCGAGTTCTAGGGTTAGAGGTGTTCTTGGTGGGATTTCTTCGATTCCTCCTTTTTGGACGAGTTTTGGTGGGATTAAACTTGGCTATGGACTCCTCATGAGGTGTTCCTAATATCCCCAAAGTCTTGTTCAAGTCCGTGGAGCGATTCGGGAGATCGAGGTTTGCATTTGGGGAAGTTGACCCGCGGGTGCTGTTCATCCCGAGCTGCCCAGGCTACACCGGTCTGACCGGTGCTCTTGACCGGTCTGACCGTTACAACCCTCGGTGGGCTTTCGCTCGGGTGAACATTTGGGTGTGTTCGCTGTTGTCCTGTGTTGGGGCGGTTTCGAGTTTGGGTCAGTTTGAAGGTCGATTGGCCTGTTTGGTGCTTTGGGGGCTTTCAGGCTGTGACCGGTCTAACCGGTGTGTCGCACCGGTCTGACCGGTGTGGAGCCACTTAGTGGAAGTTGCTCAGCTTCACCAGTAGGGACCGGTCTGACTGGCCGTGCTCACTGGTCTGACCGGTGTTGGTCAGTGGACTCGAGGTTTGGTGTTCCGCTGCGTTCTCGGGTCGGAAGGGTGTGTGTGTTGGTTCCTAGGTCCGGTGGCACTCCAGTGGCTACGTGGGCTTGGCCAACTTGGGTAGTGAGTCGGAGACGTGTGTTGCAAGCCGTGTTCATCTTGTTGGAGTTTCCATCTCCTCCGAGAAGAATTTTTATCGGCTCCCATTCACTCCCCCTCTCTGGTTCGCCGTATCGGTCCTTCAAGTGGTATCAGAGCCGGTTCAGGTCTTTATTGACTCTAACCAGTCTAAGATCCAAGGATGGCGTACCAGGAACGGGGTTAGGGTCCTCCACACTTCGATGGCAAGAACTACCAGATGTGGAGTAAGCGGATGGGTGCGTTCCTCCGCGGAAAGGGTCAGATCCTTTGGGATGTCACGGTGGACACAGGGCTATGTCCGGCCGATGGATTTCCTCGCTCCGAGATCGAGGGACGGGTTCGACGCCAACAACAAGGCGGTCGACTACTTGTTTCGTGCTTTGTGTCGGCCGAGTTCGATCGGGTGCACACCGAGCACTTGGCTTGTAGAATTTGGTCGGTCTTGAAGGAGGCTCATGTTGGGAATACCCGTGTTCGAGCACGGATGTATGCGACCTACCGGAGAGAGTACGAGAACTTCACTCATCTCCCCAGTGAGTACATCGATGCCTTGTTTCAGAGGTTCACGGTGGTTGTGAACAACATGAGGGCCAATGTGGACGTGCTCCCGTACGATGATCATGATAGAGCGGTCAAGCTCTTACACTCTTTGGATCGTACGATTTGGGGCGGAAAGTTTGAGGCCATTGTGGAGTCAGAGAAGTATGACACTCTGACGGTGAATGAGCTGTTCTTGAAGCTCAAGTCGGCTGAGGTGGATAGGGGAATGACTGCCAAGCTCGAGGGTCCGACTGATTCCCATAGTCTTGCCCTCGTTGGTGGTTCGAAAGGAAAGGCTAACGCTAACCCATCCACCAGGATGTTCTGTTTGTCCTCTTTGATGTCTATGCCAGATGAGGAGTTCGATGTGCTTGGAGAGGACGAGCTGGCGCTGCCGACGAGGAGGTTCGAGAGGCTGCACGAGAACCGGGTGAACATGAGGAGGAACACCAAGACATGCTTCCAGTGCGGCAAGCCGGGACACTTCGTCGCCGACTGCCCAGAGAAGGTCGAGAACAAGGACGGCTACAAGCACAAGTCGAGGATGGATGGCAAGCACCGGTCGAGGCGCGACCACAAGAGCAAGCACAAGAACAAGTACAAGGACGAGCGACGATCGAGGAAGAAGGAGAGCCGAGGCAAGGCCCGAGCGACGGTAGGAGCAAGCGACGTCGACTCCAGTTCCGCGTACTCCACCTCGAGCTCGAGCAGCAGTGAAGACGAAGGTGATCGTCGCAAGAACAAGAAGTCGTCCAAGAACCTGACCGGGCTGAGCTGCTTCGCGAGAGACGTCTTCTGCACCATGGCACTGAGCTCCGGCAGCAAGAAGAGCACACAGAGCGACTCGGACTCTGATTCCGACGACGAGGTGCGTGATGAACTTCCCTTCTTGCGCCAGGAGAATGAGAGGCTTGGCTCTTTGCTTGATAACCGTGATGTAATGCTTAGAGAGCCCAAGAAAATGAGAAAAGAGCTTAGGGCTTCACTCGAGGATGCTAGGACTAGAGTGGCTGAGCTAGAAACACAGGTGCTTGATAGCAAGCTTGAGATTGATTCCCTTAAGGCTAGCCCTGTTGTTTCGGATGAGGTTGATTGTGCTGATTGCTCCATGTTTGTTGCTGATCTTGCTTTGTTTAAAGAGAAGCATGCCTCCAAGTGTGAGGAACTAGATGTGCTTAGGGTTGAAGTGGCTGAGCTTAAGTCTAGACCTGCTTTGCTAGGTGCTTGCACTTCTTGCCCCATTTTGCATGCTAAGATTGATGGGATGCATGCTTACACTAGTTCTCTTGAGGCTAAGCTGAAAGAACCCATGCCTACATCATGCTCTATCTGTGAAAGGCATGCTTTGAAATATTTGGAACTTGCACATTATGCTAATCATTTGCAGGATGAGAATGATGAGCTAAGGAAGTTGATGGATTGGTTGTCTGGTCATGAGCCTCGGTTGAGGATGATGATCGAGGCGTTTAAGAGGCAGGATGGTGAGGGACTTGGGGCAAACAAGGTTGGGGAGGGAAGTGGAGAGAATATCCTAGAGCCACCAAAAACCCACCACAAAAATGATTTCCCTCCAAAACCTAACCGTCTTAGGAACCGACTAGACACAACCCCAGCTCCACCCGTGTTTCCTACACCCACAAATGATCTACAAAAGCCTATCAAGTCTGTGAGCACTTTAGGGAAAGTGTTCTTTGGGAAGGAAAGTGTGAAGGCTAGTGAAGGGAAACCAGTGGAGGAGTTGAGAGGAGAGAAACCAAGTGAGCAGCCACAGCCCAAGCCTAAGCCTAAGCTTGTGAGGTTCCATTGTGGCTATTGTGGGAGAGATGGCCATAAGGATGAGTTTTGCTTCAAGAGGAAGCGAGAGGAGAGAATGGCAAAGGAGTGGGCTAACAAGGACAAGTACCACCCTTCCGATGGTGTACTTGAGCCTCGTGTGCACATGCCCAGGGCCAAGGCGAGTGTGAGGACAGTTCGGACTTGGGGAGAGTGGAAGGCTGTTGGAGGTGCTGCTGCCCAGGTCACACCGGTCAGACCGGTGTGGGGCACCGGTCCGACCGGTGTGGGGCACCGGTCAGACCGGTGCAGGCCTGGACAGGCAGCAGTTCGGGTTTTGTGCTCGTACAGGTGCGAGGGTTGTTTCTGGATGTCGTGGTTCTGGTGGTTGGGCTGGAGAGTTTTCAGGTGGTCAGGTTGCTAGGCGTTCTCCCCCTCAAGCTCACTACGGGGATGGGAGGAGTCGTAGCTTCGAGAAGGAGAGGAGGGACGTTCCACGGGCTTTCTTTCGTGGTTTTGGTCCTCCTCCAGGCAGAGAGGGGTGGTTGCCTCAGGATGGTTACCGTGGTGGTGTTCGTGGAGCTAGCTTTGGTAGGAGAGATGCTTTGGTTTGTGCTAACCCCACTTTCAAGCAAATGGCTCGGCACTGGTTTTACTCTTTTGGTACTAACCCCAGTGCTAAGTCGTTTGTTCGCTCACGTGCTCGTTTTTGAATTTCAGGTGGGAGACTTGAAGAACATTTGGTTGATTGACTCCGGTTGCTCGAGGCGTATGACAGGAGACACGGGGTGGTTCTCAAGTCTCGTCTCGGTGGTGACGAAGAGGTACATCACTTTTGGGGACAATGGGCGTGGGCGTGTGCTTTCAGAAGGTGAGATTAAGGTGAGTGACAATATCACTCTCAGGCGTGTTGCTCTTGTTCAATCGCTAGGGTACAATCTGCTTTCTGTGTCCCAGCTGTTGGATGAGGGTTTTGAGGTGTTGTTTCGGCCAGGTGGTTCTCAGATTTTGGACTCTCGAGGGGACCTTGTCTGTATGGTCGTTCCCGAGGGTCCGGTGTTTCGTGCTGATTTTTCTTAGTCTTCGGGTGTGGAGCGTTGTTTCTTGGCTGGTTCTTCGAGTGAGTTGTGGAAGTGGCATAGGAAGTTGGGTCACTTGAGCCTTGACCTTTTGTCGCGCTTGAGTAAACTCAATTTGGTCCGAGGATTGCCACGGTTGAGGCTTGAGAAAGAGTTGGTTTGTGCACCTTGTAGGCATGCCAAGATGGTAGCCTCTTCTCACCCGCCTCTCACCGATGTGATGACTGAGCGTCCATGTGAGCTGCTCCATATGGACCTAGTTGGCCCAGCTCGTGTGCGATCTGCGGGTGGGAAGTGGTATGTCCTTGTTGTGGTGGACGACTATTCTCGGTATGCGTGGGTGTTCTTTCTCGAGGATAAGGGGGAGACGTTTGGTTTTGTTCGAGATCTAGTCCTGAGGTTGAGAAATGAGAGGCACGAAGATGCCATTCGAGCTATCCGCAGTGATAATGGCTCGGAATTCAGAACACCTACGACGACAAATCAAGAACGAGGAGAAGCTGATGTTGAGGGGGGGGGGTAGCATCGAGGCTAGAACCTCCCCAACGGGTTCAAGTGGATCACCCAGCTTCGAGGATCATCGGCGACATGAATGAACGCACTACACGGTCGAGGGTTCGGAACAATTCTCTTTTCGCTCATGCTGCATTTGTTGCTACTTTTGAGCCCAAAGACATTGGACACGCACTATCTGATCACAATTGGGTTAATTCAATGCATGAGGAGTTGGAAAACTTTGAGAGGAATCAGGTTTGGGAGTTGGTTGACCCTCCCCCAGGGTGTAACCCGATTGGTACAAAGTGGGTGTGGAAGAACAAAGAGGGAGAGAAAGGTGAGGTTGTGAGGAACAAGTCGAGGCTTGTTGCTCAGGGGTTCAGTCAGAAGGAGGGGATCGACTACGAGGAGACCATTGCTCCCGTAGCCCATTTGGAGGCGATTAGGATCCTTCTAGCCTTTTCTGTGGCTAAAGGGTTCAAGTTGCACCAAATGGATGTGAAGAGTGCTTTTCTGAATGGTGTGTTGGAGGAAGAAGTGTATGTGAGGCAACCTCCGGGGTTTGAGAGTGAGAAGTACCCCCACTGGGTGTACAATTTGAGGAAGGCGCTGTATGGGTTGAAGCAGGCGCCTAGAGCTTGGTATGGTAGGTTGAGGGGGTTCTTGTTTGAGAGAGGTTTTGAGATGGGGAAGGTCGATCAGACCTTGTTTCTATTGAGGCAGGGCAGAGATATCCTTATTGTGCAGGTGTACGTGGATGATATTGTCTTTGGTGGCTCGTCTAACTCTCTTGTTGCAAGGATTGCAGAGGATATGAGCAGCTAATTTGAGATGAGCATGATGGGCGAGTTGCAGTTCTTCCTCGGGCTACAAATCAAGCAATCAAATGAAGGAACATTTGTGCACCAAGCTAAGTACACCAAGGACATTGTGCGGAAGTTCAAGATGGAGGACTCCGACGCTATGATGACGCCGATGAGTACGACTACAACTCTTGATGCGGACGAGGAAGGTGAACACGTGGACCAGAAGGAGTACCGTAGCATGATCGGGTCACTCCTCTACTTGACGGCGACGAGGCCGGACATACAGTTCTCGGTGTGTCTGTGCGCTCGTTTTCAAGCGTCTCCGAGGACTTCGTATCGACAAGCGGTGAAGCGAATTTTCAGGTACTTGCGTCACACTCCCGACTTCGGCCTTTGGTACTCCGCGTCCTCTTCTTTGGCGATTCATGGCTTTTCAGACGCGGATTTTGTCGGGTGTCGGTTGGATAGGAAGTCCACCTCTGGTACTTGCCAGTTTTTGGGTTCTTATTTGGTGTCTTGGTCTTCCCGCAAACAATCGAGTGTTGCTCAATCCACTACCGAGGCAGAGTATGTTGCCGCTGCTAGTTGTTGCTCTCAGCTCCTTTGGATTTCATACACCATGAGTGACTTTGGTGAGGAGTATACCCATGTCCCACTTCAATGTGATAGCACCAGTGCCATAAGTGTTGCAAAGAACCCAGTGCTCCATTCCAAAACCAAGCACATAGAAGTGAGGTACCATTTTCTGAGAGACAACGTAGAGAAAGGAAAGATACCTTTGATCCATGTACCCACACATGACCAACTAGCCGATATTTTCACCAAACCCCTAGATCAAGCAACTTTCACTCGTTTGCGGGGAGAACTTGGTGTGTGTTTGATTTCTTCAGTTGAGTGTGTGGGAGCTCCTTTGTAGCATATGTATAGCTTTCCTTTGTGCATTTCTTGCATTTGGCATGGCATATGTAACATGATGTATAGGCATCCTTGTATCTTAGATTGCATGCATTTTGTATCATATGCATTGGTTAGGAAAAGCTTCTCTCATATACATTGTTCCCCATGGAATGAGATATATGTCTCTGTGAGCTTGTTTGGTATGCTACGGTTAGTTTGGCTTAGCTCTTGATGATCTTGATGAATAATACATGGTTGATAGCTATGTTTTTGAAAATGTCACTTGTATGCGCTCTCATGTGTAAATGCCTTTACATGATCTTGGCATGTTTTAGTGGCTTTGCTATGCTTAATTTGTGGTTGGATAACTAGTTTATTGATCATATGGGGCCAAAGGCTCATTTGCCATCATGAATGTTTAGCCCTCTTGCTTCATCTTGTGGAGGGGCATAAGTTCCTTTTTGTCGCAAAGACATTTCATGTACCAATTATAAATCTGAAAATAAAATGAAAAATGCTTGGAAAATGTGCTCCCATGTCATATGTGCTGAATCTATTTTGCTTTGGGTGCTAAACCGTTGCATGATGCCTACCAATGAGAAGTCTCATACATAGAAGTAGGCACATGGCTCGGTGGCTTTGACATGACATGAGGTGCTTGTGGGTGTTTGTGGTGGTCTTATGATTAGAATAGTTGTCCTAGCATGAAGTTTGTGTGGCTTTGCCTTTTTGATATGTTTTGATCATGTTTAGGACTTTGCTCATGAGAGGCAAGTTTTTCGCAAAATTGCCCAAATCCATCTTAGCTTCGTCCAATGGTTGTCAAACTTGGTTATCATGTAGTTGAGATCGATACGAAGCCGTAGAGTATCTAACTTGCTCTTTTGGACATGTGTAGCATTCTTTGTTGAGTTTTGTCTATTTGAGAAGCTTTAGGTTGAATGTTTTGCATTTTTGTCTTGATTCATGCATTGCCAACAAGGGGGAGAAGTTTGAGCTTGAAATGCATTGCTGGACGCTTTTAGAAGGGTTTCAGGTGGTTTCGAGCCATTTCGGGGCTCTGTTGTGCACCGGTCTGACCGGTCGGGGCACCGGTCTGACCGGTGTGAGTGCTGATCCTGTGCACATCTTAGGCACCGGTCTGACCGGTGGTGGTGACCGGTCTGACCGGTGTGAGCTGAAGTTGCTGCAGCTGCCCTGTTTTCAGCTGGTTTGCATGCATTTGTCCAGGGGGAGGTGCAATGATTCAAGGGGAGCTTGCATGTGTGCAGGGGGAGATCTTTGTGGTGTTTGAACGTTGGTTCGGTGGTTCGCGCTCTTTGCTTGAGCTTTGTTTTTGTCTCAGATGTGTCGAGCTGCTGCCCTTGCCTAAGGGGTCCGAGACTTGTCTTCTTCAAGTTATCTTGCTCTTTTCCTTTGTTTGGCTTTCGATCGCTTGTTGGAGTTTCTTTTTGTTTGTTTCTTTTCTTTTCTTTTCTTTTCTCTCTTGTTACTTTCGTGTGGGTGTTGTCAATGCAGTCATCAAGGGGGAGATTGAGGACCATGTGTGGTTCGAGGACCGGTGGATGGTCGCTTCCCTGTGTGATGAGTGATTGACAATGTTGTGTGGACAGATTCTTGGCTAAGTATTGCAGGTGCAGGTTGCGGCTTGACTGGTGTTGGTGCGGGTGAAGAACAAGCGCGAAAGGTTGTCGCCGGTGAAGCCTCCAGGTGTGGAGAAGACAAGTAGGCTTCGTTCGAGGGACCCGGCGGCCAGCGTGGTCAAGTGCGGGCCGCATGGTGGCATGAACAACAAGATGAAGTCGTGGACGGTTTCTTGGTTGAGCCTCAAAACCAAGGTCGAGCCGGGACTACGTGGGAGCCGAGTAATGAGTGGACATTGGCGGAGGCTACACCGAGTTCGCGGGGTATCCGGTGGTTCACCAGAAAACCACTGGGTTCCTTGGTTGATCCACAAAGCCAAGACCGGAGAACCGAAGACGGTGCTGCAGCAGTGCCAGACCGGTCTGACCGGTTTGACCGGTGTGCGACGACGCAGTCCGGAATCTTCGAAGCGGAGGACACGCGTCGGGATCGCAAGGCTTGCGTAGAGGCTAAGCAGGTTGTGGTCGCCGGGCATCCGTCCGATGGAGAAAGCTTCAAGTCTTCCAAAACCTCCCTTAAGGGGCTTGTATCCCTAGTTGCTAGAGAAGGGTATTTTAGACTTTCGGTTGCCTCCATATAACCCAAGAGGTGAGAGGATGGCAGCCAACTCTTGGAACCCTAGTTCATTTGCTTTCCTATTTTCCCTTCCTATTTTCTTAGGATTTCCATAAGACTAGCTTGAGAGCTTCATGGTGAGATCTTGTGAGAGGGTTGGATGATCGGGCGGCAAGCTAGACCTTGTAAGAACCTTTGTTGCATGTATAGATGATTCGGCGTGGTTCGTCAAGGTTTGGATGTGTTGTTCCCGGTTGTTCTTGGTGGTCATTTTTGGAGCCCTCTCTTAGTGATCTCTTTAGGTTGTTTTCGGGACCTTTCTCTTGGGGATTTGATGGGGGATATTTGTGGGAACCCTTCGTGGTTCTTTGGGATGTGATTCCCCTCCCAAATTCGTGAGTAAATGGGCTCGATTTTGGGGTTTTCGGAGTTCTAGGGTTAGAGGTGTTCTTGGCGGGATTTCTTCGATTCCTCCGTTTTGGACAAGTTTTAGTGGGATTAAACTTGGCTATGGACTCCTCATGAGGTGTTCCTAATATCCCCAAAGTCTTGTTCAAGTCCGTGGAGCGATTCGGGAGATCGAGGCTTGGATTTGGGGAAGTTGACCCGCGGGTGCTGTTCATCCCGAGCTGCCCAGGCTACACCGGTCTGACTGATGCTCTTGACTGGTCTGACCGGTGCAGCCCTCGGTGGGCTTTCGCTCGGGTGAACGTCTGGGTGTGTTCGCTGTTGTCCTGTGTTGGGGCTGTTTCGAGTTGGGGTCAGTTTGAAGGTCGGTTGGCCTGTTTGGTGCTTTGGGGGCTTTCAGGCTGTGACCGGTCTAACCGGTGTGTCTCACCGGTCTGACCGGTGTGGAGCCACTTAGTGGAAGTTGCTCAGTTTCACCAGTAGGGACCGGTCTGACCGGTGGTGCTCACCGGTCTGACCGGTGTTGGTCAGTGGACTCGAGGTTTGGTGTTCCGCTCCGTTCTCGGGTCGGAAGGGTGTGTGTGTTGGTTCCTAGGTCCAGTGGCACTCCAGTGGCTACGTGGGCTTGGCCAACTTGGGTAGTGAGTCGGAGACGTGTGTTGGAAGCTGTGTTCATCTTGTTGGGGTTTCCATCTCCTCCGAGAAAATTTTTATCGGCTCCCATTCACTCCCCCTCTCTGGTTCGCCGTATCGGTCCTTCAGACTTGATGACTTGATCTGATGAATGCAGATTCAGATGCCTCTGCCAGGGGGAAGGGGGCTGCTTATATAGTCTAGAGGGGTGGACGTGCGCCGTACGATAAAACCGACCGAAACATGTGGTTTAGATTGATTCTCATAGGCGGTGGAGGAACATTCTAGAAGCTGGGCCCATTCGGGGCCAGGGGGTGGCCGACCGTCCCCACCACTGGGCCAGGCGGTCTATGTGGGCCCCATTCGGGGTCCACTTCGGCCAGGTGGATCCTTGCTCCTTCTAGATGCTTCTTTTTTAGGTGCTAAGCCACGTTGAGTTCCGGATCCTTCTGGAGTCTTCTAGAGTGGTTTCTTTGCATATTTTTAGAATAGTCCCTGTAGATTCATAGATTCACCAAAACTCGTGGAAATTGTCAATATAAACCCTAATAAGGTGATCTAATTATATTTTAGTCCTTTTTCCAAAGAATGTGAGGGATAAAATGCACAAGTAAAATGTGTCAACAAACTCCCCCAAGCTTACCCTTTGCTAATCCCTAGCAAAGATATGCTATAACACGATAAGGAGTTTCTACAACACATCCACACCTCAAAAGTACTATGATTCTCAAAAACCAATTCTCCTCAACAAGATTGCTCTCTTTTACCTTCAACCTTTAAGCACAGCCTTTTCAGAAATCTTTAACAGATAAAAGACAGAACAATCAAGTCAAGCAGTATTTCTCAACTTCCTTGATCTGCTATCATCCCGGGGTTTTGTATTTTCTCAGATAAAACTCAGAGATCTTGTGTATGACGTTCTCAAGCATGGAGTCGGACTTGGCAATATATGGATGACAGTGTTGAATGGATGCGGGTGAAAAGTGGTAAGCCTTTTAGCCTAGCTCTTGGACTATATCTCTCTTTCTAAGATTTTTTTAAGATCTGGGCTTTCCATTCTTGGAGAGGTTGGCTCTACTTGCCCTGGACTTTTGTCCATTTTTCTCTCTCCTTAGAGATGTGGGCTCTACTCACCCTCAGACACGCGTCCATTATTCACCTCTAAATTCATTTCTTTTAAAGGGGTAGGCCCTTCTCGCCTAATATGACACTTGTCCTTTTCTCTCCACTCTCTTCTCACTTTTTCCTCTCTTTCCCTTATCTTTTTTTTTCTTTTTCGAACGGAGTCCCATAATCTTTTTTAACAATGAGAGAGATGTATCCTAGAGTTGCATGATCTGTATGGCTTGATGGAAAATGCGTTCTTCCATGTCAGAAGCAGCATGAATGATAGAATGGAATGATCTTGATGTGCATGACAAGCTCTTAAGGATCATAGACACAGGAACTCATCATATAAAATTTTATGATTTTTAAGATAAAACCAGGAATCAAGCTTCTCTAGGAAAATGATCAATAGCAAGTCAACTTTTCATGAATAATCTTTCAAAGCCTAGATTCATATTAAGCATATACCTGCACAGGTTTTGGGTTCAGAGCAAATTAAGCATTCAAGCTTCAAGAGAATCTAGGTTTGGAAACTAAGCACTTTTAAAAGGAATCACGACAGAGCAACTATTCATCATCTCTAAGCATATATCATCAAGATCATTACTAAAGAGAAGAACCAACTAGCAGACTCTAGCATTTTATTCAAACTAAGACCTTTAACTAAAACTCAAATAACTAGCTAAAAACATAGGATAGTGATACTTATCGTGATAACTGGGGTGCTCTCCCCCAAGCTGGATCTTGAAGCAGTCCTTGATTCATCCTTTGAACTTGTTTACCTTTTGGTTCTTATTAAATCTTCCATGTAAATATTAGTCTCGCACATACCTAAAGGAACAAATTCTAGGATTATGTTGTGAGCCTTCATATGCCCTCTTCTCTTTGGATTTTCTGAAATGTATGGAGCTTCATGTGCTCACATTTTTTGTGAATTTTTATATGCAAAAGGGATGCTAAATGCAAAAACATGTGAATGCATTATTATTATTATTATTATTATTATTATTATTATTATTATTATTATTATTATTATTATTATTATTATTATTATTATTATTATTATTATTATTATTATTATTATTATTATTATGCCGCCACGATACGGAGTACACGGGGCCTTAAAGAATGCAAAAGCAGAAAATATTTTTATAATTTTTTTTGATTTTTTCAATGCAGGTAGGGAAATAAACATGCTAATGCAATGCAGAAAATAAAAATAAATACCGAGTTACCTCTCGGTGAGAGTTTAGAGTACTTACTCCCATAGCGTAGATGTATTGGCCATTGATTGATCAGTTGCTGACGCGGGTAGTGATTGGTCTGCCGAAGGTGTACTTGGATCTTTCTTCCTCCAAACTTGTTTCTTCGGTGGAGACCTTTCTGGAGAAACAAGATCAGAATGCTGGGCTAGTAAAAGCTTAGCGGACTTCTCCTTAATCTCTTCTTCAATTTTCTTGACATCCGTCAACTTTGTGTTTAGCATGCGTTATAATCTCTGAAGGCGTCTCCGAGTCTTGTTCTTCTTAGGCTGCCCAATATTAGTGTAAGTATTAAAGTAGAAGCACACCTTTTCAGTTTTGATCTGGAAGTGGATCTCTCCAGTCCTGGTGTAGATGATTGCCCTTGTTGTTTTAAGGATTGGTCTTCTAGGAACGATGGGAGGATCTTTCTCATCTCTCATGTCTATGACTAAAAAGTCAGTCAGGACATAATTGTCCTTTATCTTGACAGGTACATCTCATGCAATTCCTTCCGGGAACTGTTGTGATTGATATGTGGAATATAAAGGCAGGTCACCATATATTAATTTGTAGGTTACCATGGACATTGGGTTAACGCCTGATCCTGTGTCGCAGACAACTCGCTGGAAGTTCCATTGATTGATGGAGCATTGAATTGATGGAACTCCAGGGTCTTCAAGCTTTCGCAGTAATGGTGAAGGGAACAGGTTCTTATTCTCTGATAGACTCATGTTGATCATCCAAACTTCCTTCACATGTGATTGAGGATGATTGTTCTTCTTATTCCTCCTTCTATGTCTTCTCTTCTTCTCAATAATTGGCTCTTTTCTTGAGAGTAAGGATATTGAGGGTGTGCAGGAGCTTCAAGGATTTTGTTCTTGCTATTAATTCTCTCTTTTCTCCCATTGATGGAGAAGATGATCTTAGCGGCGTCGGCGTAGATGATGGCTTTGGTTGTAGCAAGGAAAGGACGTCCCAAAATGATTGGAGCGTTCTCACTTCCCCCATTCTCGACAACAACGAAGTCGGCAGCCACGTAGGAGCGTCCTAACCCCAGACATATGTCGTCTAGGATTCCCTCGGGGTCACATAGTGACAGGTCTGCATGCTGCAAGCACATGATTGTATACAATAAAGGTGAACCATTGATTTTCTTATATATTACCTTAGGCATTATGTTGACGCTAGACCCGAAGTCACAAAGTGCATTCTTAAAGGTGTAGGCTCCAATGGTGATGGTGATGATGGGCCTTCCTGGATCTCCTCTTTTGGCAGGCATGCCCCAGTCAGTCCATCTTGGGCCTTCTTCTGTCTTGCACGAACACAGATCTGCAGAATAGATATCAACATGGTTTGCAGATTCTAATTCTTCCGGCTGGCCCGGAATCTTTTTTGGGTTAGCCGTGGGAACAGATGATGCCAGCTAAGAAATATGAGATTCTAGCATTTTATTAAAGCTATGCTGGTTCTTGATAGCAGAAGAAAAGCTTTCCATTTTATTACTAATAATTTCTAGCATTTTATCATTGGAAGCTAACTTCTTAGACAGATTATCCATAATTCTCCTCTGGTTTTGAACTAAATCTTTTAAAGGTGAGAAATTGTTGGAAGAATTATTACCTTGATACTTACCTGAATAGTTACCTAGGTAGTTGGTCCTTTGCTGAGTCCAACCTTAATTCTGTTGGGGATGATATTGGTTGTTGTTGTTAATGTGGTTCACGTCCTCTTCAAGCTGAGGGCATTAACTCCCTGAGTGTCCGGTGTTTCCACATTCTTCACAGGTCATGCGGGATTCAAAGAGTTGCATGAGTTCTTTCTTCTCAGGGTCTTTGTCTTCAAGCTTCTTCATCAGTAAATCTATTTTGGCAGACATCATGTCTGCCTCCTTGAGCTGGTGCATTCCTCTTTCTTTCTTGCGGGGTTGATGTTCCTCATTCCAAGCTTGATTGGACGCCATCTTTTCCACAAGGTTAGTAGCTTGAGTAAGTGTAAGGGACAGGAAAGCACCTCCAGCTGCAGCATCCATCGCTTCACGGGTGTTGGTAGATAGCCCGTGGTACAAGGTCTGTAAGAGCAACCAGTTTTCCATTCCATGGTGTGGGCAATCTGCAATGTAGTCTTGAAAGGGGTCCCATGCTTCAGGAACAAATTCCTCACGTTGCTGCTGGAAACTTGAAATTTTCCTCCGTAAGGCATTGGTTTTGCCTATAGGGAAGAACTTTGCCAGAAAGGCAATAGAACACAATGTCCAAGTTGTAAATTTGTCTTTGTTGGAGTAAAACCATTGCTTCGCTTGCCCCAATAGTGAGAATGGAAATAAAGGAAGTAGGACTGCATCACTTGGAACATCTTTGATCGTGAAGGTGCTACATATATCCAAGAAGTTTTGACGGTGTTTGTTGGCATCTTCATGAGCTTTTCCACAAAGTTGACTAGCTTGTACCATGTTGATTAGTGCAGGCTTGATCTCAAAAGCAACATCTCCTACAGCGACTGTCAGACTAGTACGAATGTTGTTCGGGGTCGGTGTGGAGTATTCGCGTAGGGACTTGTTTGCCATTACTTCAAACATGGGTGTTAAGCTTTGCATTGTTGAATCTCCCAAGGCAAAAGTCGTGGGCTGAGAATGAGGAGGCCTAAGCTTTGACCTTGCCTTCTTTAAGATTATATCTGGATCTGAAACGAAGTTCTCTGGAAGATTCTTATTCATACATTACCCTGAAATAAGATAGACAAAAGTGGAAAGAACAAGGGTAAGCTAGTTTAAGCAATGATTATTTGGATACTGATACAATATGTGTGAGAGATGCATGCATATTACTGTAACTTTTTCATCTAGGCTATAGACTTTCTTTCCCCGGCAATGGCACCAAAAATGCTTATTGACATTACTAACGTCATCGACTAGAAACGAATATAAGATCCATCTCTATCGACAGCACCAGGAATGCAGAGGTATAACTTAACATGATGCTAAGTGTATATCGGATGTTGCTATTATATAAACTAAGAAAAAAATTCTGACACCCACATATATATATATATATATAAACAGGGTATCTGCAAGCGCACAGATATGAATGTACCATTGTAGCATTTTAACCAGGAGTAAACCATGTATTGTTTTTACATTTTACCACCGGGAAAGAAGTCTTTCTAATTCATAATAGCTAATACATGCTCATGTCTTAGTGTTATAATGTACAGTGCCCAAAGTATATCAATTGCTATAAATAGGGGTAAGTCACATAAAATATAGAGAATGATAACACAGTTCAAGTCTAGCTACAGTGGATAGTCCTAGGTAATTCTAAACTATATGTCAATGCAAACTATGATTAGTGCAAACATTTAGAAATCATGGAAGAAGAACTATTATATCAATGCATGGGGAGACTATCCAAGAGGATCAAGGCCGAAACATGGAACAACCCAAACAGAATAAGGCTCCAGTAGTCCTATACACAGGGGGTGGACTACGAAGGACTCAATAGTGCTGTCACCACCACGATCTACCACACGACCCGACATATAGGGTACAATCACAGATAAATACAATATAAGCACCACACTTACACTGTCTTTACCGTTCAACCATGTTAACAAATGATCTAGGTGAGGGCTATACGACTCCATACATGAATATAAAGGAAAATCAACTATGCTAAACTTGTAATCATAATGAACACCAAAGCATATAATGTCGAATATAATCATTGATAAGAACATATGTTTATATAACAAATGTAAAGAACTAGATAAGAACTTACAAGAGCGAAGCTAGATCAGCTTCTAGATGATCAGGAGCCAAGTAGAAGCCTTGCCTCCTCCTAGATCTAAACTAGCTAGCTACTCTGCTATATGGTGTTTCTAGGGCGTAGAGTCTCTGACTTGATGACTTGATCTGATGTATGCAGATTCAGATGCCTCTGCCAGGGGGCAAGGGGCTGCTTATATAGTCTAGAGGGGTGGACATGCGCCGTAGGATCAAACCGAGCTAAACATGTGGTTTAGATTGATTTTCATAGGCGGTGGAGAACATTCCAGAAGCTGGGCCCATTCGAAGCCAGGGGCGGCCGACCGGCCCCACTATTGGGCTGACCGGTCTGGTGTAGGGTCCTTGCTCCTTCTAGATGCTTCTTTTTTAGGTGCTAAGACACGTTGAGTTCCGGAGCTTTCTGGAGTCTTCTAGAGTGGTTTTTTTGCATATTTTCTTAATAGTCCATGTAGATTCATAAATTCACCAAAACTCATGGAAATTGTCAATATAAATACTAATAAGGTGATCAAATTATATTTTAGTCCTTTTCCAAAGAATGTGAGGAATAAAATGCATAGATAAAATGTATCAACAGGAAGGTTGCTCAGACGTTGTTTCTACTCAGGCAGGGCAGAGATATCCTGACTGCGCAAGTGTACATGGATGATATTGTCTTTGGTGGCTCGTCTAACTCTCTTGTTGCAAGGTTTGCAAAGGATATTAGCAGGGAATTTGAGATGAGCATGATGGGTGAGTTGCAGTTCTTCCTCGGGGTACAAATCAAGCAATCAAAGGAATGAACATTTGTGGACCAAGCTAAGTACACCAATGACATTGTGAGGAAGTTCAAGATGGAGGCCTCCAAGGCCATGGTGACACTTATGAGTACGACTATAGCTCTTGATGCGTATGAGGAGGGTGAACACCTAGACCAGAAGGAGTACCGAAGCATGATCGGGTCACTCCTCTACTTGACAGCGACGAGGCTGGACATCCAGTTCTTGGTATGTCTATGCGCTCATTTTCAAGCATCTCTAAGGACTTCGCATCGACAGGCAGTCAAACGCATATTCAAGTACTTGCGCCACACCCCCGACTTCGGCCTTTGGTACTCCGCATCTTCTCCTTTGGCGCTTCATGGTTTTCAGACGTGGATTTTGTCGGGTGTCGGTTGGATAGGAAGTCTACTTCTGGGACTTGCGAGTCTGTGGGATCCTCTTTGGTGTCATGGCCTTCCCTCAAACAGTTGAGTGTTGCTCAATCCACTACCGAGGCAGAGTATGTTGCCACAGCTAGTTGTTGCTCTCAGCTCCTTTGGATCACATACACCATGAGTGACTTTGGTGAGGAGTATATGTGACAACCCGCCAAGGAAAATACCGTACTATCGCCTAAAACCAATGTACTTTGGTCATTAAGCAATAGTAAAGTATCATCCTGTCGTTAGTTGCCGGATTAATGCCCGGTAAATCACTTGGAATTCGTATAGAGGATCGACATATGCATTAAAACTCACGCGAAGGCGAGTCCAGAGTACAACACGGGTTAAAATTCAATTTATTACAGACCATTGCTCGAGACAATAAATAAAGGTTCAGAGTTTGAAAACAGCGAAAGTAAAATAAACTAGCACAATGGTAAACATCATAGGAGGCCATCCGTGATGTCATCTCTTGTCGTCATCCACCCGGTCAGCAACACTTGCACAACAGTTTTAAACAAGGCTGAGTATACTAATACTCAACAAGACTTAACCGTCGGTGATAACTACATCACCAACTCTAGACATGGAAGGCTTTTGGCCGTGGAGTTCTTTTGCTGAAAGGCAACAAAGAGTATGTCCTTACTTTCAATACTTTAGCACAAGTTCAAGTTGATTACCATTTCTAAGTGTACCAGCCAACTCAATCTAGAATTGTACAAGCAATTAATCCATACAACGGTATTCACCAAGTTCCATCGTTACGGGATATCTTGGCCCGTTGATTCAGCAGTCTCGGATAACGGTGAGAGGCTGACAATCGATTGATTTAAATCTTGCAAGATAAACCTAAGCACACGGTGGGATGCCCCCGCGAGGACAACCACCAAGCAGTTCCCAAAACTCTTCGGGTCAGGATCGAATCTTACAGTCTTTGGTGCAGGCTATCCAGAATACCCCGCGAGGCATCCAGACTCACCATACACCACTGGTAGCTAGCCGTGAGAAGCATCCCAATATGAGTAATAGTAAGATCCCTCGCCGCCTCATTAAGGTACTAGGCTTACCGGTCCCAATCCCGACAAGTGCTTAGAAGGTTCAAAAGCTTAGCCCACGAAAGGCACTGGACCGGAGCCAAAATCCCATGCTCTTACCACATGACCAGTCCATTTATAAAGATCGTATGATTCCAACATAAGAACCTATTCTCGCGAGTGAGGAACATCACTCGACTTCTACCGGTCCTATAGCATAGCAGCTATCGACCTAGCATACTAGTGATAGAGCATAGGTACCTAGGGATCATGCATCGAGGGTTTCCAACAACTCGTGAAACGTAAATGCACAAGCATAGCATGGAACAATTGCATAATTTTTAAAAGACAGGGTTAATGATCCGAGGCTTGCCTTGATTGGCAAGATTGGCCTTGGGCCCTTCTGGACCTTGGTCCAGGCCTTGAGCTTCGTCCACGTACGGCGGCTCTTCGCTTGCACCTTCGTCTCCTTCTTCCCGCACGAGCGTACATCTACCGTCAGAACGATCTACACGAAGATGCAAATGCAAGGTTTATTTGTCGATTTTAAATTTAATTAACTACAAACAATGAATGACAACCATGGGGTGCATTGGTTGGACACATTCACCTAGATACGAAATACATTCAACATACTCTCCAAACGGAACAATATGCAGTTCTTTATTAATTATTCTTTCCGATAGTGACTGTGTACTTATATATGGACATAAATTAACTTAACTTCACAAACAGCAGTGGGTTGGTACATTTAGCCTTTTAAAATGATTTACATCCACACACAAGGTCATTATAGGTGGGTTGGAGATTTTCCCCATTTAAATGACTATTAAGCCTTAATTGCCCCTATAGCTTTTATTCATAAATTAATTAATTAAAATTCAGGGGAAGTGTGAATTAGGCACTAACCACCTACAACAAGTCACTCAACACACATGCATGTTTAGGAAAGCCACGAATTTAATCATTTTGAAAATAATAAAAGCTAGCTAGTAAAACAAGGTAAATGCACACAAAAATAAATACTCATCAAAATGATCCAAACTTTCTCACACATGTTATATGGTCCAAAACTAGCCTAGGGATGCAGCATATACACCTAAAACTATTATGAATCTTGAGTTAGGCATTTTCAAAGAAAATCAGCCATATTTCAAGAATAAATATTTCTGGAAATTATAAAATTGTGATTAATTCACCAGAGGTGTATATTGGCGTAACAAGATAACATGCAGATGTTGGGCACAAAACCCTAATTATTTTTTGCTACAAAAATCATTTGCACAGATTCTGCTTAAATAGAAAACAATTTATATAAAAGTATTCACAACATAACTTTGTGCAATTTTGGTACAGAAGCTAGTCATAACCTAATGCACAACATATCCGAAAATTGGATACACGGGACTCATGGATTTTAAGATATTGCAGATCTAGGGTTTTCACATTTCTATTTTTCATGCTAAAAATATACAGAATCAGACTATGTGAGTATAACAAAAGTTGGAGGGTTATTCACAACCAATCCAACAAAATTAAGTTTGAAATTTTTTGAATTTTCTATGACTTTCTACAAAGTTTCTAAGTTTCAGCTGAATCCAAACACTATTTGAGATCAAACATGCACGCAGGTCCCTAGAAATAAACTAAAGTCACAGAACTACCCTTACTTTGCAGCATGGCTCCTAGGAAGAATGTGAGCTCTGCAATTGGGTCCTCGAGGCACCGGCCGGTGGCGGTCCGGCCAAATTCCGGCGAACCGGCGGCCGTGTCCGGCCGGGTGCAAGCAGAGGACGGCCTGTGGGTCTCCTTGGCCCGATTCCCAGGCTAGGTTGGAGCGAGAGGGCGGCCGGCGAGGGCGCACACGCGGCCGGCGGCGGTGGCCGCCGCGAGCCGTGCGCGGGGTGCGGCGGGGGGCTCGGCCGGGCCGGTGAGGGTCGCGGTAGTGGCCTTATGGAGTCGGGGCGGGGCTCGAGCTACTTGGTCGCGGTCGGCTTGGCTCTTGGGCCTCGCGCGTGGCGGACTCCGACGGCGGGCACGGGCGGAGCACCGGAGTGGGGGCGCGGCTCAGCCTGCGAGGCAAGGGGCGGCTGCCCCTTTATATGCGGCGTGTTCTGCTTAGCGTCGGAGGAAACGAGTACAGGGTCATGGTACTACGCGTAGAAGGGACACCGTGGTCGGTCCGGCGGTCCGATGGGGTGCCCGTCCGGGCGGTCCGGCGCGTAGTGCGAGGGGGGCGGACTCCGAGGCGTCTAGGGGTGCGGGATGGCCTGGGGAAGGCACGCGCGGGCGTGGGCGCCGAGGGCGGCGGGCGGGCCGAGGTGCGGCGCGCACGACGCGGTCGGCGCGGGCGACGTCGCGGCGTGGGCGCGGCGCGGCGACGGCTGGCCGAAGTTGTGTCACTGTATCCCTGTTTGAACACGTCAAACTCCAAAAAGTTGAATAGAAGTGCACAAAGTGGTGAATAGGAAAGTTGTAGATCTCACTACCCCCTACAACTTTCACAAAGGTTCTAGGGTGTTTTTCTCCACGGATTTTGCATAAATTGTTGCCAAACTTTGAATGCCGCCATGTCTCGATGAACAGGAGGTACTGCCAGTTGACCCAGTTTTTCACCAATTTCCACTCAAAATTGGAAATGCCAATTTACATCAAAGTTGTGTCCCTCAACAAGATGGACAACTCTCATAAAGGTAGATTTTGAAGTGTTTAGGTGAATTTTGGAGAACGCGGCAAAAGTTCCGGAGGACGTTCATTGACATTATGGTTTCAGTGGGGTTTAACCTTGTCTTTGACCAAGGGTTGACCACTAGGGTGTGTTGACTTGGTCAAGGGGTTCAATAGGGGTTGTCGGCTCGGTTTTCGAGGTGATGACCCAGGATTGACCAATGTCAGCCGGTTTGACTTGGCTGATTCAGCCATTAGCACTAATGACGCTACTTAAAAACCTGGGGCATCACAGTATACCCATGTTCCACTTCAATGTGACAGCACCAGTGCCATAAGTGTAGCAAAGAACCCAGTTCTTCATTCCAAAACCAAGCACATCAAAGGGAGGTATCATTTTTTGAGAGATAACGTAGAGAAAGGGAAGATAGCTTTGATCCATGTACCCACACATGACCAACTAGCCGATATTTTCACCAAACCCCTAGATCAAGCAACTTTCACTCGATTGGGGGGGCTTTGTGTTTGTTTGATTTCTTGTGTTGGTGTTCGAGAGCTCCTTTGTAGCCTATGTATAGCTTTCCTCGTGTGCATGTCTGCTTTCCATGGCATATGTATCATGATGTATAGGCATCCTTGTATCTTAGGTTGCATGCATTTTGTATCATATGGATTGGTTAGGAAAAGCTTCTCTTATATACATTGTTCATCATGGAAAGATATGTATGTCTTTGGGAGCTTGTTTGGTAAGCTATGGTTAGTTAGGCTTATCTCTTGATAATCTTGGTTTATATCCATGGTTGTCCTATGGTTAGAATGGTTAGAATTTTTGTCCTAGCATGAACTTTGTATGGCTTTGCCATTTTGACATGTTTTTCTCATATTTAGGACTTTGCTCACAAGAGGGTAAATTTACGCAAAATTGCTCAATTCTACCTTAGCTTCGTCCAATGGTTGTGAAACTTGGTGATCATGTAGTTGTGACAACCCCACCCGAGATAATTCCGTACTATCGCCTAAACCACTCCATTTGGTCATTAAGCAATGATAAAGAAGCATCCCGTTGAGTGTTGCCGGGTTTACACCTGGTAAATCACTTGGAAACACAGAGAGGATCGAACGTATGCATTAAAACTCCCACGAAGGAGAGTCTAGAGTGCCTTACGGATTAACCGTCACATCCCCGTAGGGATCATTATTACAAACATAGTTCTGTGACATGAAAGTAAATGGTTCAGAGTTTATTGAAAACAGCGGAAGATAACTAAACGATACGATCACATCATAGGAGGCCTGTCCATGATGCAATCACTCTTCGTCATCCACCCATTCCAGCTCCCAGCCGGGTGGAAGTTCTCCGGGCCACACATCAGATACATTACCTGGAACATCATTTATAAAGCAAGGCTGAGTATACTAATACTCAGCAAGACTTACCCATCTAAAAGAGAGACTTTACCTCTAGTCATGCAAGGCTTTTGGCTAGTGGGTTTGTTTGCCAAAAAGCTGCTAAGTAGTGAATCCTTACTTTCCATATTTTAACTCATGTTCTAGTTGAATAATAATTACTAGATAAGCCACTATTACAACCAAAGTTGTGCAAACAATTAATCAAGTAAATATCTTCACAAAGTTCCATCTTAAGAGATATCATGGCCAGTCGGGTAAGTAGTCTCAGATGACGGTGAGAGGCCGACAATCGATTGATTCATAACCTTGCAAGGTGGACCTAAACACACGGGAGGTGCCCTCACTAAGAGTTCACCAACCAGGCGGTTCCCCTTATTCTTCGGTTTGGGGATAATAGCTCACAGTCTTAAGTACAAGGTTTATCTGAGCTACGCCACTAAGGTCACCCAGCCTCACGCATGCACTCGGGTGGCGAGCCCGGTGCCGCAACCCTAAGAGTAGTGATAGTAAAACCCCGTACCGCCTCATTCAGGTACTAGGCTTACCGTACCCATTTCCGACAAGTGTTTAGTACTTTCAAACACTTAGCCCACGAAGCCATTGGACCGGAGCCCAAATCCCATGCTCTTACCACATGAGCAATCCATTTAAACATATGGTGATTCCATGAAGGAGATCCTATTCTCGCGAGTGACGAACATCACTCGACTTGTACCGGATCCTTAAGCATAGCAACTAGCGACCTAACATGCTAGTAAAAGATCATAGGTACTTATGGATCATGCAACTATGGTTTCATTTCAACTTCTGAACGTAAATGCACATACAATAACATGAAGTAAATTCAGAAGTTTAAAGAAACACTGGGGTTAATGAATAAACCGGTGCTTGCCTTCGTTAGCACAAGCAGACACACAAACTTCTGGACTTTGGCCAGGTCTTGCTCTACGGTCACGTAGTGCACGTCTCCTCTTGCTCCCTCGTCCTCGTCAGTCGGCATAAGCGTATAGCTACCGTCGGGGACTTCTACACGGAGAATGCAATGCGGTGATTAGGAGTGTAATTACTTTAAATTAATTCAAAAACAGTAGCAACCAGCTGCAAGGAGTATATGGTTGGCCATATCCACCTTAACAAAAGTATTTAGCCTTCTGTTTAAGGTGATTGTGTGCACATCTATTAAAGAAATATTCTATTTAAAAACAAATAGCAAGGAAATTACTTTCATAGCACCATTTTACTTTTCCTAACACTCCTTAAGTCATGCACTAGAGAGAGTGTTTTCCCCATTTTCCCTTTACTAGATTAACTTAGTCTGAGCTCTTTTACATAGTTAAAACCTAACAAACTGATCCAGCAGCACCCAAGGGTCCTACTGGCCAGGAGGCCTACCTCTGGACAGCAAGTGAAAGGTTTTTGCACTATTGAGTTGATACACCAACTTATGGGCATTTCTAGCTAGCATAAAAGGACATAAAGCATATCAAAATAAATATGACAGAAATGAGTCCCAACTTTCTCCTACATGTACTCTGGTCCAAAACAAGCTTACAGAACTAACAAACACACATGTAGCCTTTATGAAACATGCTACACATATTTATGATTAAAAACAAGCATAAATGAGGGAATAATATTTCTAACAGAGATAAAATTATGGTAAATTCACCAAGGATGCTTTTTAACATAACAAGACTATAGCCAGAAGTTGGGATCATGATTAGTTATGTTTTGAGCTACAAAACTCATCTAGGCAGATTTATCAATATCAAAAAATAATTTATACAGGAAGATCCCTTCAGTAACTTTGTGCAAATTTTGGCACAGAACCTAGACATACTAATTACCACAACATATCCAAAATCCAGCTCAAGAGCTTGTGTGGATTTTGCAGAAACACAATTCTAAGTATTTTACATTCCTATGTTTCAAGCAAAAACTATAACACAAAAGTATATACACATTTGGAGAAAGTTATAGTTCTTGTTACACTGAGCACAGAAAAATTGGGTTTGCTATTTTTGGATTTTTTATGATTTTTAATCAATTTTACAAAGTGCTGGACCAATTCACAAAACAGGGAACAATCTTTTTACACTGCAGACCCTAAAACTTTTAAAATCTTCACAGAAATACCCTCGGCTCCTCCCCCTCGGGCCCGACGGTGGTGGCAAGCTCGCCGGCGGCGAGGTGGAGCGCGGCCAGGCAAACAAGCGACGGGGATCGTCGATTGGACTCACCCGCGATCGATTGGTGGCGGTGGACCGGCGGGGAGGTCACCGGCGGCGGCGGCGACGGAGCGGCGGCGGTGCGCCGCGGGAACTCGGACAGCGGTGAGGGAAGGGGCTGGGCTCAACCACGTGCTGCACGGGGTGCTTCCATGTGACCCAGGGAAGGCTCTAGGCAGGTCACCGGGCTTGGAGGATCGACGGAGGGGTGAGCTCGACGGCGGCAGTCCGGCGGCGGCCGCGGGAACTCGGGCTCCGGCGATCGTGTGGCTCGGTTTGATTAACAAGCGGCTCGGGGAGTTACTGGGGTGCACAAGAAAGAGCTTAGGCGTTTGGGTGAGAGAGGACGGCGACCGGAAGAGGGTTCACACCGAGCGGCGCCAATGGCGGACGGCAGCGGCTCGGGGGAAAGTGCGCGTGCGCACGGGGAGCGACCGGGGCGGGTTTATATGGGTGCTGGAGGTCGGCTAAGAGGTCGTGGGGTCAACCACGTCACCGGTGCACACGCGGCGTGGGCAGCAAGGCGGCTGCGACGTGCGGCGGGGGCGGCGGCCAATGGCGTGCGGCGGTTGGCTTGCCGGCGAGTGGAAGCGGCCACCGGCGCCGTCCAAACGCTCGCGATCTTCACCCGTAGTGGCATTCCGGCACGGCGCATGAACCGCTGGGTCCGCCGGTGCCTCGGCGTGCGCGCGCGGCGCGCATACGGCCATTGGTGTGGCACACGTGCGCAACGTCACGCGTGGGTGCGCTCTGGCGTTCCCGGGCGAAAACAGTTCGCTGAGGCTGACTTCAAATTGGTTTTTCTCTAAATTTTCAAACTAAAGTGCATCATAGGGTCTGAAGCAAAGTTAAAGATCAGACATTACTCTACAACTTTCACAAAGACTTGTAGGGGTTTTGTTCAAGAATTTGAGCAGGAACGCCATGCCAACCTAGCCAAATTCTTGGCGCCTGTGAACAGTAGACCAGGGTCTTGTTTTGCCATTTTCACCCACCTACACTCCAAACTAGCCATGCCACTTAACAGAAAAGTTGTGTGCCTCAACATTCTGCACATTTTTCCTTTTGGGTGGTTTTGAAGTGTTTAGCGAAATTTTGGAGAACGTGCCAAAGTTCTAGAATGGCAACAAGGGGTCAAAGGGGATAAAAGGGTTTTGAGCTAGGGCTTTGACCAAGGGTTGACCTAATGTCCTCAAGGGTAGTTAGAGGAGTGATTAAGTGGGTCATTAGCACAAATTGTCACTAAGCAAAAACACGGGGTGTTACAGCTTACCCCCCTTAACGGGAATCTCGTCCCGAGATTCGAATCAAGAGTACGCGAGAAAAGTTCACTTACGAGCTTGACTCGGAAGAAAGTCGGGGTACTTGGTGTTGAGAAACTGCTCGGTCTCCCATGTAGCTTCTTCCTCTGTGTGGTGGCTCCATTGTATCTTGTACTTCTTCATTTTTTTGTCTCCTAGTTTGCCTTTCTTTATGATCCAATACCCTCATTGGATACTCTGCTAGGGATAGATCTGGTTCTATTTCCGCATTGGTCTCTTCAATTATTTGTGCCTTTGGGACTTGCACACACTTCTTCAATTGCGAGAGGTGAAACATGTCGTGCACTACAGACAATTGGTCGGGAAGTCGAATACGGTAGGCAACCGTACCAAACTTCTCGGTGACTTCATAAGGACCAATATAGCGTGGAGCTAATTTCCCTTTTACTCCAAAGCGTTGAACACCTTTGGTTGGAGATACCTTTAGGTATACATAATTACCAACTTCAAACTCTCGGGGAGCTTTAGCTTTATCATGGTAGCTCTTTTGCCTCATCTGGGATGCTCTCAGGTTTTCTCTAATAACACTCACTTTTTCTTCAGCTTCTTGTACTAGCTTAGGACCAAACAAGGTTCGTTCACCTGCTTGTGACCAGTTCAAAGGGGTACGACACCTTCTTCCATACAAGGCTTCAAACGGGACCATCTTCAAACTAGCTTGATAACTATTGTTATAGGCAAACTCTGCTAGAGCTAGGCATTTGTCCCAAGATTTGTCAAAGTGAATAACACAAGCTCTCAACATATCTTCTACTATTTGATTTACTCTTTCCGTCTGACCATCAGTCTGAGGATGACAACTCGAGCTATGGATTAATTTGGTTCCCAAGGATTCGTGCTATTGTGCCCAGAAGCGAGCAACGAATTGAGTGCCTCGATCTAACAGGATAGTCTTAGGAACACCATGTAAGCGCACTACAAGGTCAATATAGATTTCTGCGTAGCGCTCAGCTGAATAAGTGGTGTGAATGGGAATAAAGTGAGCGGTCTTGGTAAGCCGGTCTACTATTACCCAAATGGAATCATGCTTCCGGGGCATGAGAGGTAGTCCGACAATGAAATCCATGCTGATATCGTCCCACTTCCATGCTGGAATGGATAATGGTTGCATTTGACCTGCGGTCTTTACATGACTAGCCTTGATTGTTTGGCATGTATCACAACTGGACACATACTCCGCTATTTCACCCTTCATATTTGACCACCAAAGGTTTTCCCTACGATCTCGGTACATTTTGGTACTTTCGGGGTGAATGGTGAACTTAGAGAGATGTGTCTCATCTAAAATCTCCTTCTCTAAGTCTTGTTCCCGAGGTACCACTAATCTTTGTCCGAACCAAACAACTCCCTTGTCATCCTTTCGGAAACAATCATACTTGGGGTCTCCTTCTTCTAATTTCTGTTTGATATTCTGAACCTCTTCATCACTGAGTTGAGCTATAGAAATTCTCTCATGGAGAGGGGATTCGATCGAAACAGCATGAAGCTTGCCATGCTCCACCACTTCCAAGCTAACCTTCCCCATTTCTTCACATAAAGCTTCATTCTTCGGCTCTAACGTCACATAGTTGCAATGCTTGCGGCTAAACGCATCTGCAACCACATTAGCCTTGCCAGGATGATAATAGACTTCTAAATCATAATCCTTGATTAATTCTAACCATCTTCTTTGCCTCATATTCAAGTCAGATTGAGTGAAAATATACTTGAGACTCTTGTGGTCGGTGTAGATATTGCAATGATTACCCATCAAGTAGTGCCGCCAGAGATTCAAGGCATCCACGACTGCTGCTAACTCAAGGTCATGAGTCGGATAGTTCTTCTCATGAGGTCGAAGGGCTCGTGAGGCATAGGCAATGACTCGGTTTTCTTGCATAAGCACGCAACCAAGACCAGTGCCCGAAGCGTCACAAAACACCTCAAACGGTTTTGACATATCTGGTTGAGTCAATACTGGAGCTGAGGTTAAGTGTTTCCTCAAAGTATGAAACGCTTGGTCACACTCCTCGCTCCACACAAACTTGACACCCTTCTTCAGAAGTTCAGTCATGGGTTTAGCTATTCTGGAGAAATCCGGAATAGACCGACGATAATAGTCTGCTAGACCAAGAAAGCTATGGATTTGATGTACTCATTTAGGTGGCTTCCAATCCATGACCTCCTGCACTTTTCTAGGATCCACGGAGATACCATCTTGGGAAATAGTGTGACCCAAAAACTTCACACTATCCATCCAGAATTCAAATTTAGAGAATTTGGCATAGAGTTTGTGATCTCTCAACCGCTGCAAGACAATACGAAGATACTTCGCATGCTCGGCTTCGCTTTTGGAATATATGAGAATATCATCAATGAAAACCACTATGAACTTGTCTAGTTCATTCATGAAGACCGAGTTCATAAGGTACATGAAATAGGCAGGTGCATTGGTGAGACCAAAAGACATCACTAGGAATTCATAGAGACCGTATCTTGTGGAAAAGGCTATCTTTGGTACGTCACTTTCCCGAATTTTGATTTGATGATAGCTAGATCGAAGATCAATCTTGGAAAAGACCTTGGCACCAGCCAATTGATCAAGTAGAACATCAGTGCGGGGCAACGGATATTTATTCTTAATTGTCACTGCATTGAGTGGACGATAGTCAACGCACATCCGCAAACTACCATCTTTCTTTTTCACAAACAGAGCGGGACTTCCCCAAGGAGAAGAACTTGGGCGGATATATCCCTTATCAAGTAATTCTTGCAACTGAACTTTCAACTCTGTGCGGCATTCGGTAGGGCCTTTTAGATATTGGTGCGGTTCCAGGCTGAAGTTCGATGACAAATTCGATGTCCCTGTCAGGTGGCATACCAGGCAAGTCATCGGGAAATACGTCGGGATACTCGCACACCACTGGAATATCTTCTAGTTGGATGGCTACGGCAGCATAGGAACAAGAATTGGTGCTTTCCACCTTGGGTAGGTACAAGATAGTAAGACCACTGGTAGGGGAATGGATTTCTATCATTCTAGTGGCAATATCCAAAACAACTTGATGTTGGGTCAACCAATTCATTCCTAGAATCACATCTAGACCTCCCAATCCCAAATGAATTAGGTTGGTTGAGAAGGTTTTGCTGCCGAGCTGCAAAGGAACGACTTTGGTTATAGTGTTGGAGAGGATTCTCCCTCCCGCCGTGGCTACCACGAAAGAATCGTTAGTATGACAAGCATGTAATCCCAACTTGTTCACTAGACTTTCACTGATGAAACTATGAGTTGCTCCAGAATCAAACAATATTCTAACAAGGTGATCACGGATAGAGAATGTACCCGTCAGCACTGCTGCTCCCTCTGGGACGTCAGTCAAGGTGGTGAAGTTGAGTTTACCCTGCTTGACTTGCACCACGGGCTTCTTGACTTGGTTCCCATGACAGAAGCTTGAGCTTTCGCCCTGCTTGTTCTGCCTGGGCCTAGGGAACTCATTGGTGTAGTGTCCGGGTTGCCCACAATTATAGCAGCGATGATCCTTGGTAGCACTGTTGTTGCTGTTGTTCGCTGGGGGTGCATTAGGCTTGGATGGCTGTCGCTTGTGCCTTACGGGGCCCGGAAGTTCCCCGGATGGCTTGTTCTGAGACGGGGTCACCCTCCAGTGTCCAGTTGAAGATGACTGGGGAGGACCCTGAGTAACTTTCTTGATGAAGCGGAATTTCTTGCGTGGCCCACCAGTAGCGGTGAATCCGGCCTGCCTCTTTCTATCCCTCTGGGCTTTGGACACGGCATCCTCCTGAGAGATGGCCTTGTTCAAAAGGTCCTGATAGTTGTTAGGCTCATAAAGATTAAGCCTATCATAGAGATACCCGTGTAGCCCATCACGGAAACAATCTATCTTCTTGGCATCGTTGTCAACATGATGCCCACCATACTGATACAAGGCATTGAACTTCTTTGCATACTCATACACCGTGTCAGATCCTTGCTTTAGAGCAAGCAACTCCTTCATCTTCCTATCCATGAGACCCTTAGGAATGTGGTGTTCTTTGAAGGCCTACTTGAATTCAGCCCAAGTGATCTGATGTCTGGCGGGGATCATGGTCTTGAAGTTCTCCCACCATATCAATGCTGCACCGCGAGGCGGAGAGCGGTGGGCGGCCTTTCGCTCCTCGGAGCAGGGCAAGGTGAACACAGAGAACTTGGCCTCAATGGCCCCGATCCATGCATCGGCAGCCAGTGGCTCCTTGGCCTCTTCAAAAGTTGGGGGCTTCATGGCATAGAAATGTTCATATTTTTTGACTCGGGGCTGACTGTCGATGTTCTCCCACGAGGGTTATTCTGCAGCTGGTGAGCAAGTTGCTTCTGCGTTTGCAATAGCTGCCGCATCACCTCAGTCTGGGTGACCATAAACTGCTCTTGAATGGTCATGTTGGGAGGAGGAGGCGGAGCATCACTCCCGCTTGCACCAAAGCCATTCGGCGAAGCACGAGTTTGTCCCACCATCTGAAATCCATGAGAATTTCATTAGTCACATATTCGCAAGCTTGTTTACATTATCCACAAGAAGAATATGCACAATGAAACTCATAGCATCAATTTGGTGAAAACCGGACAACACAACGGTGTTACTAGAAAATTCATAACTCTCTTCCCGCAATAGAAAATACTCCCATTTTCGGTCAGCAAGTGTAAAATTTCCTGAGCTCCAACATTGGTATTCAACCCGAGGTCTAAATCCAACGTTAACGTGCCCGAAAAATTTCAACACCGGGATTCTGCCTAGCTGTTTTTGCTGTAGGCCGAACTGCACCATTTTCGCTATAATTCTCGGTGCGCTTATGCAATGGTGGTGAGTTTTGGTGAGCATGATCTCCACAACATAACACACAAGGTTGGTATTCAACACATGGCGAGATTTTGATCACAACAACCCTGAATTGTTCATTAAAACATGACAACACCGAGATGTCCACCTAAACATTACATGAAGCGGAGTCTTGGGATCGCTTACATACTTATGTACAACAAAAGGTCATCAATTATACTCTCTGAGCAGCCTCTACCCTTACACAAAAGCTAGCTGAGGAGGCTAAACTAAGAGTACATGATCATCCTCCAAAGACAACTGCTAAAACCACTAGTAGCCCGCAGCGGAGCCAGTGCTAGTGTCCAGAGAGTCGGGTGGTGGACCACCAGCACTGTCCTCGCTCAAGCCTGAAACTCCCTATAGCTCGTCTGGAGCGGCAGGTGCGGCCGGTGGTGCGATCGGCGGCTGCTAACCCTGCTGGGCCATCGCCTGCCACACCTCTACCTCTGTCTTCATCTCAGCTACCTGGTTCTGCATCTCCATCAAGTTCTGCACCAAGGCAATACGCTGGGCCTCAGTGTGAGCTAGCTGCACCTGAGTCGTCTCAAGAGCGTGCTCTCGGGCAAAAAACTACTCCGTGAGCTCAGCACGCTCCTGGTGCCACTGAATGTGCTCGTCCTGAAGCGTAACAATCTCCTGCTGGAGGTGAGCAACGGTCTGGCGCTCGTACTGAAGGTCAAGGGTGAGGATATCCCTCATCGCTGTGGAGTCTATCAACACAACTGAGAGCATACCCTGAGTGGAAAGACGAAACACCTGCATGTTGTACACCGCATCCAAGAACCTCAGAAGCTGGCGCACAACAACCGCTGGAGGGTCTGCCATGAGTAACACGTCGGTGAGCGAGATACGCTCACGCCAAGCTGGGTCGAGTGGGTCCATGGCCGGGAACAAACCCAGCGCAGTAAGCATCACCTTGTCCAGGTGCTGCTCACAGAAGGTGTGAAGGATCCGCATGGCTGCGGACTCAACTGACTCAACACCACGGTGAGCAAAGAACACCATGCTCAAGTCCGCCCACTCCGGGTGCTCGGGGTGAGGAAGCATGGTAGCAGTCGTGCGGGCGTAGGGCACACCCTGGTCCCAAAAAGAGACCACCTCGTACAGCGGTGGCGTAACGTAGCCCACCTCAATGAGAGTCTCCCACAAAATACGGGGAAAACCCTCCCAGTGAAGGGCATCGATACGAATCGTACCGTCCGCGTCGATCTCGTAGATCGGTGGCTGTGCCATCTGTACAAAAGAATTTGGCAACTACACGTTAGATATCAATCGACATCAACGAGCAATAGGGTAAAAACCAGGTATGAACAAAAATTCATAATATAAAAACCAGGGCCCCAAAAATTCTCAAATGTTTTCACAACAACTCATGACATGATTATGCACACTTTTGGTATTCAAAGGTAGATCTAGATTGGATTGGAACAAGCTCGAAAAATCTCTTTTGCAGAGGGGGCTGTGCTGAAAAACAGCAGAACAGAGACTCGCTAAACTGAGCATAACTCTCTACAGAAAATTCTTAAAATCCTGGAAAATTCACCGTGGATGCTCAACTTGATAAGAAACCACTTTCCTAAAGGATATCTAGTTAGATTCTCTACAGATTCGGCTATAAAAATTGAGAAATGACAGACAGAATCTGCAAGAATTTTCCTAAATTCAAAACAGAGGAAAACCTTATCTAAGATCAAGCAATCTCCCTAGAAAATTATTCAAGCAATTGGGAACCAATTTTAGGTTTAACAAGATTTTAATTATGCATGCACACACCTTAAACGACCTTACACATCTAGATCCAAAAGACGTAGTTAGTGCCGGTGGCAAGCTTATATTCGGCTCTCCAATTCGATTCGCATTAACGACTTACGAATGTTGTTAGTATACCTGCAGAAAACGAACCTTTCGTGCTAGCACGTCACAAATGCGTCCACATACAGTACCGTTCACTTATAGAAACGGTATCCATGCGTCAAGCCGCTGCATGGACAGCGTCCAACCTCGGAAACCCTCCGTTTGAATGAAGTGTATCCTTGCCTCGCATGATCGACATGCGGAATGCACACGTATGAAACACGTGGCGACACCACAACTCATATCTAGACGCGAAGATGGGATCCATGGAATGGATCACTCCATCAACCCTCGCAATTCCCCTGATGCGGAACAGCACACGTATTAAACACGTGGCTCATCTAGTTTGGTTGTGCGATAAAGTAAGTCTGACAAAAAGTAAAGTGCTAGAGGTTAGCAAAATAAACCATAGATTCTTATGCCACCTTAAAGAACCCAAAAATTCCTTCTAGGTCCTCTTGATCTAGATCATTCCTTAACAATCCAACGGATTTTCAAAATCCAATCAATTTTGGCAAGTTTTATTGTAAATCATGTGATTAGTGTTTATCTAATCACTCCGGTGCATACGGATGCTCTAGTACCAGCTGTGACAACCCCACCCGGGATAATTCGGTACTATCGCCTAAACCACTCCATTTGGTCATTAAGCGATGATAAAGAAGCATCCCGTTGAGTGTTGTCGGGTTTACACCCGGTAAATCACTTGGAAACACAGAGGGGATCGAACGTATGCATTAAAACTCCCACGAAGGAGAGTCCAGAGTGCCTCACAAATTAACCATCACATCCCCATAGGGATCATTATTACAAACATAGTTCTTTGCATGAAAGTAAATGGTTCAGAGTTTATTGAAAACAGTGGAAGATAACTAAACGATACGATCACATCATAGGAGGCCTGTCCATGATGCAATCACTCTTCGTCATCCACCCATTCTAGCTCCCAACCGGGTGGAAGTTCTCCGGGCCACACATCAAATGCATTACCTGGAACAACATTTATAAAGCAAGGCTGAGTATACTAATACTTAGCAAGACTTACCCGTCTAAAAGAGAGATTTACCTCTAGTCATGCAAGGCTTCTGGCTAGTGGGTTTGTTTGCCAAAAAGCTGCTAAGTAGTGAATCCTTACTTTCCATATTTTAGCTCATGTTCTAGTTGAATAATCATTACTAGATAAGCCACTATTACAACCAAAGTTGTGCAAACAATTAATCAAGTAAATATCTTCACAAAGTTCCATCTTAAGGGATATCATGGCCAGTTAGGTAAGTAGTTTCAGATGACGGCGAGAGACCGACAATCGATTGATTCATAACCTTGCAAGGTGGACCTAAACACACGGGAGGTGCCCTCACTAAGAGTTCACCAACCAGGTGGTTCCCGTCATTCTTCGGTTTGGGGATAATAGCTCACAGTCTTAAGTACAAGGTTTATATGGGCTACGCCACTAAGGTCACCCAGCCTCACGCATGCACTCGGGTGGTGAGCTTGGGGCCGCAACCCTAAGAGAAGTGATAGTAAAACCCCGTACCGCCTCATTTACGTACTAGGCTTACCGTACCCATTCCCGACAAGTGTTTAGTACTTTCAAACACTTAGCCCACGAAGCCATTGGACCGGAGCCCAAATTCCATGCTCTTACCACATGAGAAATCCATTTAAACATATGGTGATTCCATAAAGGAGATCCTATTCTCGCGAGTGACGAACATCACTCTATTTGTACCGGATCTTTAAGCATAGCAACTAGCGACCTAACATGCTAGTAAAAGATCATAGGTACTTATGGATCATGCAACTAGGGTTTCATTTCAACTCCTGAATGTAAATGCACACACAATAACATGAAGTAAATTCAGAAGTTTAAAGAAACACTGGGGTTAATGAATAAACCGGGGCTTCCCTTCGTTAGCACAAACAGACACACAAACTTCCGGACTTTGGCCCGGGTCTTGCTCTACGGTCACATAGTGCACGTCTCCTCCTGCTCCCTCGTCCTCGTCAGTCGGCACAAGCGTATAGCTACCGTCGGGGACTTCTACACGGGGAATGCAATACGGTGATTAGGAGTGTAATTACTTTAAATTAATTCAAAAACAGTAGCAAACAGCTGCAAGGAGTATATGGTACTCTCCTCACTGCCTCAACGTAGTTCATGAGGAAGCGGGCGATAGATGTGTACATGGAAAACTAAAAGAAGACAAACTCCGCCGACAATGCAGAGACACATCGCTACAAGCGTCTAGTGAAGGGCTCGAACAACTCCAAGAGTCGAGCCATAGTCGGCAGCGCCAGTTTGATTTCTTCTCTTGATCTTTTTCCGAGCTTCTTCTGGAGGTTGTCGACAAAGATGGAGGGATAGCTTGCTCATCGAGGAGCGAAACAGACGATAGAGACGGGCTGGAGGTGGCTGGCCAAAATTAGCTGGAGCGAGAACAAAGAGCGATGGCACTGTCGAGCTCAAGGGCAGGTGAGACTTGGCAATGGCGACACTGCGGGAGGGCTTCCCTTTTATGCCTCCACGGGATCGCAATGGTCATCCAAAACCGACTGAGGTAGGGGTCGGTGGAGCGATCTGGTGGTGGCAACACGGGGCTCGATAATGGTCGGCCCGTGAGGTCTCGGCGACGTGATCGTGGCCACGAAAAAAAGAGATGGTAGGGCGACGCTACAGCGTCGTACCATTGTGGCACTGAAAAGGATGGGGTCCAACGGTTGGAAGAATTGATCATGATCAGGAGATCATGACGAGGAGAATTTAGCAAAAGATTTTATCAATCCCTCGGTTGCCTATTTTCTTGATTCCTAGGATTTGGAGGGTATGATCCACGGATCATGGATTGATTTAAGTGATGAAGGGCTCTCGTGCCTTGACTTCTCGAGGACCTTGATTGCTCCCGGAAACTTTGCTCATACCTCCTTAACTTAGCTGGTTGATTTGATTAGATGCTAAGAGAGCTTTGAGATTAGGCGGAAAGAAACCAAGTTGGCAAGGGTGATTACCAAAAGATATTTCAATGAAGAAAGGGAAGGCTAGTAAACAAATATTCACTAAATTTGTTTACTAACATTTCTGGATTTAATCTTGAAAAGCAACAATGATGCAAGGATGGATCAATGGTTCCACCACCAGAAGTCCAAGGTTATTTGTCCATAGAAACAATAAAGGATGGCAAGGTCATAAGGAGCAGTTGCACGGAGTTGTTTATGGATAATAATGAGAATGACTTGAAGAGATGAGTAGATACCACAATTTCAAAAGATATTTGCTCACATGAACAATTTTAAATTGAATGAGCTATGCACCAATGAGACATATGATTGAATGTCGATGAAGAGGGGATACTTTGTGCAACAATGGAGTGATACACACTTTAATGCTCATGTTGTGGTGCATAGAGTGTGATGCACATGCAGATGAGCACATGATGCTTGTGCATATGAACATATGATGCACTTGCCATGATGCAAAGTGGAAAATGCACATGTTCGTGGGATATGATGCTCGTGATGCTTGTTAGCATGACTTGGTTACCCATGTAGTTAGCTGGTAACAAGGGAGATAACATAGAGTGAAGAACATGGATTCGCGGTGAGTTGCATGCTCCCAACCAAGATACCTAGCGCGCCCCTAGTGGTAATCACATGGCTGCAGCACACATGATGCACTAGGTTCCATCGCGGCACCTTTGGTCATGGAACAGCAATCTCATCAGCCATAAGGAGGATAGAGGAGGAAGGTTGAAAGCATTAGTGCGTATGCATGTTAGTCCATCCAAGGTTCCCAAATGCACATGCTGTGTAATGCATTTCCCATGCCCATAAATTATTAATTTGAGGGTGCAACCCATGCGTGACATGATGATGCTCAAAGCACACCAACAGAGTTTAACTCTTTCTATTCATGTTTTATACGTTCACAAAGTTGTGAGCAAGATTGAGATGAAGATGTTCAAGATCGCAAGATCAAACACGATTTGGATAGGGATGTCGCTAGCAAGGGTAGCCTAGGCCATCAAGAGGCATCAACATTACCATCAAAGGTCTACAGTGGGTTGTTCACAAACAACAAATGATGGCAAGTCATAGGGAGAAGTGCTCTCGAGTAGAAACAATACCCATAAAGTTACGCTGACCTTGCTTTACATGAATAATTGGCTTCTTGTCATGATGATTCTTATTTGCCTTGGAGCCTTGTCTCGGTGGACGGGGCTTGTTCCGCCTAGGGTTTGGCCATTTATTGGCGAAATGCCCGGGTTGTCTACAATTGTAGCAAATGCGGGGCGGAAGTCCTTTAGCCTTGGAAGCTTGTTGACGTAGCTTCTTGCCGCTGTTGTCACTTTGTTTGCCCCTGTGAAAACAAATTTCCCTTACGGTAATTCCCCATTCACTCAATTCCATTTCGGGGAATGCTCGCTTGTGGCTCCGGATTTTCCTTTCTTCCTTGGTAAGGTCCATTGGTAGCTTCGATGGTGGTAGTAGAGAATCAGAGGTGTTGAGTTAACTCTTCTTCATATGATCCACCAACAAATTGCATAAGCGGGCCTGCTCAACCACAGACGTAAATAATGCCTGGAAGAGACCGTCAGTTAAACTAGTTTGAGATAACCCTTGATGACGATCCTGGAGGATATTGTCCACGATATGGCTTAACACTGAATTTTGTTCTTCCAACATCTCGATTGCACCAGCAATGGTGTCTATATCACCCCGAGTTGGTACTCGGGGTGAGAAAGACGCATAGGGTCGAAGTTTCTCTGGATCCTTTCCGGTGGAGATCATGGTCTGAGCGACCAAATTTGGTCCATCTAGATTGGCACCAGGGGGAGGTTGCTGCTGCAGCATTTGGACGAGCTGCTGCTGCGTCTGAAGGATTTGGCACAACATTCCCTTTTGAGCAGCCATGAATGCCTCTACCATCGTTCTGGGTGGTGATGGCACCAAAACCATCTGGGGAGCTGCATGTCGGTCCCACCATCTGAAAGAATTGAGCTTCCATTAAATACACATTCATAAGCTTGTTCTCACAAGCAGAACATGTATGATAAAAATCTCAATTGGAACAAAAGGTAGACTTGGGCAACGCAATATTCTAGAACTAAGAATGTGGTGCGCTCAGCCCAAGACTACAAGGATTCATGACTCCAATGTGCATACCAATGCAAAGGTTTGGAGCAACTTGATATCAAACTTGGAATCAAAATCTATGGTCAACACGTGTGGAAGAATTTGGTACGGGGGTCTTATTCTGGCGGTGGGGAAACAAAAATTCCCAAACCAACCACCAGAGTCCCAAAATTTCCCAACTTTTATCAGCAACTCAGTGACATAAACATGCACATTTTTAGTATTCAAAGGTAGACCTAGATTGGATTTGAACGTGCTCGAATAATTCCAACTTCAGAAAAAGGTCACCCAGAAAAACAGCAGGACAGAGACTCACTAAACTGAGCATAAGTCCTGGTAGAAAATCCCTAAAATCATGCGAAATGCACAGTAGATGCTAGATTTGATAAGAACCAACTTAAAGGATGTCTAGTCAGATTCCTTACAGATTTGGCTCTAAAATTGACAAATGACAGCAAAAGAATCTGCCAGAAATTTCCTAAGATCAAAAGAGAGGAAAACCTTATCTAAGATCAAGCAATCGGCCTAGGAAAGTGAAGGACTGAAGCGGCGAACCAGAGAGGGGGGGAGTGAATGGGAGCCGATAAAAATTCTATTAAAGAATTCGGCCTATGAACCCAATTTCACTCATGCACCTCCACACGCTTCTCTTGTCAAGTCCACGCAGCCACTGGAGTGCTACTGGACCTAGGAGCAAGACCCAAACCGGTCAACACTCGAAACACGCAGCGGAAAACAACTCGAGCACTTGCTGCCAGAGTAAAACCGGTCAGACCTCTTTCCCAAACCAGTCACACCGGTTTCGCCAGACTTAGCCAACCACCAACACACCAAAACCAGAGCAAACGAACTCGAACCTTGGCGAAACTTGGACCAGAGCTTCTTCTACCAAAGGAAGACTTGTTCCAAGAAGATCTCCTCCAAAACACACTTTTGACCAAACCGGTCAGACCGGTTTTGCAAACCGGTCACACCGGTTTCGCCCAGAAAACCCCCAAAGAACAACAAGGCCAAAAACCAAGCAAACGAACTCCAAACGCGACGAAACTTGGACCAGGGAACTTCTTAGGCAAAGAACAACATGCCTGCCAAAAATCTTCCTGAACGGCCACTGTGACCAAAACCGGTCAGACCTGTTCCCCAAACCGGTCAGACCGGTTTCACCCAGACAGACAGGAAAAACAGCCCGCGGGTCAAACACCAACTTCCTCGCGCCCGATCTCCCGAATCACTCCATGGATTGCAGCGAAACTTCAGGATTAGCTGGGTTACCTCCTGGGCAACCTCTACCTCAAACGAATCGACCCGAACCGCTCACAATCAAGAGGAATCGAAGAAATCGCCTCTCTAGGTCAAGAACTCGCCCAACTCGAAAAACCACCAAATCGAGTCCGATTCAAAGGAGATTTGGGGGCAAAGTCGGCAGTCAAAGAGGCACAAGAACCTCATATGTGACACCCACCAAAAACCCCCAAGAAATCATCCTCAAAACACCGCCAACAAAGAGCTCCGAAAATCACCACAAAAGAGACGGGAAAACCACCATGAGGAACAACGCCGAACCATCTATACATACCATGAAAGGTTCGTACAAGGTCTAGCTTGCCACCCAAACATCCATCCCTCTCTCTAGATCTCACATGAAGCTCTCAAGCTAGTCATAGGAAAAACTAGGGAAAATAGAGAACGAAAATGGAAAAACAAATGAGCTACAGTTCCAAGAGATGGTTGCCATCCTCTCACCCCTTGGGTTATATGGAGGCCAGCTGAAAGACTAAAATGCCCCTAAAGCCTAAACCAAGATACACACCCACCGAGGGCACTTTGGGAATTTGTCTTGGTAGCACCATTGGACGGATGCCCGGCGACCGCACTTCGCGTAGCCTCGACGCAAGCCTTGCGATCCCGATGCGTGTCCTCCGCCTCGAACCTTCCGGTGCCCTGCGACCCCAAACCGGTCAGACCGGTTCTCCAAACTGGTCAGGCCGGTTTTGGCCAGACAGCCACGCCCGGTCTTCAACCTCGGCTTTGTGGCTCAGCCGAGTAACCCAGTGATTTTCTGGTGAACCACCGCAAACCCCGCGAACTTGATGTAGCCTCCGCCAATCACCACTCATGACTTGGCTCCCATGAAGTCACGGCTTGACCTTGGTTTTATGGCTCAACCAAGAAACCATCCACCGAATTCATCTTGCTGTTCTTGCCACCATGCGGCCCGCACTCAACCCCGCTGGCCACCGGGTCCCTCGAACGAAGCCTACTTGTCTTCTCCACACCTGGAGGCCTCACCGACAATGACCTTTCGCGCTTGTTCTTCACCTGCACCAACACGAGTTAAGTCGCAACCTGCACCTGCAATACTCAGCCAAGAATCAGTCCACACAACGTTGTCAATCACCCATCACACAAGGAAGCCACCATCCACCGGTCCTCGAACCACACATGGTCCTCAAAAAGATTACTCAAACATGCAATAACCAATTTTAGGTTCAACAAGATTTTAATCATGAATGCACATGTCTTAAACGACCTCACACACATGGATCCAAAAGACGTAGTTAGTGCGGGTGGCAAGCTTATAATCGGCTCTCCTTATAATAACTAGTCGGAGCTAGTCGATTCGCACTTATCGACTTACAAAATGTTGTTAGTGTACCTGCAGAAAACAAACCTTCCATGCCAGCACGTCACAGAAGCGTCCACATACATTACCGTTCACTATAGAAACGGTATCCATGCGTCAAGCCGCTGCATGGACAGCATCCAACCTCGGACACCCTCCGTTTGAATGGAGTGTATCCTTGACTCGCATGATCGACATATGGAATGCACACGTATGATAAACATGGCGACACCACAACTCATCACTAGACGCGAAGATGGGATCCATGGAATGGATCACTCCATCAACCCTCGCAATTCCCGTGATGCGGAATAGCACACGTATGAAACACGTGGCTCATCTAGTTTAGTTGTGCAAGAAAGTAAGTCTGACATAAAGTAAAGTGCTGGAATTTAGCAAATACACCATAGATTATTATGCCACCTTAAAGAACCCAACATTCCCTCTAAGGCCTCTCGATCTAGATCATTCCTTAACGATCCAACGGATTTTCAAAATCCAATCAATCTTGGCACGTTTTATTGTAAATCAGGTGATTAGCATTAATCTAATCACTCTGGTGCATACAGATGCTCTGGTACCAACTGTGACAACCCCATCCGAGATAATTCCGTACTATCACCTAAACCACTCCATTTGGTCATTAAGCGATAATAAAGAACCATCCCGTTGAGTGTTGCCGGGTTAACGCCCGGTAAATCACTTGACAACACAGAGAGGATCGAACGTATGCATTAAAACTCCCACGAAGGAGAGTCTAGAGTGCCTTACAAATTAACATCAATTCCCCATAGGGTCCATTATTACAAACATAGTTCTTTGACCTGAAAGTAAATGGTTCATAGTTTATTGAAAACAACGGAAGATAACTAAATGGTACGATCACATCATAGGAGGCCTGTCCATGATGCAATCATTCTTCATCATCCACCCATTCTAGCTCCCAGCCGGGTGGAAGTTCTCTAGGCCACACATCACACGCATTACCTGGAAACAACATTTATAAAGCAAGGCTGATTATACTAATACTCAGCAAGACTTACCCATCTAAAAGAAAGACTTGACCTCTAATCATGCATGGCTTTTGGCTTGTGGGTTTGTTTGCCAAAAAGCTACTAAGTAGTGGATCCTTACTTTCACATTTTAGCTCAAGTTCTAGTATAAGTAATCATTACTAGATAAGTAACTATTGCAATCAGTATGGTACAAACATTTAATCATAGTAATAATTTTCAAAAAGTTCCATCATAAAGGGATATCATGGCCAGTAGATTAAGTAGTCTAAGGTAACGGTGAGAGGCCGACAATCGATTGATTCATAACCTTGCAAGGTGGACCTAAACACACGGGAGGTGCCCTCACTAAGAGTTCACTAACCAGGCGGTTCCCATCACTCCTCGGATTGGGATCAGATGCTATAGTCTTCAGTATGAGGTTTACTAGGCTACGCCACCAAGGTCACCCACCCTCACGCAAGTACTCGGGGAGCAAGCCGGGGGCCGCAACCCTAAGAGTAGTAGCGCAAAGTTCCCGCACCGTCTCGCTTAGGTACTAGGCTTACCATGCCCATTTCTGACAAGTGTTTAGTACTTTCAAACATTTAACCAATGAAGCCATTGAACCGGAGCCCAAATCCCATGCTCTTACCACATCAGCATTCCATTTAATCAGCATGGTGATTCCATGAAGGAGATCCTATTCTCGCGAGTGACGAACATCACTCGACTTGTACTGGATCCTTAAAGCATAGCAACTAGCGACCTAACATGCTAGTAAAAGATCATAGGTACTTAAGGTTCATGCAACTAGGGTTTCAATTCAACTCCTGAACGTAAATGCACATAAATAGCAATAATAATTCATAAGTTTAAAGAACACTTGGTTAGTGAATAAACCGGGGCTTGCTTTCGTCAGCACAAGCAGACACACAAACTTCCGGACTTTGGTCCGGGTCTTGCTTTACGGTCGCGTAGTGCACGTCTCCTCCTGCTCCCTCGTCCTCGTCAGTCGGCACAAGCGTATAGCTACCGTCGCGGACTTCTACACGGAGAATGCATATGCATGACTTATTTGGCAGATTGAGTTGATTCATCACAAAACCACTTTTGGCAACCATGGGGTGCATGGTTGACCACATTCACCTAGATAACAATACAGTCAGCATACTCTTCCTACAAAGGAACATTTTGTGATACTTTATTAGCTAGACTTATGAATAGTGACTAAGTACATACAAAAGATAAAATAATTTAATTTAATTATCAACCAGTAGCAAACAGCCACAAGAATTTTATGGTTGGCCATATTCACCTTAACAAAAGCATTTAAACATTTACTCATTTAAGGTAAACACAAAAGACTATATAACACTCCCATGATGGTGATTGTGTACATATACAAAAGAATATTTACTTTAAATGTAAGGCAGCAAGGAAAGTTACTTTTATGCCACAAATTACTTTCCTATGTCATTTATATAACGTATGCACTAAGAATTGGTTTATCCTATTTTCCCTCACTAGATTAAACTAGTTTGCAATCTTTAATCGACCAATCACACCTCAAAACTTGCCCAACAGTACCCACTAGTCCTACTGACCAGGGAACACTTATTTGGACAGCAAGCAACAAGTTTGAGCCACTGTAAATTAAATGCACACAAATAAAGGCATTTCTAGCTAGCATTTAAAGGATTAATACATATAAAAATAAATATAACAGAAATGTTGCCAAACTTTCTCCTACACATGCTTTGGTCCAAAACAAGCCTATGAAACCAACAAACACACTTATATCTATTGTGGATCTTGATATACACATTTATGAAGAACAACAATCATAAATTTTGAAATAATATTTCTAACTGAGATAAAAATCAGGGTAAATTCACCAGAGGTGCATTTTAGCATAACGTGACAATGCCCAGAAGTAGGGCTCAAAATTAGTTATAATTTAAGCTACAAAAATCATCTAAGTAGATTGGACAATAACACAAGATAAATCATATAAAAAGATTCCTTCAACAACTTTGTGCCGCACAACACCTACACATGCTAGTGTCCACAACATATCCAAAATCTAGCTCAAGATCATGTATAGATTTTGCAGAACATCAGATCTAGGTAAAATGGTTTTCTTTTTTTCATGCAAAAACTGTAGCTCAAAAGTATATACAAGTTTCGTAAAAGTTGTAGTTCTAGTCACATAGAGCACAAAAAAATTGTTTTTGCTATTTTTTGATTTTTTATGATTTTATATGCATTTTACAAGCTTCAGCTCTTTGAATCTAGATCTGAAACTGATTCTTCGCAAACAGGTCCCTGGTTTTCATAGTCCAACCCCTAGGAAGAAATCATTTTCTGCAATTGGGTCCCTTGGCGCGGCCAGCAGCGGGGATCGCCAGAATCCGGCCAAGGGAGGGCCGGGATTTGCCGGGAAAGTGGCCAGGGATGATGAGGGACTCACCTAGGATCGATTTGAGGGGTCGAAGGCGGCGGGAGGTGCTCCGGCGAGTGAGCTCGGCGGTGCCATGGATGGGCAGCCGTGGGAGCTTCTGCTCCGGCGAGTAGGGGCGCAGCACGGGGCAATGGGCAGCCGTGGGGGCTCCAGTGGTGCTTGAGGGAGGACGTGAAGCACTCTAAGGGTGACAGTGCTAGCCTGGAAAGGGAGCTCGCCGTGCGGCCTCCAATGGCGGAAGGTGGCTCTGCTCCTGCGCGCGAGGGAAGAACCCAGTGGCCTTTATAGGCGCGGCTCGACCTTGGCAAGGCGGCTCACAAGTCGGTCAAGAGCCACATCGTGGCATGGGCACAACATGGGCACAGAGAGGCGGCAACATGCAGCGGCGTACGGCGGGGAAGCCATTGGGCGAGCGACGACGGACGACGCGTCACGGCCGATGCGCGCGCGACACGTGAGGCAAGGAGATGAGGCCGGGATGGCGGTGCGGTGCAGGGGGTCCAACGGATAAAAGCAACTCCACAGAACCCGAATTGGCTGTACAGCTGTATTCAGCAACTCTGTCACGAGCGAAACATGTTCATGAGTTTGTTTTAAATAATGTATGCTTTTAGCCTTCCATGTTTAGATTGTATCATGTGGTGGATAGATTTATTCTTGGTTGGTGGTGTGATTTCAAACAAGTTGTATCATGCGGTGGATTAACTTGTCTGGTGTCACGCTCGACGGGTTTGAATGTACCTAAACATGCGGTAGACTATTGCTTTTGGCTTATGCATGCATGTTTACTGCAAATTTATAATCATGCTTTACCTTTATTGATTTTATTGTGATTTATCCTCGATAATCGGTCATGGTTACATGCTGCAATAACGTTTAAATAAAGACCGATTTTTCATCATGCTTACGTCATGCATTCGGCTATACCCTGTTTACATGTTTATCAGTTCCCAGATGATGCTCAGATTGCCGACAGATAGCTTGTTGTATCTATATGTCGTTTTTGATTGGCTTTGTAGCCGTAAATACGGAGCTGTCTGGTTCCACCCGGCAAGTTCCAGGTTTTATCTAATTGTTTTCATCCTTTGTCAGTTTCAAGGAAAATTGACTGGCACGCTTCGGATTCGGCCACGTGTGTTAAGCCAGCTTTTTCCGGCTTGCTGTGTGCTTGGCGTGAGGTGTTGATTTTACGTCAACACACTTTTTGGCACACCTGGTCGGACACTTCTAGTTGATCAAGATGTCTGATATCCAAGATATCATGGATGTCACCTTCAATGAACTATCTACAGAACAACAATTACAATTTCTGCAGAAGTGTCTAATGTCATTTTCCAAAAATAGGAGTAGTGTACCATTCCTAAAGTCAGAAATGCCAAGAGTTCTAATTCCAGGAGAACCTGATACCACAGCTGCTGCAGAGAAACAAGAAGTTTTTGGCATGGTACAACAAACTTTGGAAGACATAATGGCTAGGCACAATACTGCATTTTTAAATAGCTTCCGACAGGTGATGGTTGGTATCTTTGGCCCAAGTGCGGACAAACATTTTGAAGGAGAATCAAGTGCTGCTGCCGCTGGCCAACCAATTCATCAAGATGCAAGTGTTCAACCGCCTCCATAGAGTATGAGTGTTTTTGGCCAACTCAACACGTGGATAGTCATCCAATTCGGCAGAACCCTCATCAAGCAATACCTAATCCACGTACATATGGAGAAATGGCATTTGGCACTCCTGGAGTTCAACATGCCTCTACTTACATGATAGCCCCAACAAATAACAGGTTGCAAAAGAATATGTACGGCACCGGGTATTCGGAGTTCATGGATTACAGTGTTGTTGATGCTCTCCCGAATCCTGGATATGGTGGTGCTACAGGGATGCCTGTTGGAGGACCAGGGAATCAAGATGTCAATATTGATCTCCTGATGCAAAGAATGACCGATGTGCTTCAAAATCAATTCAGTCTAAAGCCTAAAAACCAAGGACACGTATATACACCTCCTTTTCCGGAGTGGTACCACAGGGTGGCTTTACCGAACAGGGTGAAAGTCCCCGCGGAGTTTACCAAGTTTTCAGGGCAAGATGATACCAGTACTGTGGAACACATAGCCCAATACTTGATGCAGCTTGGGGAAGCTTCTGCTGATGATGCCTTCAGAATTATATATTTCCCTCTATCATTAACAGGCCCAGCGTTTACATGGTTTACTTCTCTGCCTGCTCACTCAATCTGCTCTTGGACGGATTTGGAGTAGAAGTTACATGCTCATTACTTCATTGGCAGTAATGAGAAAAAGCTGATTGATCTAACTACCCTGTGGCAGAGGAACAATGAAACACCAATGGCGTTCCTCAGGAGGTTCAGAGAGACAAAAAGCATGTGTTCCTCTTTGAACATACCAGATGATCAATTGGCTGGTATGGCTGTAGCGGGGATGTTGCCAGCTATTCGGGAAAAGCTATTCGGCATGGAGTTCGATGATCTTGGCCAGCTGTCGCACAGACTATCTTTGATGAGTAATCAAGCTCATGGCTTCAAGAAAGACTCCCGATTTTTCAAACACAATGACATAGCTGACATCTATAATCAATTCCTCGAAAGGGCAGATCAGGGAGAGGAATATGATGACGAAGAGGAAATAGCTGCAGCTGAAATAGTGTGGGGCAAAGAGCCATTAATAGTAAATCAAAGGTGGATTAAGCAAGCTAAAGGCACCTATGATTTTAATGTGACCAAGGCCGATAATCTCTTTGAGTTCCTCATAAAAGAAGGCCGAATCAAGTTGCCATATGGGCATTCTATGTTTCGGCCTGATGGAGTGAAAGAAAAGAGATACTATGGATTTCACGATAGAAATTCTCACTCCATCAATGAGTGCACGGTCTTTAGGATGAGAATCAAAAGGCTATCCAAGACGGTCATCTAAAATTTGATAATAAGATGAAATTGGATGGCAACGCTTTTCCTCAAAACATGATTGGGTTCTCAGTCAACATGGTGACTGTTGAAGAGAAAGGAAAAGTGAAGGTTTTGACTTCAGCAAAGACGAAGTAGGATGGCTCAGTTGACCCCGCTCGACAAGTAATATTTGAACAGGTCCACAAGGGAGAGCCTCGCTTTCTGAAAAGTCAAATTGAAGTGCGTGAATCCTCTAAGACGAATGAATTCATGGCTCCAGCTAATCAAATTGTGCAGGAGGAGGTGTCACCAGACATGGATGAGGCTGAGCAATTTGGGCTAATAGCACAATTAGTGTTGGCCAAGCAAGCTACTTTTGACAAGCCAGCCAAGAATCGGCACAAGAGACCGCTCTACTTGAGAGGGTATGTCAACGGGAAGCCATTGACCAAGATGTTTGTTGATGGTGGAGCTGCTGTTAATGTAATGTTGTACACTACATTCAGGAAGCTTGCCATGGGCCCTGTAGATTTGACGCCAACAAGCATAGTTCCGAATGATTTTGCTAGAAATCGTTCAAGTACCAAGGGCTGTGTGCATGTGAATTTAATGATTGGATCTAAAACTCTGCTTACGACCTTCTTTGTCATTGAAGGCAGAGGGGCATATAGCTTGCTGCTTGGAAGAGATTGGATCCATGCAAACTGCTGCATTCCATCTACTATGCATCAACAACTTGTTCAATGGGTGGATGATGATGTAGAAGTTGTCCAAGCAGATGATTCAGTAAGCGTGGCTAACATGGAACCAGCCTTTTGGGAGTATCAAGGCATAGATTGCTTCTCAGGCAAGGACTGGGGTGAAGGTCCTATTGAACCAGTCAGCAGTGATCAACAGCCGATTCAAGCAGTCGGCTCTTATAGTAATTTTTAATGAAGAATCCAATTGATGGAACTGATGGGAAGTTAGCACGTGGATTTATGTCGGCTGACAAACTAGAAGAAATAGACATTGGAGATGGCGATAAGCCACGACCGACATTTATCAGTGCTTACTTGGATTCAAGTTTCAGAGAAAAGTTGATTAATATAATAAAAGAATATAAAGATTGCTTCGCTTGGGATTATTCAGAAATACTTGGTTTGGACCGTTCCATTGTTGAGCATCGGTTGCCAATCAAGCCTGGTTTTAGGCCTTACAAGCAACCTCCCCGAAAGATCTACAAGGATGAAGTATTGGCCGACGTGAAAAAAGAAGTTGAGAGATTAATAGAAGCAAATTTCATTCGGCCCTGTAGATATGCAGAGTGGATCTCTAATATTGTTCCTATTTACAAGAAGAACGGGAAGATGAGGGTTTGCATAGACTTTAGAGCTACACCCATGGATGGATATCCAATGCATGTTGCTAACTTGTTGGTTGATGCCGCTGCTGGACATAAAGTTATTAGCTTCATGGATGGCAATGCAGGGTACAATCAAATTTTTATGGCAATAGAAGATGTATCAAAAACAGCCTTCAGATGTCCTAGACATATAGGCTTGTTTGAGTGGATTGTCATGACATTTGGGTTGAAAAATGCTGGTGCAACTTATCAAAGAGCCATGAATTATATTTTTCACGAGTTGACCAGCAAAATTGTGGAGGTATATATTGATGATGTCTTGATAAAGTCATTGAATCATAAATCACATTTTGATGATGTGAGGAAGACTTTAGAGTGCACTAGAAAACAAGGGCTTAAGATGAACCGAACAAGTGTGCCTTTGGAGTTTCAGCTGGAGAGTTCCTTGGATTTTTGGTACATGAAGGAGGAATAGAAGTTGGCAAAACCAGCAAGAAAGCTATTGATGAAGTTGTCCCTCCAACCAATCTTACGGAATTACAGTCATTGCTTGGCAAAATCAATTTTGTGAGAAGATTCATTTCAAACTTGTCACAAAAGGTGTTGCCTTTTTCTCCACTGTTGATGATCAAAAAGGATCAAAAGTTTGTATGGGGTGACGAACAACAAAAGGCTTTCAATGAGATCAAGGAATACATGAAGGAACCACCAGTATTGGTACCTCCACAATTGAACAAGCCTTTTAAGTTGTACGTGGCGGCCGATGCCCAAACTATTGGATTGGCCCTCATACAAGAATTTGAAGGAAAAGAGAGAGTAGTCGCATACCTTATCCGAAAATTGCTTGATCCCAAAACATGATATTCGGCTGCAGAGAAGCTTTGCTTGTGTGTTTATTACTCATGAACAAAGTTTTGGCACTATTTGTTGAATGTTGAATGCGTTGTATATTCAAAATTTGATGTAATTAAACACATGTTGTCTATGCCAATTTTGAATGGAAGGATTGGCAAATGGATTTTAGCTTTATCTGAGTTTGAATTATGGTTTGAGTCGGCAAAAGCTGTTAATGGACACATTATTGATGACTTCATTACTGAACATCGTGATCCATCAATTAATTTACTTGAGATTACTCCTTGGGCTTTGTTCTTTGATGGATCTTCATGTGGCAAAGGTGGTGGAGTAGGAATTTTATTAATTTCACCCAGGGGAGAGATGTTTGAATTTGCTACTCCTATTCAGCCTACTATTACCAATAATCAAGCTGAGTATGAAGCATTGCTCAGAGGGCTTCAGTATTTGAAAGAAGCAAAGGCTATTTCAGTTGAGATTTTTGGATATTCAGAGTTAGTTAAAATACAATTGAATGGCCAATATGAATGCAGAAATGATATCCTCAGGAATTACTAGCTATGAGGAGTGCAAGAAAATCCTGAAAAGTTTTTCAGTTAGTGATTCTACAACATATTCCTAGAGAGCACAATGAAGAGGCAAACAGGTTAGCTCAAAGTGCTTCAGGTTATAGAGAGAATCAAGAAGTGTTTGGCAACAATGTATATTCTTTTGGGAGTGATTTAGCAGAAGATGATTGGAGAAAAGAAATTGTAGATTATTTGGAGAATCCATCCCGATAGGTCTCTAGGAGGCTCAGGTATAAAGCTATAAAGTTTGTTCTTCTTGATGGACATTTATATTACAAATCATTGGATGGGGTGTTACTACAATGTCTGGGTCAAGAAGAAGCAAAGAGGATGATGAGTGAAGTGCATGATGGGCTGTGTGGAGCACATCAGTCGGCTTACCGAATGAAGTGGGTTATTAGACAAACTGGATGTTATTGGCCGACAATGCTGGAAGATTGCTTTGAATACTACTAAGGGTGTCAAGATTGTCAAAAGTTTGGAAATATTCAGATAGTTCTAGCATCAGCTTTAAATCTTATTGTCAAGCCATGGCCATTCAGATGATGAGGCATAGATTTGATTGGCCAAATAAATCCTCCATCTAGCAAGGGGCATAAGTTTGTGCTTTTGGCAACAGATTATTTCATTAAGTGGGTTGAGGCAATTCCATTGCAGAAAGTGACATCAGAAAATATGGTTGAGTTTGTCAAAGAGCATATTATTTACAGATTTGGAATTCCTCAAACAATTACAACAGATCAAGGGACTTAGTTTACATCTTCAGAGTTCAGAGATTTTGCTGAAAGTATGGGGATCAAATTGTTAAATTCTTCTCTTTATTATGCCTAAGCTAATGGTCAGGCAAAGGCTTCTAACAAGATCATGATCAAGATTATACAGAAGAAGATTGATCAAAAGCCAAAAAGGTGGCATTCGGTACTCAATGAAGCCTTGTGGGCTTCCCGAATGGCTCCTCATGGAGCTACAGAGACATCTCCTTATTAGTTGGTTTATGGACACCATGCTGCTTTGCCATGGGAGATGCAATCAGACTCAAGGAGAGTAGTTTTACGAAAGGATTTAAGTTCCAAGGATTATAATGACTTAATGATGGATGAATTAGAAGATTTGTATATGATTCGTCTTAGGGCCTTGGAGAATATTGAGAAAAACAAAATGCGAGTTGCTAAGTACTATACAAGAAGGTAAAGGTCAAGCAATTTGCAGAAGGAGATTTGGTTTGGAAAGCGTTATTGCCGATTGGAACTAAGTACAGTACGTTCGGCAAGTGGTCCCGAATTGGGAAGGTCCTTTTCGGGTGGTTAGGTGTACGCTTGGAAATGCGTATATCTTGAAAACTTTACTAGGAGAAGAGTTCACTGCTGCTATAAATGCGAGATACTTGAAGAAATATTATCCTAGTATTGAAGTTGATCGTTGATTGCCATTACAAGCCTCAGAAACACGGAAATAGCCGGCATCGGGAAAGAAGCCGCCTTCAGAACAAAAATCCTGACAAAAGGAAAATGGCCAATACTAAAGTGTATTTCCCTTAGCACGAAAATATTTTGCATTACAGATGTCCTTGCAGGTTTCTTCACTGACAACACAGCCGCCTAATATTACAAGAAAAGGCCTGCAGGAAGCAGGATACCTGGAGGAAGAAGCGAAAATATGCTTCATTTCTTTGGTTCCGCACATTTCCTCTTCAGTTCTTCCCTCTTCAGCCACTCCAGGACCACCATGACGGCAACGTAGAAACCTCAGGGGTTGGTGTGTTCTGCAGCTTCCATCAAGCTGTCCGAGGAGGCCTTCAGGTTGTTGTACCTGTCAGACACATTTGAAGAAGGGGAACAGATTATCGTTGAACATGGGATCTGAACTTGAGCATGAGGATCAAATAAGGGTGAAGATCTTACCGCCTACTAGCGCCTCCAAGCTCATGCGGTCTTCGCGTTCGGCATTGCAACGGCCGGTGATGTCCCGCAGATCATGTTCTAGATGCCGGATGCGACGGCGTAGTTGGTGATTGGTCCTCTGTTCCGGCGTGGCGTCTTCTTCTTCAACCGAGGAGTCAGAGAGGATGTACTCAGGGGTTTCTTCAGTACCGAAGATTTCCTCCGGTAGCAGATCAAGGCTGAAATCAATGAGAGATGAATCACGTGATTGCAATCAAAATCAAGAGGAAGGGATGAGAAGAGAAGATTACTCTCGAATGGTTCGCTTCTTTGATGGGAAGTTGTTCTCCTCGAGTGGCTGTTTCCCCTTGTCCGCCATGGCCTTGGGGGTTTTCTCTGGAAGAGGAGGACGAGAGGGATTGAAGTGATGGAAGTGTGTGCGAAAGGATTTGTAGGGCACCAGAGAGGCTATTTTATTTGTAGTGAGAGTGCATCGGGAGTGATGACTGGCTGGCGTGCATTTATGGGAATACCAAACGGCGGGGGTTTTTCCTTAGATGCGAAGGGTTTTTTCATTGAACAGTGTTTATGGCTCCCGAATGAGGATTTTCTGCGGATTCTACGCCAAGGAGCAAGAGTTTGTGCGTATTCGGCTGGAGTAAAAGTTCCCGAATGTGTTCAAGATAGTGAAGATTCGTATGCACAAATTAAAGAAATCATCACAAGACAAATGCGAAAGATAAAATTTCATCTTTATTGCCGAATTTCCATAACCCCTAGTACAAGCTAATCAAACAGCCTGTTCAGAACAGACTGGGGGTGGATGGAATCGGCAATGGCGATGTTGTGGCCGTCGAGGCACTCTAGAGTGGCCTCGATGTCGTCAACGTCCTCCGGCATGACACCGTAGAAGCCACGCGGCCGTGTAGAGTAGTCTACACCAGTGTGCGTCGCCATGGCGGCCAGGCCCAAGGTGGTGCCTAGGCGGACGCGGTTTTCCACTGCGCCAAGGCGAGCTTCCGGTGTGTCTCCGGGAGCATTCACCTTGTCTGCCAGCTTTTCGACCAGTGCCTTCAGCCGATTGAGCTCGGCGTCGCAATCTGCAGGAATCACAGGACAATGGCAGTCAGTTCAAGATTAAGATGCAATCAGGCGGATTGCAGGACTCACTGTCGATGGCCTCAAGCAGCTGCTTGCGTTGATCCTCCCACTCGAGCTTGGCGATCCCAGCCTGTTTGGAGATGATTTCCAATTCGTGTCGGGTCGCGTCGCACTCCTCCTTGAATCTGCGGGCGGCGCGATCAGTGTAGCTCGAGCTGGAGGAGTGGGAACGGCTGGACGATCCCGAGGAATCGCTCGCCATTGCCGGGGTTGTGGCTGGAGCAGGAGCAGGATTCCACTGGATGAGCCTGAAGATACAAAGAAGATTGTCAGGGATGAAAAGGATTCTAAAAGGAGCTGTGAAGAAGCCAATGATCACCACCTCCGGCGAGCACCGGCGTGGCTCCCTTCGGCCTCGTCGTCGGCCCGACGCCTGTTGCTAGTGTTTGGCATGGAGCTCTTGGGAGTACTAGTACTGAAGAGAAAAGCTTGGGTTGGCAAAGGCCTGGAAGATAGAGGACTTGGTGAAAGGCTAGGGGCACTCGAGGTTCTTATTTATAGAACTGGCGAAGAGGATCGTGGCCGGAGATCGTGGTGCATATCCCAAAAAAATTGGGAAGTGGAGAGACTCTCTCAACCGAACCGTCGTCAGGTCGTTTGGGATTCAAGCTGAGTCAAATTCAGTTTGACTGGTTGAAAGCCGACTGTATTTCGGTCGGGTTGTTTTTCGGGTCTGACACTGTTTGGTCAGAGTTACCGAATGAATCATCCAGAAATTGCTCATCAAAATAAGGCAAGGGAAATATAGAAAAATAAAGACTAATGGGGAGCAAAATTACAAAGTTGATGAGGCATTCGGCTACAAATTGTTTGCTATAATTATACACCCAAGTATTTTGAGATTACATTGGAGGCATCTGATATCATCTTGTTGATATTTTCCAGCAATCTTTGATCAGTTTCATGGGTTTTAGACGAAGTCGAGAGCTTTGTCTTGAGCTGCTTTCCTGCAATCATGGCTACTGTGGCTTCTTTTCGTATTTTCTCCATTGATTCAAGAAGTTCAACCATCTTCTTTACTTCAGCCTTGATCTCAGCTGTCAGGGTTCTCAGCTCAGCCTCTAATTCAGCTTTTCTGGCTTTCTTCGGCTCAAGTGCATGCTACAAATTAGTTAGCAATTCCTTATGATTCTGCATTTGGATATGCAAATCTTTCACAGATTGCTTGTTTGTTTTTGTTCCAAACCTGGTTTGGAGGATAGGTTCCTCAAAGCCTGTTTTACTGCTACAAAGTGATCATCCAGCTTGGAAACAGGTTCTAGGGAGGCCTTAATGTCAGCCGGGAGATCTTGATCGATGAGTTCAAGTGCTTCTCTTAGAAGATCAACATCGTTGACTTGGTCTTGAACATCCCTTTGCAGCAGGAAAAAGATTTCCTTCAACTTTGTCTGATTTTCCTCTGATAAAGCCTGGCTCGAAGATGCTTCATCCCCTTTTTCGGCAATCAAGTCGTCCACAGCAAAGGAGTAAATTGGTGATGATACAGTTTCCCCCTAAAAAGAGGTTCTTGTCGAATTAGTGGTAATCTATTGAGTGGAAAATAGAAAAATGGATGTTCATGCTTACATCATTTCTGGCTTCCCGAGTTGGGGAAGGAAGTTTTTCAGGCTCGAGGAAGGACTCTTGGATGTCTGGTTGAGAAGAAGCTTGAGGAGTCCTTGGTAAAGTTGAAACTTCTGGCTGAGGAGAAGCTAGATGAATCCTTTGTAAGGCTGAAGCTTCTGGCTGAGGAGAAGCTGGATGCATCCTTGGTGAGGCTGAAGCTTCTGGTTCAGGAGAGGATGGTTGGATCCCTGGGGAGGATGGATTTGAAACATGCTGAGGAGAAGAACTCCCCACAATTTGGTTCACCAAAGTTTCCTCTGCAACTAATAAGTAGAGGATAAGTGCCAATGAAGAAAAATGATTAGGAAAATAATATGGTTACCAGTAGATGAAGCATTGGCAGAATCTGTGATGACCAATGGTTGCCGAGTTCTGGTCTGAAATCACACAAGATAAGGATGATTAGGGTGAAGAGTGGCTTTATGTTCAGGAAGGAAAGGGCCCAAACCTGAATGAGAAGTTTTTTGGTTGTTCTTTTCTTCTTGGCAGCTGAAGGGGCAATCAGAGATGGAGCTTTTCTTTTGTCAGAGGTTGAACTGGTGAGGGTTGGATCTAGCATGGCATACCTGGACATCAGTTGAGCTAGAGTAGGAGATTGATATCCCAAGGTAAAGATTGGGCCCTCAATATTATAGGAGATTGTCCTGGCGAGTGGGGCAGGTGCTATATCCTGCAGAAAATGACAAAATCCTGATCAGTAAAGAGGGGCATGATTGAAGGTAAATATAAAAAGGGGATATGAGCCAGAGTGGCATATCCGGACATCAGTTGATCCAGAGTAGGAGATCAACATCCCAAAGCAGAGATTGGGCCTTCGATCTTATAAGGGATTGTCCTGGCAAGTGGGGCAGGTACTATATCCTGCAAAAAATGTCAGAATCAAGATCAGTGAAGAGGAGTATGATTGAAAACAGATGTTAGAAAGGGAGATGAACATATTACCTCTGAAGTTGGTTGAAAGTCAGGCATTAGTTCAAGACAAAGAGGATGTACTGGCACATTAAAGATATGACCATGAAGTTGTTGCCACCAAGGAATAAAAGAGGGATGAGTTACTCTTATTGGCACAAAAGGCCTGGGTGCATAAGCAGTTGTGCTGCACTTGCACTCAAAGATCCTTTTTGCTTGTATGGATTCCTTGATATCCTCTCTGGGCTTGAGGAATTCATGAAGGAATAGCCTTGGGGACAGTTGGCCACATCCTAATTGTCTGGCCATCATGTTTGGCCGGTAGTACTCAAAGGTACTATGAATTTGCCTTCCTCCACAAAATTCTGCTGGAAGGATACATGGATGAATGAAAGCGTTGAAAATTGCTATAGAGTGTACATCATTGCATCCAGCATCAAAACTAAACTCACAAGGAAGGGTCAAGTTGTCATTGTCCAGATATGGAAGCCAAAGAGGACTGTCAAAACCTCTGAATTGGCTAATGCTTTGATTGATGGACACAGTGGAGGCAACTTCTCCATAAGTTTGGCAACCTTTGGTGCTCTGGGTTTCGCCCTCCTTGTAATTGGTTGAAGGGAAGTGCCGATTGTTGAGGTCAACAGCAACAATCTGGTGCATATATAATTGCAGCCACATCTGAACAAACCACTAAGGGCCATTAACACAGGAAATCTTTTGGCTGTTGTGCATCAGATGAAGCATATGGTAGACACTTCCTAGGAGGTACTTCCCGAGGGGAATAGAGGTACCACCAGCTAGGTCCTCAGCAATTGCAATGTGGTTCAGGGTTGGCTCATTGGCTTTGCACAAAAGATGAATCTGCATAGCCACATGTTCAGAAAAGCTCTGTATTCAACATCAGACAAAGGGCCATCAGACACATAGTTTTGGATATATCTCTTATATCCAACCCATGTTCTCACTCCTGTTTTCCTGGAGGAGCCCTTGTACTTTTGTGGATATACAGTTCCTGTGATTCCAAGGCTGGTTATCATAAATACATTGGCCAAAGTGGGGGACATTGGCCCGTGGCCAAAAAGGAAGGCATTAGCGCCATTCGACCAAAAATGGCAGGCTGCAATCAGAAGGTTTTCATTTTTAGGTGTTTCAGCCAGAGCTAATTCTAAACAATGAGCAATGCAAAGGTTGTCCCAATTGCTTGTCTTGGCACTGTCATCATCAAGCATCCTCTTGTACCAGTTTCTCCATTCTGCAATTGGGGGCAGGGGCCAGTTCTTGAAAGCATCCTGCCATTCATGGGGTTTCGACAGTGATGCCTTGAAGGGGATCCTGTGGGATTCGGCTACGATAAATTCAGAAGGATCGGAGATTCCTACGGGCCCGAGGAAAAAAGACTTTGATTGATCCTAGACAGGAATCAAGATTTCGGTGGCTAGAGCCTATCAAGAACAAGAGAGAGCAAAAGAAAAATTTGAGATAAGATTCGAGGAAGGTAATACCGAATGAGCTTGAGGAGGATAAGATTTACCTGAACAGCTTGGTCTTGGTTCGCCATTTGAAGATTGGAGCTTGAATGGTTGATGAACTAGGGTTTGGATCTGAGCGAAAACTCCAACGGTTTGAAGGAAGAAAGAACGGGTATTGAACGGATTCGGCCTGAGGACGTTGAAGCATTTATGGTCAATTCCGGAATAAAATCACCTTTTATCCCGTAATTGAAGGGGCATATGTTAACACCAAAAATTGGTACAGGGTAGAGACTGACCTATGGGCCGAGTTTGGTAAGAGAGCACCATTCGGCAAGAGGTTTTCCTCAAAGCATTCGGTAAAAACGCCTGCGGTCGGGAGTACGTCATCATTCGGCAGAAGAGCTGTTTCATGCTTGGGAGAGGAAGTGTTTGGGAATGCGTGATGACGTGGCTTCAACATAAAGAAGGGACGAATTGATGACGGGTGCGAGAAGGACATTGGCGCCGGGGCATAAATTTAGGATAAAAATGTTGTAATCGTGGTCGACTAGGAGTCGTGTTAGGACAAGGGTATAAATATGAACCTTTAGTGTTTGTAATAGGTATCGAACAATTTCACAACAAACCGGCCCCGTGCCAATTTTCGAGTCCTTTTAGTCGAGTCGTCGAGTTCTTCGAGAGGAGTCATCGATCCGTTGACCTCCGTAAGTACCGGCAACCTTGTATCATGTCTAGTATCATGCGGTGGATTTAGACCGTGATGTAAGTAGTCTTGTTACCATGCTTAGTATCATGCGGTGGATTTAAGATTGGTTCAAGAGGGCTTTCTTGTTAGATCATGAGCCATGCGGTAGGCTAAGATCTAGTTTGGAGCTAGTTATCGACTCTATTAGATTTGGCAAGATCTAATAGATTCATTAAGTTACCACGTGTTGCTTTGAATTTTGCTCTTATGTTTAATTCATGTAACACTCTTATTGCTCAATTTAGATTGACTAGATTCGACTCTATTTTGTTTGTGATCCATAGGTTGCGTGTTCAAATCTTTAAATCAACGTGGTGCGTGGGTCATGTGTTCTCTAATAGCCGAATTCGAATCAATCTAGATTGCCACATGCTGCGGGTTCAAGATTGTTAATCTAGCATAGTTTGTTCCTTCTCCACGGAACCCGAATCGGTTGTACAGCTGTATTCGGCAACTCTGTCACGAGCGAAACATGTTCATGAGTTCGTTTTAAAAAATGTATGCTTTTAGCCTTCCATGTTTAGATAGTATCATGCGGTGGATTGATCTATTCTTGGCTGGTGGTGTGATTTCAAACAAGTTGTATCATGCGGTGGATTAACTTGTTTGGTGTCACGCTCGACGGGCTTGAAAGTACCTAGACATGCGGTATACTAGTGCTTTTGGCCTATGCATGCATGTTTACTGTAAATTTATAATCATGCTTCACCTTTATTTATTTTATTGTGATTTATCCTCGATAATCGGTCATGGTTACATGCTGCAATAACGTTTAAATAAAGACCGATTTTTCATCATGCTTACATCATGCATTCGGCTATACCCTGTTTACATGTTTATCAGTTCCCGAATGATGCTCAGATTGCCGACAGATAGCTTGTTGTAGCTATATGTCGTTTTTGTTTGTCTTTGTAGCCGTAAATACGGAATTGTCTGGTACCACCCGGCAAGTTCCAAGTTATATCTAACTGTTTTCATCCTTTGTTAGTTTCAAGGAAACTTTTTTCGGCTTGCTGTGTGCTTGGCGTGAGGTGCTGATTTTACATCAATGGTACCTAAACGAGATGGTGCGGGAACTTTGCGCTACTACTCTTAAGGTTGCAGCCCCGGGCTTGCTCCCTGAGTACTTGCGTGAGGCTGGGTGAGCTTGGTGGTGTAGCCTAGTAGACCTCGTACTGAAGACTGTAGCATCTGATCCCAATCCGAGGAGTGATGAGAACCGCCTGGTTGGTAAAATCTTAGTGAGGGCACCTCCCGTGTGTTTAGGTCCACCTTGCAAGGTTATGAATCAATCGATTGTCGGCCTCTCACCATTACCTTAGACTACTCAATCTACTGGCCATGATATCCCTTTATGATGGAACTTTGTGAAGATTATTACTTTGATTAAATGTTTGCACAACTTTGATTGCAATAGTTGCTTATCTAGTAATGATTACTTCTATTAGAACTTGAGCTAAAATGTGAAAGTAAGGATCCACTACTTAGTAGCTTTTTGGCAAACAAATCCACAAGCCAAAAGCCATGCATGATTAGAGGTCAAGTCTTTCTTTTAGACGGGTAAGTCTTGTTGAGTATTAGTATACTCAGCCTTTCTTTATAAATGTTGTTTCCAAGTAATGCATGTGATGTGTGGCCTGGAGAACTTCCACCCGGCTGGGAGCTGGAATGGGTGGATGACGAAGAATGATTGCATCATGGACAGGCCTCCTATGATGTGATCGTACCGTTTAGTTATCTTCCGCTGTTTTCAATAAACTCTGAACCATTTACTTTCATGTCAAAGAACTATGTTTGTAATAATGGACCCTAAGGGGAATTGATGTTAATTTGTAAGGCACTCTGGACTCTCCTTCGTGGGAGTTTTAATGCATACGTTCGATCCTCTCTGTGTTGTCAAGTGATTTACCGGGCGTTAACCCGGAAACACTCAATGGGATGGTTCTTTATTATCGCTTAATGACCAAATGGAGTGGTTTAGGCGATAGTACGGAATTATCTCGGATAGGGTTGTCACAAGGGGTCATGCTGACGTGTACTACCTCGTCTCCATAGGACTGGGCCCACTGATTTTGTCTGGTGGGGCCATATGCGGAACCACGGTTGGATCCACAATTATACGTGTTGCAAGTGGGACCAGATCTGTCCTATTTTTTCGAGTTGTTTTGTGACGATAACATTTGCTGTTCTATGACATCCAGTTGTGTTCATCATTTGTTCCTATAAGGCAGAACTGGAACGATTCATCTGTGATGAATAGGTTCATTGTTCTGTGATGATTCTCTGAGTTTCATCAGTATTTATAGTGGCCTGGCACCGTCACTAGTTATCTGTGACGAAGTTACAAAAATTCATCACCGTAGAGACCACTTCCATGACAAATAAATGTAACGTCACTATAAAAACTTCATGGATATTAACATTTCTACTAGTTGATCCAAGCCTTGAGAAACCACGTCGAATCATCTACACATACCAAAGAGGTTCATACAAGGTCTAGCTTGCCGGCCAATCATCCTTCCCTCTCACAAGATCTCACCATGAAGCTCTCAAGCTAGTCCTACAAATCCTAATGAAAATAGGTTAGGGAAAATAGCAAAACAAAATGACCTATGGTTCCAAGAGGCCGCTGCCATCCGCTCACCACTTGGGTTATATGGAGGTAACCGAAAGACGAAACTACCCCTAAGGCCTAACACTAGGATACACGCCCCCGAAGGGCCTTTTGTGAACTTTGTTGTCGCACCATCCGACGGATGCTCAGCAATCGTAAACTTGCTTAGCCACGACGCAAGCCTTGCGATCTCGATGGGTGTCATCCACTTCGAACTCTCCGGACTGTGTTGTTGCACACCGGTCAGACCGGGGCCCCTCACCGTCAGATCGGTCCGATGCTCTTGCACCTCAGTCTTCGTTCTTTGGTCTTGGCTTTGTGGATCAACCAATGAACCCAATGGTTTTCAGGTGAATTACTGGAAACCCTGCGAACTCGGTGTACCCTCCTCCAATCACCACTCATGACTTGGCTCCCACGAAGTCTCGGCTTGACCTTGGTTTTGAGGCTCAACTAAGAAACTGCCCATGACTTCATCTTGCCGTTCTTGCCACTATGCGACCCACACTTGACTTCCCTTGCCACCGGGTCCCTGGAACCAAGCCTACTTGTCTTCTCCACACCTAGAGGCCTCATCAGCAATGACCTTTCGCGCTTGTTCTTCACCTAAACCAACACCAGTCAAGTCACAACCTGCACTTGCAATACATAGCTAAGAATCAGTCCACAACACATTATCAATCACTCATCACACCAGGAAGCGACCATCCACCGGTACTCGAACCACACATGACTCTCAACCAACATTGCAGCCAAAGATAATAGCCAAGGAGCTCGCCTTATCATAAGAAACATTGATAGGGACAAGATAGGATTTGTGAAAAATAACCACAAGTCCACAAGAGAGAGTGATGTTGTGTAGCACATCTTTCACGAAGGCCAGCTGATCATCATTGGCTTGCCGAATGAGAATGATATCACCAGCATACTAAATGATTGGTAATGGTTTCTCAGGCCTTTGAGGGAAAGTGAGGACCATGTGTGGTTCGAGGACCGGTGGATGGTCGCTTCCTTGTGTGATGAGTGATTGACAACGTTGTGTGGACTGATTCTTGGCTAAGTATTGCAGGTGCAGGTTGCGGCTTGACTGATGTTGGTGTAGGTGAAGAACAAGCGCGAAAGGTCGTCGCCGGTGGGGCCTCCAGGTGTGGAGAAGACAAGTAGGCTTCATTCGAGGGACCCGGTGGCCAGCGGGGTCAAGTGCGGGCCGCATGGTGGCATGAACAGCAAGATGAAGTCATGGACGGTTTCCTAGTTGAGCCTCAAAACCAAGGTCGAGCCGGGACTACGTGGGAGCCGAGTCATGAGTGGAGATTGGCAGAGGCTACACTGAGTTCGCGGGGTTTCCGGTGGTTCACCAGAAAACCACTGGGTTCCTTGGTTGATCCACAAAGCCAAGACCGAAGAACCGAAGATGGTGCTGCAGCAGTGCCAGACCGGTCTGACCGGTGGGTACCAGTCTGTCCGGTGAGGAGCACCGGTCTGACCGGTGTGCGACGACGCAATCCGGAATCTTCGAAGCGGAGGACACGCGTCGGGATCGCAAGGCTTGCGTCGAGACTAAGCAGGTTGCGGTCGCCGGGCATCCGTCCGATGGAGAGAGCTTCAAGTCTTCCAAAACCTCCCTTGATGGGCTTGTATCCCTAGTTGTTAGAGAAGGGTATTTTAGACTTTCGGTTGCCTCCATATAACCCAAGAGGTGAGAGGATGGCAGCCAACTCTTTTGAACCCTAGCTCATTTGTTTTCCTATTTTCCTTCCTATTTTCCTTAGGATTTCTATAGGACTAGCTTGAGAGCTTCATGGTGAGATCTTGTGAGAGGGTTGGATGATCGGGCGGCAAGCTAGACCTTGTATGAACCTTTGTTGCATGTATAGATGATTCGGCGTGGTTCCTCAAGGTTTGGATGTGTTGTTCCCGGTTGTTCTTGGTGATGATTTTTGGAGCCCTCTCTTGGTGATTTCTTTGGGTTGTCTTCGGGACCTTTCTCTTGGGGATTTGATGGGGGAAATTTGTGGGAACCCTTCGTGGTTCTTTGGGCATTGATTCCCCTCCCAAATCCGTGAGTAAATGGGCTCGATTTTGGGGTTTTCCGGGTTCTAGGGTTTGTGGTGCTCTTGGCGGGATGTCTTCGATTCCTCCTTTTTGGACGAGTTTTGGTGGGATTAAACTTGGCTATGGACTCCTCATGAGGTGTTTCTAATATTGCCAAAGTCTTGTTCAAGTCCGTGGAGCGATACGGGAGATCGAGGTTTGGATTTGGGGGAGTTGACCCGCGGGTGTTGTTTATCCCGAGCTGCCCAGGCTACACCGGTCTGATCGGTGCTCTTGACCGGTCTGACCGGTGCAACCCTCGGTGGGTTGTTGCTCTGGTGAACGTCTGGGTGTGTTCGATGTTGTCCTGTGTTGCTGCTGTTTCGGTTTTGGGTCAGTTTGGTGGTCGGTTGCCTATTTGGTGATTTGGGGGCTTTCAGGCTTGGACCGGTCTGACCGGTGTGTTACACCGGCCTAACCGGTGTGAAGCCACTTAGTGGAAGTTGCCAACTCTCACCAGCTGATATGCACACTCCAGCGTCATCGACCACTCCGACCACTTTGCCGACCTCTACATCAACACCTACAGGACCATTCACACGTAGCCGAGCTAAAAAGATACAACAAGAGGTGCACGCGCTACTTTGTGAACTTAAACTCAATTCTAATGATAACTTTATGCTACCTAAGTCTTGTATGTTGATACTTCTCAAGTACGTTGAAGAGAATCATCAAGACGAAGGTCACGAAGCTAGAATCGGCAAAGTTCTCGTCATTCAGCAAGGCCATTCGGCAATTTCCCAATCCATTCGGCAATCCATTCGGCAGTTTCCTGAAGCATAAGTTCGGGCATTAAACTGTACCAATCTACGAAGTTTCCCATAGCATGCTATACACCGTTGGAAAGATAATCGAGTTAGCTTTCCAACGCATCTAATCCCACGTCATTTGAAGAAACCTAGAAGAAGTTATGATCAAAACATTGAAGATTGCTCAGCAGTCAAACAGTCACACGGAAACAACTCAGAAGGTCATCTCGGGAGATCCTTTCACATTGGCGACGTAATTCAGTTTGTTTTCGTGTTTCCACCCACCTAGGAGGGTTGTTCCTAGTATAAATACCCCCCATATGTAAGCTAAAAACAACTTTTGATGAATTGAGATAATCCAAGTGATTTCGCAGCCGAGCTGCCTACTCACACCCTTGTTCTTCCTTGTTCTACTTGGGCTTGTGAAGAGATCTCTCTGAGGTCCACTAGTTCGTGCTCTGTGAGTTCCAGTACGGCTGCCTCACCTTGTGTGGATTAGCTCCGGTTGTGGTTCTGCGGTCGTTTGGAGATCGAGTCGAAGTCCTCGTGGTTTCGGTGTCTCTCTCCCCGTCGTTTGGGTCGCATCCAACCTTGGCTAGGTATAAAGCTAGTTATCCACTGATCCTCAGCAAGTTATGGTCTATTTCCAGTAAGTTATCATCCTCTTTCCGCTACCCCATCGTCGTTCTTCAAGTTCAAGACCTACTGCCGTGAAGATCGGGCCATCCTCGTTCTAACACCAGGTTAGGACCTATCATCTGGTATCAGAGCTTTCGTTGACACGGTAGGTCTTACCATCGTCATATATTTATCCCTTGATCATTTATCACATATATTTTGTTTTATCCTACAGTCCAGAGCCATAAAAATTACCTATAACCCTTTGGCGGTACTGTTTTTCCTTGTGTTTGTGTTCATCTAGTTGCTAGTCAGCATCATTTATATATATATTGCGTTGTTCATTTGTTTTTCTTTCGCATCCCTGTTAGTATTATAAAAAAAAGAGAGTTCTGAAAAAAAAAGAGAAAGTAAAGAGTCAAAAAAAAAAGAAAGAAGAAGAAAAGAGTTTGAAATGGAATCGTGTTGCTGTGTGTTGCTGAAATTTTTAGATTGCATATTTTTAGTGGTGTTCTTGATAGCAGCAATTCATATATTTTGAGCACATTATTTCACTTGGTTGACAGTACCGTAAGCCCTCCTTGTTTAGCCACCTATAGCTCCACTTCAAATCTGAAACCAGGACATCTCAAATCGTAATCCTTACGACCTCACTACCACCTCCGTGAAGCTGCCAACACTAGCACAATCGCAGTCCTTGAGGACAGGCAGAACTTGGGTAAGTAAGCGGTGAGTTTGAGTGTCTCCACAAATACTTCATATTCCACATATTTCTTGCTGCTCCTAACATGGCAGGGTCAGATTCTAGTGTTCATGGTGAGCACCATGAAGAGGATGAACGCCCAATTTCTCGGGCAGAGATGCGTCGCATGGCGGACTCACTTGTGGAGGCAATGGGAAGGATGTTCGATGCTCGCCTTCCAGCGGCAGGGGGACGTGGACCACGTCGTGATCAAGAAGACCATCATCGGGAGGAGTCCGGAGATGAGAATTCTGGTTTCGGCCATGGATTTGACCGGTTTGGTGATGGCCGAGGAGGACATGGTGGTGGTCGTCGTGCTGATTTCGATAATCAGCGTGGTGGTCACCGTGCTGACTTCCATAATCAGCGTGGCGGACGTCATGCACACGAACGTCGTGTGAGATTTGAAGACGAAGAGTTCGAAGATCATGAGGAAGGGTCTAATGATGAAAATCCCTTTGGTCGTGGTGGGAGATATGACCGGCGTCATCATCATCGACGTGCTGATTTTGAAGATAGGGGATTTCACCGCGGTCGCCGTCAATATAACGACCCCGATAATATTGCTCGTGTCAAGTTGAATATCCCTAAATTCACTGGAAAGGAGAATGCAGATGAGTTCCTTGAATGGGCTGAACAATGCGATCAGATTTTTAGGGTGCATAATTTATCTGATCAGCGCCGTGTTGATTTAGCCTCGTTGAGTTCTCTCGGATATGCTCGACTTGGTGGAATCAAGTGCAAGAGAATCAGCTTGAGTTGGGTCTTGGATACATCAATACTTGGGAAAGAATGAAGCAAGTAATGAGAAGGAGGTTTGTTCCGTCTAGCCATCGGCGTGATCTTCGAAAACCGATTGCAGATGTTGAAGCAAGGAAAGAGGACTGTTGATGAATATTTCAAGGAGATGGAGTTCTTTGCTTTGGTACGGATCGGAATCGGAGAAGATGCAGAGTCCAAAATGGCAAGATTTTTGGGAGGTCTTAATGAAGATATTGCTGGTTTTGTTGAGATGTTTCCGTATCGTACTTTGCAAGATCTAGTTGATCAAGCCATGCGTACGGAGAAGAAAATTCAGCAAGAGTCTCGGGGGAAATCTTATGGCAGTCAATCTATCGCTGCCCCATGGCGCAAGCAGCAGTCCGGCACTTCTTATGGCGGACACCGATCCCAAGGGACTTCGGCTAAACCTTCTACATCTCATGGTGCATCAAAGATGGCTGTTTCTAGCGCATCTTCACCTGCAAATCAGCAGCGACCTGTTGCCGGTTCAGCAGCCCCCAACTCATGCTTCAGCCGCTACATCATCTACCCGGCGGGGAAATTGTATGCCATAAGTGCCACGGGCGTGGCCATATTGCTGCTCAATGTCCTAGTAGGAGGACAATGTTGCTGAATGATAAAGGAGAATGGAAGTCTGAAAGTGATCCGGAAGATGAGGGTCCAAAATTTGATGAAGAAATTGAAGAAGAGGAGAATGAAATTCAGCCCGACGAAGGGGAACATAATTGTTTTATTTCTCTTCGTGTGCTTAGTGTCACTGCTGAGAAGGAAAATAATGGACAACGACACAATCTGTTCCACACCAGAGGCATGATGAAGGACAAGCTTTGCCGCATCATTGTTGATAATGGAAGTTGCAATAATATTGCTAGCCAAGAATTGGTGGACAGATTGGGGCTGAAATCAAGACGTCATTCCAGTCCATATAAGATGCAATGGCTGAATGATTGTGGTGCGCTGCGTGTCAGTCATGTGGTGAATGTTCCTTTCTCTGTTGGAAAGTATACAGATCATGTGGAGTGTGACGTGGTACCTATGCAAGCGTGCCAATTGCTGCTAGGAAGACCATGGTTATATGATCGAGATGTTCAGATTTTTGGAAGAACCAACAAGCTGTCTTTTGTGTACAAAGGAGAGCGAATTTCTTTGCTTCCTCTGACCCCGGAAGAAATATTGAAGGATGATCTCAAGAAGAAACAGCGAGAGAGTGAAAATCACCTTAGAGTGACCCACAAAAATGGTGAGGAAGAGTGTCCAAAGCCAAAGAAAAACCCACAGCCACAAAGAACCCAAAAACCCGGAAAAGAGGGTTTAGATGATGGTTAGGAAGGGGGACTTAAAAGAATTGAGTGAACCTAATGCTATGTTCTTTGTACTCATGTACAAGGACACCCTTCTTTCTACTAACACCTTACCTTCTACTTTGCCAAGTGTTGTTCTTGATGTGTTACAGGGCTTTGAGGATGTTTTTCCAGATGAGGTGCCACCAGGTTTTCCACCCAAGAGAGGGATCGAGCATCAAATTGACTTGGTTCCTAGTGTTTCACTCCCAAACCGAGTAGCCTACCGCACAAATCCTGAGGAGACAAAAGAAATTCAGAGGCAAGTGGAAGAATTGATTAAAAAAGGGTATGTACAGGAAAGTCTTTCACCTTGTGCTGTCCCTGTTTTATTAGTTCCTAAAAAGGATGGATCTTGGAGAATGTGTGTGGATTGCCGTGCTATTAATAACATTACAAAGAAGGTATAGGCATCCAATTCCAAGATTAGATGACATGCTCGATGAACTTAGTGGTGCTATCATTTTTACTAAGATTGATTTAAGAAGTGGATATCATCAAATTCGCATGAAAGATGGAGATGAGTGGAAAACTCGCTTTTAAAACAAAATTTGGTTTATATGAATGGTTAGTGATGCCCTTTGGTTTAACCAATGCACCAAGTACATTTATGAGATTGATGAATCATGTGCTTAGAGCTTTCATCGGCAAATTTGTTGTGGTCTATTTTGATGATATCTTGATTTACAGCAAGTCTCTTGAAGAACATGTTGAACATATTCAGTGCGTGCTTGCTGTCCTACGTGAGAAAAATTATATGCTAACCTTGAGAAGTGCACCTTTTGCACCGACAAGGTAGTTTTTCTTGGTTTTGTTGTCTCAGGTCAAGGAGTGGAGGTGGATGAAGAAAAGGTCAAGGCTGTACGAGACTGGACGCCTCCACAGAACGTGAGCCAAGTGCGAAGTTTCCTTGGACTCGCTGGTTTCTACCGGCGGTTTGTGAAGGATTTCAGCACTATTGCTGCTCCCATCAATGAGTTGACCAAGAAGGAAGTACAATTTAAGTGGGGAGATGTTCAACAGAAGGCATTTGAAGAATTAAAGATGAAGCTTACAACAGCCCCTGTCCTTGCACTCCCAGATTTCGGCAAAACATTTGAAATAGAATGTGATGCAAGTGGAGTTGGGATTGGAGGCGTGCTGATGCAAGAATGAAGGCCAATTGCATACTTCAGTGAAAAGCTAAGTGGTCCAACTCTTAATTATTCAGTTTATGACAAAGAATTATATGCCCTTGTTAGGAGTTTGGAAACTTGGCAGCACTATCTTTTTCCTAAAGTGTTTGTGATACATTCAGACCATGAATCTTTGAAACATCTTAAAGGACAATTAAAACTGAATAGGAGACATGCTAAATGGTGTGAATTTATTGAGTCATTTCCTTATGTTGTTAAATACAAGAAAGGAAAAGAAAATGTCGTAGCCGATGCCTTGTCACGACGCCATGTTTTGTTAAATCAACTTGATGCTAAAATTCTTGGATTATAAAGCATAAAAGAATTATACACAACTGATCCAAGTTTTGCTGAGCCATATTCCAAGTGTCATGATGGCAAAGGATGGGAAAAATATCATGTACAAGATGGATTTTTATTTCGAGCTAACAAGCTGTGCATTCCAGATTGCTCTGTTCGTCTTTTGCTTGTATAGGAAGCACATTCAGGAGGACTCATGGGTCATTTTGGAGCCAAGAAGACGGAGCAAGTGCTTGCTGACCATTTCTTTTGGCCAAAAATGAGAAGAGATGTGGAGAGGCATGTCCTTCGCTGCGAATCATGCCACAAAGCTAAGTCCCGTCTGAACCCTCACGGTTTATACACCCCTCTGCCTATTCCTAGTGCACCATGGGAGGATATTTCTATGGATTTTGTTCTTGGTTTACCTCGAACCAAAAAGGGAAGGGATTCAATTTTTGTTGTGGTTGATCGATTTAGCAAAATGGCACATTTTATTCCTTGCCACAAAAGTGATGATGCTTCGCATATTGCTGAATTATTTTTCGAGAAGTTGTGCGATTACATGGGGTGCCACGAACTATCGTTTCGATCGTGACACAAAATTTTTGAGTTACTTTTGGAAAACTTTATGGGGAAAACTTGGAACACGCTTGTTATTTTCCACTACATGTCACCCACAAACGGATGGACAACCGAAGTTGTAAATCGAACTTTGTCCATGTTGCCGAGAGCTGTTCTCAAAAAGAATTTGAAACTTTGGGAAGAAAGTTTGCCACATGTTGAGTTTGCCTACAATAGAGCCGTTCACTCAACCACTAAATTTTGTCCATTTGAAATTGTGTATGGTTACAAACCCACTCGCTCCCATAGATCTTTTGCCTTTGCTCGTGCGGAGAGCGAGTGAACTTTGATGCAAGCAAGCGAGCCGAGTTTGTGAAGAATCTCCATGATAGAGCTCGCACAAACATTGAGAAGATGACCAAACAGTATGAGAAGCAAGCCAACAAGGGAAGACGGAAGATGATCTTTGAAGAAGGTGATCTTGTTTGGGTGCATCTACGCAAAGACAGATTTCCTGAGCAACGCAAGAGCAAGCTGCAGCCCCGAGCTGATGGTCCTTTCAGAGTGCTTCGCAAGATCAACGACAACGCCTATGAGATCGATCTGCCAAGTACTTATGGAGTGAGTACCAGTTTCAATGTGTCCGATCTCTCTCCATTCTTTGGATTGGAACAGTCGAGGACGACTCTTTTTGAAGGGGGGAGGATGATATGCACACGCCAGCGTCATCGACCACTCCGACCACTTTGCCGACCTCTACATCAACACCTACAGGACCATTCACATGTAGCCGAGCTAAAAAGATACAACAAGAGGTGCACGTGCTACTTTGTGAACTTAAACTCAATTCTAATGATAACTTTATGCTACCTAAGTCTTGTATGTTGATACTTCTCACGTACGTTGAAGAGAATCATCAAGACGAAGGTCACGAAGCTAGAATCGGCAAAGTTCTCGTCATTCAGCAAGGCCATTCGGCAATTTCCCAATCCATTCGGCAATCCATTCGGCAGTTTCCTGAAGCATAAGTTCGGGCATTAAACTGTACCAATCTACGAAGTTTCCCATAGCATGCTATACACCGTTGGAAAGATAATCGAGTTAGCTTTCCAACGCATCTAGTCCCACGTCATTTGAAGAATCCTAGAAGAAGTTATGATCAAAACATTGAAGACTACTCAGCAGTCAAACAGTCACGCGGAAACAACTCAGAAGGTCATCTCGGGAGATCCTTTCACATTGGCGACGTAATTCAGTTTGTTTTCGTGTTTCCACCCACCTAGGAGGGTTGTTCCTAGTATAAATACCTCCCATATGTAAGCTAAAAACAACTTTTGATGAATTGAGATAATCCAAGTGATTTCGCAGCCGAGCTGCCTGAGTGCCTTACTCACACCCTTGTTCTTCCTTGTTCTACTTGGACTTGTGAAGAGATCTCTCTGAGGTCCACTAGTTCGTGCTCTGTGAGTTCCAGTACGGCTGCCTCACCTTGTGTGGATTAGCTCCGGTTGTGGTTCTGCGGTCGTTTGGAGATCGAGTCGAAGTCCTCGTGGTTTCGGTGTCTCTCTCCCCGTCGTTTGGGTCGCATCCAACCTTGGCTAGGTATTAAGCTAGTTATCCACTGATCGTCAGCAAGTTATCGTCTATTTCCAGTAAGTTATCATCCTCTTTCCGCTACCCCATCGTCGTTCTTCAAGTTCAAGACCTACTGCCGTGAAGATCGGGCCATCCTCGTTCTAACGCTAGGTTAGGACCTATCACCAGCAGGGACCGGTCTGACCGGTGGTGCTCACCGGTCTGACCGGTGTTGGTCTGTAAACTCGAGGTTTGGTGTTTCGCTGTGTTCTCGGGTCGGAAGGTTGTGTGTTGGTTCCTAGGTCCAGTGGCACTCCAGTGGCTGCGTGGGCTTGGCCAATTTGGGTAGTGAGTCGGAGACGTGTGTTGGAAGCCGTGTTCATCTTGTTGGAGTTTGCATCTCCTTCGAGAAGAATTTTTATCGGCTCCCATTCACTCCCCCCCTCTCTAGTTCGCCGTATCGGTCCTTCAAGTGGTATCAGAGCCGGTTCGGGTCTTTATTAGCTCTAACCAGTCTAAGATCCAAGGATGGCGTACCAGGAATGGGGTTCGGGTCCTCCACACTTCGATGGCAAGAACTACCAGATGTGGAGCAAGCGGATGGGTGTGTTTCTCCGCAGAAAGGGTCAGATCCTATGGGATGTCACGGTAGACACAGGCTATATCCAGCCGATGGACTTCCTCGCTCCAGGATCGAGGGACAGATTCCACGCCAACAATAAGGCGGTCGACTACTTGTTTCATGCTTTGTGTCAGCCTGAGTTCGATTGGGTGCACACCGAGCACTTGGCTTGTAGGATTTGGACGGTGCTGAAGGAGGCTCATGTTGGGAATGCCCAGGTTCAGGCACGGATGTATGCGACCTACCGGAGAGAGTACGAGAACTTCACTCATCTCCCCGGTGAGTCCATCGATGCCTTGTTTCAGAGGTTCACGGTGGTTGTGAACAACATGAGGGCCAATGTGGACGTGCTCCCGTACGATGATCATGATAGAGCGGTCAAGCTCTTACACTCTTTGGATCGTACGATTTGGGGCGGAAAGTTCGAGGCCATTGTGGAGTCAGAGAAGTATGACACTCTGACGATGAGCGAGCTGTTCTCGGAGCTCAAGTCGGCTGAGGTGGATAGGGGCATGACTGCCAAGCTCGAGGGACCGACTGATTCCCATAGTCCTGCCCTCGTTGGTGGCTCGAAAGGAAAGGCTAACATTAACCCATCCACCAGGATGTTCTCTTTGTCCTCTTTGATGTCCATGCCAGATGAGGAGTTCGACGTGTTTGGAGAGGACGAGCTGGCGCTCCTGACGAGGCAGTTCGAGAGGCTGCACGAGAACCGGGTGAACATGAGGAGGAACACGAGGACATGCTTCAAGTGTGGCAAGACTGGACACTATTTCGCCGAGTGTTCGAAGGTGAACAACCACGACAAGCACAAGTTCATGGACAGGAGGAAGAAGTCCAAGAAAAAGGATCATGAACATGGGAAGAAGGCTCGGTCTCGAGAGAAGATGAAGAGATCAAGCGACATCGAGTCCGATTCCGAGGACACGTCTTCAAGCTCAAGTGATGAAGACGAAGAGGATGACAAGAAGATGAAGAGATCAAGCGACATCGAGTCCGATTCCGAGGAAACGTCTTCAAGCTCAAGTGATGAAGACGAAGAGGATGACAAGAAGAAGAAGAAGACGAAGAAGAAGAAGAAGAAGAAGAAGAAGAAGAAGAAGAAGAAGAAGAAGAAGAAGAAGAAGAAGAAGAAGAAGAAGAATCTCGGCAAGTATCTCACGGCCTTTGTGTGACAGTCATAAGCCTCAAGGATGACTTCTGCGGCATGGCTCGCAGTTCGAGCAGCAAGAGAAGCCAAAAGGACGCCTCGGACTTGGATTCCGAGGATGAGGTATGTGATGAGCTCTCTTCTTTGCGCAAGGAGAATGAGGAGTTGGTTGACTTGCTTAATAATCGCGATCACATGCTTAGAGAGGATAAGAAGCTTAGGAAGGAGCTTAGATCTTTGCTCGAGGATGCTAGGACTAGAGTGGCTGAGCTAGAAACACAGGTTCTTGATAGCAAGCTTCAAATTGATTGTCTTAAGGCTAGCTCTGTTGTTTCTGATGAGAACAATTGTGCTGATTGCTCTGCTTTCCTGGCTGACTTGACTGATATTAGGGAGAAGTATGCCTCCAAGTGTGAGGAACTAGATGTGCTTAGGGTTGAGTTGGCTGAGCTACAATCTAGACCTACTTTGCTTGGTGCTTGCACTTCTTGCCCTAGTTTGCATGAGAAAATTGTTGAGCTCCATTCTCGCATTGTTTCACTTGAGGCTGATTTGAAAGTGCCTATTCCTACTTCTTGCTCTAGATGTGAGTTGCATGCTATGAAGAATTTGGATCTTGGAAAATGTGTTGGTCGCTTGCAAGATGAGAATGATAAGTTGCGTGAAACGCTGAGTTGGTTGTCGAGTCAAGAACCTCAGCTTGGTATGATGATTGCTAGCTGTAAGCGCTTTGATGGTTGGGCTTTGGGATTGGATAAGGTTGGTGAGGGCAATGGTGAGAGAGAAAGGAAATTTGGGAATTTTTCAGTTCCACCACAACCCACACCCAAAGACAAGTTTGCATCCAAGCCAAACCAACCGAGAGAAAAACTGAGTGAGAAGGCAAGTGAAAAGCCTAGCGAGAAACCAAGTGAGAAGCCTTGTGAAGAGCCTCACCCCAAGCCTAAGCCCAGATCAATCCGTTTCCATTGTGAGTTTTGTGGAAAGGATGGTCACAAGAGAGCGTTTTGCTTCAAGAGGAAGTGTGAGGAGAGAATGGCGAAGGAGTGGGCTAACAAGGACAAGTACCACCCTTCCGATGGTGTACTTGAGCCTCGTGTGCAGTTGCCTAGGGCCAAGGCGAGTGTGAGAACAGTTCGGGCTTGGGGAGAGCCGAAGGCTGTTGGAGGTGTTGCTGCCCAGGCTACACCGGTCAGATCGGTGAGGGGCACCGGTCGACGAGTGCGGGCTGGACGGGCGGCGAGCTTGGGTTTCGTGCTCGTACAGGTGCGAGGGTCGTTTCTGGAGGTCGTGGTTCTGGTGGTTGGGCCGAAGAGCTTGCAGGAGGTCAGTTTGCTAGGCATTCTCCTCCTCGTGCTCAATACGGGGATGGGAGGATCCGAAGTTTTGAGAAGGAGAGGAGGGACAGTCCATGGGTTTTCTTTCGTGGTTTTGGTCCTCCTCCAGGTAGAGAGGTTTGGTTACCTCATGGTGGTTACCGTGGTGGTGTTCGTGGAGGTAGCTTTGGTAGGAAAGATGGTTTGGTTTGTACTAATCCCACTTCGACCAAATGGCTAGGCAATGGTTTCACACATTTGGAACTAACCCCAGTGTTGAGTCGTTTGCTCGCTCTCGCTCTTGGTTTTGAGTTGCAGGTGTATGGCCTGGAGAACATTTGGTTGATATCGGGGGTGGTTCTTCGGCTTCATATTCCGGTGGTGACATGTAGGTGCATCACTTTCGGGGATGGTGGACAAGGATGAGTGAATTGTGAAGAAATGATAAAGGTAAGTGTATTTGTGACCTTCGAGTGTGTGGCCTTGGTCAAGCCACTTGGTTTGTTTTGCTCCTTCTCTATCTCATGTGTGTAGGGTGAGCTTTGTATGCTCTTTGGCCCTAGTGCTTGTGTTTAGGGGGAGCTTGTGAGTTTTGTGATCCTTTGCTCTTTTGCCGGTGGTGTCGAGCCCTTTTTGCCTCTCCTCGAGGAGCCGGTGGTTTGTGAGTTTTGTGTGGGAGCTCCTTTGTAGCATATGTATAGCTTTCCTTTGTGCATTTTCTACATTTGGCATGGCATATGTAACATGATGTATAGGCATCCTTGTATCTTAGATTGCATGCATTTTGTATCATATGCATTGGTTAGGAAAAGCTTCTCTCATATACATTGTTCACCATGAAATGAGATATATGTCTTTGTGAGCTTGTTTGATATGCTATGGTTAGTTTGGCCTAGCTCTTGATGATCTCGATGAATAATCCATGGTTGATAGCTATGTTTTTGAAAATGTCACATGTATGCTCTCTCATGTGTAAATTCCTTTATATGATCTTGACATGTTTTAGTGGCTTGGCTATGCTTAATTTGTGGTTGGATAGCTAGTTTGTTGATCATATGGGGCCAAAGTCTCATTTGCCATCATGAATGTTTAGCCCTCTTGCTTCATCTTGTGGAGGGGCATAAGTTCTTTTTTGTCGCAAAGACATTTCATGTACCAATTATGAATCTGAAAATGAAATGAAAAATGCTTGGAAAATATGCTCCCATGTCATCTGTGCTGAATTTAATTTGTTTTGGGTGCTAAACCGTTGCATGATGCCTACCAATGAGAAGTCTCATACATAGAAGTAGGCACAGGTCTCGGTGGCTTTGACATGACATGAGGTGCTTGTGGGTGTTTGTGATGGTCTTATGATTAGAATGGCTGTCCTAGCATGAAGTTTGTGTGCCTTTGCCATTTAGATTTGTTTTGATCATGTTTAGAATTTGCTCATGAGAGGCAAGTTTTTCGCAAAATTGCCCATATCCATCTTAGCTTCGTCCAGTGGTTGTGAACCTTGGTGATCATGTAGTTGAGATCGATACGAAGCCGTAGAGTATCTAACTTGCTCATTTGGACATGTGTAGCATTCTTTGTTGAATTTTGTCTATTTGAGAAGCTCTAGGTTGAAAGTTTTGCATTTTTGGCTTGATTCATGCATTGCCAACAAGGGGGAGAAGTTTGAGTTTGAAATGGCTTGCTGGACGCATTTAGAAGGTTTTCAGGTGCTTTCGAGCCATTTCTGGGCTCTGTTGTGCACCGGTCTGACCGGTGAGGAGCACCGGTCTGACCGGTGTGAGTGCTGATCCTGTGCACATCTTAGGCACCGGTCCGACCGGTGGTGATGACCGGTCTGACCGGTGTGAGCTGAAGTTGCTGCAGCTGCCCTGTTTTCAGCGGGTTTGCATGCATTCGTCAAGGGGGAGGTGCATTGGTTCAAGGGGAGCTTGCATGTGGGCAGGGGGAGCTCTTTCTGGTTTTTCGAGCTTTGTTTCGGTGGTTTGCGCTCTTTGCTCGAGCTTTGCTTTGTCTCGAATGTGTCGAGCCGTTGCCCTTGCCTAAGGGGTCCGAGACTTGTCTTCTTCAAGTGATCTTGCTCTTTGCATTTGTTTGGCTTTCGATCACATGTTGGAGTTTCTTGTTGTTCGTTTCTTTTCTTTTTCTTTTCTCTCTTGTTACTTTCGTGTGGGTGTTGTCAATGCACTCATCAAGGGGGAGATTGAGGACCATGTGTGGTTCGAGGACCGGTGGATGGTCGCTTCCTTGTGTGATGAGTGATTGACAACGTTGTGTGAACTGATTCTTGGCTAAGTATTGCAGGTGCAGGTTGCGGCTTGACCGGTGTTGGTGCGGGTGAAGAACAAGCGCGAAAGGTCGTCGCCGGTGAGGCCTCCAGGTGTGGAGAAGACAAGTAGGCTTCGTTCGAGGGACCCGGTGGCCAGCGGGGTCAAGTGCGGGCCGCATGGTGGCATGAACAGCAAGATGAAGTCATGGACGGTTTCCTGGTTGAGCCTCAAAACCAAGGTCGAGCCGGGGCTACGTGGGAGCCGAGTCATGAGTGGAGATTGGCGGAGGCTACACCCAGTTCGCGGGGTTTCTGTTGGTTCACCAGAAAACCACTGGGTTCCTTGGTTGATCCACAAAGCCAAAACCGAAGAACGAAGACGATGCTGCAGCAGTGCCAGACCGGTCTGATCGGTGGGTCTGACCGGTCTGACCGGTGTGCGACGACGCAGTCCGGAATCCTTGAAGCGGAGGACACGCGTCGGGATCGCAAGGTTTGCGTCGAGACTAAGCAGGTTGCGGTCGCCGGGCATCCGTCCAATGGAGAGAGCTTCAAGTCTTCCAAAACCACCCTTGAGGGGCTTGTATCCCTAGTTGTTAGAGAAGGGTATTTTAGACTTTCGGTTGCCTCCATATAACCCAAGAGGTGAGAGGATGGCAGTCAACCCTTTTGAACCCTAGCTCATTTGTTTTCCTATTTTCCTTTCTATTTTCCTTAGGATTTCTATAGGACTAGCTTGAGAGCTTCATGGTGAGATCTTGTGAGAGGGTTGGATGATCGGACGGCAAGCTAGACCTTGTATGAACTTTTGTTGCATGTATAGATGATTCGGCGTGGTTCCTCAAGGTTTGGATGTGTTGTTCCCGGTTGTTCTTGGTGATGATTTTCGGAGCCCTCTCTTGGTGATTTCTTTGGGTTGTCTTCGGGACCTTTCTCTTGGGGATTTGATGGGGGAAATTTGTGGGAACCCTTCGTGGTTCTTTGGGCAGTGATTCCCCTCCCAAATCCGTGAGTAAAGGGGCTCGATTTTGGGGTTTTCCGGGTTCTAGGGTTTGTGGTGCTCTTGGCGGGATTTCTTCGATTCCTCCTTTTTGGACGAGTTTTGGTGGGATTAAACTTGGCTATGGACTCCTCATGAGGTGTTTCTAATATCCCCAAAATCTTGTTCAAGTCTGTGGAGCGATTCGGGAGATCGAGGTTTGGATTTGGGGGAGTTGACCCGCGGGTGCTGTTTATCCGGAGCTGCCCAAGCTACACCGGTCTGATCGGTGCTCTTGACCGGTCTGACCGGTGCAACCCTCGGTGGGTTTTTGCTCGGGTGAACGTGTGGGTGTGTTCGTTGTTGTCCCGTGTTGCTGGTGTTTCAGTTTTGGGTCAGTTTGGTGGTCGGTTGGCCTGTTTGGTGATTTGGGGGCTTTCAGGCTTGGACCGGTCTGACCGGTGTGTTACACCAGCCTGACCGGTGTGAAGCCACTTAGTGGAATTTGCCAACTCTCACCAGCAGGGACCGGTCTGACCGGTGGTGCTCCCGGTCTGACCAGTGTTGGTCTGTAGACTTTTTGGTTTGGTGTTCCACTGCGTTCTCGGGTCGGAAGGTTGTGTGTTGGTTCCTAGGTCCAGTGGCACTCCAGTGGCTGCGTGGGCTTGGCCAATTTGGGTAGTGAGTCGGAGACGTGTGTTGGAAGCCGTGTTCATCTTGTTGGAGTTTGCATCTCCTTCGAGAAGAATTTTTATTGGCTCCCATTCACTCCCCCCTTCTCTGGTTCGCCGTATCGGTCCTTCAGAAAGGAGGCTGAAAATCACCACGTATGTACCCACTGTTGATGACACATTGAAGCAGGTGAGTAACAACTGCAAATAAAAGAGGGGAAATAGGGTCACCCTGCCTAACACCTCTTTTACAGTTGATTTCCTTCACTGCAGTTCCATTAAGAAGCACTGAAGAGGTAGCAGTGGACAACAGATCCTCAATCCATTACAACCATATAGTTCTTGATATTAATTTGATAGCTTTCGAATATCTAAATGTATAAGATTTAGTAATATTGTTTTGTTCATGTACCATAAAAGTAAATTTTATTTTTTGAAACTCATTTAAATGAATTATTCTTGTTCTCAATTGTCACACCTGATTTTCCGAAGAAAACCAAATGCATCTCATATGTGCGCCAGGATCATGTTTACGCACATATGATAGACGTCATGAGTGAAATATCAATAAATAGCAATAAAACGTACAAGAGTTAAACCATTACATTATCTCTTTATTACACTCAGACGATAGACTCGAAGGTCTTTACAACGATCAAACGATAACTATGAAGATGCAACTCCATCTTCATCTTCCACAGGCATCTGACTGGGGCACGCGAGCCTCAAAACTCTTCGTGGCTGCTGAAGTACTCTCCTCCAGTGTTCTCCTCTGAACGGCGGGTAAGCAAGGGTGAGCACACTTATGGTTGGAGCTCAGCAAGTGGGGGAAAGATGCAAGGCCATGAAGGACAGGCTAAGAGTTTTGATGCGGTTAGCATTTTAATGTTAGTCAAATTTTATTAGCAAGCACCTAATTACTAGATGTAAGTTTATACCAACCCACTTAAGCATTTAGGAAAGCATCTCCTCTCAAAAACCCACAAGAAACCACGATTTAATTCCATCTTTATGTTTGATTATCATGTGAGGGTCCAGGCCGCTCTTGACCGTGAGCACGGCTGTTATAACAGTTTTACACTCTGCAGAGGTTGTACACTTTCACCACAAGTCGCGTAAAAGTTCCGAAGAACTTTGAACCCAACCATGCTGTGCAAAAGTAGGCACAATACCACACTTCCGAGGTGTGGTTGCATAGGGACGCTACGAGGCCTTTACAAAGAGTCCTCCTATGTGTATTAGTCCATAGTAGCACGCCTAGAGGCTATCTTTCGTACCCTCTCTCTACCCTCAGATCAGTTAAGCCTAGAAGAGCACTTCCGTTCCAAAACCTGTCCAGAGTAGAAGAGTCATAAAAGCATTCCTCCGTACCCCAAGCTACTAAGGCTAATAGCCACACAAGACTTCCCTAATTAATTAGCCAAGACAGAGCCATATGTCTTGTGGTTGCACTGTTTTTCTGGGTGGTTCTCCCTGTTCCGATTAAAATTTATATGATGTTGTTATTAACCATAGGCACACTCACATATAATTATATCACCCAATATTATGATCAACATTCATCACATTGCAAAAGATTGATTTAAACCAACCCAAGGTATAGCAACTAAGCATTTCTACCCAAAACATTTATTTAAAAGGGCTGTCCAAGGTAATGAGGGTAAAAGTCTAGTCATGTCCATAAAAAAGGTGATTTCTCATCAAGTTTATGCATTGCAACATTTAAATGTAAACTTAGTTATCATGCAAGTTGTGTGGAACAAAATAGAATATGCAGGGGGAGAAGTCCACTTGCCTTCCTTGCTTAAACACTGGGGTTCTTCTTCTTCAAACACTTGCTCTTGATCCACTCCTACTGGCTGCACACTTGAAACCGGCACGATGTCTACGAGCACACAAGAAAACATACAATAAATAAAACAATAGACCAAGCATGAAAAGCTTAAAGAGAAGACAAGGGTTGGCTCTAGGAACGCGAACACAAAAGCACTAGGAACTATCGGAAGATTTGGATGATCACAGACAAGAGCTAGTTATGTGCATGGTATCTTTTAGTGAAGTAAAATCATGTGTATAGGTTATTTCAAAGAAATACCCTATTTATAATTAAGCAAGTTATATTTGTATTTAAAAGACGATGTAAAACTAGTTCAATTTTATTTATAAATATTCAAGTTTAACTTATACAAATTAAATATTTAATTTAAAAGAAGCATGTAAAAGCATCTAGGCGCTTTTCTTTGTATTTCGAGTTATTCTAATCAAATTACAACTTAAAAACACATTTATATTCATATTAATCAAATTTACAATTTAATTAAGAAAAATCGAGATAAACCTATATTGCTTTTATATAGGAAGCATATTGCATAAGCATTACTCAAATTAAGTTTTGATTACAAAAACCGAGGTACACATCTAATTAGCTTTTAATTATAAGAAATATTTAACTAGTATTAAGCATATTAACTTTCTTATCAAAACACGTGTTGAACGCTAATTAGATTTTAATTATAAAAGCATGCATAATAAGATTTAAGCATATTTAACATTTAAATAAATTATAAAACAAGGAACATGTACAACATTGGTCCTATCACGTAGTTTTAGTTGATATGAGCCTAACGCAACTTGAAACGGTGGAAACGGAGCTAAAACGCACAAGATACGGCCAAAACAAGGTTCCAAAACTGACGGGCTTGAAAAGACGGTCACATGGACACCAAGAACGCTTAAAACGGAGCTAGGACGGAAAAGATATGGCTAAAACAAGGTTCAGGGGCTTTTCTGTGAAGAAACAGGAGTTCCAGGGGCTTAACTGCAAGAAACCAGGGGCTAAAACATGATTACACATATAAACCGAAGGTTTATAGTGTAAAAGACCAAGAATGGACCTCTAATGGGAAGAACTAAGAAGGTCAGGGGCTTAAACGTTGAAAATAGGATCTAACTGAAAGGATTTCTATAGGTGGAAGGGCATGGTTGTGAATTCCAGAAACTGGAGGTCCTTTTTTGCAAAACTTCCAAGGCAACCGGTGGAAAGGCTGAGGGTGTGCCACGTGGCGAGCTGTGATTGGCCGGGCTGACGCGATGCTGACGCCATGCTGACGCAAAGCTGTGGACCGGCGCATGTGGGCCTGGTCCACCGGTCCACGGTGGACCGATCTAAGGGTTTCGCCCCCCTTTAGATCTGGGCCGTCCGCGCCCATCGGACGGCCCCGGTCGCACGCAGGCGATGTGCGGCGGCAGACGATCGCGCGCGGCGGCGCCGGCGGACAGTGCGACGGTGGCTCGCTGGAGACCTCGCCGGAGATGCGTTCTCGAGCTAGGGGCCACGGTTTGGGATGCGGCTGGGCTCTACGCAAAGCTAGGAAAATGGCGAACCCAACCAGGGCTACAGAGAGGTGGCTCGGGTGACGTATGAGGGCCTCCACGGCCGGTGGCGGACGGCCAACTCCGGCGAGCGCAGAGCGGCGTGGACGGCGTGGAATGCGCGGAATAAAAAGGGGAATGGGGCTCTTCACCTCGGTGAGGTGAAGCAAACGGCGACTGGGAGGCACGGCGGGGCGGATTGACGGAGGAGATCGAGGCGGCGGCCGGAGCTTGAAGACGGCGGTGGCGGTGGATGCTCCAGTCCGGCGGCTAGGTCCAGCGGGGAAAGGAGAAAGGTTCCGGGCACGGGATCTTCGAGATGACGACGCATTCGGCGGGTGAAGATGAAGAAAGCCCAGAGAAGGACTTCACCGGCGACGAGGAGTTTCGGCGGCCAACATTGGCCGGCGACCGGAAACCTCTGGTGGCGGCGCTTGCACGAGATGGAGGGGTGCGGGGCACAAGCGAATGCGGAAAAGGAGGCGCTCAGGGCTCGAACTCGGTCTATATAGAGAAGAGAGGGAGGGGAAACGAGCGGCGGCCGGGGTGGAGATTGCCAAAGATGGCCATGGCACCGGCGGCTTCAATTTGAATTCAATGGGTGCCTTGAAGGGGGGAAACGAAAGGAAATTAAGGAGAGAGGCGGCTCTGGTGCTTCGGTGTGTATTCAAGAGGGGGATTGATGGCGGGGGCGCGAGGGAAGGCGGGGAAACGGTCGGGTGGGCGCGACTGGCTGGGATGCAGGAGGAGCTAATGTGTGGGCCCTACCTGTCGGTGACCACGTGAGGGAGAGGGAGGGGAGCGGGCGCTGGCGGGACTGTTGGGCCGAAAGCAGGGAGCTGGGCCGCGGCGGGAAGGAAGGGGAGAAGAGGATGGTGGGCTGCGCGGGTTTCTGGGCCAAGCTGGGCCAGCGGAGATAAACGGGCCGGAAGAGAGCAGGGGAGAGAGGGGTTGGGAAGGTTTTCTCTTTTTTAAAAAAACCTTTTCAAACTCACATTTCAAACTTTGGAAATTGAACTCTTTTCAAAACACTCCAAGATTTTCAGAACATTTTTAAGAGCTTTTAAAACTTCACACAAACAAATAATAAAATCATGCATTCAAATCATGATGCACAAACACTTATTGCTTCTAAATTATTAAAATGATATTTAATTATTTTAAAGGCCAAATTTATTTGATAATTTATTTAATCCTTAGAAAATATAATCTAAAACACCTTGTTGCTTACATTAATATGGTGATGGAATTTTAGGGTGTTACAAATCTACCCCCCTTAAAAAGAATCTCGTCCCGAGATTCGGAGAGATTGAAAAGAACTAAGGGTATTATTCTGAGTCCATCTTGTACACTGAGTTCTTCCAACAGGCATAGCTCCTTCACCTACTTTCCTTTATCTAGATTTACTTTTCCTTCTTCTTTGGATGGGGCAGTAGCGACAACCTCAATCCTATCTCCTTAGTTATGAGTACTGACTTCTTAGCACACAAAATTTATTCCATCACATTCGCCTAACCAATCCATTCCAAGTATAAAATCTATTCCACTTGATGTAAGAACTACTATATCAGCTTGAAAATTCATTCCCCTGATTTTAAGATTGACTCGTGGGCATACATAAGTGGATTTCATTTCAACGTTCGGGCAACTAATCAGCAAATGTGTCTTCATAGAACTCATAGGTGTATCATGCTTTGCCACGAATTGTTCAGTAACGAAAGAATGTGATGCTCCAGAATCAAATAAAACTATTGCAGGCACAGATTTGACAGGAAACGTATCCAGCACAATACCAGGAGCGTCTTGAACTTGTTCAGCTGTCACGTGGTTCAATCTGCCACACACGTAATTCCGTTGACCCTTATTGATCTGAGAATTTGCATTTCCATGGTGTATCTGAGATGTTGGTTGTCCGAACCTTTGACCATTGTCTTTCTGGGGAGTCTAGATGGTGTATATCATTCCAATTCTCCACAATTGAAACAACCATTAGAGTGACTTGAGAGTCGTTTCTCATTAGGGCACCGAAGCGATCTCGATGATGATTTGGAACATGTGGTGTTTGTTGGCTGAAATGTTGGAACTGCTGGGTTGAACGCTGCAATTGAGAATTTTGCAAATAATTTCCACTTGATCCACCAGAACTAAACTGAGGACCCTGTGATGAGTTGAAGCGGGAACATATATTGCTGATTGTCCATGTGTTTGGAACTTGCACTTCTGTTCACCAAGTTCCACAAGTTTGTTCTCTAGACCTATGTTTTGATTAGTAATGTTGCAAAGTCCGAGAAGCTGTGACTCTGTAGTTGATAGTTGAGTGGCTCTATCAGATCATCCAGGAAGCGTTCTTGCCTCTTTGGGTCAGTATTAACTTCATCTGATACATAGCAGGACAACTGAGTAAACTTATCCAGATACTTGTTAACCGGCATACTGCCTTACTTTAGAGTGAGGAACTCCTTTTGCTAAAGCTTGATCACACCAGGGAGAATGTGGTGCGCGCTAAAACTATCCCTGAATTCCGGCCATGTGATGGTGTTAGGTGCAGCATGTGCGACAGTGTACGCATTCCACCATTCGGCTGCTAATTCTTCCAAACAGCCTGCTGTATACAGAACCATTCTCTCGATCAGTGCACTGTGTCATCTCCAACTTCTTGGTGACAATCTTTAATCAATTATCTGCATCCAATGGATCGGTTGAGTGGGAGTATGTGGGAGGATGGTGACTCATGAATTCCTTATGGTTGTCCACCGGTGTTGGTGGTGCTGACTTCGCTGAGCTTGAATATTTGATTAGTGGCAGACAGGTTTTGGATTAGCTGCATGTGAGCGGCAAGAGATTGTTGCGTTACTGGACCCATTGCTGGGTTGGGGGTGGGGGTGATGCTTGAGTCTGCTGATTAGCAATATGAGCACAGACAACAGATAGAATGTCTTGACCTTCTCCTGACCTGATGCTTAACATCTGATTATTGGAGAAAGATATTTCAGATAGGAATAGTGAACTAATGCATGGTGAGATGAACTCAAAAATATAAAACAACATGAACTTCCAATTTAAGACAAATTATCGTCTCGAGATTCACAAAGACTAGCATGATACAAGAGTTCGGGTGTTTAGCATCCAACACTGCTTATCTTGCTTCCATATAATTCGTTTTACACAAGCTCAATATACATAATTATTTATTCTTCACAACTCACTTTATAAATAAAACACCTCATGACATATTCAATCTAAATTCATCTGTAATTGTCCATTCCTTTTCTCAAATCTGTTGATTTGCCTTCGTAGGATTTTTCTTCTTTTCTTGATAAAGTGATTTGAATAGAGCTGGATCGACTCCATGATTGTTTCTTTTCCTAAGCTTAGTCATCTCGAGTCATACTTCGGGTCCTCATACACAACTTTTAATATTCTTCTCCATTTGATCCAAAGGCTTCTTGGGTATTGATTTGCTTATTCTGTCTCCGCTGAGCTTTCTTCTCATATCGGTCAGTACGTTTCTTTGGACACCTGCTAATAAAATGTCCATGATCTTTGCAGTAGAAACAATCTCCACTTTCTTTAATGTTTTGATGATTGCGTGGTGGATCTTCATACTCATGTTCTGATCCTTGAGTCAAATGGTAAAGATGTGAACTGTTATCACGTTGCTCTAGAAAATTCCTTTTCCTTTTCTTACTTATGATTTCCTGTAGTTTGCTTTCTAACTCAATAGCTTTGTTGATGACATCTTGCAGACTGGAATATTCATGTAAGCTTAGTATACTCTGAAGGTCTTCATTCAACCCTTTGAGGAAATGTTCTCGTTTCTTTTTATCACTTTTAGACGATCTTGGTGCGTACATAGATAACTGAATAAATTTATCCCTATACTCATTCACTGTCATTTTCCCTTGCTTCAAGTTAAGGAACTCATTCCTTTTGAGCTTCATTGTACTTATAGGAATAAAGTGTGTTATAAAGTTGTCCTTGAATTCTTTCCAAACAATACTTTGTGGTTGCTCATGTTCGTAGATGTAAGAATCCCACCATTTTGAGGCTTCTCCTACAAGTTGTCCTGATGCAAACAAAACTTTCTCTCTATTGTTGCATTGCACCAAGTCTAGCTTCTGTTCAATTGTTGTGATCCATTCATCAGCTTCTAGGTGATCCATAGTGTTAGAGAAACTAGGTGGCTCAGTATTCCAGGACTTTGTATGTGTATCCTCCGGGTTTGGATATGGTGATACATATTGATCATATCCAAGGTTGTAATTGCTATCATTGCTCTTGTTTTGGTTGCCTTTTTCCATCTGGTTAGTGGACAAAGATCAAGATCAGAAGAGATCAAGGATAAATAAATTAAAAAGTGGTAGAATTCTTGATATCATATCCATTTTTTTCTTGGTTGTTGATGTTGGTGTTGCTTCTAGACTTTGATCTTCTGACATCCTCCATCCAACTCGAATGGCAGATAAGGATAACCCAGATTTGAACCCAATCTATCTCTATTAAGCTAACAATTTATTTCTTGTTGCATTTGTGGCCATCACTCCACAATACAACTCACTCAATCAAAACTCCAAATCAAACATGTGTTCAAACAACAAACATCAACACAACGTTCGTCCTCACAGAAACGTTTCTATCGAAGTTGATAAGGGGTAGGCAATCTAAGAACTTATATCAGAAAACCTCGGTGGTGAAGATTCAGTTGATAGCACAAGAAACGAACTCAGAATAGATCAAAACAAAACGATGCGTTTTAACAAGAAGACAAGATTAAATTAGATTTTATATGTAAAATAAGTCAATTTTGAAGGATGACAGGCTTTCTAGAACATGAATCCTTACTTTTCGACCATTTCTAACTTAAGGTTGCGTCCTACAGTCATCACTGCTCTGATACCACTCTGTCACACCTGATTTTCCGAAGAAAACCAAATGCATCTCATATGTGCGCCAGGATCAAGTTTACGCACATATGATAGACGTCATGAGTGAAATATCAATAAACAGCAATAAAACGTACAAGAGTTAAACCATTACATTATCTCTTTATTACACTCAGACGATAGACTCGAAGGTCTTTACAACGATCAAACGATAACTATGAAGATGCAACTCCATCTTCATCTTCCACAGGCATCTGACTGGGGGCACGTGAGCCTCAAAACTCTTCGTAGCCGCTGAAGTACTCTCCTCCAGTGTTCTCCTCTGAACAGCGGGTAAGAAAGGGAGAGCACACTTATGGTTGGAGCTCAGCAAGTGGGGGAAAGATGCAAGGCCATCAAGGACAGGCTAAGAGTTTTGATGCGGTTAGCATTTTAATGTTGGTCAAATTTTATTAGCAAGCACCTAATTACTAGATGTAAGTTTATACCAACCCACTTAAGCATTTAGGAAAGCATCTCCTCTCAAAACCCACAAGAAACCATGATTTAATTCCATCTTTATGTTTGATTATCATGTGAGGGTCCAGGCCGCTCTTGACCGTGAGCACGGCTGTTATAACAGTTTTATACTCTGCAGAGGTTGTACACTTTCACCACAAGTCGCGTAAAAGTTCCGAAGAACTTTGAACCCAACCATGCTGTGCAAAAGTAGGCACAATACCACACTTCCAAGGTGTGGTTGCATAGGGACGCTACGAGGCCTTTACAAAGAGTCCTCCTATGTGTATTAGTCCATAGTGGCACGCCTAGAGGCTATCTTTCGTACCCTCTCTCTCCCCTCAGACCAGGTAAGCCTATAAGAGCACTTCCGTTCCAAATCCTGTCCAGAGTAGAAGAGTCATAAAAGCATTCCTCCATACCCCAAGCTACTAAGGCTAATAGCCACACAAGACTTCCCTAATTAATTAGCCAAGACAGAGCCATATGTCTTGTGGTTGCACTGTTTTCCTGGGCGGTTCTCCATGTTCCAATTAAATCTTATATGATCTTGTTATTAACCATAGGCACACACACATATAATTATATCACCAAAGATTATGATCAACATTCATCACATTGCAAAAGATTCATTTAAACCAACCCAAGGTATAGCAACTAAGCATTTCTACCCAAAACATTTATTTAAAAGGGTTGTCCAAGTTAATGAGGGTAAAAGTCTAGTCATGTCCTTAAAAAAGGTGATTTCCCATCAAATTTATGCATAGCAACATTTAAATGTAAACTTAGTTATCATGCAAGTTGTGTGGGACAAAATAGAATATGCAGGGGGAGAAGTCCACTTGCCTTCCTTGCTTAAACACTGGGGTTCTTCTTCTTCAAACACTTGCTCTTGATCCACTCCTACTGCCTGCTCACTTGAAATCGGCACGATGTCTACGAGCACACAAGAAAACATACAATAAATAAAACAATACACCAAGTATGAAAAGCTTAAAGAGAAGACAAGGGTTGGCTCTAGGAACGCGAACACAAAAGCACTAGGAACTATCGGAAGATTTGGATGATCACAAACAAGAGCTAGTTATGTGCTTGGTATCTTTTAGTTAAGTAAAATTATGTGTATAGGTTATTTCAGAGAAATACCCTACTTATAATTAAGCAAGTTATATTTGTATTTAAAAGACGATGTAAACTAGTTCAATTTTATTTATAAATATTCAAGTTTAACTTATACAAATTAAACATTTAATTTAAAAGAAGCATGTAAAAGCATCTAGGCGCTTATCTTTGTATTTCGAGTTATTCTAATTAAATTACAACTTAGAAACACATTTATATTCATTTTAATCAAATTAGCAATTTAATTAAGAAAACTCGAGATAAACCTATATTGCTTTTATATAGGAAGCATATTGCATAAGCATTACTCAAATTAAGTTTTGATTACAAAAACCGAGGTACACATCTAATTAGCTTTTAATTACAAGAAATATTTAACTAGTATTAAGCATATTAACTTTCTTATGAAAACACGTGTTGAACGCTAATTATATTTTAATTAGAAAAGCATGCATAATAATATTTAATCATATTTAACATTTAAATAAATTATAAAACAAGGAACATGTACAACATTGGTCCTATCACGTAGTTTTTAGTTGATATGAGCCTAACACAACTTGAAATGGTGGAAACGGAGCTAAAACGCACAAGATACGGCCAAAACAAGGTTCCAAATCTGACGGGCTTGAAAAGACGGTCGCGTGGACACCAAGAACGCTTAAAACGGAGCTAGGACGGAAAAGATATGGCTAAAACAAGGTTCAGGGGCTTTTCTGTGAAGAAATAGGAGTTCCAGGGGCTTAACTGCAAGAAACCAGGGGCTAAAACATGATTACACATATAAACCGAAGGTTTATAGTGTAAAAGACCAAGAATGGACCTCTGATGGGAAGAACTAAGAAGGTCAGGGGCTTAAACGTTGAAAACAGGATCTAACTGAAAGGATTTCTATAGGTGGAAGGGCATGGTTGTGAATTCCAGAAACTGGAGGTCCTTTTTGCAAAACTGCCAAGGCAGCCGGTGGAAAGGCTGAGGGTGTGCCACGTGGCGAGCTGTGATTGGCCGGGCTGACGCGATGCTGACGCCATGCTGACGCAAAGCTGTGGACCGGCGCATGTGGACCTGGTCCACCGGTCCACGGTGGACCGATTTAAGGGTTTCGACCCCCTTTAGATCTGGGCCGTCTGTGCCCATAGGACGGCCCCAGTCGCACGCAGGCGATGGGCGGTGGCAGACGACTGCGCGCGCGCGCGCGCCGGCGGACGGCGCGGCGGCGGCTCGCCGGAGACCTCGCCGGAGATGCGTTCTCGAGCTAGGGGCCACGGTTTGGGATGCGGCTGGGCTCTACGCAAAGCTAGGAAAACGGCGAACCCAACCAGGGCTACAGGGAGGTGGCTCGGGTGACGTATGAGGGCCTCCACGACCGGTGGTGGACGGCCAACTCCCGGCGAGCGCAGAGCGGTGTGGACGGCGTGGAATGCGCGGAATAAAAAGGGGAATGGGGCTCTTCACCTCGGTGTGGCGAAGCAAACGACGACGGGGAGGCACGGCGGGGCGGATCGACAGAGGAGATCGAGGCGGCGGCCGGAGGTTGAAGACGGCGGTGGCGGTGGGTGCTCCAGTCCGGCGGCTTGGTCCGGCGGGGAAAGGAGAAAGGTTCCGGGCACGGGATCTTCGAGACGACGACGCGTCCGGCGGGTGAAGACGAAGAAAGCCCAGAGAAGGACTTCACTAGCGACGAGGAGTTTCGGTGGCCAACATTGGCCGGCGACCGGAAACCTCTGGTGGCGGCGCTTGCATGAGATGGAGGGGTGCGGGGCACAAGCGGATGCGGAAAAGGAGGCGCTCAGGGCTCGAACTCGGTCTATATACAGAGGAGAGGGAGGGGAAACGAGCGGCGGTCGGGGTGGAGATTGCCAAAGATGGCCACGGCACCGGCGGCTTCAATTTGAATTCAATGGGTGCCTTGAAGGGGGGGAAACGGAAGGAACTTAAGGAGAGAGGCGGCTCCGGTGCTTCGGTGTGTATTCAAGAGGGGGATTGATGGCGGGGGCGCGAGGGAAGGCGGGGAAACGGCCGGACGGGCGCGACTGGCTGGGATGCAGGGGAGCCGGCCTGAGGTGGGAGGAGGAGCTGACGTGTGGGCCCCACCTGTCGGTGACCATGTGAGGGAGAGGGAGGGGAGCGGGCACTGGCGGTCCTGTTGGGCCGAAAGCAGGGAGCTGGGCCGCGGCAGCAAGGAAGGGGGAGAAGAGGATGGTGGGCTGCGCAGGTTTCTGGGCCAAGCTGGGCCAGCGGAGATAAACGGGCCGGAAGAGAGAAGGGGAGAGAGAGGGGTTGGGAAGGTTTTCTCTCTTTTTTAAAAAAACCTTTTCAAACTCACATTTCAAACTTTTGAAATTGAACTCTTTTCAAAACACTCCAAGATTTTCAGAACATTTTTAAAAGCTTTTAAAACTTCACACAAACAAATAATAAAACCATGCATTCAAATCATGATGCATAAGCACTTATTGCTTCTAAATTATTAAAATGATATTTAATTATTTTAAAGGCCAAATTTATTTGATAATCTATTTAATCCTTAGAAAATAAAATCTAAAACACCTTGTTTCTTACATTAATTTGGTGATGGAATTTTAGGGTGTTACATCAATATAATTATATAATTATATTTACGTTTTTGAAATATGTGCATTATATACTAGTTAATTACAAACATCCTAAATTTTACCTACGTTGTAATTGATTACCAATGCGTCGTATATCTAAAAAAATATCAATTACATAAAATGTCAAAACAAATGTGTTTTAAAGGTGTATCGGTTACATATGCATTGTAATTTTGTTACAAAGGACTGAACCAATCGTTATCTTTCAATCATCTATTTTTGTTCCACTTGGCTTTAGCATAAAGTTCTAGAGCAGAGAAGGTTTTCGTTGGGTTCTCAATTTTGCCACAAGTTGTTTTTCATTTAGATCCATGTTTCTTTTTTTCCTTGTGGGGTTTGCGTCGGAGTTTCACCGGACATTGCTGTACCATTTTGGCAGTACCAGAAATGGGCTCCAACAGAAACCACAGCTCCAAAAATAGTATGACTTGTATAATTATAGCCCCGCTATAATCTACCAACAAAAAGAACAGCGAATGCACCAATTTGTGACATGTAGTCTCCAACTTTCTCATCCTATGAATAGAAAGTGACAAGGTATGAAAGGTCCCCCTTGCATTCCACAAACAAAGCAAAACTGAACCTGAAGAACATGAGCAAGATGGCACTGTCCGTGAATGTTCTTGCTCCAGCCTTTCTGCTCCTCCTTGTGCAAGGTAACCCCTTCTGTTTGCAACTTTCTTCAGATAAATTGCGTCCAACACTCTACAATATATATTTGTTGTTCATGGTGGCTAGGAGCGAGGCCGGACAAGTGCACACCTGCGAGCGTGGATGTACTGCAGACAAGCAACGGGGCGAAGGCTGGGGTCGACCCGGTGTTTGAGGTGATGGTGCAGAACTGGTGTGATTGTGCTGTGTGGGGCGTGATTCTCAGCTCCGAAGGGTTCTCGAGCTCGTTGCCCGTCGACCCGAAGCTTTTCAGGAAGGAGGGCAATGGTTACCTCGTCGGTGATGGCAGCCTGATCCAGAGCGGAGCCGTGGTTCAGTTCCAGTACGCCTGGGACCGTGCGTTCGAGATTCGCCCTCTTTCCGTGCAAGAGGACTGCTCTGGACTCCATGAATCCACCATGTAATCCAGGGCGAGATGGTCGTTCGTGCTCCCTTGCCTACACAGGTAAGCATACATAACTAATGTTGTGACCAATAACCACTATGTAAGGCGTAAAGCTGTCAACTAAGGCGACGCAGGTTAAGCCACAATGGAGACACGGGTAAAACGCGTCTCTATTTTTTTGTCGCTAATAATTGTACATCGGAGACACGTAAAATGCATGTCCCCTAAGAAGGTCACAAGAGATGCGTCATAGCTGCGTGTCTGAACAATTCTGTATCACGTCGCCTAAACAAGACAAAGGCGACTCAGGTTGAGAACCCGTGTCTCCTCTGTCTTGATGAAAGGAGACGCTTCTTGTCAACACGCATCTCCTCTATCTCGACAAAAAGAGACGCGTTTTGTGGACCTGCGTCTCCTCTGTCTCGATGAAAGGGGACGCTTCCTATGGACGCACATCTCCTATGTTTCCACGAAAGGAGACGCGTTGTTTTACACCCGTCTCATCTATTTCGACGACATGAGACACGAGTTGTGGACACTCTCGACGAAAGGAGACACATGATTTCCTCATGCCTCTACTATGTCTTGACGAAAGGTGACGCATGTTGTGTACCTATATCTCCTCTGTCTCGAGGAAAGGAGACGCGTGTTGTCCTTGCGCGTCACCTCTATCTCTACGAAAGGAGACGTGCGTTGTATACCCGCGTATCATCTGTGTCTACAAAAGGAGACAAGTGTTGTGGATGTGTGTCTCCTCTGTATCGACAAAAAGAGACACGTGCTGTGGATGCATGTCTCCTATGTCTCGACGAAAGGAGAAACCTTGGTTGCTTTTGAAGAGGCTGCAAAACAAGCCACATTTGATAGGCATCATGAAGTTCAAGGTTGTTGATGTGCAAGGTCAGATAGCCACGTTGAAGATACCATGCTTTTGTTGATGTTATAGGGGCATGCTTTTGTTTATGTGCATGGTCAGATAGCACGACCATTGTAAAAAATGTGTAGACGAACAAGTTATCTATTTGTAATTGTGGACCAGAGAGTCCAAGAACTAGTGGATGGTCGCTCCCTGGTGTGATGAGTGATTGACAATGTGGTGTGGACTGACTCTTGGCCGGGTATTTCAGGTGCATGTTACGGCTGGATTTGCGTTGATGCAGGTGAAGAGCAGGCACGAAAGGTCTTGGCCTTGCGGGGACTTCGAGGAGTGGAGAAACAAGTAGGCTCGGCTCGAGGGACCCGGTGGCTGACAGGATCAAGTGCGGGCCGCATGGTGGCAAGAAAAAAGTAAGACGAAGTCGTGGACAGGAGCCGGTGTAGGGTAGCGGCTCAGACTAGAGCCTGCATGTAGGGTTTGCGGCGGTTCACTACAAAACCATCAGGTTACTTGGTTGAACCACTGTTGATGCTCACTAACTCTTATTTTTATGCATCAACAATACATGAAAAAGGACCAAAAAGATAAATCAACAGTAGTATATGGCCTTGGACTAATGAATTCCACGAGTTTTAGTGAATTATATATTTTCAGGGACTATTCATGAAAATGCGAAAAGAATGAATTCTAGAAGGCTCCAGAAGACTCCCGAACTCAACTAAAGTGGGCTCCAAGACAATATGCATCTAGAAGGGACAATAGGCCCACCACGAAGGCGGAGCCCAGCCGGGACCCAGCCCAGGCCGGCCGGCCTTGTGGGGAGGCCGATCGGGCTCCCCCTAGCCCCGATCAGGCCCTACTTCAAGAAGGTTCCTCCACCGCCTCTTAGGGTTAATCTAAACCAGTTGTTTAGGTTGTTTGGATCCTAGTATAAGACTAGTTGAACAATGATTCTTGGGAGGATCAAGTATCGTCCATGATCTTCTTGGGTAATCTTTGGGATGTTCACATTTATCCATGACTATGTGAGGACCATGTGTGGTTCGAGGACCGGTGGATGGTCACTTCCTTGGGTGATGAGTGATTGACAACGTTGTGTGGACTGATTCTTGGCTAAGTATTGCAGGTGCAGGTTGCGGCTTGACTGGTATTGGTGCAGGTGAAGAACAAGCGCGAAAGGTCGTCGCCGGCGAGGCCTCCAGGTGTGGAGAAGACAAGTAGGCTTCGTTCGAGGGACCCGGTGTCCAGCGGGGTCAAGTGCGGGCCGCATGGTGGCATGAATAGCAAGATGAAGTTGTGGACGGTTTCTTGGTTGAGCCTCAAAACCAAGGTCGAGCCGGGACTACGTGGGAGCCAAGTCATGAGTGGAGATTGGCGGAGGCTACACCGAGTTCGCGGGGTTTCCGGTGGTTCACCAGAAAACCACTGGGTTCCTTGGTTGATCCACAAAGCCAAGACCGAAGACCCGAAGACGGAGCTGCAGCAGTGCCAGACCGGTCTGACCGGTCTGACTGGTAGGGACCGGTCTGACCGGTGAGGAGCACCGGTCTGACCGGTGTGCAACGACGCAGTCCGGAATCTTCGAAGCGGAGGACACGCGCCGGGATCGCATGGCTTGCGTCGAGGCTACGCAGGGTGCGGTCGCCGGGCATCCGTCCGATGGTGAAGACATGAAGACTTCCAAATCCGCCCTTGAGGGGCTAGTATCCCTAGACTTTCAGTTGCCTCCATATAACCCAAGAGGTGAGAGGATGGCAGCCAACTCTTGGAACCCTAGCTCATTTGTTTTCACATTTTCCTTCCAATTTTCCTTTGGTTTTCCATAGGACTAGCAAGAGAGCTTCATGGAGAGATCTTGTTGAGAGGAATGGATGATCGGGCGGCTTGCTAGACCTTGTATGAACCTTTGTTTCATGTATAGATGATTCGGCGTGGTTCCTCAAGGTTTGAATGTGTTTTCCCCGGTTGTTCTTGGTGGTGATTTTCGGAGCCCTCTCTTTGTGATTTCTTTGTGTTGTTTTCGGGACCTTTCTCTTGGGGATTTGATGGGGGAAATTTGTGGGAACCCTTCGTGGTTCTTTGGGCTGTGATTCCCCTCCCAAATCTGTGAGTAAAGGTGCTCGATTTTGGGGTTTCTTGAGTTCTTGGGTTGGAAGTGCTCTCGGCGGGATTTCCTTGATTCCTCCTTTTTGGGCAAGATTTGGTGGGATTAAACTTGGCTATGGACTCCTCATGAGGTGTTCCTAATATTCCCAAAGTCTTGTTCAAGTCCGTGGAGCGATTCGGGAGATCAAGATTTGGATTTGGGGGAGTTGACCCGTGGGTGCTGTTCATCCCGAGCTGCGCCCGTGCTACACCGGTCTGACGGTGCTCTTCACCGGTCTGACCGGTGCGAGCCCTGGTGGGTTTTTGCTCGGGTGAACGTCTTGGTGTGTTCGTTGTTGTCCCGTGTTGCTGCTGTTTCGAGTTTAGATCAGTTTGGTGGCCGGTTGGCCTGTTTGGTGCCTTGGGGGCTTTCAGTCTGCGATCGGTCTGACCGGTGTGTCTCACCGGTCTGACCGGTGTAGAGCCACTTAGTCAAAGTTGCTCAGTTTCACCAGCGGGGACCGGTCTGACCGGTGGTGCTCACCGGTCTGACCGGTGTGGGTCTGTAGACTCGAGGTTTGGTGTTCCGCTGCGTTCTCGGGTCGGAAGGTTGTGTGTTGGTTCCTAAGTCCAGTGACACTCCAGTGGCTACGTGGGCTTGACCAACTTCGGTAGTGAGTTGGAGACGTGTGTTGGAAGCCGTGTTCATCTTGTTGGAGTTTCCATCTCCTTCGAGAAGAATTTTTATCGGCTCCCATTCACTCCCCCCTCTCTGGTTCGGGTCTTTATTTACTCTAACCAGTCTAAGATCCAAGGACGGCGTACCCGGAACAGGGTTCGGGTCCTCCACACTTCGATGGCAAGAACTACCAGATGTGGAGCAAGCGGATGGGTGCGTTCCTCCGCGGAAAGGGTCAGATTCTTTGGGATGTCACGGTGGACACAGGCTATGTCCAGCTTCATGAGGACATGACACTCATGCATACGACCATGATTGGTGCATGGAATGGAGTAGAAGAAGTCCAACAAAGGTTTCCAAGTCAAGAAGGAGGTCCAAGGTTGATCCGGTTCGAGTCCCCGAGGTGGAGGCCAAAAGCTATTCAAGTTCGAGTCCAGTTCGGAGTCCAGGAGCAGTGCGCAATAAAACGGACGCACAGGTCGCATACGGAGTCGGTTTTGGACGTTCTATATATGGTTGGAAGAAGAATTTCATAAAGCTTCCAATGGCACTGGTCTTGTGCTAAAATTCGTCCCGAGTCAACGGGAATCGTCGAAACAAGTTGACGTCCAGAATCTGCCAAAGTGTTGCGCTGACAGTTTGGTTGGGCCTTAGGCCCAAGTTGGGGGCGCCCCACCCCTGGTCGCCCCCAACCCTAGAATGCCCCGTCTCTTATATTTTCAGTAGCCGCTGCCTTTGAAACTTGAGTTTGATTTATTTGTTATCCTTAGCTACAACCGAACAGCCGCCATCGTGCCGCCGTCGTGTAATTCAGACTCCACCTTCGAGTGATATTAAGATTGCTCGCCTTAGATTCTTGTTCGTTCTTCGATTGCGTACAGGAATTGATCTTCATAATCAGGCTGATCTTGCGCCAACAAGGTCGGTAACCATCGGGAGTTGGTTCAGTGATTGCATTGGCGCTTCGAGTCTCGCTCGTCGTAGTCAGATCGTGAGGGTCAACAACCACCAAATCGGATTTATCTCCACTCACCGAAAGATCGGGCACTCCCCCTCTATCAAGTGGTATCAGCTTTCCAAGTTGATCGGTGAGTTTTATCGATTGTTTTGTTTACATTACCTACAGTCCACAAAAGCCACAAAAATTCAGGTTACATCTTTATCCCAACACCCCTCTTCGCCTTGCACTTTCTTTCAATCTTTGCGTTGTTGAATTTGCGTGCTTGTGCGTTGATCGTTGCTAGATACATTGTGTTTCCTTTGTTTTTTCTCCTTTCCGCCACTTTTCTCTCAGTCCTGCGTGCTGCCGGCCCTAGCCTGTGCCATGTTTCCCTCTGCTTCGGTCTCCTAACCGCTGCCACAATATCCTGTTTCGGGTTGGTCAAAGTTTCCAAAAAAAACAACGAAGCCCAGCCGGTCACGCGGCACGCCGCGTCCTGCGCGGACGTGTTTTCCCTGCACCGCCCCCTGTTCGTCTTGGTCTCGTTGTCTGTCCGGTTGGATATATAAAAAAGGAAAAGTCAAAAAAAAAGGAAAGTGAAAAGAAAGAAAAAATGAAAACAAAAAAAGAGAAATCCGAACGGACACGCCCAGGCATGCTGCGTCGTGTGCACCGCCGTTTTCCAGTGGCCGTGTTTTTTTTGGTTGGAGTCCGTGAAGCATATTATCAAAAAAAAAGTCGAGGAAGTTGCGATCGTTTCTGTTGAGAAACCGGTCGGTTACCTTGTTGCCTTAGTTTCCTTGTGTTCTTTTTTCTTTCTACTCCTTGTTCTTTTCTTGCACTTTGTTTCCAGCAATTGTCAGTACATTTTAGCACTTTTATTCAACTTTGCATCATTGTTAGATTGTGCTAATCATTGATTTGAGTGCAGCCTACCCAAAACTCCACATACTCCTACGACGAGTCGACTTTGTTTCTGCAGGCAATCGCTGCGTCAATCTTTCACAGGTGCTACTTGTTTGTGTCTCGATCGCCCCTGTTGCTTGGTAAGAACAGATAAGAATTTGATAACAGCATTGTAGTGAGCGCCTTGCAAGCCATTACACCCCTGTTTTGTTGTCGATTTTGTTTTTTTGTGTTTGAGCTAACAACGGCAGGCGACGACAAGCGGGATGACCAGCCGCAGGACACTCAGACTAAGCTCGACACCATTGTGTCACACCTTGATGCAATGAAAACATTGGTCACAAGTTTACAAAAGGAGATGAATGCTGGAGACTTCAGTGGACGCGCCCGTCGTGCGTGCATCCATGGTGGTAATGATTCTTTTTCTACGCTTCCATTTACAATTCCACCTTACAATGGCAAATATGATCCAGCTGCATATATTAATTGGGAATTAGAGGTCGAACAGAAATTTTCATACCATGATATTCCTGCTATTTCTCAAGTTGAAACTGCTATTAGTGCATTTACTGATTTAGCTTTATTTTGGTGGCATCATGAATATAAACAAAAACATCCCACCACTTGGGCTGAATTAAAAGCTGTTATGCGACATAGATTTGTGCCTTCATATTATGCTCGCAATGCTAAACGTGAAGTGCAGGGACACCGCTCGAAGATATATTCTAACTTTTTTGCAGGCAGCGGTTCGACACCCAGTTCAGCACCCATTTCCCTTGCACCATCCACGTCCATGCCTACACCCCATGAGAGGGCTGAGTCGACGGCGATTCAGCACCATGATGCTCACCACACGCAGGAGGACAAGGACGACATGAATGAAAATGTGGAGCTCACATCCTCCTATGCCACTTCTGAACCATCGTTTTACAATGCATCATATCATCCTACTGAGAACACAGGTAATGTCCATAGTGCTACACTCACGGAAGGTGAGAATTGTGTTAATATCCTGAATTTTTCCACAAACCATGCTATCATAGAGCAATTGTCAGTGGAACCATCTCTTGATGAATCTTCGTCACATGATGATTTGCTTGATGTTCCTTGTGATAAAGATGATTTGGTTGATAATGCTTCAATTTTAGATGCTTTGGAACAAAATACTATTGCTGAAACTAAACATGTTATGCGTATTGTTAGTGCTACTGATGAGCAGAAATTGTTGTCTTCCTTACATACTTTGGGTTGCATTGAATTTGATGTTTTGTGTAATCTAGATTGTTTGGAAGAGCAACTTTCTAAATATACTGATTTGCCATGTTTTTCTAAACACACATATCATGCTATTGGCAAATATAACAATAAAGGAGAATATATGATACATCGAGTGTACATTTGTGAAAATCTGAATTATCCTTTTGTTGCGCCCAATTTTGATCCACTAGAGGGCAGTCACTCTCCACATATTCATTCACCTTTCTCTAGCTCAGTTTTGGTGAAACAAGTTTACTTCCAAGAAGGGGAGCATTGCTGGTTGCTACCTTTGCCTACTTTGTCTTTTGTTGGTACTAATCTTTTGCAGGGTAGTGTTGCCAACTATTATGTGTCATCCGATCAAGATTCTAACATGCTCGCTACATATTCTATGCAAGATGACATATTCACCATTTGGAAACATGGTGACATACTCCCTCACAATAATTTTGATTTCCTTGGTTTTCGAAACCCCGTTCACTCTTGTGTTGTGCAGGATCGGTTCCAATTACAATCGACGCCGAGGACGACTTTTCATCAAGAAGGGGAGAATGATGAGGACATGACACTCATGCATACGACCACGATTGGTGCATGGAATGGAGTAGAAAAAGTCCAACAAAGGTTTCCAAGTCAAGAAGGAGGTCCAAGGTTGATCCGGTTCGAGTCCCCGAGGTGGAGGCCAAAAGCAATTCAAGTTCGAGTCCAGTTCGGAGTCCAGGAGCAGTGCGCAACAAAACAGACGCCCAGGTCGCATACGGAGTCGGTTTTGGACGTTCTATATATGGTTGGAAGAAGAATTTCATAAAGCTTCCAATGGAACCGGTCTTGTTCTAAAATTCGTCATGAGTCAACGGGAATCGTCGAAACAAGTTGACGTCCAGAATCTACCAAAGTGTTGCGCTGACAGTTTGGTTGGGCCTTAGGCCCAAGTTGGGGGCGCCCCACCCCTGGTCGCCCCCAACCCTAGAATGCCCCGTCTCTTATATTTTCAGTAGCCGCTGCCTTAGAGCTTGAGTTTGATTTATTTGTTAGCCTTAGCTACAACCGAACAGCCGCCATCGTGCCGCCGTCATGTAATTCAGACTCCACCTTCGAGTGATATTAAGATTGCTCGCCTCAGATTCTTGTTCGTTCTTCGATTGCGTACAGGAATTGATCTTCGTGATCAGGCTGATCCTGCGCCAGCAAGGTCGGTAACCATCGAGAGTTGGTTCAGCGATTGAATTGGCGCTTCGAGTCTCGCTCGTCGTAGTCGGATCGTGAGGGTCAACAACCACCAAATCAGATTTATCTCCACTCACCGAAAGATCGGGCACTCTCCCTCTATCACAGCCGATGGACTTCCTCGCTCCAGGACCAAGGGACAGATTCGACGCCAACAATAAGGCGGTCGACTACTTGTTTCGTGCTTTGTGTCAGCCTGAGTTCGATCGGGTGCACACCGAGCACTTGGCTTGTAGGATTTGGGCGGTGTTGAAGGAGGCTCATGTTGGGAACGCCCAGGTTGAGGCACGAATGTATGCGACCTACCGGAGAGAGTATGAGAACTTCACTCATCTCCCCGGTGAGTCCATCGATGCCTTGTTTCAGAGGTTCGCGGTGGTTGTGAACACCATGAGGGCCGATGTGGACGTGCTCCCGTACGATGATCATGATAGAGCTGTCAAGCTCTTACACTCTTTGGATCGTACGATTTGGGGCGGAAAGTTCGAGGCCATTGTGGAGTCGGAGAAATATGACACTCTGACGGTGAACGAGCTGTTCTCGAAGCTCAAGTCGGCTGAGGTGGATAGGGGCATGACTGCCAAGCTCGAGGGACCGACTGATTCCCATACTCTTGCCCTCGTTGGTGGTTCCAAAGGAAAGGCTAAGTCTAACCCATCCACCAGGATGTTATCTTTTTCCTCTTTGATGTCTATGCTAGATGAGGAGTTTGATGACCTTGGAGAGGACGAGCTAGCGCTGTTGACGAGGAGGTTCGAGAGGCTGCACGAGAACCGTGTGAACATGAGGAGGAACACGAGGACTTTCATCCAGTGCGGCAAGCCGGGACACTTCGTCGCCGACTGCCCAGAGAAGGCCGAGAACTAGGACAGCTACAAGCACAAGCCGAGGATGGACGGCAAGTACCATTCGAGGCGCGACCAAAAGAGCAAGCACAAGAACAAATACAAGGACGAGCGACGATCGAGGAAGAAGGAGAGCCGAGGCAAGGCCCGAGCGATGGTTGGAGCGAGCGACATCGATTCCAGTTCCGCGTACTCCGCCTCGAGCTCGAGCAGCAGTGAAGACGAAGGTGATCGTCGCAAGAACAATAAGTCGTCCAAGAACCTGAGCGGGCTGAGCTGCTTCGCGAGAGACGGCTTCTGCACCATGGTGCTGAGCTCCGGTAGTAAGAAGAGCACACAGAGCGACTCGGACCCTGAGTCCGACGACAAGGTGCGTGATGAACTTCCTTTCTTGCGCCAGGAGAATGAGAGGCTTGGCTCTTTGCTTGATAACCGTGATGACATGCTTAGAGAGGCCACGAAAATGAGAAAAGAGCTTAGGGCTTCACTCGAGGATGCTAGGACTAGAGTGGCTGAGCTAGAGACACAGGTGCTTGATAGCAAGCTTGAGATTGATTCCCTTAAGGCTAGCCCTGTTGTTTCAGATGAGGTTGATTGTGCTGATTGCTCCATATTTCTTGCTGATCTTGCTTTGTTTAAGGAGAAGCATGCCTTCAAGTGTGAGGAACTAGATGTGCTTAGGGTTGAAGTGGCTGAGCTTAAGTCTAGACCTGCTATGCTAGGTGCTTGCACTTCTTGCCCTGTTTTGCATGCTAAGATTGATGAGATACATGCTTACACTAGTTTTCTTGAGGCTAAATTGAAGGAACCCATGCCTACATCATGCTCTACCTGTGAAATTAATTCCTTGAAAAATTTGGAACTTGCACATTATGTTGATCGTTTGCAGGATGAGAATGATGACTTGAGGAAGTTGATGGGTTGGTTGTCTAGTCATGAGCCTCAGTTGAGGATGATGATCGAGGCGTTTAAGAGGCAGGATGGTGAGGGACTTGGGGCAAACAAGGTTGGTGAGGGAAGTGGAGAGAATATCCCAGAGCCACCAAAAACCCACCACAAAAATGATTTTCCCCCAAAACCTAACCATCTTAGGAACCGACTAGACACAACCCCAGCTCCACCCGTGTTTCCTACACCCACAAATGATCTACAAAAACCCTATCAAGTTTGTGAGCACTTCGGGGAAAGTGTTCTTTGGGAAAGAAAGTGAGAAGGCTAGCGAGGGGAAACAGGTGGAGGATTTGAGTGGAGAGAAACCAAGTGAGCAGCCACATCCCAAGCCTAAGCCTAAGCTTGTGAGGTTCCATTGTGGCTATTGTGGGAGAGATGGCCATAAGGAGGAGTTTTGCTTCAAGAGGAAGCGTGAGGAGAGAATGGCAAAGGAGTGGGCTAACAAGGACAAGTACCACCCTTCCGATAGTGTACTTGAGCCTCGTGTGCAGATGCCCAGGGCCAAGGCGAATGTGAGGACAGTTCGGGCTTGGGGAGAACGGAAGGCTGTTGGAGGAGTTGCTTTGCCCGGTCACACGGTCGGACGGTGTGGGGCACCGGTCGAGGCCGGTGCGAGGGCACGGACGAGCGGCGTTTTGGGTTTCGGGCTCGTACAGGTGCGAGGGTTGTTTCTAGAGGTCGTGGTTCTGGTGGTTGGGTTGGAGAGTTTGCAGGTGGTCAGGTTGCTAGGCGTTCTCCCCCTCGAGTTCACTACGGGGATGGGAGGAGTCGTAGCTTTGAGAAGGAGAGGAGGGACGGTCCACGGGTTCTCTTTCGTGGTTTTGGTCCTCCTCCAGGCAGAGAGGGGTGGTTCCCTCAGGGCGGTTACCGTAGTGGTGTTCGTGGAGGTAGCTTTGGTAGGAGAGATGCTTTGGTTGGCGCTAACCCCACTTTCGAGCAAATGGCTCGGCACTGGTTTTACTCTTTTGGTACTAACCCCGGTCTTTGAGTCGTTTGTTCGCTCACGTGCTCGTTTTTGAATTTCAGGTGGGAGACTTGAAGAACATTTGGTTGATTGACTCCGGTTGCTCGAGGCATATGACCGGAGACAGGGGGTGGTTCTCAAGCCTCGTCCCGGTGGTGACAAAGAGGTACATCACCTTTGGGGACAATGGGCGTGGGCGTGTGCTTTCAGAAGGTGACATCAAAGTGAGTGACAAGATCACTCTGAGGCGTGTTGCTCTTGTTCAGTCGTTGGGGTACAATTTGCTTTCTGTGTCCCAGTTGTTGGATGAGGGCTTTGAGGTGTTGTTTCGGCCAGGTGGTTCTCGGATTCTGGACTCTCGAGGGGACCTTGTCTGTATGGTCGTTCCCGAGGGTCAGGTGTTTCGTGCTGATTTTTCTCAGTCTTCGGGTGTGGAGCGTTGTTTCTTGGCTGGTTCTTCGAGTGAGTTGTGGAAGTGGCATAAGAAGTTGGGTCACTTGAGCTTTGACCTTTTGTCTCGCTTGAGTAGACTCAATTTGGTCCGAGGATTGCCACGGTTGAGGCTTGAGAAAGAGTTGGTTTGTGCGCCTTGTAGGCATGCCAAGATGGTAGCCTCTTCTCACCCGCCTCTCACCGATGTGATGACTGAGCGTCCATGCGAGGTGCTCCATATGGACCTTGTTGGCCCAGCTCGTGTGCGATCTGCGGGTGGGAAGTGGTATGTCCTGGTTGTGGTGGACGACTATTCTCGGTATGCATGGGTGTTCTTTCTCGAGGATAAAGGGGAGACGTTTAGTTTTGTTCGAGATCTAGTCTTGAGGTTGAGAAACGAGAGGCACGGAGATGCCATACGAGCCATCCGCAGTGATTATGGCTCGGAATTCAGAAACTCTCGTTTTGAAACCTTTTGCCATGACTTGGGTCTTGAGCACCAGTTTTTGAGTCCGTATACGCCTCCCCAGAATGGTGTTGTGGAAAGGAAGAACAGGACCTTGTGTGAGATGGCTCGGACGATGCTTGATGAGCATAGGAGTCCGAGGAGGTATTGGGCTGAGGCGGTGAATACCGCGTGCTATGTGTCGAACAGGATATACCTTAGAGTGCACAAGAAGACATGCTATGAGTTGATGCATGGTCGCACACCCAAGGTGAGTCACTTCCATGTCTTTGGTTGCAAGTGTTTCATTCTGAAGAAAGGCAGGAAGTTGGATAAGTTTGAGGCTAGGTCAGTCGATGCCATTTTCTTTGGTTATGCATCTCATTCTTGAGCATATCGTGTGCTCAATCTTGAAACTAACCAAATCGTGGAGACTTGCGAGGTAACCTTCGATGAGACAGAGCCACGTAGTCAGCTTGTCTTTGAGTGTGCAGGTGATGATGAGCTTGGCGAGGAGATCTTTCAGGAAGAGGAGCATGAACATGGTGATGATGAAGATGGCGGTGCGGTGCCCCCGGCTGAACATGTAGCCACTACTTCGACTACGGTGATGGACGGACCCTCTACTACACCTATGACGACAAATCAAGAACGAGGAGAAGCTAATGTTGAGGGGGAGGTATCATCAAGGCGAGAACCTCCCCGACGAGTACAAGTGGGTCACCCAGCTTCGAGGAACATCGGCGACATGAATGAACGCACTACACGGTCGAGGGTTCGAAACAATTCCCATTTCGCTCATGCTGCGTTTGTTGCTACTTTTGAGCCCAAAGACATTGGACACGCACTATCTGATCACAATTGGGTTAACTCGATGCATGAGGAGTTGGAGAACTTTGAGAGGAATCAGGTGTGGGAGTTGGTTGACCCTCCCTCAGGGTGTAAGCCGATTGGTACAAAGTGGGTGTGGAAGAACAAAGAGGGAGAGAAGGGTGAGGTTGTGAGGAACAAGTTGAGACTTGTTGCTCAAGGGTTCAGACAGAAGGAGGGGATCGACTACGAGGAGACCTTTGCTCCCGTAGCCCGTTTGGAGTCGATTAGGATCATTCTAGCTTTTTCCGTGGCTAAAGGGTTCAAGTTGCACCAAATGGATCTGAAGAGTGCTTTCCTGAATGGTGTGTTGGAGGAAGAAGTGTATGTGAGGCAGCCTCTGGGGTTTGAGAGTGAGAGGTACCCCCACCGGGTGTACAAGTTGAGGAAGGCGCTGTATGGGCTGAAGCAGGCACCTAGAGCTTGGTATGGTAGATTGAGGGGGTTCTTGTTTGAGAGAGGTTTTGAGATGGGGAAGGTCGATCAGACCTTGTTTTTGCTGAGGCAGGGTAGAGATATCCTGATTGTGCAGGTGTACGTGGATGATATTGTCTTTGGTGGCTCGTCTAACTCTCTTGTTGCAAGGTTTGCAGATGATATGAGCAGGGAATTTGAGATGAGCATGATGGCGAGTTGCAGTTCTTCCTCGGGCTACAAATCAAGCAATCAAAGAAAGGAACTTTTGTGCACCAGGCTAAGTACACCAAGGACATTGTGCGGAAGTTCAAGATGGAGGACTCCAAGGCTATGACGACACCGATGAGTACGACTACGGCTCTTGATGCAGACGAGAAAGGTGAACACGTGGACCAGAAGGAGTACCGGAGCATGATCGAGTCACTTCTCTACTTGACGGCGACGAGGCCGGACATACAGTTCTCAGTGTGTCTGTGCACTCGTTTTCAAGCGTCTCCGAGGACTTCGCATCGGCAAGCGGTGAAGAGAATTTTCAGGTACTTGCGTCACACTCCCGACTTTGGCCTTTGGTACTCCGCGTCCTCTTCTTTGGCGCTTCATGGTTTTTCAGACGCGGATTTTGCCGGGTGTCGGTTGGATAGGAAGTCCACTTCTGGGACTTGCCAGGTTTTGGGTTCCTCTTTGGTCTCTTGGTCTTCCCGCAAGCAGTCGAGTGTTGCTCAATCCACTACCGAGGCCGAGTATGTTGCCGCTGCTAGTTGTTGCTCTCAGCTCCTTTGGATCACCTACACCATGAGTGACTTTGGTGAGGAGTATACCCATGTCCCACTTCAATGTGATAGCACCTGTGCCATAAGCGTTGCAAAGAACACAGTGCTCCATTCCAAAACCAAGCACATAGAAGTGAGGTATCATTTTCTAAGAGACAACGTAGAGAAAGGGAAGATAGCATTGATCCATGTACCCACACATGACCAACTAGCCGATATTTTCACCAAACCCCTAGATCAAGCAACTTTCACTCGTTTGCGGGGGGAACTTTGTGTGTGTTTGATCTCTTGAGTTGGGTGTGTGGGAGCTCTTCTTTGTAGCATATGTATAGCTTTCCTTTGTGCTTTTCTTGCATTTTGCATGGCATATGTAACATGATGTATTGGCATTCTTGTATCTTAGATTGCATGCATTTTGTATCATATGCATTGGTTAGGAAAAGCTTCTCTCATATACATTGTTCACCATGGAATGAAATATATGTCTTCGTGAGCTTGTTTGGTATGCTATGGTTAGTTTGGCTTAGCTCTTGATGATCTTGATGAATAATCCATGGTTGATAGCTATGTTTTTGAAAATGTCACATGTATGCTCTCTCATGTGTAAATGCCTTTATATGCTCTTGACATGTTTTAGTGGCTTGGCTATGCTTAATTTGTGGTTGGATGGCTAGTTTATTGATCATATGGGGCCAAAGGCTCATCTTCCATCATGAATGTTTTGCCATCATGTTGTGGAGAGCATAAGTTCCATTTTGTCGCAAAGACATTTCATGTACCATTTACAAATCTGAAAATGAAATGAAAAATGCTTGGAAATGTGCTCCCATGTCATATGTGCTGCATTTAATTTGCTTTGGGTGCTAAACCGTTGCATGATGCCTACCAATGAGAAGTCTCATACATAGAAGTAGGCACATGGCTCGGTGGCTTTGACATGACATGAGGTGCTTGTGGGTGTTTGTGATGGTCTTATGATTAGAATGGCTGTCCTAGCATGAAGTTTGTGTGGCTTTGCCATTTTTGATATGCTTTGATCATGTTTAGGACTTTGCTCATGAGAGGCGAGTTTTTCGCAAAATTGCCCAAATCCATCATAGCTTCGTCCAATGGTTGTGAAACTCGGTGATCATGTAGTTGAGATCGATACGAAGCTGTAGAGTATCTAACTTGCTCATTTGGACATGTGTAGCATTCTTTGTTGAATTTTGTCTATTTGAGAAGCTCTAGGTTGAAAGTTTTGCATTTTTGGCTTGATTCATGCATTGCCAACAAGGGGGAGAAGTTTGAGCTTGAAATGGCTTCTTTGGACGCATTTAGAAGGTTTTCGAGGTGGTTTTGAGCCATTTCGGGCTCTCGTTGTGCCGGTCGACCGGTCGGGGTCACCGGTCCGACCGGTGTGAGTGCTGGCTCTGTTCACATGTTGCACACCGGTCTGACCGGTGGTGTTGACCGGTCTGACCGGTCAGGGCTGAGTTGTTGCAGCTGCCCTGTTTCAAGTGGTGTCTTGCATGCATTCGTCCAGGGGAGGTGCATTGGTTCATGGGAGCTTGCATGTGTGCAGGGGGAGCTCTTTGTGGTTGTTCGAGCTTTGATTCGGTGGTTTGTGCTCTTTCCTTGAGCTTTGCTTTGTCTCGGATGTGTCGAGCCGTTGCCCTTGCCTAAGGGGTCTGAGACTTGTCTTCTTCAAGTGATCTTGTTCTTTGCCTTTGTTTGGCTTTCGATCGCTTGTTGGAGGTTCTTTTTGTTCGTTTCTTTTCTTTTTCTTTTCCCTCTTGTTACTTTCGTGTGGGTGTTGTCAATGCACTCATCAAGGGGGAGATTGAGGACCATGTGTAGTTCGAGGACCGGTGGATGGTCGCTTCCTTGTGTGATGAGTGATTAACAACGTTGTGTGGACTGATTCTTGGCTAAGTATTGCAGGTGCAGGTTGCGGCTTGACTGGTGTTGGTGCAGGTGAAGAACAAGCGCGAAAGGTCGTCACCGGTGAGGCCTCCAGGTGTGGAGAAGACAAGTAGGCTTCGTTCGAGGGATCCGGTGGCCAGCGGGGTCAAGTGCGGGCCGCATGGTGGCATAAACAGCAAGATGAAGTCGTGGACGGTTTCTTGGTTGAGCCTCAAAACCAAGGTCGAGCCGGGACTACGTGGGAGCCAAGTTATGAGTGGAGATTGGCAGAGGCTACACCGAGTTCGCGGGGTTTCCGGTGGTTCACCAGAAAACCACTGGGTTCCTTGGTTGATCCACAAAGCCAAGACCGAAGACCCGAAGACGGAGCTGCAGCAGCGCCAGACCGGTCTGACCGGTGAGGAGCACCGGTCTGACCGGTGTGCGACGACGCAGTCCGGAATCTTCGAAGCGGAGGACACGCGTCGGGATCACATGGCTTGCGTCGAGGCTACGCAGGCTGCGGTCACCGGGCATCCGTCCGATGGTGAAGACATGAAGACTTCCAAATCTGCCCTTGAGGGGCTTGTATCCCTAGTTATTAGTAAAGGGCATTTTAGACTTTCGATTGCCTCCATATAACCCAAGAGGTGAGAGGATGGCGCCAACTCTTGGAACCCTAGCTCATTTGTTTTCCCATTTTCCTTCCTATTTTTCCTTAGGTTTTCCATAGGACTAGCAAGAGAGCTTCATGGAGAGATCTTGTTGAGAGGGATGGATGATCGGGCGGCTTGCTAGACCTTGTATGAACCTTTGTTTCATGTATAGATGATTCGGCGTGGTTCCTCAAGGTTTGGATGTGTTTTCCCCGGTTGTTCTTGGTGGTGATTTTCGGAGCCCTCTCTTTGTGATTTCTTTGTGTTGCTTTCGGGACCTTTCTCTTGGGGATTTGATGGGGGAAATTGTGGGAACCCTTCGTGGTTCTTTGGGCTATGATTCCCCTCCCAAATCTGTGAGTAAAGGTGCTCAATTTTGGGGTTTCTTGAGTTCTTGGGTTGGAAGTGCTCTCGGCGGGATTTCCTTGATTCCTCCTTTTTGGACAAGATTTGGTTGGATTAAACTTGGCTATGGACTCCTCATGTGGTGTTCCTAATATTCCCACAGTCTTGTTCAAGTCCGTGGAGCGATTCGGGAGATCAAGATTTGGATTTGGGGGAGTTGACCCGCGGGTGCTGTTCATCCCGAGCCGCCCGAGCTACACCGGTCGACCGTGCTCTTGACCGGCCCGACCGGTGCGAGCCCCGGTGGGTTTTTGCTCGGGTGAACATCTTGGTGTGTTCGTTGTTGTCCCTTGTTGCTTTCTTGTTTCAAGTTTGGGTCGGTTTGGTGGTCGGTTGGCTTTGTTTGGTGCCTTGGGGGCTTTCGGTGCGCGATCAGTCTAACCGGTGTGTCTCACCGGTCTGACCGGTGTAGAGCCACTTAGTGAAAGTTGCTCAGTTTCACCAGCAGGGACCGGTCTGACCGGTGGTGCTCACCGGTCTGACCGTTGTGGGTCTGTGGACTCGAGGTTTGGTGTTCCGCTGCGTTCTCGGGTTGGAAGGTTGTGTGTTGGTTACTAAGTCCAGTGGCACTCCAGTGGCTACGTGGGTTTGACCAACTTCTGTAGTGAGTTGGAGACGTGTGTTGGAAGCCGTGTTCATCTTGTTGGAGTTTCCATCTCCTTCGAGAAGAATTTTTATCGGCTCCCATTCACTCTCCCCTCTCTGGTTCGCTGTATCGGTCCTTCACTATGCTATATGTGATGATATGCTACATTAGAATATATGAATAACTCAGTCTTTGTATGCTATATAGAATTGTGCCTCTTAAGTAAATCCAATTCTAATCTATACTAGGAATAGTATGTTCTATGCTCCACATGTTCCTCTGCTGGTCTGATTTATCATTACTTTATCACTTGGCTTGCGCCTGTTAAAGTCCATAAAGTAGTCTACTTCCATCCCTATGTCTGTTGTTACATCCATCCATCTTCCTTGTGGATACAATATTTTAAAACTCATCACCCCGGGTGAAATGCTCACCGGTATCCGTGTGCTTGCGGATTATGTACCATAATATTTCTGTAGGCTTATATACCAACCAACATTTCTTGTATCATTTCTTAGAATGGATTCTAGATCTATTCTTTGGAAGTTGCGTTAAGAAATGTCAACAACCACAAAACCAAGATTAGAGGCTCGACGGGCGGAGACGGGATCCGGGCGCGTTGAGATACTTCGATGACGGGGGAGACATGGCAGGATCACAGGGCTTGTGTCGGGAGGACGCTGACTGCGGCGAAGGCATGACCGCCCGATGAAGATATCCATTTCTTGACCATATTGCCTTTGACGGGTGTGTATCTCCCATTATGTTCTAGGGATAGCAAGAAGAGTCAAAGGGATGACTCAGACTGCAACTCCGAGGATGAGGTAAACAATGATCTAGTCTTCTTGATAGCAGAGAATGCTAGGTTGGATGAATTGCTTGACAACCATGATGATGTGCTTAGAAAGACCAAGAAGGAGAAGAGAGAGTATAGGTCTTTGTTAGGGGAGTCTAAGGAGAAGATGATTGAGCTGGAGTCCTTGCTTGTTGATGCTAGGGTCCAGGTTGAGTCTCTGAAGTCTGCTCCTATTGGGACTGATGAACCTGAATGCAATGAATGCTCTGTTTTTCTTGGTGATCTGATTGTGCTTAGGGAGAAGTATGCTTCCAAGGTTGAGAAACTAGATGTTGTTAGGGTTGAGCTTGATGAGATGAGATCTAGATTGCTTTGCTAGGTGCTTGTACTTCATGCCCTGTTTTACATGCTAAGTTCGATGAATCTCACTCTTGTGAAATCCCTTGAGGCTGATTTGAAGTATCCCATTGCTACATCTTGCTCTAGTTGTGATGTCACTGCTTTGAAAAATATTGAGCTTGCACATTATCTTGATCTCTTGCAAGATAAGAATTATGAGTTGAGAAAGATGATGGGTTGGTTGTGGGGTTATATGCCTCACCTCAGGATGATGATTGAGGCATACAAGCGCTATGATGGGCAGACGCTTGGGTCGGATAAGGTTGGAGAGCGCAGTGGTGAGGAGGAGAAGATTGGTGATATTCCAATTCCACCACAAACCTTCCACAAAAATACCTTTGTACCTAAGCCAAACCCACTCAGAAACCGACTAGACACAACCCAGATCCACTAGTGTTTCCTCTCCAAATAGATGATTTCCAAAACATCAACTTCAAGAGTGGCATGGGTAGTGAGTTCTTTGGGAAGAAGGGAGAGAAATGGACTGAGAAGCCAAAGACCAGAGAGAACCCAATGCCAACCCGAAAGCTGATGTGACTCTTGTGGGAGGAATGGGCATCCAGCTGAGTTTTGCTTTAGGAGGAGAAGGGTGTGACAACTCGCCTATGAAACTACCGTACTATCGCCTAAACCAATCCACTCCGGACATTAAGTGATAGTAAACTATCATCTTGTTGTTAGTTGCCGGGTTAATGCCCGGTTAATCACTTGGAATTCATACAGAGGATTGAACATATGCATTAAAACTCACGCGAAGGCGAGTCCTGAGTACAAACACAATTTAAATTCAAATCTGCCCTGAAGGGTTTAATTATTACAAACCATTGCTCAAGACACGATAAACAAGGTGCAGAGTTCGAAAATAGGGAAATAAACTAAACTAGTGAAACGGTAAACATCACAGGAGGCCTTCCGTGATGCCATCACCCACCCATCCCTGCTCCCAGCCGGGTGGAAACTCAATAGGTCAAACAACACCTGCAACAACATCTATAAGGCAAGGCTGAGTTCAAGCAGTAATATTCACAGAGTTCCATCAATAGGGGATATCATGGCCAGTTGATTAAGCAGTCTCAGATAACGGTGAGGGGCCGACAATCAATTGATTTAAACCTTGCAAGGTAGACCTAAACACACGGTTGGGTGCCCCGCGAGGACAACCACCAAGCGGTTCCCAAAAGTCCTCAACTTGGGATCAAATCTTACAGATCTGGGTACAAGGTTAGCTGGCATACCCCGCGAGGCACCCAGCGTCACACATGTACCCCCCCTTTCCCTGGAACCTAGCCGGGTAGGTGATTACTCAAGAGTAGTAATAGTAAGTTCCCGCACCAGCTCGTTAAGGTACTAGGCTTACCGATCCCATTCCCAACAAGTGCTTAGTACGTTCAAAACCTTAGCCCATGAAAGCCATTGGACCGGAGACCAAATCCCATGCTCTTACCACATGAGCATTTCATTAATAAAGATCTTATGATTCTAACATAAGAACCTATTCTCGCGAGTGACGAGCATCACTCGACTGGTACCGGTCCTATAGCATAGCAGCTATTGACCTAACATACTAGTGATAGAGCATAGGTACCTAAGGATCATGCATATAGGGTTTCAATTCAACTCCTGAACGTTGCATAATTTTATAAAGAGGGTCAATGATCTGGGGCTTGTCTTCGCTGTTAAGGTTAGCCCTGGGCCCTTCTGGACTTTAGTCCAGGCCTTGAGCTACGTCCACATACTGCAGCTCTTTGTCAACACCTCTGTCTCATCCTTCCGGCACGAGCGTATATCTACCGTTGGGAAGATCTACACGAGGATGTAAATGCAAGGTTTAATTGACGATTTTTAATTTCATTAATTACAATCAACAAATGACAACCATGGGGTGCATGGTTGACCACATTCACCTAGATAAGAATACATTCAGCATACTCTTCCAACAGGACATTATGTAGTTCTTTATTAATTATTCTTTTGATAATGACTATGTGCACATTTATTTCAACAAATTGGTTTAAATTCACAAAACAACAAGGGTTAGTCTTTATTGTTTAAACTGATTTACATCACACACACATAGGGTTATTAGGGGTGTGGTTGGTGATTTTCCAATTTACTTTACCATTAAGCTTTATTTGACTCCCATAGCTTTTCTTTCTAAAATAAATTAGTAAATTCAGTAGAGGTGTTCAAGAAGCACTACGAGCCCATACAAAGCCACTGCACACACATTCACATGAAGGATAGCTAGGAAATTAAATATACCGAAATAACCAAAGCTAGCTACCACAACAAGATAAATGCATAAAAAATACACATCAAAATGATTACAACTTTCTCACACATGGCCTATGATCCAAAACTAAGCTAGGGAAGCAACATGTCCACCTAGAGCTACCATAGATCTTAAGCTATGCATTTGCAAAGGAAATTAGGCATAAATCAAGATTAAATACTTCTGACAAATATAAAGATTGTGATTTATTCACCAGAGGTGCATCTTGGCATAACAAGGTCACATGCAGGAGTTGAGCACAAAAGTCTATTTATTTTTTACTACAAAAATCATTTAGAGAGATTCTGCATCAATACAAAATAAATCATGTAAAAAGATCCACAAAGTAACTTAGTGTAACTTTTGGTACAGGAGCTAGGCATAACATAACACACAACATAACCAAAAAGTAGCTACAGAGCACTTGTAGATTTGGAGATACAACAGATGTATGTTTTACAGTTTTCAATCTTTCATGCAAAAACTATGAGTCAAAACTATGGTCATGCTTTAAAAAAGTAGTAAACCAACAAAAATGAGTTTGCATTTTTCTAATGTTTTCCACAATTTTCTATGCATTTCACAAGTTTCGGCAAATCAGCAACACCATTCTAGGTCCACTTTACAACCAGATCCCTGGAAAAGTTATAATCCTCACAGATAGGTCCCTAGTTTGCACCTAGGACCTTAAAAAGAAAAGGAGCCTTGCAATTGGGTCCTTAGGTTGGCCGTCAGCGGTCTGGTCCCAATTCCGGTGAGGCCGCACAGGGGTTCGGCCAGGGAACGCTAGGGAGATATCCAGGACCTCACCTATGACCTCTTTGTGCCTGAAGAAGGGGCGAGGCGGCTCCGGTGAGATCGGACGGCGGCGAGGGGCGGTGCCTGCCGCTGCAGCTTCATGTCCAGCGAAGGGGCGGCACGGTCCGGACAACACGCGACCTGGGAGGTCGAGTGGGCTCTAGGGAAAGCTCTCGGGCGGTTGAGCGGCACTAGCAACGAGTGGAGGACGAGGCTTGGCTAGGCGGTGGCTATGGCGCCGACGGCGGAGCACTAGTGCGCGCGAGGAGGAAGGGCAGTGCCATTTACAGATGGCAAGGGTGGGCAGCTCCAAGCCTTCTTCATGAAGGCTAACTCAACATTAATAATGCGGGTACGGCGGCCGGCCTTGGCAGGCGTGCGTGGCAAGGAGAACGCGAACGGACCGGCGGGGCAACGGCGGTGCGGTTCGGCCGGCGCGTGAGGGAGCTCTGCGTGGCAGAGGATACGTCACGAGAGGTGCGGTGCACGGACCGGTGGTCGCGAGCCCACTTCAGCATGCTCTGGAGCGCGGCCACGACGTCGCGGCGCGACATGCGTCTATTCAATTCGGTTTAGCCTGAGTTGACCGCGTTTCTCTCCCAAACTTCAAACTGAAGTGCACTAAGAGATAAATAGCAAAGTTGTAGATCCAAGATCCCTCTACAACTTTTACAAAGGCCGACAGGTGTTTTGATCAGCCGTTTGAGCATGAACTGCACGCAAAGTCACTGGTTTTCATGGCATTGATGAATAGTAAAAGCTGGGGTTGACCAAGTTTTTCACCCTTTTTCACTCAAAATTTGAAATGTCACCCAAAAGAAAAGTTGTGTCCCTCGAAAAATAGGACAACTTTTATATTAGGATATTTTGAAGTGTTTAGGTGGATTTTGGAGAACGTGGCAAAAGTTCTTGAGTTCAATGACATAGGGTTTTTGACCGGGTTTTGACCAAGGGTTGACCACAAGTGGGTGTTGACTTTATTAAGGGGGTCCTTAGTGATCCTCGACGAGGTTTTCACAGTGATGACCTAGGTTGACCAGGGTTTGACCATCGTCAGCAGGATTGACACACTTGGTTCCGTCATTAGCATTAATGACGCTAAGTAAAAACCTGGGGCGTCACATCCTACCCCCCTTACAAAGAATCTCATCCCGAGATTCGAAAGTATAAGATGAAGTAGGGAGTTGTTCTTGGTTAGAGATGTTACCCATGAAATTAAGTGGGCCTTGCTTCACTTGAAAGACCGACTTCTTGCTGTGGTTGCCTTTAGTGGATCTGGGGTTCTGATTCTATTGCTGGGATTCAGGTTGCTTAGGGTTCGGGTAATTATGTATGAAATGCCAGGGTTGTCTACAATTGTAACAAAGGCGGGGAGGAAGTTCCTTGGGCTTCGAAACTTGCTGCTGATCCTTCTCGACAGAGTGAAGCTTCTTTCCCTTCCGTTCTCTTAATATCTTGTCTTGAGGGCGAGTTTCACGCTTGAGGAGCTGGGTGGTATTGCCGCTGTCGTAACTTCATTTTCCATCACTTGGGTGAATTTCCTTATAGGTAATCCCCCACTAACTTACATCTATCTCAGATAATACTCGCTTGTTGCTTTGACTTTTTCTCTCCTCCTTTCTAAGGTCCAGTGGTAGGTTCGAGAGTGGTACTATAGAGTCAGAGGTATTGAGTTGACCCTAATTTATATGATCCACCAACTGATTGAATAAGCGGGCCTGCTTAACCATGGAGGTAGATAATGACTGAGAGAGACTGTCTACCAAACTAGTTTGAGCTAGTCCACTATAACGACCTTGGATGATATCGTACACTATCTGACTTAGCACTGAGTTTTTCCCTTCTAACATATGAATTGCACCGACAATGGTGTTCATATTAGTCTGGGTAGGTACTTCGGGTGAGCAAGGCTCAAAGGATTGAGGCTTCTGCTGCATCTGTCGCATTTGTTGTAGTTGTTGGGCCATCTGCTGTTGCGCCTACAGGATCTGGCACAACACTTCGGTTTGTGTTGCCATGAATGCCTCTGTTAGTGCCACAGGCGGGGCGGCGGTAGGTCACCACTACCCAGGGCACCAAAACCATTCGTGGTATCACATGTCGGTCCAACCATCTGAAAATTGAGTTTTCACTAAACACATTCGTAAGCTTGCTCCTAAAATTAACAAGTAGAACATGCACGACAAAAACTCATTCATGGTAAGTGTTGCGAAACCGGACAGCACAGCGGTCATAAGCATGAACTTCCTACATCACTGCTCATCCATCGAAACATTCCCATTGTTGACCAGTCGGTGTACGATTTCACAACTCTAACGGGGATACTTAACTTCGAAGCGAACTCCAGAGTTATCCATGCCGGCGGGAGACATGAGGAAAAACTCACGGCACCCACCCTCTAGGCTCGAGGGCACATCGAGGAGAATTTAGCAAAAGCTTCCACCGATCCTGGGTTTGCTCCTTTCTCGATTCCGTGGATTTGGAGAGTATGATCACAGATCATGGGCGGCTAAGCGATGGGGGATTCTCATGCTTTGACTTTTCGAGAACCTTGATTCCTCAAGAAAACTCTACTTCCACTCCTTCAACTTATCTGGTTGATTGGATTTGAGGCTACGAGAACACTGAGAGTGGACGGAAGGAGACCCAGTTGAAAAGTGATTACCAAAACAGATTCCCATGAAGAAAAGGAAGGCTAGCAAAAGATTTCCGTAATTTCTTTATACGGAAGAAAATTTAGGATGAGAGTTTCTGAACAAACTTGCTCACGTGTTGTTTAACTTGTGAATTTGGGGTGGTATAAGTCGTTACATTAACGGTGCAAAGATCTTAAAGTTTGCGTGATGCTCATGCTTCTGAAGACACAATGCACATGCTCATGTGTATGGTGATCATGATGCATGTTAGCATGTCTCAGTTACCCTCAAATGAGTTAGGATTTCGAGGGCAATCATAGGTTCGAGAAGGAGTACGTGTGGCGAGTGGCCTTCTCCCAACCAACATACCTAGTGCGCTCCTAGTGGCAATCATCTGGCTGCAGCGCACATGATGCCCTAGGCTCCGTTGCAGCACCTTTGGTTATGGAACAACAACATCACCAAACATAAGAGAGATAGAGTAGGAGTATTGAAAGCTTCCATGCATACGCAAGTTAGTTCATCCAAGGTTCCCAATTGCATGTGCTATGCCATGCATGCCCAAATGTAGCACTGGTTTTAATTCGAATAGTTGTGAGCAAGACCAAGAAGAATCAGTTCAAGTTTGAGAGATCGAATTGATCATGATCAGCATAAAATCCTTAGACACGTCTGATACTCATCAAGGAACTGTGATCTGACCACAACGAGCGGAATTAAATCCTTTACAAAAATCACTGCAGGAAGATGTTCAACCAAGGCATTACATTGATGAAAGGTTTCGGAATTACCATAACAACACCAAGGGCCACAATGCACACTAGTTGCACAAAAGAAAACTCCTAGTTCAGCCTAACACAAGACAAACCAACGCAGCTGCACGTACTAGGGGTTCCTTACGACTACCTCACTCTTACAACTCGGAACTTCATTACAAGCATTCCAACCTCCACTGGAACACAAGCTAATCTTAGGTTTACTTCCCACTGGTTGAATCTTTCATATCGAAGAAGGCTACGATGAAGCAGGTCTAGACTCTACTCTAGATTCTCCTTGAATTTCTTTAGCATCTTCTCCTTCTTCTGTTCTGGGACTGACAGGTTCCGAAGGTGGAGCTGCTATCACTTCTAGTTGATTCTCTAGTTCAAACATATATTGGTCATTATGCTGCAACATAAAATTCTGCTCATGAATAACTTCACTCAATTCTCGTATCCTTGCCTTATCCTTGCATCTTCCCTTCTGGAGAGTGGTTATCATTGCCTGGGCTTCCTTCAACTCTTGAGTGGTATTTTCTGCTTCTTTAACTTGGTAGCTATAGACTTGGTGTCTATAGTATACACTTTCTCCCACCATCAGTCGGTAGGTGTCATACATGGCTTCGGAAAAACGAATTGAAGTGACAAGATCAGGACTATAGCGAGAGTCTTCCTTAGCTGCGAGAGAAGCTTCGTGTCCGACTCAAGGTACAGTGTGTCACTCAGGTACAGGAATCACTTTGGCTGCAGTGTTAGCTACCGAGTCAGGCTGCCTCCCACAAAAAGATGTGAGAGCTTGAAGAGCAGCCTTTTACACAGTGTCAACCAAGTTCAGTCTTCCCAAGCAGGATTTGTCGGACACACAGGGATCTTCACCTTCACCTCAAAATCCCCAATTTGTGTACCGACTCAACAGGTTATGATACACATCTTTGGTATGCAAAAGGTTGAGCTAGAATATTAGGAGGGTGCTTCAACTAAGAAGGGTTTCAGATTAGGTTTCTGAAAAAACAGCAAGACAGATGTTCATTAAACTGAGCACAACTTGAGGTAGACCAAAGCTATGACCGTGAACTTTTGTGAGCAGAAACTAGTTTAGATATGGAGCAACTTTGGTATGAATCATCTGGTCAAATTGATTCTCGAGCAAGGTGCAAATATTTAAGCAACAACTATAACAGATTTTGGACAACAACAGACCTGCACACTGGAGGCTAGGCAAGATAAAGCACACAAGCAAATTTTCCTTAGAAGCTCATAAAACAAACAAGATTTCAAATTTAAGTTTCCATGATTTTTAACAGGGTGCATGACGTCCTATTCGTCCTCACAAGGCAATCAAGCCAAAACTCGAAGTTAGCGCCGGTGGCAAGGGACATACACGTTTTTCTCCCTATAATAACTAGTCGATGCTCACTTAGCGACTTACGAAACATGGTTAGTGTACCTGCAGAATATCACAGAACACAACGAATCTTTCATGCCAGCACTCATGAAAGCGCCCACATACAATACCATTCACTATAGAAACGACACCCATGCGTTTATCACTACATGGACAACGTCCAACCTCAAATACGTTCCTTTTGAATGAAGCGGATCCTTGCCTCGCATATTCACAATGCGGAACGTCCACATATGGCAAAACGTGGCGAGACACATACGCGACGTGTGTTCCTATTAGAATAGGTCGCATCCATCCCTCACATGACTTTCATGTGGTACCACCACGAATGAGAAAACGTGATGAACTAGTATGGTTGTGCAGAAAGTAAGTTCTGACAAGAATAAAATGTGCTGGGGGTTAGCAAAATAAACCATAGATTTGTAAACCACCTGAAAAGAACTCAAAAATTCTCTATAAGGCCTCTCGGTCCAATTTATCATTAACGGACCAATGTGTTTTGCAAATCCAAACAATCTTGGCAAATTTTATTCAAACATCATGTGATTAAGGTCATTAATCAAACTCTGGTGCATATGTTGCTCTGATACCAGCTGTGACAACCCGCCCAGGAAAATATCGTACTATCGCCTAAGCCAATCCGCTCTAGTCATTAAGCGATAATAAAGTATCATCCTGTCGTTAGTTGTCGGGTTAACGCCCGGTAAATCACTTGGAATTCATATAGAGGATCGAACATATGCATTAAAACTCACGCGAAGGCGAGTCTAGAGTACAAACACAATTTAAATTCAAATCTGCCCCGAAGGGTTTAATTATTACAAACCATTGATCAATACATGGTAAAAAGGTTCAGAGTTCGAAAATAGTATAATAAACTAAACTAGCGAAATGGTAAACATCACAGGAGGTCCTCCATGATGCCATCAAACCTCGTCACCCACCCATCCCTGCTCTCAGCTGAGTTGAAACTCACCAGGTCAAACAACACCTACAACAACATTTATAAGGCAAGGTTGTGTAAACTAATACTCAGCAAGACTTAACCGTTGGGTGACAACTACATCACCAAACTATAGACATGAGAGGCTTTTTGGCCGTTGGAGTTCTCTTGCTAAAAAGCAACAAAGAGTATGCCCTTACTTTCAATGTTTTAGCACAATTCTAGTGGATTACCATTTCTAAGTGTGCCAACTAATTCAATCAAGAATTTTACAAACAATTAATTCAAGCAGTAATATTCACAAAGTTCCATCAATAGGGGATATCATGGCCAGTTGATTAAGCAATCTCAGCTAACGGTGAGAGGCTGGGAATCGATTGATTTAAACCTTGCAAGATAGACCTAAACATTTGGTAGGGTGCCCCCGTTAGGACAACCACCAAGCAGTTCCCAAAAGTCCTCTGCTTGGGATCAAATCTTACAACCCTAGGTACAAGGTTAGCTAGCATACCCCGCGAGGCGCCCAACGTCACACATGTACCCCTCTTTCCCCGGTAGCTAGCCGGATAGGTGATTACTCAAGAGTAGTAATAGTACCGCACCGACTCGTTAAGGTACTAGGCTTGCCGGTCCCTTCCCGACAAGTGCTTAGTACGTTCAAAAGCTTAGCCAATGAAAGCCACTGTACCGGAGCCCAAATCCCATGCCTTACCACATAAGCAATTAATTAATAAAGATCATATGATTCCAACAAAAGAACATATTCTCGCGAGTGACGAGCATCACTCGACTTGTACCAGTCCTATAGCATAGCAACTATCGACCTAACATACTACTGCTAGAGCATAGGTACCTAAGGATCATGCATGTAGAGTTTCAATTCAACTCCTGAACGTAAATGCACAATCATAGCAAAAGATAATTACATAATTTTATAAAGAGGGTTAATGATCCGGAGCTTGCCTTCGCTGGTAAGGTTGGCCTTGTCGGTGTTTTTTACCAGCAACCTACCAAGGGGAGTACCCAAGGTAGATGAATGTGGCCTCGCCAAGATCGGTAACTCGAAGGAAGAGACACGTGGCACACAATTTGGACAGGTTCGGCCCGCGAGGTGCGTAATACCCTACGTCATGTATGCCGTGTAGCTCTGGATTGATTGGATGTGTTTACAAGATGATGCGTATGAGATAGATAGGGGTCCCTGCCTCGCCTTATATCGTCCGGGAGGCAGGGTTACAAGTCGGTTTGAGGAGAGAGTACTAGTAATGTATGTCTAGGAGTTCTCTACATGGATCCGGACGTGTACAACTTCCTATCCGAGTACTCCTCCAACGTAGTCTTTGTGCCCCACGCCATCAGGTGTCGTGTGGCCCGAGTCGAGTAGTCCCAGGGGCCCACCGAGTAGTCGGTCCTGGTACCCATCGAGGTAGTGGGCACAGGGAGGTCCATACGACAAGCCCCCGAGTACTTTGTAGTCGAGCAGGATAGTCTCCAGTAGTCTTGATGGCCTTGACGAGTAGTCCTCAAGCGTCCCCGAGTACTACAAGCCAAAAGTCCTCAAGAATACTTGAGGCATCCCGAGGCTGGAAGGTACTCCAGCTGATCCTTGAGTAGTCTTGAAGTGTTCTTGAGTAGTTCCCAAGCGTCCTCGAGTTCTTCTCTTGAAGGTCTTCAATAGTACTCGCCTTGTATTGAAGAAGAAACCATATAGAAAATGCGATTCGAAGAATCGCATTCCATATGGAATGTAGCCCCCGAGCCTTAGGTCGAATTGTAGATTCAAGCTGGGGGTCAATTTGAAGTTTTGCCAAGCTTATCCCGTAAAATCCGGAGAAAAAACCGAAGGACACGTGGCATGGAGCCCCCGAGCCTTGAGTCGAGTACTTCCTCTCGAATTGAAGGGTCATCTTGACTGTAGAATGTGTCCTGAGTGGATCTTGAATCTTGTGTCACCCATTGAACCGGGCGGATGTAGCCGAGCCCCTGAGATGGGCTGTACCGAGTGCCGGAAGCCGAAGAGTCAGGCAGCCGCCGCTGAGTCAGACGTCGATACTTATCCATTGGCCATTGCAGTGCCCCTTCAAGGTTATAAATAGACGCCGAAACCCTTAGGGTTTTCACTCCCCGCCGTAGCAGCCGCTGGAATAGATCTAGCCAAGTCCCCATCCACTGTTGCTTCTGCTGCTGTGAGAGATTGAAAATCCACGCGCGCCGCCACCACTTGCCACCAGCGTAGCCCCCGATCGGATACGAGTGAAGACCCCTTGCACTTGGAGGATGAATCCGTCTCCGTCCAAGGGCTCGAAGGCTGGTGCCGGGAAGAAGAGGTCTCGTAGCGAAGTAGAGGGATCTGCTCAAGGGTCGCCGCCACCAACATCTCCCCCGCACCCCAATCCGGCCAAGGAGTGGAAGAAATCCAAGATGAAGACCGAAGATCTGCTGGCCCTGGTGAACAGCGGGTTCCAGTGGGAGAAGGAGATGGACATGTGGCGTGCTGCTGCGGGGGACCCGTACCCCATGGAGAAGAATCTAGATGAAGTCCCCATGTTCGCCGGGTTTGTGGAGCGCGGACTAGCACCCTGGCCTCGGATTTCTTCAAGGGTCTTCTCAAGTACAACAGTATTGAGTACTTGAACTTGAACCCCAATTGTATTTTCCATGTCTCTGTCTTCGTGTACTACTGCGAAGCATTCGTGGGAATCAAGCCCCACTGGATCTTGTTCCGGAAGTTCTTCCGTTTGAAGCCACAGCCAAGCACCAACGACCCGCGAGTAGTCTGAGGGGCTGGCATTCAGATGCGAGAAGACGCGGCCGACCAATACTTGGCATACAAGCTTATTGATTCGAACCAAGACTGGAAGGCCAAATGGTTCCATATCAGTAATCACGACCCAGAGCTGCTGAAGCCGAGCGGGAAGCAGCCGAAGCATCGCCCGTGGTGGAACACAGAGCCGACGATGGAAGAGGGTATCCAACTACCCGAATTGATGCAGAAGATCAAGGCCTTGAGAGAGGCCGGGCTGAGGGCCGAACATGTGGCCTTCAACTTCATGAAGAGGAGGGTGCAGCCACTGATGGCTCATGACACCCTCGAGCACCAGTACACGAGCGACGAAAACACGTCAAGGATGCCCGGCAACGAAGTCGATGATGAAGACATTGTCGAGAGGTTGGGTAAGATATTCAAGGATATGCCACCGTACACTCCTTGCCCAGTCCCCGAGTACTTCGCGGCTCATCCGCCGAACAAGGTTAGTAATCGTGACCTTTGTCTCCAAGTACCGATTGACTTGGAGTAGTCGCACTAACCCAAGTTGTTTGCTACAGGATGACATTGCGAAGTTTGTCTCCGACCCAGCTCCCCCTCCTCGACTTGTAGATATTCCAGAGGAGGGCAAGAGCAAAGTGAAGGAACACCGCGCAGTCGGCGAGGGTGACGACACCATCACCATTGAAGATACGTCCGATGAGAAGGATGGGGAAACACTCCAGGAGCGGTTTCAGCTACGGTCCAAATTTAGTCGACCTGGACTACCCCATACCCCCTCGTTGATGATCCACCGACTAGCTTGGAGGCTAGTCTCCCCGCGCTGCTGAGAAAGCAGCGCAATGTGGCACGGAAGTGCGTCGCCAAGAAGCTGAAGGTGACAGAGACCACGTCCCACGATGTAAGTTCCTCGAGTAAAGTAGTCGAGTACTTGTCTTGAAGCTTTGTATGCTTATAGTTGATATTGGAGTTATCGCATGACATTCCATCGTCCGACCCCGTGGATCATGGGGAAGATGACAACAGGGAGACGGTGGGCGAGGCGACTGAGAGGAGCCTTAGTGCAGCCCCCACCGTTGAAGAAGTCATGCCGGAGTCGGCACAACAGCCGAGTAGTGCCGGCGAGCCGCTAGCATCGACAGAGGAGAGGAGGCCAGAGCCGTCCACGACTATTGGAGCCGTGGAGCCAGTAGTGGCCCATGTTGAAGAAGAGGTGCCCGCGGAAGCCGGGCTTGTTGATATCACCAATTTAGTTGGCGCTCCGACCGTGACTGTAGTAGGGTCCAGCTTGTAAGTGAAGTCTATCTTCGAGTAGCATGTGTAGGTTGGTAATCTTGCTTGGCTAATCACCAAAGTTGTACTGTGCAGGAAATCCACCGATCTGTCTTGGGAAGGAGAAGAACCCAGCGCAGCGGACGGTGAAGAAGACCCGTCGCCATCTGTCGAGGAGTCTGCAACACTTCCTCAGGCTAAGACCATTGCTCAGGGCGCAGAGGCTACGCCTCCAGAAGCCACCGTAGTAGAAGGTACATAGACTTCGGCGATGTCGCCTGCCCTGTGTAGTAGTCGTAGCCCCCAGGTACGGACATCATATGCTTTGTGATGACAGAGACACAAGTCGAGGGGACCACGATCCCCGAAGCCGTGCCGGTCGAAGGCGTCGTGCCTGAAGCCGAGGTGCTGGAGGGAGCAGCTTCCGGACCGGAGGCAACAATAGCCCCCGAGGCCACAGAAGAGGTGCGTGACGATGCGCTCCCAGAGTCGAGCATGGACGTTGTCGTCTGGTCACCAGAGATCCAAGATGCGGAGCCAATCCGTTCGGCGCCGATGCCAGAGGCAGCGGCAACTAATCGTGGCGGGCTGGAGCTTCTGGCGGATGACCTTATCGACCAAGCAATGGTAGCACGCAACTTGGAGTAGATGCGCTGAGCTGAGCAATGGATGAAGTTACGTTGCAGTACACTTGAGTAGTCGAATTCCACAAGAACTGAGTACACAATGATGGTTGATGCTCCAAGGGTATAGCAACACAGTGCTCTGAGCAGAGTCACTGGAGAAGGAGCTCAATAAGGCCAGGAAGCACTCCGCCATGTTGCAATCCAAGCTGGATGGTGCTTTCACTCAATACCACAACAAGGTACAAGAGATGCAGGCGAAAAGCGATGACTTGATTCGCAAGAACAAGTCGTTGCGCTAGAAGAACAAAGGTAAGCCACCATCAACCTTGTCGAGTACTTGTTGAGAGTACCTTATACTAGTCTGACATGTCTTCTTTGAGCTGTTGCAGATCCTGAGGCCCGTGTAGACCAGCTGAAAGCATCGGAGACCGATCTGAAGAACATTGTCTACCGAGAAAAGGATGCCCGAGAGGTACTTGAATATGAATATAAGCAGCTGTCTCATGAGTGCATCAAGCACATGGAGCTTCGTGAAGCCTCAAATCGTGATCTGGTCAATTGCTATAAATCTCTGCAGAAGCTCAATGAAGATTGCGAGAAGCTACGCGGGCAACTCAAAGAGCTTGAAGAAGCCGCGCTCCCTATTGCAAGACTGCTGGTGCCTCACCAAGGCGGGCAGAAGATAGCTCCATTGGTTGATCGGCTGAAGGAAGCCCCCGGGCGTCTGGCAACTTATGTGAAACATCTGGCGAAGTCTATCCCCAACCAGGTCCTGGTGTATATGAAGTCATACTTCCCCAAGGCCCCGGTAGATGTAGTCGCGGGAGGACTAGCCGCCAATTGCACAGACGACCAGTACAAGGAGCTGCTGGAGCAGATGGAGCCCATCGCGGAACAAGTCGCGGAGAAGCTAAACCTCCAGTAGTTGTCTTGTAGGGTTAGCTTACAACAGCATATGTAATATAAACAAAGTTGTGATGAACTTGTTTAAGTTTGAATGAAAAATCTCCCATGATGTATGGCTGAAATGAGTACTCATTGTCACTGTTTGTACGTGCGGAGTGCTCGTCGTGGAGGTGTTGCGAGTAGTAGTACTCGAAGGTAGATCCATTGGAGGAAATCACAGTAAATAAGTTGATTAGGAATCAAACTTTATTACTGAGGAAAGAGTACACCTGGAAAGCCAGGGCCGTTTACAGGTGTAGTCGCCTGGACCCGGAGGCTGCCTACGGCTTACGTAGTGCTAGGACCCGTGGCCGCTTACAGTTGTAGATCTGTTAGTAGCCGTAACGGCTGGATCTAAGAGTACATGGTCTTTTGATAGACCGTTGCTGGAGTCCTTGATGCTCTGAGCAGCCCGAGATCCATTAGTAGCCGTTGACGCTGGATCTTGGAGTAGAGTAATTCGGAGACTAGTGCCTGGACTTGGAGACCGCTTACAGCGAAGAGCCCAGGAGTAGTCGTGTAGACTTGGGCCCTAGAGTAATCGAGAGACTACGCATAGAATCGACAGAGCTGGTCGATATTCCATGAGTTGCTGACGTTGTCACCTTCAAGTGTCTGGAGGCGGTACGAGCCTAGTCCGGTCACCTTTGCGATTGAGAAGGGACCTTCCCATGACGAGTTGAGCTTCTGTAGTCCTTCCGTGTTCTAGATACGACGAAGGACTAGGTCACCAATTTTGAACGAGCGTTCCTTGACGTTGCGATCGTGATAGCGTTGGATACCATCAAGGTACCTTGTTGACTGGATGAGGGCGGCACAGCGAGCTTCTTCGAGTCCATCGATATCAACTCGTCTATTGTCTTCAGAGATGCCTTCGTTGTACTGCTCTACTGCTGGCGAATCCCACATGACGTCGGCAGGTAGGATAGCTTGGTAGGTTGAGTGCGAAGCGCCCAGAGTGCATTAGGCAGTTCCTTGATCCACTTGCCCCCCTTTGTGTTAGCAGCGTCGTGCAGTCGCTTCTTGAGAGTGTCGAGTACCATCCCATTGGCGCACTCGACTTGTCCGTTGGCCCATGGATGGGCGACTGAGACATACCGGATGTCGATCCCGCTGTTCTCGCAGTACTCCCAAAACTGGTGGTTGTTGAAGTTGGAACCCAGGTCTGTGATGATGCGGTGGGGTAGTCCATAGTGGTGCATGAGTTCATCCAAGAAGTCGAGTACCCTGTCGGCCTTTGGGCACGTGACCGACTTGACTTCGATCCACTTGGTGAACTTGTCGATGGCCACTAGAACTCTGTTGAATCGTCCTGGTGCAGCCGGGAGAGGCCCAATCATATCGATCCCCTAGCAGGCGAAAGGCCAAGTTGGTGGTATAGTGACTAGCTTGTAGGCCGGGACATGTTTTTGCTTGGCGAAGTACTGGCACCCTTGGCACCTTCTGACCAGTTCCTCTGCATCGCCCAAGGCTGTAGGCCAGTAGAAAGCTCGTCGGAAAGCCTTGCTGACCAGCGTGCGAGAAGATGCGTGGTTGCCGCAAACGCCTTTTTGGATCTCCTCTGGGATGCTCTTGCCTTCTTCTCAGAGGACGCACTTCACGAATACTCAAGAAGTGGCGCCCCGCCTGTAGAGCGTGTCTCCAACTAGTACGTAGAACTTGGCCCGGCAGATGATTTGCTCTGCCAAGTTTTTGTTAGTGGGAACCTTTTGCTCGCGAATGTAGTCGATGATGGGTTGTCGCCAGTCCACGTCTATCATCATGACCTCCTGCCCAGGTTGAGGAGGCACTGGATCAGTGGTCGTGGGTGCCAGCTCTGGGATGGATGGCGCGTGAAGCTCGTGGACGAAGACGCCCACTGGTACTTGTGCGCGAGTAGAACCAAGCCTTGACAGGACGTCCACTGCAACATTGTTATCGCGGACGACGTGGTGGAAGTCGAGACCGTAGAATTTGTTCTCGAGCTTGCGGACTTCTAGGCTGTAGGTGTCCATGTTCTCCTTGTTGCGATCCTAAGACTTGTTAACTTGGTTGATGACCACTGCAGAGTCGCCGTAGACTAGTAGTCGTTTGATGCCTAGAGATATTGCGAGGCGGAGCCTGTGTAGTAGAGCTTTGTACTCGGCTTCGTTATTTGAGACCTTCTAGAAGATCTACAGGACGTACTTGAGTTGTTTGCCCTTTGGTGAAAACAAGAGTACCCCAACACCTGCGCCCGCGAGCTTGAGTGAGCCGTCGAAGTACATCACCCAATGCTCTGGTCGCTCGGTTGGAGTTGGTAGCTGATTTTCCTGCCACTCTGCCATGAAGTCGACTAGTGCCTGCGACTTGATGGTTGTTCGTGGCTTGAAGTCGATGTTGATGGTGCCAAGTTCGACTACCTACTTGGAGATTCTTCCAATAGCGGCTTGGTTCTGTAGGATGTCGCCGAGCGGGTAGTCGGTGATGACGGAGATCGAGTACTCCTGGAAGTAGTGTTGTAGTTTCCGCGAGGTTATGAGCACTGCGTAGAATAGCTTCTATACTGGTTGGTAGCGTGCCTTAGATTCCGACAGGACCTTGCTAACGAAGTAGACTAGTTGATGGACTGGGTAGGCGTGGCCAACTTTCTGCCACTTCACAACGATGGCAGTACTGACAACGTGAGTAGTCGCAGCAAGATAGAGCAGTAGCTGCTCCTTTTTTCGAGGAGCCGTGAGGAATGGGTTCTTGGACAGGAAGTCCTTGAGCTGGGCCAAAGCTTGTTCTGCCTCATGGGTCCACACGAGCCTCGCTTGGTCTTGAGTAGTTTGAAGAAGGGTAGTCCCCATTCTCCAAGCTTTGAGATGAATCTGTTCAGGGCGGCCATACAACCGGTGAGCTTCTGCACGTCTTTGATGCAGCAGGGAGCTTTCATCTTGGTGATGGCGGAGATCTTCTCGGGGTTGGCTTCGATGCCACGATGGCTGATGATGAAGCCAAGTAGTTATCCCGAAGGTACGACGAAGACGCACTTGTTCGGGTTGACTTTCCACTGGTACTCCCGTAGAGATGCGAAAGTCTCTTCAAGATCGGCGATGAGCGTGTCGGAATTTCGAGTCTTTACGACCACGTCATCCACATAAGCCTCGACGTTCTTGTTGAGTTGTTTCTTGAAACATTTCTGGATAGCTCGCTGTTAGGTAGCGCCGGCGTTCTTCAACCCGATGAGATTGTTGTGTAGCAGTAGGCGCCAAACGGGGTGATGAACGCGGTTTTCTCCTAGTCTTCTTCCTTGATAGCGATCTGGTGGTTCCCGGAGTAGCAATCGAGGAAGCGGAGTAGGTCGCAGCCCGCCATGGAGTCGATTACTTGATCAATCTGCGACAACCTGAAGGGGTCCTTGGAGCAGTGCTTGTTGAGGTCAGTGTAGTCAACGCACATCCTCCACTCGTTTGTGTTCTTCTTGCGGACGAGGACGGGGTTGGCAAGCCACTCAGGATGGAAGACTTCTCTAATGAAGCCGGCCGCGAGTAGTTTGGCGAGTTCCTTCTCGATGGCGTCCCATCGTTCATCGGCAAAACAGAGGACATGTTGTCGTTTCGGGGTAGCTTTAGGGTCGACGATGAGTGAGTGCTCGATCAGCCTCCAGGGCACCCCTGGCATGTCCGCTGCCTTCCAAGCGAAGATGTCTCGGTTAGCCCGGAGGAAGCTGACGAGCGCATCTTCCTATTTCGGGTAAAGGACCGCCCTGATCATGGTCGTCTTGCTGCTATCACCTGTCCCAAGGTCAATCGCCTTGACTTGCACTTCCTTAGATGTCTGAGGCTTGTTGGCTGTGTCCGACTTCCCTGGGATGTCGAGTTCAGTTGGGGCAAGCTTCTTGGATGCAGCATAGATTTCCATCATTGCATTGGGTACTTGATTTGTAGCTGCGAGTTCCATAGCCTCTATGTTGCAGTCGAAGGATATCTTCAAGTCCCCTTGTAGCGAGAGTACCTAGTACCAAGTACGTGTAGTGGGGTACCGCCATGAACTTGGCGATAGCTGGTCTGCCAAGGATGGCATGGTAGGAAGTCTCGAAGTCCGCAACATCAAACTTGATGTACTTGGTGCGGTAGTTCTCCCTGGTTTCCACGAAGGTAACTGGTAGGACCACTAAACCCAATGGAAAAGCCACGTTCCCATGGATGATGTGATAGAAAGGCGATGTGCTCTTGGTGAGCATGTGGGTAATGTCGAGCATCATCTTCTTCAAGATCTTGGTGAAAAGGACACTGAGTCCGCTTCCGCCGTTGCTGAGTACCTTGTAGAGTCTGCAGCCCGCGACTACTAGTTTCTGGACGAGTGGAAAACACCCTAGCTTAGAAAAGCTTGTCCATTGATCCACGCGGGAGAAGGTGATGGGTACCTATGACCACCTGAGAGGGGTCGGGACCGCTAGTTCAATGTTTAAGACTTCCCGTCTGGTGGCCTTCTAAGACCGCCTAGTGGGTAGTCCGCCGAAGAGGACATTCACCGTCTTGTCGGGTTCTTGAAAGTCGTCGTTGCCCTCGTCGGCTTTTTTCTTGCCCTTCTTGTCGTGAGGAGGTCATGGGTCTAGAGATTCCTTGAGTGCTCGCCGGAGTTGGTAGCACTGCTCGATGATATGGTTGCCTTCTAAATGCCATGGGCACTTCTCTTTCAGCAACTCTTTGAAGCCGCCAGAGGTCTTCTTCGAGTTGTCTTTCGCGGGGCGCTGGTTAGCCACGACTGTATTGTCTGGCTTGCAGTTGCAGTTAGGACACAAGTAGTTGTTGTTGCGACCCCCTTGATCACAGTTGTTGTTGTTGCAGCCGCACGGGTTTTGCTTGCTCTTGCCGCGAATGACATCATACTTGGCATTTGCCTTATCTTCTTCGTTGGCCCATGAGGTGATCATATCCTTGAGCTTGGTGATGGAACTCTGGCGGCGGCGACCGAAGTCTTCAAAGGTGCGATGGTGGTAGAGAGCGTCTTGGAAAAGGTCGATGATCTCCTTGTCAGTAACATCGACTACAATAGCGCGCTTGTCAAAGAAACGTCGCATGTACTTGCATAGGGTCTCGCTTTGTTCCTGCTTCACCATTGCCAGGTCCATGTGAGTACCCGAGCGTCCCATGGTGCCTGCGAACTTGCTGGTGAACTGATCCTTGAACTGGTCCCACTAGTCGATCGAGTACTTGTCGAGCGACTCGAGCCATGTAAGTGGTGCTTGGTCCAGACATAAGGGAAAGTAGAGGCACTTAGTGTCATTGTTGCCACCAGCGTTTTCGATGGAGAGGGCGTAGCATCTGAGCCATTGGACTGGGTCTTGCTTCGCGTCGTACTTAGTGATTCCCAGAGGTTTGAATTTCTCTGGGAGAAGCAGGTTGCGAAGTCGAGCGGAGAAGGCGAGGAAGCCATCGTTGTCGCCTGCCGTGGAGGACTTCTTGCGTCGTATATCTTCTATACTGCGGCGGTCATTGTAGCCGCCGCGTGAGGCATGGGTGACGTGGCTGTCTATGTGGCCTTGGCCTTCGCGATCGCCTCCGCCTCCAGCTCTCCTGCCAGCCCCGTGTGAGGAGCTCCCGCCGCCGCTGCCTCCACCACTAGCATCACCATGATCAGCAGCGTCGCGACTACCACCAGCGTTGCCAGCACTGTTACCGCCCTAAGAAGGCCCTCCAGCTGATGCCCTAGTAGATTGGGGTTTTGTGGGAGTTCTCCTCGAGTACGGTTGCGTCCATTAGCTAGACTGTGACTTGTGGCTTCATGGTTGTCGGGTTTGCGAGTTCTGAGGGGAGGTATTTGAGTGACTATGTTTTCAACTCTAATGAAGTAGGCGTCCTCCACGAGTTTGGCGATGACTTCACCCGCGCGCATCCCCTGAGCGTAACGTGCTATCGTGGTGATAGACATGAGGCACTGTTCGGGGGTGGTGTGCACCCGGTTGGTGACTTGGTCAAGGGCCTGTATGAGGTTCCGTATGGGGAGGGTTTCACAAAGACGTCTGCGCCGTTCGTTTCACTTCCTGTTGCGCTCACGTCGGGTGTTCTTGTCGTCGTTGGTTTCATTTGAGGGTGCATTGGCAGACAACTCATCTACTGAGATATCTTTGTAGTACCGGTCAGGTCGGGTCCCTGAAGGTCCTGGAGTCTCGCCAGCAGCCATGAAGACTTGGCGATCAGGGGTGCCGAGACCGGAGTCAGTAGTCGCCACCTCTGTTGGAGTGTGCTCCTCTATTGGGGCTAGGGGTGTTCCCTCCTGGAAGGGAAGCGAGTCGAGGTAGGCAATGCAACGCGAGTTGCCATCTATCAGGTCTGCAGGCTTGCGATCTGGCCAATAGACGAATCTCCCAGTGGGTGTAGATGTTATAACCAGACCGGTAGCTGGTCCTGACAGAGGTTGCTCAGTCGTGGAGTTCTCGGACTCGAGCTCTTAAGGGTCTGACCCGAAGTCGAACTCGTAGGAGGAGTCCTAGTAGCCGGAGGTGGGGTTGCAGTCTAGAGAGTAGTCGGAGACGATCTCCTTGTCGGCCCGGCGTGCAGCGAGAGCTTCCGCATGGGCCCTGCTAGTGTTGAAGAGGCCATATGGGAAGTGCTCATGGAGTGGGACATCAGCACACGATGACTCAGTAGCCGACTCGCATGTGATGTACCATGGGGACATCGAGTTCGAGTTGGAGACAGATCTGGACTCGAAGTCGGCGTGTTGGTTGTAGAGCGAAGTTTTTCTGAATTTTTCGGCGAGGTCGCCCGTGAACACCTCGGGAAGCGTCATGAGCCCAGTGCTCGGTCTGGGTGTCATGATGAGGCGGCGTTGCAATGCTCCGGCGCCGTCAGCTGTGCAGACCCAGGACCCGAAGATGAAGGTGTCGCCGCGGTTGAAGGCAACAGTTGGCTTGTTGGAGATTGAAGCCGTCGAGTTCGCCATGAGATCTTGTATCTCCCGCGTTTTTAGCTCCTAATAAATCACCTACAAAATCACGCGTGTTCTCAAAACCCTCCCGCTGAGCTCGATTATCCCCTTCGAAACCCCGGTCATCTTCTCCCTCTCTCACCCTCGGCGCGCGTGCCGCGAATCCCGCCGGCACCACCCGCTAACACTCGGGCCACTGCCGCCCACCACGTGCCGCCCCGCCGCCCTTGTCGGCCACCACGCCGGGAATCCTGCGCATGCCGCGGTCCCGCCGGACGGTCTGCCTCGCCATCACCGCCGTCCCGAAAATCACGCTGACACCCGAAAAATCAGAAAACCCCACAACATCCCTTTTTCCCCTCCCTTCTATTTTTCCTAGTATTTCTCCTAATTTTCTAAACCCATTTTCCCTTCTTTTCCTTCCTTCTCCTATTTCTTTTTCTATTTCCTTTTCTCTTTTTCTTTTTTGCCTTTTCTTCTTTTCTTTTCCCCTCCCATTCTTCTTCCCTGAGCCAGGCGCCCCTGCCCCCGGTCCCGCGCCCCTACCCCCGCTCCCGCGCCCCCGCCCCGACCCCGCGCCCAACGCGCCGTCTCGTCACTCGCGCGGCGACGGGACTGCACGCTGCCGTGGCCGCCATTAACTCTGCTGCCGCCCCGTCACCTTCAGGGCCACTGATGCCACCGCAAACCGCCGGCCGCGCCGCACTAACAGAACACTACCAAGATCGGCCCTAACACGACCGCCATAACTCGCCTGCCCGAGCCACTACGTCGCCTTGCTGCCCGACGAGTCCTGTTCAACAGCCTCGTCGCAGCGACACTTTTAGTCCGCCGTGAATCCCGGCCGACCCACCACGGCCACACGGCCGAACCACCATTGCAGGAGGAGCACGAGCTCCGTGTGCTCGACTTCCGGCCCATACCACCCCGTGTGGCCTCGCAGCCCGATGGGTCCTTTCCCATAGCGCCGCTGCCGCTTCCGGCCACCAGCGTCTTAACTCCGGCCGAATCGAGCCACAGAACCACCATTGCTCCCGCCGGCCGCACGTGGTCCGCGTGCTCGGCCCGGCCCTTCCACCGCTTTTTCGTGCCTATAAATTGAGGCCGGCACCACTCTCCATGCCGCCCATCTCCCAGCCACATTTTCCCCTCTCTCTCTCTCTCGAGCACCGCACAACGCCGCCACCACCATTGCCCCGCCACCTGCTGCCGCCCACTGATCCGCCTCCTCGCGCCATCCCCGCCCAAGGTAAAAGGGGGAATCGATCCCCCTCGTGGCCCTCTCCATTTCCCCTCAGCCCTCAACCACCGGCGGGCCCTGGGCCGCCGGCAATCGTCGCCGCCGCAGGCCGGCCACCCAGGTCGACCCCCCATCCTCTGCTCTGAAATCAAAAGGAAGAAGATCACATTTTGTCATAACCCCCTCCTTCTTTTCCTTTTTCTAACCGAGACCCTTCCCCCTCTCTTAAGTTCTTTTCACCAAGAAGCCCCTGCAATGCTTAGGTTCTTTACAAATAGATTATTCTTCCTATTAAACTACCCCCTAAACATATATAAACCATCATTTTATACACCATATTATACCAAATTAATCCCAAATTTCGCCACACCTTTCCCAGATTTGTTTCCACCCAAGCATTGAATAAATCTCACAAATAGTAGTTTGTTCCTCCATTCTTTATTTTTTCCCACGAGCTCAGCCGGTAAATATTTGTGCTTATATTGATTGCATGCTTGTTTGTGTGCGCTATAGCCGACGCAGTGAACGAAGGAGGATACCACGACCCGGAACTTGAAACCGAGTACTGCGAGAAGGAGCCCGAGATCCCGAACCCTGAGCAGGAACACCCCGAGGACTTCGAAGATGGAAAGTTCAATCTCATACTTTGATGCATGCTTTGGTCCCAGTTTTATAAACACTACCCTATGACATGTTTTATAAATTGCATATTGTTTTACTGCAAAAACTTGTAGCATAGCCACCCTTGATTGCTATTATTGAACCTTGTTGGCCTAAACGATTTCTTTGAAATGATGTGAGTGCTTTGATAAAGAGGATTGGGTATATTCGAAAATGAGTAAAGAACTGGGTAGCCGGGATGGACGTGTGTGTCGGGAGTATGGGTGAGCTTGTACCTTTGTGGTTGAGCGTGTTGGAGATGTCCATCTTGTCAAGAAGGACTGGATTGTGTGACATCTCACCTGGCCCAATTTGTCGTACAACCACTCATTAATTTACTTGCCATCTGGTGTGCGGGTGAGCAGCGGAAGATCAAGGAGTAGGGGTACGATCTGTGTGAGGCACGCCCTGGTTATGTGAGATAACCCCTTGGTTGCTTCCATGGTGGCTCGTAGGGTTAGCTAAGGTGGGTAATGGCTTTCATAGGATCTGCACCGGCACTAAGGTGTTCGTGTGGAAGTACCCTACTTGTGGGTAATGTTGTACAACCTCTGTAGAGTGTAAAACCTATTCAAATAGCCATGTCCACGGTATTGGACGAGTCATGGTGTGGTCACAAAACTAGTATTTGGGTTGGGATGTTTTTCATGGCGTGAGTTGTTTTCTGGTAAAGTGTATGGCTTTGTGCCTGGGCTACCGCGGACGGGGAGTCCGGTAGGCCCAAATTGGTTTTTCTCAAAACAACTAAGTCACTTAGGTTATAAAAGTGGTTTGCGAAAACCTTTTCGAAAATAGACCCAAGCATGAGTAAATGTGTTTGCCAATAAACCTTAACCTGGACCTTGATATATCCTGTGCATGATCTGTTTATAAGCCCCTCCGAGGGTGGGGTTGAACTTGTTGAGTACGTTTGTGCTCACCCTTGCTTAACTAACTATTTTTCAGAGGAGGATCCTGACTTTGTTCCTGAAGACGTCGAGTAGGTCGCTGCCCTACACCCAACCGTGCCTTTGTACTCAGGGTCCCCACAGAGAGCTTCCATGGTGTGGTACTCTGATGAGGCCTTAGAAGCCTTCGCTGTTGTAGTTTGGTCTTTAGCTTTTGTGTTGTTTCTCGTGGCAGTGGCGCTCCCGTGCCCACTATGCCGCCATGATGTAAGGGACTGAACCACCTGTTGTAATAAATATCTTGCCAGCCTCCTTGGACTGGTATTTGTGTCACATTTAGTCACCTTAGATGAGCGGACGCTTCTGGTGGTATCAGAACTGTAGGTTGGCCGTAGGACGCGGCCCTAGGACCCGAGACCCTTTCCTGGCTTTTCTCTAATTCTTTTCCCTGCTGAGCTCACCTTTCCACCAATTCCTTACCTTGATGGCTAACCTGGATGGAACGGAGGAGTCTGCCCCGCACAACCTGGCCTCCCTAACTTGCTTCTACTCAGCCTGGAGCGCGTCGGAGTGAGGGACCCAGCGGAATGTCTATCGGGAATACGAGCGCTATGGCACCCTTCGGTGTAAAGTGCTAATCTTCGTGGGTAGAAGCACACTCTACCCCGACCTAGAACCCTGGTTCATCCCCACCACTGGGTTTCATTTTCAAGACACCTACCCGAAGGCTGCCCGGAAGGCCCTGCGACGTCTTCGAGTGGTTTATAGGCAGCATCTCAAAAGGACTCCAATAGGATTTTTCCCACCCTCAAGACGTAGAGGACGCTCATGGATTGACCGCATGAGGGGACTTTAAAGGGAAGAAGAAGACCTAGAAGATGCAGTTTCCCACCTGTCCATCTACCTCAATGGCCTAGACCACCTCTACCGTGAACAAGCCGGGCAACTGAAGCACCACATCGACAGGGCAGAAAGAGCAGAACAAAGGATAGAGTTGGAAAGGGTGAAGACAATAATGGCGGAAGTTGCCCTAGTCAACATGGAGCAAGATTACCTTAGGGAAAGGGAACGCTCTGAAATGTTCCACAAAAACCTATGGGATGAGCTCCACAAGGAACGTAGAAGGAGAGAAGAAGCTGGATTGGAGGAAGATGAACCCAAAGAAACTCATTAGGACAAAGGGACCCACACCGAGGACGTGATACCGGAGCAAGACCTCTGTGACAACTCGCCCAGGAAAATACCGTACTATCGCCTAAGACCGATCCACTTTGGTCATTAAGCAATAATAAAGTACCATCCTGTCGTAAGTTGCCTGGTTAACGCCTGGTAAATCACTTGAAAAGAAACAAGGATCGAATATATGCATTAAAACTCACTCGAAGGCGAGTCCAAAGATACAACAACAGTGAAATCCAAATTCATACCCCGAAGTGTTTAATTATTACAAACCATAGTTTTTGCCATACTTAGATAGTTCAGAGTTTTCGAAAGCAGCGAAAATAAACTAACGGAAGCGAAGACACCACGGGAGGCCATCCATGATGCTTTCAGTAGTCGTCCTCAACCCACTCCAGCTCCCAGCCGGGCGGCATCTCTCCAGGCCACACATCACTGAAGGCATTACCTGGATCAACACATTATAGCAAGGCTGAGTATACTAATACTCAACAAGACTTACCCGTCGGTGATATCTACTTCACCAATTCTAGACCATGAAAGGCTTTTTGGCTACTGGGTTGCTTTTGCTAAAAAGTAACAAGAGTAGGTCATTACTTTCAAGATTTTAGCACAAGTTATAGTAGGTTTAATCTTTACTATATTAGCCAACTAGTACAAACAAGTTGTACAATACAATTAAACAAACATGAAGTTCATCAACTTCTATCATTAGGGATCTCATGACTAGTGGAGTAAGTAGTCTCGGATAACGGTGAGAGGCCGACAATCGATTGATTTAAACCTTGCAAGGTAAACCCAAACACATGGTAGGCTGCCCCCGAAAGGACAACTTTCCCAGGCCGTCCCCATAAATCCTCGGGTCAGGATCGAATCTTACAGTCTTTGGTGCAGGCTATCCGACATACCCCGCGAGATACCCGGAGTCACCATACACCACCGGTGGCGAGCCGTGAGAGCGAATCCCAAGAGTAGTAACGGTAGGATCCCTCGCCGTCTCATTAAGGTACTAGGCTTACCGGTCCCATACCCGACATGTGCTTAGTACGTTCAAAAACTTATCCCACATAACAACTGGACCGGAGCCCATATCCCATGCTCTTTCCACGTGATCAATCCATTTAAGGATACATTGTGATTCCTATCTAGGAACCTATTCTCGTGAGTGAGGTCATCACCCGACTTGTAACGGTCCTATAGCTTAGCAGCTATCGACCTATCATACTAGTAAGGACAAGGTACCTATGGATCATGCATCTAGGGTTTCATTCAACTCCTGAACGTAAATGCACAATCATTCATAGATAATTGAATAAAGAATTTTAAAACTAGGTTAGATGCACCGGAGCTTGCCTTTGTCAGCTAGGTTAGCCTGGGCACCCTCGTTGTCGAGCACTTCCACGTACTGTAGTGAAGCTTCCGCTCCTCCTTCCTCGTTTTCCGGGACAAAGGAGTAATCTCCGTCCGGAAGATCTACACGGAATGCAATGCAAGTTCAGGTGATGTGATAGTTCGTTGTCTTATCCAACTCTTGGTTGGTCATATCCACCTTAACAAGCATCCATCTAATGTTTCTCTTTTAGGAAGGTTATTGGTTGTACATGGGTGATTCTTTTATTGCACATTTGAATAAAGGTTTTTATTATACTTATCATTTCATGTGAAGGCTTTAATTCCTTTTCTTTTCACAAGCAAGGGTATAAATAATATCTTTATCCATGAATTAAAGTGTTATCAGAAATGATAATTAATTATCTTTTAATTATACTAAATAATACTTTCAAAAAAAAGAATTATTTAGGGGTTTTCTTTATTTAGCCTCCCTTTAATATTAAAAAGGGCTTTTAAGCTTTTTCTTAAGCAATTAAATTACCAAAAATTAAAAGAGTGTTTCTTAAGCCTACTAGCACCTATCCTAGTCCATTGGACCCACATGTAAGTGTTGGATGCTAGGAAATTAAATATTATAGAAAATAACAAAGGGCTAGCTAGTGATTCAATTTAAATGCATACAAAAATAAATAAGCATCAAAATGACCCAAACTTTCTCATGCATGCTCTCTGGTCCTAAACAAGCCTAAAGAACCAGCATATTCACCTAGGAACTCTACTGATCTTAGTTAATTAATTTTCAAAGGAAAACATGCATAAATCAAGAATAATTATTTCTGTTAATCCAAAACTCATGATTAATTCAAAAGATGTGTACTTTTATTGCAAGACAGTGTGCACAAGTTGAGCTCAAAAACATAAATATATTTAGCAAGAAAAATCATTTATGCAGATCTTGCAGAAATTGAAAAACATTTTTATGAAAAGATTTACATAATAACTTTGTGCAATTTTCGGCATAGGAACTAGTCATGACATAACACACAACATATCCAAAAATTAGCTATAGAGGATTTATGGGTTTTGAGATATTGCAGATCTAGGGTTTTCACATTTTTATTTTTCATGCAAAAACTATCAGGAATTAGCTCAGGCGAGAATAACAAAAGTTGTGGGATATTTCACCACGAATCCAACAAAATTGGATTTACATTTCTGATTTTTCTGTGATTTTCTATGCAATTTACAAGAATCAGCAAACTCACTTTACTATTTTAGTTGCACTTTTGCAGGGAGGCCCTCGGAAAGATCTTGGCTTTTGCAATGTAGCCCCTGGGCGGCCGGGCAGCGGTGGTCCGGCCAAATTCCGGCGAGCCGCCGCCGGGCTTGGCTAGGGAAGGGCGTGGGGAGGGGCTAGGGGTCACTGGGGCGCGATTTGGGGGCTCGGCGGGGGCGGGGAGAGGGGCGGGTGAGGGGCGGTGCGGCGGCCGGGGCTCGGTGGCCGCCGCGGCCTGCCGTGCGGCGGTGTGATAGGGCTGCGGGGGGAGACGGCGCGCGGGCGAGCTTATGCGGGTGCAAGGGAAGGTGAGGATACGCTCGGTTTGGGGGGCTCGGCGGCCGGCCGGACCCGAGCTCGCCGCGGCCGCCCTGCAGCGGCGCCGCGAGCGGCTCGATCTGGGCGCAATGCAGGGGGCAGTGCCCCTTCTATGGGCGGCCAGGGAGCCTGCAAGCGACCACAAGGAACCCACGACGACATCTAGGAACACGCGCTGGCCTCGGGAGGAGCGAACAGCAGGAGACGGCACGGGACGGACCGGCGGTCCGTTGTGGCGTTCGCCGGCCGGTCGGCGCGCGGCGCGAGGAGGGAGTGGGTGACTTCGAGGCGGCCTTGGGGCGTGCGTGGCCTCGGGGAACGAGTCTCGGGAAGGCGGGGAGGGGGCTCGGACGCCGAGGAGGCGCTAGTGCGCGGCGGCGCGGCGCCGGCGCGCGCACGGCGTGCGCGCGGGAGCCCGTCCGCGACCGATTTCTATTCGGTGTGTCCCTGTTCGAACACGATTTTCTCCAAAATTTTAAATAAAAGTTGACTAAGCTTTGAATACGAAAGTTGTAGATCTAGCTACCCTCTACAACTTTTACAAAGGCCATATAGTTTTTTTCTCGATGGATTTTGCAGGAACATCGTGCCAACATTGAATGCCGGCCTGTTCTGGAAAACAGGAGGTACTGTCAGTCGATCAAGTTTTTCACCAATTTCCACTCAAAATTTGAAATGCCGATCTACATGAAAGTTGTGTCCCTCAACAAGATGGACAACATTCATAAAGGTAGATTTTGAAGTGTTTAGGTGAATTTTGGAGAACGCGGCAAAAGTTCCGGACGACATTCGCTGACGTCAACGGTTAAGCCGGTTTTGACCGTGTCTTTGGCCAAGGGTCGACTACGGGTGTGTGCAAACTTGGTCAAGGGGTTCATTAGGGTTCTTTGGCAAGGTTTTCAGGGTGATGACCCAGGTTGACCTAGGTTTGACCGGTGTTTGACCGGTTTGACTCGGCTGAACCGGTCATTAGCGTTAATGACGGTAATTTAAAACCTGGGGCGTCACAGTCTACCCCCCTTAAGAAGAATCTCGTCCCGAGATTCGAAATTCCAAGGATAGATAGAGAAATAGAGGAGTGGTCCTCTCGGATGTTCTGAAATTACTCTGAGGGAGCAAATACGATGGGATTATCGGGCAATAAGTATAACCACCATTGGTTCAAGATTAGCCCGTAAGAGTAGTCAAAGACGACAAGAAATGGAAAGCTTTTGCATGGAGCTTACTTGCATATGCAAGCGGAAAGTATGGAAGGATAAATGGGTACTGGATCCTCCGAACGATCTTTCTCACGCGTTATTTTGCTTGCAACCTTATGTGGCATGGCCGTGCGACTACGATGCAATGCTTTTCAAAAAGTGATGTGATGCACATGTTTATGGAGACACGATGCATATGCTCATGTAGTAGGTGCCTATGATGCACGTTAGCAGGACTCAGTTACCCACCAAATGAGTTAGTGATTGAGAGGACAGTCACAGGGTAAGAAGGGGTGTGTGTGGCGAGTCGCAATTCTCACAACCAAGATACCTAGTGCACTCCTAGTGGCAATCACGTGGCTGCAGCGCACATGACGCCCTAGGTTCCGTCACGGCACCTTTAGTTATGGGATAACAACGTCACCAAACACCAGAGATAGAGTGGAAGATATTGAAAACACTCCATGCGTATGCACGTTAGTTCACCCAAGATTCCCAATGCACATGCTATGCCAATGCATGCTCAAGAAGAGACATGATTATTTATTTATTTTTCAAAAGGTTCTGAGCAAGACCACGGGGAATAAGCTCATGATTGAAAGTTCGACGTAACCAGGACAAGGAGGTCAATACGCAGAATCTCTTAGTGCTTCAACATGTTTAAGGACAAATGCTGGAGTGAAATACAAGTCGACGGAAATGACATGTTGATAGGAGAATCACTATTGAAGATTGAATTCTAAGATCAAGGCATTCCCACAGCCTGGTAGAATGGCAAAAGTTCTCTTTTCTCATGTTGAGCAGTGCTGGGTAGTCATGTGCACAAAGGCACAATTGTATGCCAGAACTCAAAGCGAGCTCACATACATAATGACATGAGGTTCTGGCAGTTGTGAACAAAAATTCATAACCAAAAATCCAGAAACCTCAAAACTTTCCCGGTTCAAAAATGAATTCTTTAGCACCTAATTAATTTTTTTAAGGTTGAGTATCGAACAAGGAACAAGGTGGATGGTCCTGAACCTGGTTGTGCCTAGGGAAGTGTGAACCAACCCAAACGGAACTAGGATTTACTCTCTACTACAAGATAACTAGTTAAGGAGCAATTGTTTTTAACAATTTGGTTGAATTAACCCGGCACAAGGTAACAATTTCGGCAGCATGACGGCTAGGTAGGAGAGGTACTCTATTTTATAAAAAGCACACACTAGCATAATCTTCCTTAGAGAGCATATAGAAGTTCGGTTTTGGGTCCATTTCAGTTGTTTCGATTTTTAACATGCATGCAAGACGTCCTATTCGACCTCACATGGCAATCAAGCCAAAAATCGAAGTTAGTGCCGGTGGCAAGGCCTTTATTCGTCTCTCCCTATAATATCTAATCGAGAGCTATACGGTACTCGCTTAACGACTAACGAAGCGCTGTTATGTACCTGCAGAAAACGAACCTTTCGTGCCAGCACGTCACGAAAGCGTCCAAATACATTACCGTTCACTATAGAAACGACATCCATGCGTTAAGCCGCTGCATGGACAGCGTCCAACCTCGGACACCTTCCATTTGAATGGAGTGTATCCTTGCCTCGCATGAGCGACATGCGGAATGCACACGTATGAGACACGTGGCAACACACAACTCATAAACAGACGCGAAGATGGGATCCGTGGAATGGATCACTCCATCAACCCTTGCAATTCCCATGATGCGGAACAGCACACGTATAAAACACGTTGCTCCTAGTTTGGTTGTGCAAGAAAGTAATTCTGACATAAAGGAATGTGCTGGGAGTTAGCAAAATAGACCATAAGTTAATTAGGCCACCTGAAAGAACCCAAAATTCCCTCTAGGGCCTCTCGGTCTAGTTTATCCTTAGCGGACCAACGTATTTTGGAAAATCAGACAATCTTGGCATAGTTTATACAAAAACCATTGATTAAGGTTTATTAAATAATCTCTGGTGCATATAAGCTCTGAGGCCAACTGTGACAACCCGCCCAGGAAAATACCGTACTACCACCTAAGACCGATCCACTTTGGTCATTAAGCAATAATAAAGTACCATCCTGTCATAAGTTGCCGGGTTAACGCCCGGTAAATCACTTGAAAAGCAACAAGGATCGAATATATGCATTAAAACTCACTCGAAGGCGAGTCCAGAGATACAACAACATTGAAATCCAAATTCGTACCCCGAAGGGTTTAATTATTACAAACCATAGGTTTTGCCATACTAAGATAGTTCAGAGTTTTCAAAAGCAGCAGAAATAAACTAACAGAAGTGAAGACACCACGGGAGGCCATCCATGATGCTTTCAGTAGTCGTCCTCCACCCACTCCAGCTCCCAGCCGGGCGGGATCTCTCTGGGCCACACATCACTGAAGGCATTACCTGGATCAACACATTATAGCAAGGCTGAGTATACTAATACTCAGCAAGACTTACCCGTCGGTGATATCTACTTCACCAATTCTAGACCATGAAAGGATTTTTGGCTACTGGGTTGCTTTTGCTAAAAAGTAACAAGAGTAGGTCCTTACTTTCAAGATTTTAGCACAAGTTCTAGTAGGTTTAATCTTTACTATATTAGCCAACTAGTACAAACAAGTTGTACAATACAATTAATCAAACATGAAGTTCATCAACTTCCATCATTAGGGATCTCATGACTAGTGGAGTAAGTAGTCTCGGATAAAGGTGAGAGGCCGACAATCGATTGATTTAAACCTTGCAAGGTAAACCCAAACACACGGTAGGCTGCCCCCGAAAGGACAACTTTCCCAGGCCGTCCCCATAAATCCTCGGGTCGGGATCGAATCTTACAGTGTTTGGTGCAGGCTATCCGGCATACCCCGCGAGATACCCGGAGTCACCATACACCACCGGTGGCGAGCCGTGAGAGCGAATCCCAAGAGTAGTAACGGTAGGATCCCTCGCCGTCTCATTAAGGTACTAGGCTTACCGGTCCCATACCCGACATGTGCTTGGTACGTTCAAAAACTTATCCCACATAACCACTGGACCGGATCCCAGATCCCATGCTCTTACCACGTGAGCAATCCATTTAAGGATACATTGTGATTCCTATCTAGGAACCTATTCTCGCGAGTGAGGTCATCACCCGACTTGTAACGGTCCTATAGCTTAGCAGCTATCGACCTATCATACTAGTAAGGACAAGGTACCTATGGATCATGCATCTAGTGTTTCATTCAACTCCTGAACGTAAATGCACAATCATTCATAGACAATTGAATAAAGAATTTCAAAACTAGGTTAGATGCACCGGAGCTTGCCTTCGTCAGCTAGGTTAGCCTAGGCACCCTCAGTGTCGAGCACTTCCACGTACTGCAGTGAAGCTTCTGCTCCTCCTTCCTCGTTTTCCGGGACAAGGGAGTAATCTCCGTCCGGAAGATCTACACGGAATGCAATGCAAGATCAGGTGATGTGATAGTTTGTTGTCTTATCCAACTCTTGGTTGGTCATATCCACCTTAACAAGCATCCATCTAATGTTTCTCTTTTAGGAAGGTTGTTGGTTGTACATGGGTGATTCTTTTATTGCACATTTGAATAAAGGTTTTTATTATACTTATCATTTCATGTGAAGGCTTTAATTCCTTTTCTTTTCACAAGCAAGGGTATAAATAATATCTTTATCCATGAATTAAGGTGTTATCAGAAATGATAATTAATTATCTTTTAATTATATTAAATAATACTTTCAAAAAGGAAAAAGAATTATTTAGGGGTTTTCTTTATTTAGCCTCCCTTTAATAGTAAAAAGGGCTTTTAAGCTTTTTCTTAAGCAATTAAATTACCAAAAATTAAAAGAGTGTTTCTTAAGCCTACTAGCACCTATCCTGGTCCATTGGACCCACATGTAAGTGTTGGATGCTAGGAAAATAAATATTATAGAAAATAACAAAGGACTAGCTAGTGATTCAATTTAAATGCATACAAACATAAATAAGCATAAAAATGACCCAAACTTTCTCATGCAGAGAGCTGGTCCTAAACAACCCTAAAGAACCACCATATTCACCTAGGAACTCTACTGATCTTAGTTAATTAATTTTCAAAGGAAAACATGCATAAATCAAGAATAATTATTTCTGTTAATAAAACAATCATGATTAATTCACAAGGTGTATATTTTGATATTACAAGACAGTGTGCACAAGTTGAGCTCAAAAACATAACTATATTTAGCAAGAAAAATCATTTATGCAGATCTTGCAGAAATGGAAAAACATTTTTATAAAAAGATTTACATCATAACTTTGTCCAATCTTTGGCATAGGAGCTAGTCATGACATAGCACACAACATATCCAAAAACTAGCTATAGGGGATTTATTTTTTTTAGATATTGCAGATCTAGGGTTTTCACATTTGTATTTTTCATGCAAAAACTATCAGGAATTAGCTCAGGCAAGAATAACAAAAGTTGTGGGATATTTCACCACGAATCCAACAAAATTAGTTTTACATATTTCTGATTTTTCTGTGATTTTCTACGCAATTTACAAGAATCAGCAAACTCACTTTACCATTTTAGTTGCACTTTTGCAGGGAGGCCCTCGGAAAGTCTTGGCTTTTGCAATGTAGCCCCTGGGCGGCCGGGCAGCGGTGGTCTGGCCAAATTCCGGCGAGCCGCCGCCGGGCTTGGCCAGGGAAGAGCGTGGGGAGGGGCTAGGGGTCACTGGGGCGCGATTTGGGGGCTCGGCGGGGCGAGGGGAGAGCGCCGGTGAGGGCGGCGGCGGCGGCCGGGCCGGTGTCCGCCGCGGCTGCCGTGCGGCGGTGTGAGGGGGCGGCGGGGGAGACGCGCGCGCGGCGAGCTTATGCGAGGTGCAAGGGAAGGTGGGGATACGCTCGGTTTGGGGGCGGCCCGGCCGGACCGAGCTCGCCGCGGCCGCCGCGGCGGCGCGCGCGGCGGCTCGGTCTGGGCGCGATGCAGGGGGCAGTATCCCTTCTATGGGCGGCCGGGGAGCCTGCAAGCGACCACAAGGAACCCACGGCGACATCTAGAAACACGCGCTGGCCTCGAGAGGAGCGAACAGCAGGAGACAGCACGGGACGGACCTGCGGTCCGTTGGGGCGTTCGCCGGCCGGTCGGCTTGCGGCGCGAGGAGGAGTGGTGACTTCGAGGCGGCCTTGGGGCGTGCGTGGCCTCGGCGAACGAGTCTCGGGGAAGGCGCAAGGGGGCTCGCACGCCGAGGCGGCGCGGTGCGGGGCGGCGCGGCGGCGGCGCGCGGGAGCGCGTCCGCGGCCGATTTCTATTCGGTGTGCCCCTGTTCGAACACGATTTTCTCCAAAATTTTGAATAAAAGTTGACTAAGCTTTGAATACGAAAGTTGTAGATCTAGCTACCCTCTACAACTTTTACAAAGGCCATATAGTGTTTTTCTTGAAGGATTTTGCAGGAACGTCGTGCCAACATTGAATGCCGGCCTGTTCTAGAAAACAGGAGGTACTGTCAGTCGATCAAGTTTTTCACTAATATCCACTCAAAATTTGAAATGCCAATCTATATGAAAGTTGTGTCCCTCAACAAGATGGACAACATTCATAAAGGTAGATTTTGAAGTGTTTAGGTGAATTTTGGAGAACGCGGCAAAATTTCCGGACGACATTCGCTGACGTCAACGGTTAAGCCGGTTTTGACCGTGTCTTTGGCCAAGGGTCGACTACGGGTGTGTGGAAACTTGGTCAAGGGGTTCATTAGGGTTCATTGGCGAGGTTTTCGGGGTGATGACCCAGGTTGACCTAGGTTTGACCGGTGTTTGACCGGTTTGACTCGGCTGAACCGGTCATTAGCGTTAATGACGGTAATTAAAAACCTCTGGCGTCACAACCTCCCACCAAAGAAGCGTCGCATTCAGACTAAGGAAGAGTCCCCATGAGGATAGACTGGAATGCCTAGGCTAGAGCTGTGTTCTAGTAATAATAAGTGTACCCTGATGAGTGTACCCCAACCTTGTTGCTAAATAAAACTATCTATCTTTTGTACTCTACCACAACTTGTTCAACTCTGCCCTTGTTTTCAGATGGCGGAAGATGGATGGACCCAAGGCGTGTGCCAGGAGGAGCTTGGTTTTGCTCACCTCCTTATCAACTCCCTGGAGCGTCTCAGTATCGCTGAGCGCCCAAGGTACTACAACAGAGAGTACGAGCAACTCGGCATTCTTCGTTGTAGGGTGGTCCTCTCCATCGCTAGAAGCAACCGCAACCCCAACGTCAAGCCATGGCGGGTGACCGCCACAGGGTTTCGGCACCGAGACAGCTACCCCTTGGCCCTGAAAAAAGCTCTTTGCTACCTGTGTCGGATCTACGAGGAACACATCGTCCCCACACCGATGGGGTATTCCCCCCAGCCATCAGAATCCCAGTCTGGCAAGCTCGCATGAGAAACCTGGAACGGCACTGCCACCAACAATACCTTTTGTACCACATAGTTGCCTACCTCGTCTACCTAGACAAACTCTTTGATGACCAGGCCAAGCTCTTGAGAGAGCAAATCAGTCGGGCCGAGCACGCAGAAGTCACAATGAGGATGCACCAAGTCCGAGTGGCTCAAGCTGAAGCAAGGACCGCAGCTGCCATAAGCAGTGAAGCGGTTGCCCATGAAAGCCTCAGGCGGATCCAAGACCAGCTCATGCAAGAGTGGACTAACAGCAAAACCCCCATTCCGGCCATTAGAGAAGCACAAGTCCTGCTTGGGACACCCCTTGTAGGATGGGGAGGAACTATTGAAACCCCACCAGCACCACCAGTAGTCACCGAACAACCAACAGCGACCGCAGAAGCTACAACACAACCCCAAGAGAATGGAAACCCCGAGGGCGAAGATGACGATGGGCTACTTATTCCACTGGAAGTGCACTCAGCCCCAGAAGATGGCTCGCCTCGCGAGTAGCATGCCTCAGTCGCCTTGCTCAGGGAATGAAGCCATGATGGTCCGAGCTTAGAGTCACACCCTTAGCTTTTGTTGTAGTACCGAGTCGTGTAGTATGTCCGTGTTGTACCAGTCGCGTAGTTCGGGATGTATCCTCTTCACTTGTTTGTAATAAAAATTTGTCTGTGCTTGTTGTGTGCTTGCTGGCGGGAGTAGACCCTGCCTTTTCAAAAAGAAATCCGTCATAATCCACTTAAACATCACATAAAACCTAGATCTCTTAGAAACACACTCCTTTACAGATGGTTTCCAGGCACCCTGCTAGGACCCACCAAGGCTCTAGTCGTGTGGACGTAGAGGGATCTCAGGCCGATCGAAGAGAGCGCCTCAACGATTAGGAAGTGAACCAAGGTGAAGATGGAGGAGAAAACATTATTTTGCCACCCCCACCCCCTCCCGCAGACCTAGCGCAAGTTTTGGCCAACCAGACTTTACTGATGGAAGCCATATTCAATGCCGTCAACCGTCCAAGGCCCCGAGTTCTGGGCATGAATGAGAAGCTGATAAAATTCCTCAGGACGAAGCCACCCAATTTTGGCGGGTCAGTGAATCCTTTGGATGCTGATGACTGGCTGAGAGCCATCCTAAGGGAACTGGAGCCCTTCAACTGTGAGGACTGAGACAAGGTTCTCCTGGCCACTCACCAACTCACCGAAACAACCTTAGCCTGGTGGGAGAACTACTGTGCAGCAGCTAAGGATCCCTCCGCCATCACTTGGGAAGAGTTCGTGGAAGAGTTTCGCCGCTACCACATCCCATAAGCCATGCTGAAGCGCAAGGCAGATGAGTTCCGCGAACTCCACCAGGGCAACAAGTCGATGGAGGAATACACTTACCAGTTCATAGAGTTGGCTCGTTATGCCAAGAAGAAGTGGACAAGGACTCCAAGAAGCAGGAGATGTTCAAGAAGGGCTTGACTCCGGAGCTGAGGACTCTACTTACCCCTCAGATCTACCCGGATTTCAACACCCTCATGAACATGGCCTTCCTCACAGAGAGAGCCAGGGCAGAAGAGAAGAAATAAAACAAGCGCAAGTTCATGGAGCACAAGGCTCAACAGCAAGAGCGCTCCTAGAGGCAGAGAAGATTCAGACACCCCATGTCCAGGTTCCAAGCCCCCATGCAGTACAGAACCCAGTCGCGAGGCACAGGCTCTCAAGGTCCCAGAACCCAATTCAAACCATACAACAACTATGAGGACCATGTGTGGTTCGAGGACCGGTGGATTGTCGCTTCCTCGTGTGATGAGTGATTGACAATGTTGTGTGGACTGATTCTTGGTTAAGTATTGCAGGTGCAGGTTGTGGATTGACTGGTGTTGGTGCAGGTGAAGAACAAGCGCGAAAGGTCGTCACCGGTGAGGACTCCAGGTGTGGAGAAGACAAGTAGGCTTCGTTCGAGGGACCCGGTGGCCAGCGGGGTCAAGTGCGGACCGCATGGTGGCATGAACAGCAAGATGAAATCATGGACGGTTTCTTGGTTGATCCTCAAAACCAAGGTCGAACCGAGACTATGTGGGAGCCGAGTCATGAGTGGAGATTGGCGGAGGCTACACCGAGTTCGCGGGGTTTCCGGTGGTTCACCAGAAAACCACTTTGTTCCTTGGTTGATCCACAAAGCCAAGACCGAAGAACCGAAGACGGTGCTGCAGCAGTGCCAGACCGGTCTAACCGGTGGGTCTGACCGGTCTGACCGGTGGGGAGAACCGGTCTGACCGGTGTGCGACGACGCAGTCCGGAGACTTCGAAGCGGAGGACACGCGTCAGGATCGCATGGCTTGCGTCGAGGCTACGCAGGGTGCGGTTGCCGGGCATCCGTCCGATGGTGAAGACATGAAGACTTCCAAATCTGCCCTTGAGGGGCTTGTATCCCTAGTTATTAGGAAAGGGAATTTTAGACTTTCGGTTGCCTCCATATAACCCAAGAGGTGAGAGGATGGCAGCCAACTCTTGGAACTCTAGTTCATTTGCTTTCCTATTTTCCCTAGGATTTCCATAGGACTAGCTTGAGAGCTTCATGGTGAGATCTTGTGAGAGGGTTGGATGATCGGGCGGCAAGCTAGACCTTGTATGAACCTTTGTTGCATGTATAGATGATTCGGCGTGGTTCGTCAAGGTTTGGATGTGTTGTTCCCGGTTGTTCTTGGTGGTGATTTTCGGAGCCCTCTCTTGGTGATTTCTTTGGGTTTTTTTTGGGACCTTTCTCTTGGGGATTTGATGGGGGAAATTTGTGGGAACCCTTCGTGGTTCTTTGGGCTGTGATTCCCCTCCCAAATCCGTGAGTAAAGGGGCTCGATTTTGGGGTTTTCTGAGTTCTAGGGTTTGTGGTGTTCTTGGCGGGATTTCTTCGATTCCTCCTTTTTGGACAAGTTTTGGTGTGATTAAACTTGGCTATGGACTCCTCATGATGTGTTCCTAATATCCACAAAGTCTTGTTCAAGTCCACGGAGCGATTCGGGAGATCGAGGTTTCGATTTGAGGGAGTTGACCCGCGGGTGCTGTTCATCCCTGGCTGCCCGGAGCTACACCGGTCCGACCGGTGCTCTTGGATCGGTCCGACCGGTGCAACCCTTGGTGGGTTTTTGCTCAGGTGAACGTCTGGGTGTGTTCGCTGTTGTCCTGTGTTGCTGCTGTTTCGAGTTCGGGTAAGTTTGGTGGTCAGTTGACCTGTTTGGTGCTTTTGGGGGCTTTCAGGCTGTGACCGGTCTAACTGGTGTGTCTCACCAGTCTGACCGGTGTGGAGCCACTTGGTGAAAGTTGCCCAGTTTCACCAGTAGGGACCGGTCTGACCGGTGGTGCTCACCGGTCTGACCGGTGTTGGTCTGTAGACTCGAGGTTTGGTGTTCCGCTGCGTTCTCAGGTCGCAAGGTTGTGTGTTGGTTCCTAGGTCCAGTGGCACTCCAGTGGCTAAGTGGGCTTGACCAACTTGGGTAGTGAGTTGGAGAAGTGTGTTGGAAGCCGCGATCATCTTGTTGGAGTTTCCATCTCCTTCGAGAAGAATTTTTATCGGCTCCCATTCACTCCCCCCCTCTCTAGTTCGCAGTATCGGTCCTTCAAACTAGAACACCATGAAGCCCCCACAAAGCAACACTAGACAGGTCACTGCCAACAACAACAACAACTCCAGGGTGTGTTTCAACAGCTGTGAGACCGGACACTTCATTGCCAACTGCCCATATGCCAAAAAGCCTACAGCCTCAGCCTTCTCCAACTCAGTCAATGGGCCAAGACCACTCGTATCTAGAGCCAACCGCGTGCCAATTCGCAGCAACAACTTTGGCAACAACAACAACCAACAAATGAGGTAGCCCCAGCAGTCTTATGGACGAGCCCGCGTCAACCACATCAACGCACAAGAGGCTCAAGAAGTACAAGGCGTGGTGCTCGGTGAGTTCGTGATCAGCTCAGTTTTGGCAACCATATTATTTGATTCAGGAGCATCACATTCGTTCATATCCTCAAGTTTTGTGGAAAAACATAGCATACCTACAGTACTACTAAAAGCACACCTGTTAACCCGAACGCCTGGAGGAGACATCAAGTGTCAACTGGGTTGCTTCCGGGTAAGGATCATTTTATGTGGGGTAGAGTTCCTAACGGACCTAGTAGTACTAAAGTCCAAGGGAATAGATGTGATCCTTGGGATGGATTGGTTAAGCCAACACCATGGTCTTATAAGTTGTGCCGATAAGGTAGTACACCTAACCAACCCAGACGGAATACAAGTGACCTGCCACACTCGAGGACATAGACCAGACATAATGGTTTTTAGCATGAAAGCTAAATCCATAGAGGATGTCTCAGTAGTGCGGGAGTATCCAGATGTGTTCCCCGAAGAACTCCCTGGAATGCCACCAGATAGGGATATAGAGTCGTCATTGACCTTATCCCGGGAACCTCTCCCATAGCCAAGAGACCCTATAGGATGGCAGCCCCTGAGTTGGCAGAGTTAAAGAAGCAGCTAAGAGAACTTCAGCGATGTGGATTTATCAAACCAAGCTCATCACCATGGGGAGCCCCAGTGCTCTTCATAGAAAAAAGGATAAAATCCTGAGGATGTGCATGGACTATCGCTCACTGAATGAAGTTACTATCAAGAACAAGTATCCTCTCCCCAGGATAGATGATTTATTTGACCAACTGAAAGGTGCCAAGTATTTTTCGAAGGAGGATTTAAGGTCAGGATACCACCAACTCAAGATTAGGGAAAGCGACATCCCAAAGACCGCCTTTGTCACCCGTTACGGGCAGTATGAGTTCACAGTGATGTCCTTTGGACTCACCAATACACCAGCGTATTTTATGAATGTCATGAATAAGGTGTTTATGGAAGAGCTCGACAAGTTTGTCGTAGTATTCATCAACGACATACTTATTTACTCCAAGAGTGCGGAGGAGCAAGAGCAGCATCTTCGAGTAGTGCTGGGGAAACTAAGGGCACACAAGTTGTATGCTAAGTTCAGCAAGTGTGAATTCTAGCTAGAGAAAATATCCTTCCTAAGGCATATTCTGATGGCAGAAGGTGTAGCAGTAGACCTGGGAAAAGTTGAAATAGTTTCCAACTCGCGGCAACCAACCAATGTGAGCGAAATCAGAAGCTTTCTTGGGTTAGCAGGATACTACCAGAGGTTTATTGAAGGATTTTTTAAGATTGCCGGACCCATGACGGAGTTGCTATAGAAGGAGAAGAAGTTCAACTAGACTGAGTCTTGTGAGAAAAGCTTTCAGGAGTTGAAAGGAAGGTTGACAATAGCCCAAGTGCTGACCTTGCCAGACATTCAACGGGATTTTGTCGTCTATTGCGATGCATCCCGACAAGGGTTAGGATGTGTCCTTATGCAGGATGGGAAAGTAGTGGCGTATGCTTCCCGCCAACTCAAACCCCACGAGCAGAACTATCCTACCCATGGTTTGGAGTTCGCAGCCGTAGTGCATGCCCTTAAAATTTGGAGATATTACCTGATTGGGAAGTGCCAAATCTATACAAACCACAAGAGCTTAAGGTACATTTTCACCCAGCCTGACCTTAACCTAAGGCAAAGAAGGTGGCTAGAATTAGTTAAAGATTATAACCTAGAAATCCACTACCACCCAGGAAAAGCCAATGTAGTGGCGGATGCCTTAAGTAGAAAATCCTACGAGAAGGCAGTGCCTAAGAGTGCCCAGTTGCAAAAGGAAATGGCACGAATCAACGTGCACATTGTTCCCCAGGGCTATGTCCGCCAACTAAGTGTTCAACCCACCTTGGAAGAAAAGATCAGGGAGGCCCAAGGGACCGATGAGAATTTGATGAAAATCCGCAAGCACACAGGGGAGAATAAGGCCCCGGACTTTAGAGTGGATGACCAAGGCACACTGTGGTATAAGAATAGGATATGCGTACCTGAACACGGAGGTTTCCGGCAGACCATCATGGATGAGGCCCACAACTCGGCATATTCCATCCACCCGGGATCCACTAAGATGTATATGGATTTAAAGCAGAAGTATTGGTGGAACGGAATGAAAACAGACATTGCTCGGTTCGTCGCCCACCGTGATACTTGTCAGAGGATTAAAGCTGAGCACCAGAAACCCACAGGCTTGTTACAACCTTTACCCGTTCCGGTGTGGAAATGGGATGAGATAGGTATGGACTTTGTAGTGGGTTTACCAGAGACTTAGAAAGGACATGATTCCATATGGGTAATAGTGGACCGACTCACTAAGGTCGCTCAATTTTTACCCGTATGAACCACTTATGGTGGAGAGAAATTGGCAGGATAGTCTCAGATAGAGGGACCCAGTTTACCTCTAGGTTTTGGAAAATCTTGCACAAAGCCATGGGTACCAAGCTGGATTTCAGTTCAGCATATCACTTGCAGACAGATGGATAGACCGAGAGGGTAAACCAAATTATAGAAGACATGTTCAGAGCATGTGTTCTCACCTATGGCAAAGACGGGGAGCAAAGTTTGCCGTACGCAGAGTTTTCCTACAACAATGGCTATCAGGCGAGCCTAGGAATCTCACCGTTTGAAGCCTTATATGGGAGGAAATGTAGGACACCCCTGATGTGGTCAGAAGTTGGAGAACGTGCCCTGGTTGGGCCCGCAATTATAAAGGATGCCAAGGAGCGAGTAGCTGGGATCCGAGAAAAGTTGAAGGCTGCCCAATCCCGACAAAAGAGCTATGCAGATAAGAAGAGGCGAGAAGCAAGCTTCAATCCTAGAGATTTCGCTTACCTCAAGGTTTCACCTATCCGAGGAACTCGAAGATTTCAAGTACACGGGAAGTTGGCCCCTTGGTACATTGGACCGTACAAAGTGCTGAAGAGGGTTGGAGCAATAGCATACCGGCTGGAGCTACCAGAGGAAATGACAAATATACATCTAGTGTTTCATGTCTCCCAGTTGAGAAGATGTTTGAAAGTACTCGAAGAGAAACGAGTGCCGGTAGATACAATTGATTTGTAGCCAGATCTAGGTACCAAAAGTACATGTCAAAATTTTGGACACAGTGGTCAAAAGGACAAGGACCTCATAAGTGCGAGTGTGCAGAGTTCAGTGGAGCAGGCACGGAGTAGAAGAAGCCACATGGGAACAAGAGGACGCGTTGAGGAAGGAGTTCGCCCACATGTTCGGGAACTAGCCGAATCTCGAGGACGACATTCATTTTAAGTGGGGTAGGTTTGTAATGCCGCATTTTTAGCTCCTAATAAATCACCTACTAAATCACGCGTGTTTTCAAAACTTTCCCGCTGAGTTCGATTATCCCCTTCGAAACCCCGGCCATATTCTCCCTCTCTCACCCTCGGCACGCGTGCCACGAATCCCGCCGGCACCGCCCGCTAACACTCAGGCCACCGTTGCCCACCGCGTGCCGCCCCAGCGCCCCCGTCGGCCACCACGCTGGGAATCCCGCGCACGCCGCGGTCCCGCCGGCCGGTCTGCCTCGCCATCACCGCCGTCCCGAAAATCACGCTGACACCCAAAAAACCGGAAAACCCCACAACATCCCTTTTTCCCCTCCCTTCTAATTTTCCTATGATTTCTCCTAATTTTCTAAACCCTTTTTCCCTTCTTTTCCTTCCTTCTCCTATTTTCTTTTTCCCTATTTCTTTTCTAAACCGCCGGCTGCGCCGTGCCAACAGAACACCACCAAGCTCTACCCGACGCGGCCGCCATAACTCGCCTGCCTGAGCCACCCCGTCGCCTTGCTGCCCGATGAGTCCCATCCAACAGCCTTGTCGCAGTGACACTTTTAGTCCGCCGTAAATCCCGACCGACCCACCATGGCCACACGGCTGAACCACCATTGCAGGAGGAGCATGAGCTCCGCGTGCTCTACTCCCGGCCCGTACCACCCCGCGTGGCCTCGCTGCCCGATGAGTGCTTTCCCACAGCGCCGCTGCCGCTTCCGGCCACCGGCGCCTTAACTCCAGCTGAAGCGAGCCACGGAACCGCCATTGCTCCCACCGGTCGCACGTGGTCCGCGTGCTCGGCCCGACCCTTCCACCGCCTTTTCTCGCCTATAAATTGAGGCCGACACCACTCTCCATGCCGCCCATCTCCCAGCCACATCTCCTCTCTCTCTCCCGAGCACCGCACAGTGCCACCACCACCATTTCCCCGCCGCCCGCTTCCGCCCACTGATCCGCCTCCTCGCGCTATCCCCGCCCAAGGTAAAAAGGTGAATCGATCTCCCTCGTGGCCCTCTCCATTTCCCCTCAGCCCTCGACCACCGGCAGGCCCTGGGCCGCCGGCAATCATCGCCACCGCAGGCCGGCCGCCCTGGTCGACCCCCCCTCCTCTGTTCTGAAATCAAAAGGAAGAAGATCACGTATTGTCATAACCCCCTCCCCCTTTTCCTTTTTCTAACTGAGACCCTTCCCCCTCTCTTATGTTTTCTTCACCAAGAAGCCCCTGCAATCCTTAAGTTCTTTACAGATAGATCCTTCTTCCTATTAAACTACCCCCTAAACATATATAAACCATCATTTTATTCACCATATTATACCAAATTAATCCCAACTTTCGCCACACCTTTCCCAGATTTATTTCCACCCAAGCATTCAATAATTCTCACAAATAATAGTTTATTCATCCATTCTTTATTTTTTCCCTCAAGCTCAGCCGGTCAATATGTGTGCTTATATTGATTGCATGCTTGCTTGTGTGCGCTATAGCCGACGCAATGAACGAAGGAGGATACCACGAGCCGGAGCTTGAAACCGAGTACTGCGAGCAGGAGCCCGAGATTCCGAACCCCGAGCAGGAACTCCCCAAGGACTTCGATGACGGCAAGTTCAATCTAATCCTTTGATGCATGCTTTGGTCCCAGTTTTATAAACACTACCCTATGACCTATTTTATAAATTGCATATTGTTTTACTGCAAAAACCTGGTAGGATAGCCACCCTTGATTGCTACGATTGAACCTTTTTGGCCTAAATGATTTCTATGAAATTGTGTGAGTGCTTTGAAAAAGGGGATTGGGTATATTCGAAAATGAATAAAGAACTGGGCAGACGGGATGGACGTGTGTGTCGGGAGTATGGGTGAGCTCGTACCTTTGTGGTTCATAGTGTTGGAGATGTTCATCTTGTCGATAAAGACCAGGTTGCGTGACATCTCACCTGGCCCAATTTGTCGTACGACCACTCGACCATTGTATGTGGCAACGGCTTAGCATAAACCCCACTAGTTAATCTACTTGCAATCTAGTGTGCGGGTGAGCAGCAGAAGATCAAGGAGTAGGGGTACGATCTGTGTGAGGTACGCCCTGGTTATGTGAGATAACCCCTTGGTTGCTTCCATGGTGGCTCGTAGTGTTAGCTAAGGTAGGTAATGGCTTTGATAGGATCCACACCGGCACTAAGGTGTTCATGTGGAAGTACCCTACTTGTGGGTAATGTTGTACAACCTCTGTAGAGTGTAAAACCTATTCAAACAGCCGTGTCCACGGTATTGGACGAGTCACGGTGTGGTCACAAAACTAGTATTTGGGTTGGGATGTTTTTCATGGCGTGAGTTGTTTTCTGGTAAAGTGTATGGTTGTGTGCCTGAGCTACCGCGGACGGGGAGTCCGGTAGGCCCAATTTGGTTTTTCTCAAAACAACTAAGTCACTTGGGTTATAAAAGGGGTTTGCGAAAACCTTTTCGAAAATAGACCCCAGCATGAGTAAATGTGTTTGCAAATAAACCTTAACCTGAACCTTGATATAAGCCCCTCCGTGGGTGGGGTTGAACTTGTTGAGTACTTTTGTGCTCACCCTTGCTTAACTTACTGTTTTTCAGAGGAGGGTCCCGACTTTGTTCCTGAAGACGTCGAGTAGGTCGCTGCCCTACACCCAACCGTGCCTGTGTACTCAGGGTCCCCACAGAGAGCTTCCATGGTGTGGTACTCTGATGAGGCCTTAGAAGCCTTCGCTATTGTAGTTTGGTCTTTAGCTTTTGTGTTGTTTCTCGTGGCGGTGGCGCTCCCGTGCCCACTATGCCGCCGTGATGTAAGGGACTGAACCACCTGTTGTAATAAATGTGTTGTGAGCCTCCTGGGACTGGTATTTGTGTCACATTTAGTCACCTTGGATGAGGGGACGCTTCAGATCTTCGACGAGATCCCCTACCTGGCGTGCCAGCTGTCGGTGTTTTAGACCGGCAACCTACCAAGGGGAGTACTGTCACACCCTGAAATTTCCAATTTCAGGATGTGAATAGAAAGAATAATTGAATAACGATTTTCTCATAATTTTAAAATTTTTCCTACATTTATTTTCTTTACAGGGAATATAGTATAGGAAAAATCCTTTGTTTGATTTTCTAAATTAAATAAAAAGTTGTGTGTGTTGCATTCATGCCGATGCATCTAGTAGTTCTTGAGTGCAAAAAGGTTTCAAAAATGCGTTAAGGAGCTGTCCAAAACCTTCCGAGAATTTTCCGGAATTTTCTGGAATTTATTCTCATTTTCTCCGAGCATTTTCTATTTATTGGAAGGCTCTAAAATCTTTTTCATGAGCACCAAATGCTTTATTTGTATTGTTCATGACCTAATCTACCTATAGGAATTTTCTTGGAATTTTTGTGATTTTCTGAGTATTTTTGGTGCCTTGCAAACATTTACTAGAGTTTACTGTAATTGTTTTTGCACTGGAAATGGTTTCAGAAAATTTAAAAAAAAACAAAAAACAAAACCTCTCCCTTCCTACTTGGGCCGAGCCCGAAGGCCCGATCCAGTCCGCTCCGGCCCACCCGCGCCCGCGCCCGGCCGGCTAGGGCCCGCTAGTCCCATCGGCCGGCCATGGCCGCCGCCGCCTGCGGGCGGGACCGCCCCCGCGCCCTGCGCCCCATAAAAAGGGGAGGCCGGCCCCGTAGCGCGAGCCCTAGCTAGCCCCTCGCGCCGCCGCCCTCCTACGCCTTGCTCGCCGCGTGCGCCTGCCTCGCCCCGGCAAGCCGTAGCGCCGCCGCGCCCGTCGCTTGACCCGAGCCGCGAACGGCGGGGAGCCCGCCGGCGTTGACCGGACTTCCGCCGGTCCCCTTCGTTTCCGCCGACGGTGAGTACCCCACGCAATTCCCCATGTCCCCCTCGTCTGGTTTCAGCCCTTCTTCGGCCTCCTCGTCGCCTGTGCCGCCGGCGCCGCCGATGGACAGGAGCTCCTGTCCATGGCCGGTTCCCCTGTGTCCTGAGGAAGAAGATGGCAGCTTTGCACTTGACCCCCCTGCAAAATCTGGAAAATAATTAGATCCACTTTTGAGTCTTGCACCTTTCCTCGAAAACCCCTTGGAAAGATTAGATTCCTTAGATCCAATCCATCCCAAGCACTTTTGTAGATCTAACCCCGAGTTTTACCAGTTTCACGATCACTGTTCCTTGCATCTTGGGTTTCTTTTCAGCTACTCCCTGAAATCTATAGTTAATCGCGAACAGGTCCTTTCAAACTTGTTTTTCTCATATCTTTTTCGTTTTAGCTCTGATTTAATCCGTTCAAGTTGCGTTAGGTTCATAATAATGTAAAGCACGCGTTAGTGGTGAGTTTTCATCATGTTTTGTTTCTGAAAATAAAATTAATATTAATTTTGATTAATGACTAGCTATGCATGCCTTTTATAAATAAAAGCAATATAGATCTATATATTGTTTTTCATAAGCAAATTTAATTTGATTAATGTTTCTATCACATGTTTTTATACATAAAAGTTAATTAGATTTTTATCTCGGTTTTCGTAAACCAAATGTTAATTTGTTTAATAGTTAATTAATCTTTTCTAATTAAAATTTGATTAGGATTTTACATCGGCTTTTACAATAAATATTAATGTGATTAATGTCAATACCATAATGTTTTTAGTAATAATATGATCTACTCGGATTACAAAGTTTCGTTTAGATTGTTCATATAGTTTAGTTTTTCTAGATTAAATGTTTAATCGGTTAAATCAATATATGAATCTTTATTAATAAAACTTGACTAGTTCTTTACACCAGTTTCATAAATAAAGTTTAATATTGCATTAATGTCAACAAGGGTATTTTATTTCTGAAATATCCTTTATATTTGTTTTGTTAATTAAAATGAACCTAGCTCATAGCCTTGCCCTCTCATATATGCAAAACGTTCGTTAGACATTCTTTTCTCAGCTCAATCTAAGTGTGATCTTTCCGGTCCTTGCTCAATCTTCCACAACCATATCTTTAAAGCTAACCAAGCCTTTCCAAGCACCCTTTGTGTTCTTTAGTGATCCATCTAATCGAGCTTATCCTTTAGTGCATTCTTTTAAAGCTTCCTTATGATTGGGGCTTTGTTCTCAGTATATGCTTGTTTGTTTGTTGTGTATGTTTGTGCCCGATGATTGATGCGCTTAGAGTGAACGCCGTTCGAGAAGTTTGGAAGAGCTTGAAGTTGAAGATTCTGAGCAACGACGTTATTTTGGTTAAAGGCAAGTGTGTCCTTGATCTTTTGTCCTAAGAACTATGTTTAATCACTCATTGCATTGCTTGCATTAATTTTGATGGGTTCCTATAAGGTTTATCCTAGTCTTTGATTGTCATTCCTTGTTAACCTGGGTTTACATTTATGTTGGGTAGCTATGCTTAGTTGCTATACCTGGGTTATGGTGGTTTTAATGAACAATAATGATGAATCATGCTATACCTTTATGCTATATCCTTGATTGCTTAATACAAGATCATATGATTAATCGGAACATGGAGCGACCACCCAGGACAACAGTGCAACCACAAAGACTATATGGCTCTGGTCTTGGCCGAGTAATTAGGGAAGTCTTTGTGTGGTTATTACTCGCATAGTAGGTTGGGGACGGAGGATTGCTTTTATGGCTATTCTATTCGGAGCGGTGTTGGAACGGAAGACTCTATGGCTGACCGTCCGTAATAGAAGTGTGGTATGAAAGATAGCCTCTATGACATACTACTATGGACTAATACGCACGGGAGGACTCTTTGTAAAGGCCTCGTAGCGTCCCTATGCAATCACACCTCGGTAGTGTGGTATGATGCCCGCGCAGCATCGCATGGTTGGGTTTAAAGTTCTTCGGCACTTTTACGCGACTTGTGAGTAAAGATGTACAACCTCTGCAGAGTGTAAAACTAATCGATTAGCCGTGCTCACGGTCAAGAGTGGCCTGGACCCTCACATGATAATCAAACTTGAAGATGGACTTAAATCGCTCTCTCTGGTTATGCTTGCCATGTGCTTATGGCGTTTCTCTTACCTTATGCTTAATTGTGGGATGCTATGTACTTATACTTTATTAGTAATCAGGTGCTAATAAAATTTGACCAACTAAAATTGCTTAAATGCTTATAGGCCAGTCCACTATAAAGCCTTTGCATTCATTTTTTCCCCACACTTGCTGAGTACGACAAGTGCTCACCCTTGCTATAAACAATGTTGCTCAGAAGGAGTATGCTACTTTTAAGTCTTGTGAAGATGTTGCTGGTGCTAGGCGTACGCAACCCCAAGTCGACTGCCTGTGATGTTTGGAGCCTTCGTTTCTAGGTTTAAGCGTAAATCTTTGATAATCTTTCTTTTTCTTACATGATACTGTTTCTGTATTCACTTATTTGTCACTATATGCATGAAACTTGATCCTGGCATGCATATAGGTTAGCACTTGGTTTCCTTCGGAAAGTCGGGTGTGACAAGCACCAGAGGTAGATGAATGTGGCCTCGCTGAGATCGGTAACTCGAAGGAAGAGAAACGTGGCACACAATTTAGACAGGTTCGGGCCGCGAGGTGCGTAATACCCTACGTTCTATATGCCGTGTAGATCTGGATTGATTGGGTGTGTTTACAAGATGATGCGTATGAGAGAGATAGGGGTCCTTGCCTCGCCTTAGATAGTCCAGGAGACAGCGTTACAAGTCGGTTTGAGGAGAGAGTACTAGTCGTGTACGTCGAGGAGTTCTCTACATGGATCCGGACGTGTACAACTTCCTATCCGAGTACTCCTCTGAAGGATCGATACGACGAACAAGAGAGGGGGGAGTGAATGGGAGCCGATAAAAATTCTTCTCGAAGGAGATGTAGGCTCCAACAAGACGAACACGACTTCCAATACACGTCTCCGACTCACTACCCAAATCGGCCAAGTCCACGTAGCCACTGGAGTGCTACTAAACCTAGGAACCAACTTCCAACCTCACAGACCCGAGAACGCAGCGGAACACCAACCTCGAGTCCACTGACCAACACCGGTAAGACCGACGAGCACCATAGGTCAGACCGGTCCCTGCTGGTGAGACTTGACGACTTTCACAGAAAGGCTTCACACCGGTCAGGCCGATGAAACACACTGGTCAGACCGGTCTTAGCCGGAAAGCCCCCAAATCACTAAACAGGCCAACCGACCTCCAAACAGACCCAAACTCGAAACTACTGCAACACAGGACAACAGCGAACACACCCAGACGTTCAGCCGAGCAAAAACCCAACAGGGTTGCACCGGTCAGACCGGTGAGCGGCACCGGTCAGCCCGGTGTGACCTGGGCTTCTCATGATGAACAGCACCCGCGGGTCAGCACCTCCAAATCCAAGCCTTGATTTCCCGAATTGCTCCACAGGCTTGAACAAGACTTTGAGGACAATAGGACCAAGTTTAATCCCACTAAAAGTTGTCCAAACAAGAGGAATCGAAGAAATCCCGCCAAGAACTCCTCTAACCCTAGAACACTGAAAACCCCAAAATCGAGCCCCTTAACTCACGGATTTGGGAGGGGAATCACAGCCCAAAGAACCACGAAGGGTTCCCACAAATTTCCCCCATCAAATCCCCAAGAGCAAGATCCCGAAAACACCCCAAGAAAACCACCAAGAGAGGGCTCCGAAAATCACTACTAAGAACAACCGGGAACAACACAACAAGGCCTTGAAGAACCACGCTGAATCATCTATACATACCAAGAAGGTTCATACAAGGTCTAGCTTGCCGCCCGATCATCCAACCCTCTCACAACTTCTCACCATGAAGCTCTCAAGCTAGTCCTAAGGAAATCCTAAGAAAAATAGGAAGGGAAAATAGGAAAGAAAAATGAACTAGGGTTCCAAGAGATGGCTGCCATCCTCTCACCTCATGGGTTATATGGAGGCAACCGAAAGTCTAAACTACCCTTACTTAACAACTAGGGATACAAGCCCCTCAAGGGCGGTTTTGTAAGTCTTCAAGTTTTCTCCATCGGACGGATGCCCGGCGACCGCAACCTGCTTAGCCTCGACGCAAGCCTTGCGATCCCGACGCGTGTCCTCCTCTTCGAAGATTCCAGACTGCGTCATCGCACACCGGTCAGACTGGTGCTCCTCACCTATCAGACCGGTACCCACCGGTCAGACCGGTGAGACCCACCGGTCAGACCGTTCTGGCACTGCTGCAGCACCGTCTTCGGTTCTTCGGTCTTGACTTTGTGGATCAACCAAGGAGCCCAATGGTTTTCTGGTGAACCACTGGAAACCCCGCGAACTCGGTGTAGCCTCCGCCAATCACCAGTCATGACTCGGCTCCCACGTAGTCCCGACTCGACCTTGGTTTTGAGGATCAACCAAGAAACCGTCCATGACTTCATCTTGCTGTTCATGCCACCATGCGGCCCGCACTTGACCCCGCTGGCCACCGGGTCCCTCGAACGAAGCCTACTTGTCTTCTCCACACCTGGAGGCCTCACCGGCGACGACTTTTCGCGCTTGTTATTCACCTGCACCAACACCAGTCAAGCCGCAACCTGCACTTGCAATACTTAGCCAAGAATCAGTCCACACAATGTTGTAAATCACTCATCACACAAGGAAGCGACCATCCACCGGTCCTCGAACCACACATGGTCCTCAATCTCCCCCTTCATGAGTGCATTGACAACACCACATAAAGTAACAAGAGAGAAAAGAAAAAGAAAAGAAACGAACAAAAAGTAACTCCAACAAGCGATCGAAAGCCAAAAAGGCAAAGAGGAAGATCACTTGAAGAAGACAAGTCTCAGACCCCTTAGGCAAGGGCAACGGCTCGACACATCCGAGAAAAAAACAAGCTCAAGCAAAGAGCGCAAACCACCAAAGCAGAGCTCGAAAAAACACAAAGAGCTCGCCCTGCACACATGCAAGCTCCCCTGAACCAATGCAACTCCGCCTGGACGGATGCATGCAAACCACTAGAAGAAAACAGAGCAGCTGCATCAGCTCAGCTCTCACCGGTCAGACCGGTCACAACCACCGATCAGACCGGTGCCCAGCATATGAACAGGGTCAGCACTCTGACCGGTCAGACCAGTGCACATGACCGGTCAGACTGGTCCATACAAGAGCCCAGAAATGGCCCGAAACCACCTGAAACATTCTAAAAGCATCTAGCAAGCCATTTCAAGCTCAAACATCTCCCCCTTGTTGACAATACATGAATCAAGCCAAAAATGCAAAACTTTCAACCTAGAGCTTCTCAAATAGACAAAAATTCAACAAAGAATGCTACACATGTCCAAATGATCAAGTTAGATACTCTATAGCTTCATATCGATCTCAACTACATGATTATCAAGTTTCACAACCTTTGGACGAAGCTAAGATAGATTTGGGTAATTTTGCGAAAAAATCGCCTCTCATGAGCAAAGTCCTAAACATGATCAAAGCATATCAAATTGGCAATGCTACACAAACTTCATGCTAGGTCAGCCATTCTAATCATAAGACCATCACAAACTCCCACAAGCACCTCATGTCATGTCAAAGCCACCGAGCCATGTGCCTACTTCTATGTATGAGACTTCTCATTGGTAGGCATCATGCACCGGTTTAGCACCCAAAGCAAATTAAATTCAGCACATATTACATGGGAGCACATTTTTCAAGCATTTTACATTTCATTTTCAGATTCATAATTGGTACATGAAATGTATTTGCAACAAAGAGGAACTTATGCCCCTCCACAAGATGAAGCGAGAGGGCTAAACATTCATGATGGCAACTTAGCCTTTGGCCCCATATGATCAATAAACTAGCTATCCAACCACAAATTAAGCGTAACCAAGCCACTAAAACATGTCAAGATCATATAGAGGCATTTACACATGAAAGAGCATACATGTGACATTTTTAAAAACATAGCTATCAACCATGGATTATTAAACAAGATCATCAAGAGCTAAGCCAAACTAACCATAGCATACCAAACAAGCTCACAAAGACATATATAGCATTCAATGGTGAACAATGTATAGAGAAGGTTTTCCTATCCAATGCATATGATACAAAATGCATGCAATTAAAATACAAGGATTCCTATACATCATGTTACATATGCCATGCCATATGCAAGAAATGCACAAAGGAAACTATACATATGCTACAAAAGAGCTCCCACACACCCAACTCAAGAAATCAAACACACACCAAGCCCCCCCCCCCCCCCCCCCCCGCAAACGAGTGAAAGTTGCTTGATCTAGGGGTTTGGTGAAAATATCGGCTAGTTGGTCATGTGTGGGTACATGGATCAAAGCTATCTTTCCTTTCTCTACATTGTCTCTCAGAAAATGATACCTCACTTCTATGTGCTTGGTTTTGGAATGGAGCACTGGGTTCTTTGCAATGCTTACGGCACTGGTGCTATCACATTGAAGTGGGACATGGGTATACTCCTCACCAAAGTCACACATGGTGTATGAAATCCAAAGGAGCTGAGAGCAACAACTAGCAGCGGCAACGTACTCGGCCTCGACAGTGGATTGAGCAACACTCGACTATTTGTGGGAAGACCAAGACACCAAAGAAGATCCCAAAAACTGGCAAGTCCCAGAAGTGGATTTCCTATCTATTAACACCAAAAATTGGTACAGGAAAGGGACTGACTTGTGGGCCGAGTTTGGTAAAGAAGCATCATTCAGCAGGAAATTCTCCTCAAAGGATTCGGCAAAGATACTTGCGTGTGGTAGTGCGCCATCATTCGGTAGAAGGGCTGTTTGCACTTGAAAAAGGAAGCATTCGGGAATACTGTCGGTGTTTTAGACCGGCAACCTACTACGGGGAGTACCCGAAGTAGATGATTGTGACTCGCCGAAATCGGTAACTCGAAGGAAGAGACACGTGGCACACAATTTAGACAGGTTCGGGCCGCGAGGTGCGTAATACCCTACGTCCTGTATGCCGCGTAGCTACGGGATTGATAGGGCACGATTACAAGATGGTGCAATAGTGCGTCGTGAGTTGTAGGAGATGAGGTGATCCTGAGATCGGTCCCTGCCTCGCCTTATATAGTCCGGGAGGCAGGGTTACAAGTCGGAGTAGGGAAAGAGTACTAGTCGAGTACGTCTAGGAGACTTCTATACAGTGCGGAACATGTACAGAGTCCTAACCGAGTACTACTCCTGTGTATTCCTTGTGCTCCACGCCTTCAGGTGCCGTGTAGCGCAAGCCGGGTAGTCCCAGGGGCCCACCGAGTAGTCGGTCCTGGTACCCACCGATGCAGTGGGCCCAGGGAGGTCCATACGACAAGCCCCCGAGTACTTTGTAGTCGAGAAGGATAGCTTCCAGTAGTCTTGACGGCCTTAACGAGTAGTCCTCAAGCGTCCCTGAGTACTACAAGTCAAAAGTCCTCAAGAGTAGTCGAAGCATCCCGAGGCTGGAATGTACTCCAGCTGATGTTTGAACAATCTTGAAGTCTTCTCGAGTAGTCCCAAGCGTCCTTGAAATCTGCCTTCGAAGGTCTTCAAGAAATGCCTGTCTTGTCTTGAAGCCGAAGCCGTCATGGAGATGCGATTTGCAGAACCGCAATCCACATGGAGTAGCCCCCGAGCCTCGAGCCGCGGGCTCTGGCTGAGGATCCATCTGAAGTCTTGGCAAGAAAATCCCGAAAAATCCGGAGAGAAAAAACCGAAGGACACGTGGCACGGAGCCCCCGAGCCTTGAGTCGAGTACTTCCTCTCGAATTGAAGGGTCTTCTTGGAGAATGTGTCTTGAGATGCTCTTGAGACTAGCCGCGTCCTAGGTAGTCGAGTAGAAGTAGCCGAGCCCCCGAGATGAGGCGCGTCGACTAGTAGAATACGAAGAGTCACGCGCAGCCGCTGAGTCAGACGCGCGTGGACTTATCCAGCCGCCCGTTGCGGAGGCGATTTGGCTTATAAATAAGAGCCAAAACCCTTAGGGTTTTCACCCAAGTGAGCCACAGTCATTTGCATTTGAATCTTGAAGTAGATCCACTCCAGCGCCTGCTGCCGCCGTAGTAGATCCGAGCGCATCGCCACCCGAAGCCGTTAGGGTAGCCCCCGAGCGGATGCGAGTGAAAACTCCTTGCACTTGGAGGATGAAGCCGTCGCCGTCGAGGACATCCAAGGCCGGCGGGAAGAAAAGGAGCCGTACAGAGGCCGCCGCTGCCACCAGTGCGGCGCCGCCGCTGTCTCCACCGTGCGCTGATTCAAGCCGCGAGTGGAAGAAATCGAAAGTCAAGACGGAGGACCTGCTGACCCTGTTGAACAGTGGGTTCATCAGGGAGAAGGAAGTCGACATGTGGAGATCCGCCGCAGGAGATCCTTATCCGATGGAGAAAGCCGAAGACGAGATCCTGATGTTCTCGCGCTTCGTGGAGCGCGGCCTTGCGCTCCCAGCAAGCGACTTCTTCAAGGGGCTGCTCGGGTACTACGGCATCGAGTACCTCAACTTGAACCCCAACAGCATCTTCCACACGTCGGTCTTCGTCCACTTCTGCGAGGCCTTCCTCGGGATCAAGCCCACTGTGTGCTCTTCCGGAAATTCTTCCGCGTCAAGCCGCAGCCCAGTGCCTCCAACCCCAGAGTAGTCGGAGGGGCCGGGATCCAGCTGAGGGAGGACGCCGCAGATCAGTACCTGGCGTACAAGCTCGTGGACTCCAACACGGACTGGAAGACGCGGTGGTTCTACATCACCAACCACCACCCAGGCCTGCCGAAGCCAAGCGGACGGCAGCCCAGGCATCGCGAGTGGTGGAACACAGAGCCCACCATGCAAGAGGGGATCCAGCTCCCCGAGCTGCTAGCACGCATTCGGGTGCTCAGAGAAGCTGGACTGAGGGCCGAGCATGTGGCCTTCAGTTTCATGAAGCGCAGGATCCAGCCGCTGATGGCGCGGGATACGCTGGGCTTCGAGTACACCGGCGACGACGACACGTCGCGGATGCCGGGGGGCGAGTTGGACGACAAAGACATCATCGAAAGGTTGTCGCGCATCTTCAAGGACATGCCGGAGTACACGGCGTGCCCGGTCGAGGAGTACTCCGCCGCGCGCCCGCCCAACGAGGTGAGTAGCCGTACCCCCCTCGTCGAGTAGTGAGCACTTGTAGTGGAGTTGCTGACGCCTTGTGTCTTTTGCGCAGGATGATGTAAAGCGGTTTGTCTCCGAGCCGCGCGGCCACCGAGCGGGATCGAGATCCCGGTGGAGGGGAAGGTGAAGGAGCGCCGCGAAGTCGGTGAAGGCGACGACACCGTCATCGTGGAGGATACCTCCGATGACGAGGAAGACGAAGAGACTCTTCAGGACCGCTTCCAATTGCGGTCGAGGTTTAGCCGTCCAGGCTTGCCTCATGTGCCACTTGTTCAAGACCCTCCGGCTAGCCTGGAGGCTAGCCTTGCTGCGCCGCCGCGGAGGCCGCACAACCCCACCAAGAAGCGGGTGGCGAAGAAGATGAAGGTCTCAGAGACCACGCCTCCGGAGGTAAGTTATCTTGAGCAGAGTAGTCGAACACCCGGTAATCGAGTACGTTGCTGACGAGTAGTCTCCCTTTGTGTGCAGGAGGTGCCGCCAGCGGAGCCCGTCGAAGAGGGCGACGAAGGCGTGTGGGATACAGTGGGGGAACAGGCTGGAAGCCGTAGTCCAGCCCCCACTGTGGAAGAACTTCTGGCACAACTGGAGCGCCAGCCCCCTGCTCCAGAGGAGAGCAGAGTACCCGCGGCCGCCGCCGTTGGAGAGATGGAGACCGCAGGGACGCAGGAGACGTCTGCGCCGGCCGCCGCCACCGTGGAGGAGGCGGTAGTCGAAGAGGCGGAGGAGGAGACGCCCGCCGAGGGTGGACTGGTTGACATTGCCAGCATCCTCGGTGCTCCGGCCGTGACTATCGTCCAGTCGAACTTGTAAGTACCCCGTCCTCGCGAGTAGTACTTGTTGCGGTAGTCGATGTGTCTGACCACCCTCTGTGAATACCTCTGCAGAAAATCCACAGATCTGAGCTGGGACGGGGAAGAGCCCTCGACAGCGGAGGCAGGAGAAGTCGCGCCGCCCGTCGAGGAGCCCACTCCCGAGGCCCAAGCCGCGACCGAGCCCCCGGCTACCGAAGCGCCGCTGTCAGAGGCGGTCGTAGTCGAAGGTGAGTACCCGTCTTGAAGCTGTCGGACTCCAGGACGAGTAGTCGTAGGCACTGATGCGCGTGTCGTTTGTTGGCAGGCGCTGAAGGAGGTGACATCTCTGCGGGGGGTGCCCATGCGGGGAGTTGACACCGAGAGGCCCCGAGGCCGCGGAAGGAGCCCCCCGAGCCCGAGGGGGAAGTCGTCGAGAAGTCCGCCGGGGGGAGAAACGACTACCACGTCGCCAGGGGTTGCCCTGGAGGTGGCTATCCGATCCCCCGAGATCCAAGACGCGGAGCCTATCCGCTCGGCGCTGATGACGGAGGCTACGTCGAGTAGTCGCGGCGGGATTGAACTGCTGGCCGACGATCTCGTCGAGCCGGCAACGGTGGCCCAGCACCTGGAGGCGATCCGGCGAGCCGAACAGTGGATGAAGGTACGTAGCCGTAGCCTCCTGAGTAGTCAATCCTTTGCCGTTGAGTACTCTTCTTGACTTTGAGCTTGTCTTGTGCAGGACGTCGCGGAGCGATCCCGCGAGAAGTCGAATCTGCTGCAAGGTTACGGCGACACCGTACTCCGAGCCGAGGCCCTGGAGGAGCAGCTCGTGAAGTCGCGGAAGCACGCGGCCGCGATGCAGTCGAAGCTCGACGCCGCCTTCGCCAAGTACCACAACCATGTGATGGAACTGCAGGCGAAGGGCGACGACTTGGTGCGGAAGAACAAAGGCCTCCGCAACAAGAATAAGGGTATGTCCTTTGACTTGTCGGGTAATTGTTGGAAGTCGTCAAGCCTCTGACCCGTTGTTGTGTTGTGTTGCAGAACTCGAAGCCCAGGTGGAGCAGCTGAAAGCCTCGGAGGTCAGCATGAAGAACCTCTTCTACCGGGAGCAAGAAGCCCGCCAGGTACTTGAGCTCGACTACAAGGAGCTCGCCTTCGAGTGCGAGAAGCATATGGAGCTGCGGATTGCCTCTGACAGAGATCTCGTCAACTGCTACAAATCTTTGCAGAAGTTGAACGAAGATTGCGAGGCGCTCCGGGCCCAGCTGAAGGACCTTGAAGAGGCTGCTCTCCCGATCGCGAGGCTCCTGGTGCCGCACCCGGGCGGCCCCAAGATCGCCCCTCTGGCGGATCGACTTCGTGAAGCGCCAAGCCGGCTGGCCGCCTACGTCAAGCACATGGCCAAGTCGATCCCGAAGCAAGTGCTGGCCTTCATGAAGTCGTACTTCCCGAAGGCTCCAGTGGAGGTGGTCGCCGGCGGGGGTAGCCGCCAGCGCTCGGATGAGCGAGACGCGAGCCTGGCTTGGAGCGAGATGGCTCCCATCGCGGAGCAGGTAGCCGAAAAGCTGAACCTCCAGTAGCCCTGCATAGGTAGCTTAGTAGCCATGGTTGTACAGGAAACAGTTGTAATGAACTTATTCATGTATAAATGAAGTGAAATCTTCCAGCAATGAGTACTCGTAACCGCGATCTTAGAGTGCGGAGCGCCCATCGTGGAGTAGGTGCGAGTAGTAGTACTCGGCTTTAGTAGTCCCGTCGTAGGGAGTAGGCAGTAAACAAGTTGATGAACAATCAAGCTTTATTACTGAAGAAGTACACCTGGGTGGCCAGGGCCGTAGTTACAAGGTAGTCGCACGGACCGGAGGCCGCTTACAGCTAAGTGGCGCTGGAGCGGGTAGCCGCGTGCGGTCGGTGATCCGTAGGTAGCCGTGTAGGGCCGGATCGCGGATCTGTAGGTAGCCGCGCGGGGCTGGATCTTGGAGTGTGGTCTCTTGGCAGACCGCTGCTAGAGTCCTTGACGCTCGTCGCAGCCCAGGGTTCGTAGGTAGCCGCGCGGGCTGGACCTGGAGGAGAGTAGTCCGGAGACTTGGAGCCAGGACCCGGGGGGTTTCTTGCGGCAAGGGGTGTTGATGTAGTCGTGTAGACTTGAACCCCGGAGTAGTCGTGTAGACTAGGCGTAGAATCGACAGAGTTGGTCGACGTTCCACGAGTTGTTGACGTCTTCGCCTTCAAGTGTTTGGAGGCGGCAGGAGCCCGGCCCGGTCACCTTAGCCACGGTGAAGGGGCCTTCCCGGGGGGAGGCCGAGCTTGTGAAGTCCTTCCGTGTTATGGATACGGCGGAGGACAAGATCTCCAACGTTGAAGGAGCGTTCCTTGACGTTGCGATCGTGGTAGCGTCGGATACCCTCTAGGTACCTTGCTGATTGGACGAGGGCGGCGCAGCGAGCTTCTTCGAGGCTGTCGATATCAACTCGTCTGCTGTCTTCTGAGACGCCTTCGTCGTAGTGTTCCACTGCCGGTGAGTTCCATATGACGTCGGCAGGGAGGATGGCTTCAGAACCGTAGACCAAGAAGTAGGGGGATTGCCCCGTTGGCTTGGATGGTTGAGTCCGCAGCCCCCAGAGTGCGTTGGGTAGTTCCTTGATCCACTTGCCCCCTTTAGAATTGGCAGCGTCATGTAGCCGCTTCTTGAGGGCGTCGAGCACCATCCCGTTGGCGCGCTCGACTTGTCCGTTGGCCCGTGGATGGGCGATTGAGACGTATCTGACATCAATCCCGCTGTTTTCGCAGTACTCCCAGAACTGGTGGTTGTTGAAGTTGGACCCCAGGTCTGTGATGATGCGGTGGGGTAGCCCGTAGCGGTGTACGAGTTCATCCAGGAAGTCGAGTACTCTGTCAGCCTTGGGGCATGTGACCGGCTTGACCTCGATCCACTTGGTGAACTTGTCGATAGCCACCAGTACCCTATTGAATCCTCCTGGCGCAGTTGGGAGTGGCCCAATCATGTCGAGCCCCCAGCAGGCAAAGGGCCAGGTCGGTGGTATGGTGACTAGCTTGTAGGCTGGGACGTGTTGCTGCTTGGCGAAGAACTGACATCCTTGGCACCTTCTGACGAGTTCTTCGGCATCGCCCAGGGCTGTGGGCCAGTAGAAAGCTCGCCGGAAGGCCTTGCTGACCAGCGTTCGTGAAGACGCGTGGTTGCCGCAGACGCCCTTATGGATCTCCTCCAAGATGTCCTTGCCTTCTTCACGAGGGACGCACTTCATGAGTACTCCGGAAGATGCGCCCCGCTTGTAAAGCTTGTCTCCAACAAGGACGTAAGACTTGGCGCGGCGGACGAGTTGTTCGGCCGCGTTTTTGTCGGAGGGGACCTTCTGCTCGCTGAGGTAGTCGATGAAGGGTTGCCTCCAGTCCACGTCGATCATCATGACCTCCCTGCCCGGTGGTGGATGGGCTGGGGCAGTGGTCGGTGGCGCCGGCTCCGAGATGGATGGCGCGTGAATCTCATGGACGAAGACGCCCGCGGGTACTTGGGCGCGGGTGGATCCGAGCTTCGAGAGGACGTCCGCCGCAACGTTGTTGTCGCGGACGATGTGATGGAACTCGAGACCATAGAACTTGTTCTCGAGCTTGCGGACTTCTAGGCGTAGGCGTCCATGTTCTCCTTGTTGCGGTCCCGGGACTTGTTGACTTGGTTGATGACCACCGCGGAGTCGCCGTAGACTAGTAGCCGCTTGATGCCAAGTGAAGCCGCGAGGCGGAGCCCGTGCGGGGAGGGCTTCGTACTCGGCTTCGTTGTTCGAGACCTTCCGGAAGATCGCGGGACGTACTTGAGTTGTTCGCCGTTGGAGAGATCGGGAGTACCCCGCGCCTGCGCCCTCGAGGTTGAGTGAGCCATCAAAGTACATCACCCAATGCTCTGGTCGCACGGTGGGAGTAGGTAGCTGGTTCTCCCGCCACTCGCCATGAAGTCGACTAGTGCTTGCGACTTGATGGCTGTGCGTGGCTTGAAGTCGATGGTGAGGGCGCCGAGCTCGACAGCCCACTTGGAGATTCTTCGGTGGCGTCTTGGTTCCTCGGGATGTCGCCGAGCGGGTAGTCGGTGACTACGGAGATCGAGTACTCCTGGAAGTAGTGTCGTAGCTTCCGCGAGGTGATGAGTAGAGCGTACGAAGCACGTACGGGCCGGTAGCGAGCCTTGGACTCTGATAGGACCTCGCCGACGAAGTAGACCGGCGCCGGACCGGATAGGCGTGGCCGTCTTCCCGCCGCTCGACAACGATGGCGATGCGACCACATGAGTAGTCGCGGCTAGGTAGAGCAGTGGCGCTCGCCCTTGTGAGGAGCCGTGAGGATTGGCGGCTTCGACGGGAGAAGTCCTTGAGCCGAGCAAGGGCTTGATCCGCCTCTCGGAGTCCACACGAACTTCTCGTGATGCTTGAGTAGTTTGAAGAAGGGGAGACTCCGTTCTCCCTAGCCTCGAGATGAATACGTTCAACGCCGCCATGCACCCCGTCGGCTTACGGACGTCCTTGATGCTCGTGGGAGCTTTCATGCTGGTGATGGCGGAGATCTTCTCGGGGGTTGGCTTCAATGCCGCGGCGGGGCGATGATGAAGCCGAGTAGTTTGCCCGAAGGGACGCCGAAGACGCACTTGTTCGGGTTGAGCTTCCAGCGGTACTCGCGCAGCGATGCGAAGGTCTCTTCAAGGTCGTCGATGAGGGTACTGGAGTCCCTGGTTTTGACAACCACGTCATCCACATAAGCCTCGACGTTCTTGTTGAGTTGCCGCTTGAAGCAGGCCTGGATGGCCCGTTGATAAGTAGCGCCGGCGTTCTTCAACCCGAATGACATGGTCGTGTAGCAGTACCCGCCGAACGGGGTGATGAACGCGGTCTTCTCCTGGTCTTCCTCCTTGATTGCGATCTGGTGGTACCCGGAGTAGCAGTCGAGGAAGTAGAGCAGGTCGCAGCCCGCCGTGGAGTCGATGACTTGATCAATCCGCGGCAACCCGAAGGGGTCCTTGGGGGCGGTGCTTGTTGAGGTCGGTGTAGTCGACGCACATCCTCCACTCGTTCGAGTTCTTCTTGCGGATGAGGACGGGGTTGGCGAGCCACTCAGGATGGAAGACTTCTCTGATGAAGCCCGCTGCGAGTAGTTTGGCGAGCTCCTTCTTGATGGCGTCCCGTCTGTCGTCGGCAAAGCGTCGGAGGTGTTGTCGCTTGGGGGTGGCCTTTGGATCGACGTTGAGGCAGTGCTTGATCAGCTCCCTGGGCACTCCTAGCATGTCCGCTGGCTTCCACGCGAAGATGTCGCGGTTAGCCCGAAGGAAGCTGATGAGCGCGTCTTCCTATTTGGGGTCGAGGCCGGCCCCGATGGTGGTGGTCTTGCTGGGGTCGCCTGTTCCAAGGTCGACCGCCTTGACGAGTACCTCCTCAGGTGGCTGAGGCTTGTTGGCGCTGTCAGACTTCTCTGGGATGTCGAGTTCGCTTGTGGCAAGCTTCTTCGACGCAGCGTAGACCTCCATCATTGGGCTGGGTACTTGGTTTGTTGAAGCGATCACCACGGCCTCTGTATCGCAGTCGTGGGAGATCTTCAAGTCCCCCTGGAGGGAGAGTACACCGGCTGGGCTTGGCATCTTGAGTACCAAGTAGGTGTAGTGGGGCACCGCCATGAACTTGGCGATGGCCGGTCTGCCGAGGATGGCGTGGTAAGAGGTCTCGAAGTCCGCGACCTCAAACTTGATGTACTCGGTGCGGTAGTTGTCCCGAGACGCCCCGAAGGTAACTGGCAGTACCACTGAGCCTAGTGGGATAGCCGCGTTGCCTGGGACGATGCCGTAGAAAGGCATGCTGCTCTTGTCGAGCATGGGGGTGACGTCGAGGTTCATCTTCTTCAATGTTTTGGTGAAGAGGACGTTGAGCCCGCTTCCACCGTCGATGAGCACCTTGTTGAGCTTGGAGCCCGCCACCGTTGGCTTCAGGACGAGAGGGAACCGTCCTGGTTCGGAGAAGCTAGTCCACTGGTCCGCGCGGGAGAAGGTGATGGGTACCTCTGACCACCTGAGAGGGGTCATAACCGCTGGCTCGATGGACATTACTTCACGACGGGTAGCCTTGCTCCCGCCCTTCGGCGATCCGCCGAAGAGGACGTTGACGGTCTTCTCGGGTTCTTGGAAGTCGTTGTTGTCGCCGTCCTTCTTCTTGCCCTTACGGTCGTGAGGGTGCGGTGGCTCCGGCGTGTCCTTGAGTGCGTGCCGAGCGGGTAGCACCGCTCGGTAGTGTGGTTGCCGTTCGGATGCCACGGGCACTTCTCCTTCGGCGGGTCCTTGAACCCGCCGAGTTCTTCTTCGAGTTCCCTTTCGCGGGCGGCCGGATAGCCGCGACGGTGTTGTCCGGCTTGTGCTTGCGGTTGGGACCCGAGTAGTTCGTTGTTGTTGTTCTTTGTTGCGGCCGCCTTGGTTTGCATTGCTTTGCGCCGCCGCCGCCCGGTTCTGCTTGGACTTGCCGCGGATGGCGTCGTACTTGGCGTTGGCCTTGTCCTCTTCGTCCGCCCAGGACGTGATCATGTCCTTGAGGTGGGGAATGGACTTGGGGCGGCGACGACCGAAGTCCTCGAATGTGCGGCGATGGTAGAGGCCGTCCTGGAAGAGGTCGATGACCTCCTTGTCGGTGACGTCGACGACGGTAGCGCGCTTGTCGAAAAAGCGGCGCATGTACTTGCGAAGGGTCTCGCCTTGTTCCTGCTTGATCATGGCGAGGTCCATGCGAGTACCCGAACGGCCCATGGCGCCCGCGAAGTTGCTTGTGAACTGCTCCTTCAGCTGGTCCCACTTGTCGATCGAGTGCTTGTCGAGCGACTCGAGCCATGTGAGTGGTGCCTGGTCCAGGAAGAAGGGGAAGTAGAGGCATTTGGTGTCGCTGTTGCCGCCAGCGTTCTCGATGGAGAGAGCGTAGAATCGGAGCCACTGGATGGGATCCTGCTTCGCATCATACTTGGTGATCCCCAAAGGCTTGAACTTGTCGGGGAGGAGTAGGTTGCGAAGTCGTGGTGAGAAGGCGGGGAAGCCGTCGCCCTCGGCGGCGGCGGTCGACTTCTTCCACCGCGGCTCTTCGATCTTCGGCGAGCGTCGTACCCGCCGTGCGAGGCGCCGGAGGCGTGGCGTTCGCGTGGCCTCGGCCGCCGCGGCCGCCACCGCCTCCGGCCCTCTGTTGGCCCCGTGGTTGGAGGCCGCCGCCGTCGGCCGCCGCCACCGTCGGGGGTCGTTGCCGCCACCACCGGCCGGAGCGCGGTGGGGGACAACCTCTCGGTTGCCTTGATCCTGCTCGTGAAGGTCCACCGGCGTGGGAGCGGCGACGGTTTGGGCTCGGCGGGGTATGTCGCCTCGAGTACGGTTGGGGCCAGCGTTGGCGCTGCGACTAGTAGCTTCGTTGTCGCGCGGTTTAGCTGGAGGAGGTTGGCTGACTCTGTTGTCGACCCGCATGAAGTAGGCTTCTTCAGCGAGCTTGGCGATGACCTCTCCAGTGCGTATGCCCTGAGCCTAGCGTGCGATCGTTGTGATCGACATGAGGCATTGCTCAGGGGTGGTGTGAACTCTGCTCTCGACCGCCTCGAGAGCTTCCGCAAGGTTGCGGATGGGGAGGTTGTCCCTGAGCCGCCGACGTCGTTCGCTGCGCTTCATGTTACGTTCGCGTCGAGCGTCCCTGTTGGTGGCGGTATTCGAGTCCGCTCGAGTTAGTGGCGTTCCCTCCTGGAACGGTAGCGAGTCGATGTAGGCGACGTAGCGTGAGTCTCCCTTTGCCAGGTCAGCGGGCTTGCGGTCTGGCCAGTAGACGTATCTTCCGGCCGGCGTTGATCTTATAACCAGCCCCGAGGCTGGCCCTGACAAGGGAAGCTCAGTGGAGTCGTCTTCGGACTCGGGCTCCTCAGGGTCCGACCCAAAGTCGAACTCGTAGTCCGGGTTCGAGTAGAACTCGGAAAGAGGGCTGGAGTCCGAGACGCGGTCGGGGACGGCGTCGGAGTCCGAGTCGTACTCGGGTACGGGCTCCTTGCCGGCCCGGCGCGAAGTGGGAGCCCCCGTGCGGGCCCGGCTGGGGACGCGGGGCCCACGCGCGGAGCGCTGACGTGGTGAAGGGACCGTCTGCGATGGCTAAGCAGCCGGCTCGCATGCGGTGGCCCATGGCGACGTCGGGTTCGAGTTGGAGACGGACTCGAGCTCGAAGTCAGCGTGGTGGTTGAAGAGCGAGATTTCGCCGAACTTGCCGGCGAGTTCGCCTGTGACGACTTCGGGAAGCGTCACGAGGCCTGTCCTCGGGTTGGGCTGCATGGTCAGGCGGCGCTGGAAGGAGCCCGCGCCATCGGCAGTGCAGACCCAGGCGCCGAAAACGAAGGTGTCGCCGCGGTTGAAGGCGACAGTTGGCTTGATGTGGACGGAAGCCGTTGAGTTCACCATGTGATCTCGAGCGAGAGCCCCTACCTGGCGCGCCGGTGTCGGTGTTTTAGACCGGCAACCTACTACGGGGAGTACCCGAAGTAGATGATTGTGACTCGCCGAGATCGGTAACTCGAAGGAAGAGACACGTGGCACACAATTTAGACAGGTTCGGGCCGCGAGGTGCGTAATACCCTACGTCCTGTATGCTGCGTAGCTCTGGATTGATAGGGCACGATTACAAGATGGTGCAATAGTGCGTCGTGAGTTGTAGGAGATGAGGTGATCCTGAGATCGGTCCCTGCCTCGCCTTATATAGTCCGGGAGGCAGGGTTACAAGTCGGAGTAGGGAAAGAGTATTAGTCGAGTACGTCTAGGAGACTTCTATACAGTGCGGAACATGTACAGAGTCCTAACCGAGTACTACTCCTGTGTATTCCTTGTGCTCCACGCCTTCAGGTGCCGGGTAGTCCCAGGGGCCCACCGAGTAGTCGGTCCTGGTACCCACCGATGCAGTGGGCCCAGGGAGGTCCATACGACAAATACGTGATGACGTGGCCTGGATATAAGGAAGGGACGAATTGATGATGGGTGCGAGATGGACATTAGCGCCGGGACATTAATTTAGGCAATGAATGTTGTACTCATAGTCGACCAGGAGTTGTATTGGGACAAGGGTATAAATATAAACCCTTGGTGTTTGTAATAGCAATCGAACAATTTCACAACAAACCGGCCCTGTGCCAACCTTCGATTCCTTTAGTCGAGTCGTCGAGTTCTTCGAGAGGACATATCGATCCGTCGACCTCTGTAAGTACCGGCAACCTTGTATCATGTCTAGTATCATGCGGTGGATTTAGCACGTGATGCGAGTAGTCTTGTTACCATGCTTAGTATCATTCGGTTGATTAAAGCTTGGTTCGAGAGGGTTTCTTGTTAGATCATGAGCCATGCGGTAGGCTAAGATCTAGCTTGGAGCTAGTTATCGGCTCTATTATATTTGGCAAGGTCTAATAGATTCATTAAGTTACCATGTGTTGCTTTGGATTTTGCTCTATGTTTAATTCATGTAACACACTTTTGCCCAATCTAGATTAGTTTCAGCTCTACTTCTTTGAGATCCATGCGTTATACTTTCAAATCTTTGGTTTTATATATGGCAAACGGAACATGTGCTCTCAATAGCCAAATTTAGATCAATCTACATTGTCACGTGTTGCGGGTTCAAGCTTGTTGACTTTTCAATGTTTGTTCCTTCTCCACGGAACCCGAATCGGTTGTACAACTGTATTCGACAATCTTGCCACGAGTGAAAACGTGTTCATAAGCTTGTTTTAAATAATGTATGCTTTTAGCCTTCCATGTTTACATTGTATCATGCCGTGGATTGATCTATTCTTGGTTGGTGGTGTGGTTTCAAACAAGTCGTATCATGCGGTGGATTAACTTGTTTGGTGTTTCGCTCGACAGGTTTGAAAGTACCTAGACATGCGGTAGACTAGTGCTTTTGGCCTATGCATGCATGTTTATTGCAAATTTATAATCATGCTTCACCTTTTATTTATTTAGTGTAATTTATCCTCCAAAATCGGTCATGACCACGTGCGTGCAGTGTTGTTTAAACAAAGACCGATTTTTCGTCATGCTTATGTCGCATTCGGCTATATCCTGATTTCATGTTTTAGAGCTCCCGAATGATATTCAAACTGCTGACAGATAGCTTGTTGTAGCTATATGTCATTTTAATTGGCTTTGTAGCCGTAAATACGAAACTGTCTGGTACCACTCGGCAAGTTCTAGGTTTTATCTAATTGCTTTTCATCCTTTGTCAGTTTCAGGAAAATTGTCTGGCATGCTTCGGATTCGGCACGTGTGTTAAGCCAGCTTCGTTCGGCTTGCTGTGTCCTTGGCGTGAGGTGCTGATTTTACGTCAACACACTTTTTGGCACGCTCGGTGGGACAATCTAGCTGATCAAGATGCCTGATATTCATGATGTCATGGATGTCACGATAGAGGAGCTGTCTCCAGAGCAGCAGTTGCAATTAAAGGATGTTGTTGATCAATTTCAGCAGAAGTGTCTCATGTCATTCTCTAAAAACAGAAGTGGTGTGCCGTATCTTAAGTCTGATGTGCCAAGAGTTCTACTACCAGGAGAACCTGATACCACATCTGCTGAAGAGAAGCAGGAGGTTATGAATGCAGTTCAGCAAACTATGGAAAACATAATGGCCAAACACAATACTGTTGTCTTCAATATGTTCCGACAAATGATGGTTAGTATCTTTGGCCCAGGTATGGAAAAGGTGCTTGGTCGAGTATCACCCCAAGGGCCTAGTGTGGAGATAGAAGAATCAAGTGCTGCTGTCAATAGCCAACCAGCTCGAGATGCAAGTGCTCAGCTGCCTCTGCAAAGTACGGGAGGTCAACCAATCCAGCCACCTCTGCAAAGTACAGGAGGACAGCCAATCCAGCAGCAGAACCCTTATCAGGCAATGCCCAACAGGCCTACTTACGGAGAATTGGCATTCGGCTCTTCTGGAGTTCCACTTGGCTCTACTTATAGAATAGCCCCAGCAAATAATAGGCTACAGAAGAACATGTTTGGGGGTGGATATTCATAATTCATGGATTACGATGCCATTGATGCTTTCCCAAATCCTGGATATGGTACAGCCACAGGAATGCCTACTGGTCCTGCTGGAAGGCCAGGGGATCAAGACGCTAACGTTGATCTTATGGTGCAGAAAATGACCGATGTATTACAAAATCAATTCGGTCTGAAACCCAAAAATCAAGGGCATCTGTATACACCTCCTTTCCCAGAATGGTATAACAGGGTGGCCTTGCCGCACAGGGTGAAAGCCCCTGCAGATTTCACGAAGTTTTCTGGGCAAGATGATACTAGCACTGTGGAGCATATAGCCCGATACTTGATGCAGCTTGGGGAAGCTTCAGGATCAAATATTTCCCCCTATCATTGACAGGCCCGACCTTTACATAGTTTACTTCTTTGCCTGCTCAATCAATCTGCTCTTGTAGAGATTTGGAGCAGAAATTTCATGCTCACTATTTCATTGGCAGCAATGAGAAGAAACTAATTGATCTAACTACCCTGAGACAGAGGCATAATGAGACACCCATGGAGTTCCTCATAAGGTTCGGAGAGACTAAAAGCATGTGCTTCTCTTTGAATCTACCAGATGATCAATTGGTTGATATGGCTATAGCAGGGATGTTACCAGTTGTTCGGGAAAAACTATTCGGCATGGGGTTCGATAATCTTGGCCAATTGTCACACAGACTGTCATTGATGAGCAACCAAGCTTATGGCTTCAAGAAAGACTCTAGGTTTGCCAAACACAGTGATATAGCTGACATCTACAACCAATTCCTTGAAAGAGCTGATCAAGGAGAGGAATTTGATGATGAAGAGGAAATAGCTGCAGCTGAAATGGTGTGGGGCAAAGATCCGTTTACAGTGAACTAGAGATGGGTCAAGCAAACCAAGGGCACCTATGATTTTGATGTGACCAAGGCTGATAAGCTCTTTGAGTTCCTTGTAAATGAAGGCTGAATCAAGTTGCCAGAGGGGCATTCTATGCTTCGGCTTGATGGAGTTAAAGAAAAGAGATAATACGGGTTTCACGACCGGAATTCTCACTCCATCAATGAGTGCAGGGTTTTCTGGATGAGAATTCAAAAGCCTAACCAAGAAGGTCATCTAAAATTTGACAATAAGATGAAGTTAGATGGCAATCCTTTTCCTCAAAACATGATTGGGTTTTTAGTCAACAAGGTGACTATTGAGGAAAAAGGAAAAGTGAACGTTTTGACTTCAGCGAGGGCAAAGCAGGATGGATCAGTTGACCCTGCTCAACAAGTAACAGTGGAACAAGTCCACAAGGAAGTGCCTCGCATCCTGAAAAGTCAGATTGAAGTAGGGGAATCCTCCAAATCCAAACACAGGGTGACTTCGTCTATTCTTTTTAACAAGTGGCAGTGTCAGCAAGAGAAAGAACGCTACCAGAAACAAAAATACGAGGAAGAGAAGCGGAGATATGAAGAAGAAGTGCAAAGGAAAGAACGAGAAGAGCATGCACAAGACAAAGAGGGTGCGCATTGGGGATGTGCGTTCTTCAGGCACTGCTGGAATGAAGGTTTGAAGCTCCCCATGTTGAACAATTGTCCTGAATGCAGTGACAAATATACTGAGTATAGACAGGATACTGTCAATTGCTGATCCTTCCATGAAAGAATTGGAAGGATACAGCCTAGTGATGGTTGGCGCGTAAAAATAAATGAAGTTGACGATCACCCAAGAAAAAGATATGCTGATCATAGGTGGGTTGATCATGAAGAACAAGAGTGTGAATATGTCTGGCAGAAAGGACAGTGGTGCCCACCTGGCTTGAGGAGAAGACAAAAGAGAAGAGTTCAGCACTTGAGAAATTAGGAGTTGAAATAGGCAGCGATGAAGAGGAAACAGGTGTGGCGTCCCAAAGATGAGCCTGATGGATTTGATCGTTCGGCTCTAGCGTGCATGGTATGCTTCTTGCCGAATGAATTCATGGCTCCAGCTAATTAGGTTGTGCAGGAAGAGGCGTCGCCAGACATCGATGAGGCTAAGCAACTTGGGCTGATGGCACAGCTAGTGTTGGCCAAGCAAGCAACCTTTGACAAGCCAGCCAAGAATCGACACATGAGACCGCTGTACTTGAGGGGACATGTCAATGGGAAGCCATTGCCCAAGATGTTCGTTGATGGTGGAGTTGCGGTCAATGTGATGCCATATACTATGTTCAGGAAGCTTGGCATGGTCCCTAGGGATTTGACACCAACAAGTATAGTTCTGAATGATTTTGTTGCGAATCCTTCAGACACCAAGGGCTGTGTACATGTGGATCTAATGATCGGGTCTAATACCTTGCTCACGACCTTCTTTGTCATTGAGGGCAAAGGGGCATATAGCTTGCTGATAGGACGGGACTGGATCCATGCAAATTGCTGCATCCCATCTACCATGCATCAATAGCTTGTTCAATGGGTGGGTGATGATATAGAAGTGGTCCAAGCAGATGATTCAGTAAGCGTGGCTAACATGGAACCAGCCTTCTGGGAGTATCAATGTATAGATTGCTTCTCAGGAAAGGACTAGGGTGAAGGTCCTGTTGAACCAGTCAGCAGTGATCAACAGCCAATCAAAGTAGTCGGCTCTTATAGCAATTTTTAATGGATAATCCAATTGATGGAACTGATGGAAAGTTAGGACGTGGATTCATGTCGGCTGACAAATTGGAAGAAATTGATATTGGAGATGGTGATAAGCCAAGGCCGACATTTATCAGTGCTAACTTGGATTCAAGTTTCAGAAAAGAGTTGATCAAGCTACTGAAAGAATACAAAGATTGCTTCACTTGGGATTATTCAGAGATGCCTGGGTTGGATCGTTCCATTGTTGAGCATCGGTTGCCAATCAAGCCTAGTTTTAAACCTTACAAGCAACCTCCCTAAAAGATCTACAAGGATGAAGTATTGGCAAATGTGAAAAAAGAAGTTGAGAGATTGATCAAAGCAAATTTCATTCGGCCATGTAGATATGCAGAGTGGATCTCTAATACTGTCCCTGTTTAGAAGAAAAACGGGAAATGAGGGTTTGCATAGACTTTAGAGATCTAAACAAAGCTACACCCATGGATAGGTATCCAATGCCTGTTGCTGACTTGTTGGTTGATGCCGCTGCTGGACATAAAGTTATTAGTTTCATGGATGGCAATGCAGGGTACAATCAAATTTTTATGACAATAGAAGATATATCAAAGATAGCCTTCAGATGTCCTGGACATATAGGCCTTTTTGAGTGGATTGTCATGACATTTGGGTTGAAAAATGCCGGTGCAACTTATCAAAGAGCTATGAATTATATTTTTCATGAGTTGATCGGCAAAATTGTTGAGATATACATTGATGATGTCGTGATCAAGTCTTTAGATCATGAATCACACTTGAATGATGTGAGGAAAACTCTAGAGTGCACCCGAAAACATGGACTTAAGATGAATCCGAACAAGTGTGCCTTGGGGGTTTCAGCTGGAGAGTTCTTGGGATTTTTGGTGCATGAGGGAGGAATAGAGGTTGTCAAGAAAAGCATGAAAGCTATTGATGAAGTTGTTCCTCCAACCAATCTCAAAGAATTCACTACAAAAAACCTTATGATCCATGACGATATTCACATGACGTTTTCAGATTTCGTCATAGATCACACTGCATCCATGACGAACTGTCAGATTTCGTCATAGATTCGCAGTGTTGGATATGAAGCCCGATATGAAGTCTAAACACCATGACGTTGTGCCAATTTCATCATAGATTTCATCACAGATCACGATGCATCCATGTCAACATCCAGAATTCGTCATAGATTAGGAGTGTTGGATATGAATTTTGCAACTTTTTTCACAAGGGTGTACTCATTAGTGATTTAAAAAAATAGAAAAATCAACTTTTTGCACAACTATATAGAAAAACCATTTTTCTTTTGTTAAAGTTGTAGATATTGTTAGAGAATGATTTTAGAAAATTTTAGAAAAAAGAATTATCCAATTTGGAGTTAGTATGAGGCAGAAAAACTAGTTACAGGTTCTAGTCAAAGATTAAAAAGAGAAAACACACTTGTTCATCTCAATTCATAGCAAGTGCAATTTCTGTTTTTAATCTTCGGATAAAACTTGTAAACTGTTTTCTTCCTCATGTGAACTCCAAATTCGATGATTCTTTCTCTCATTTTTTTCTAAAATCACGTTCTTCCATATAATTTCATTTGTTTGTATGTTAATTATTATTAATAGTATAGTCTTCATACGGCTTGTTTCCTTCTATTAAACATATAACATAAATACATTTTTTTTGCATGCCAATTAGTAATTAAACTTCATAATTGTTAAAGTCAAGGTCGACTTATGTTTGGGTACAAATTTTAGATGTAATGGAGTTTGAAAATGTTATGAGGTGTTCAAATATCAAAGTTCATGTTGAGATGTATGAAACAATATGGGGGGTCCATTCATTTTGTGAGCAATGTACACTTCTTTTTTGCAAAATCCAATGAAACTTTGATGTCAAGTTTAAACATCAATACAATGATTTCATGGCAATTTTTAGAAGTTTTTAAGAAGTTTTAGATTTTATTATCATTATTTTACAGTAAATATGCATGTAGAAGTTTGAATTATGACAAGAAACATTTAAAACTTTCATATATCTTCAGAATAGGAGTTATAGTAGATCAGAAGTACTTAAAATATAATTTTGATATTTTTTTAAATTTTATTTGAGATACATATAGTTCAAATTGTAATTGTTCCATATTGCAAAAAAATGAAAAAAGAAAAAGAAAAATGTTAAGTAGGGGAGGAATGTAACAGGCCCATTATGGCCCAAAAAAGCCCATTCATTTTGGATCGTTCATCGACGAATGGATGGCTGAGATCGTGTTTTATTCGTATAAAAGGAAGTTGCATCCCTCAAACCCTAGCCACATTCCACTCCATCCCCTTTGCCTCCTCCAGTCCCCTCAACATCCTGGCCGCCTCTTCCTCTGTTTGCCGCACCTTCCCCCCCCCCCTTGTTCGATGCGCCCTACCACCACCTTCCACACGCCCCTCGCTGTTGCTACTCCTCCTCCTCCTACTGCTCCAGTTGCGGCTGGCCTCCTGCTCCTGGGGGCAACGACGCGAGGAGGAGGAGGAAGAGGTGGCGGCGGCACCAAGCATGGGGCTCAACGGGGACGGGCCGCCGGACGCCGCGGCCGCCACCGCCACCACCGACGTCCACATCAGGTGAGCCACACACACCTCGCTGTGGGGGTTTAGCGAATTTCGAGGGGGTTTCTAGGTGGGGGATGGAGGAATGCTAGGGATGGTGGCTGGATTGCTAGGGCGATTAGGGTTCTGATGCGCCGTCGTCGTTCCCCGATGTCGGATTGGAAGGCTCCCAAAGGGGATGAGCTTTCGGGGGATTTGACCAGCATGTGTAGATGGACGGACAAATTGGCCTGTCGCTTTGGTGTGAGGGTCCCGCGGGTGAGATTTAACAAGCTCCAGTGCCTGCACTGCTGGGGAATGGAGGGTTTAGTAAGCAGCACTGGTGCTTAGATCCGCGAACATGCAGCAATGCCAACTGATTTGACCGATTTGATACCGTTTGCTGCCCTTTCCGCTCTGCGTGAAAGGTGTGTTCTTCAGAGTTTGAGGCTGCCCTGCGCCACTGGCTCTGCATTTAGCATGGATGTGAGAGTTTGATAATGCACATAGCTAGGCCGTGGAAATGACTTGCCTGCTAATTAGGTTTGTCTCAAGCCCCTCACTTCATTTCCTTGTGCAGTTGTTGCTACATGTTATCAGACCTGCTGCGTTGAGTAATAATGCACAAATGGTTCACATTTTTTCCTTTTTGGTGAAATAGCTGGTTTTGCAATTGGTTACTTAAGCTCACTCTAACACTTGTGAAGTTTTGAGGAACTGATGATCAGTAGCTTACTCTTTTATTACTGGATTTTGCTGCATGCAGGATTCTCCTGTCTTTAATTTCATCAACAATCTCTCACCTATACCGCCACCTAAACCTTCGGACGAGCACATAATGTGCGGCTATCCAATGGGTCCTCAATTGGTGCAATAGGAAAGCAACATCGGCCTGCGTTGCGGCCCCCCCTGACCTTTCACACTATTGCTAGCCATGTGTGTAGATAATGTGTTTGATGAAAGTCCCCTAAAGCATTTATGTTTCTGTGACAAAAACTAATCCTCTGATGTTAGCATGTAGATTTCACAAAGTACTTATGTCAGATTACAAAGTGCTAGAATCTTATCAGTATTATTTGCCATGTCTAACTTGAACATAAGATTCCAATAAGTTGTCCTTTCAAGTATATGGGGTGGTTAACAATTCTTGCAAGTGTTATCTTGTTTCTATGTGAGAGTCTAATGGATAATTGCTTTTGCTGCAGGATCAAGATAAAAATATATCTGGATCTGTTGGGCATGCTTGCAAGTTGATGAGGTGGGACCTTTGTACAGAAAAAGGAGGTAAGTATGCTTCAATCAAGGATTGCTAAACTGTATCTTAATTGTTAAGGTCTTGATGAGCACATTATTGCATTTGCATAATACCATTATATGTTCATTATCCAACAGCTCATCACCGTTTACTTTTCTACATAGGAGCCATCTGCAGCTATAAGATAAAGCTAATTTCATCCTCACTAGCTTTACTAGGCAATAGTTGTATGTGGTGCTGCTATGGATCTACATTTTCCTAGCGAGATAAACTATTTCTCATTGAAAATTGCAATTGTAGGTTTTATTTCCTGAGAGAATGTGGGATACTTGCCTCTTAGTATATCAGTTTCTCATTATAAGGACAAAATAACATGTCTGAATTTTTATAATGGGACGACTTTATCTGTCATATGATGTGCTGATTGTTAGAACTATAAATATGTTACATATCATTTGACATATCATTTGATTAAGGCATCGATCGTGTCTACACTCTACAGGGATCGGCTTGCACATTCACTGAGTCAATCCTGCGATCGTGTGGCTTCCACACCGGGCTCTTCACCTCACCACATTTGATGGATGTCAGGGAGCGATTCCGGCTAGATGGGCAATTCTTTTCCTATTGTTCTTTTTTATTTTACATCCACATCCAAGTTCCAGTGATAATAATAGTAGATCCTTTATGCTTATAAGGACAGTTTTACGCATCTTTGATGTCTTTGCGTCACCTTCTTTATGTTGTTCCGTAATTAGTATTATGATTGCACCGACCTAGCTCCTCCTTTCTGAGAGCATCAGGGTTGATATTTTTGAGGAGAAGTTTTTGAAGTACTTTTGGTGGTGCTGGAACAAGTTGAAGGTAAATGTTTTCTTTTGCTGTTTCGTATAAAATCACTTTGTGCTGGATGCCTACCATCTAGAATTGACAGAGCACAAACAGTTGAACTAATTCCATGAAACAGTTGAAAGACAAGATACTACTATAGTTAGATTTTATTTGTCAAGTACTTTGTAGGCTTTGTATTGCTTTGGATGAATCTGTGAAAGGAACAGAAGAGAAAATTATTTATTTGAAGCTCTTATCCTATTTCAATCAACAGACTTCGATACATAGATATTCATATTTAATTCTCAGATAGATAAACCAGTGATCAATCTGTTATATTAATGTGTTATCCTTCTCTAGAATACATTAAAAAGCTGCACTTTTAATAAATTATTACTTGAGAAAAAATTTATTGGGGAAAATTTTTTATTGAAGTGTTAGAAATACATGTTAAATGGTAGTTTGTATGCAATGGTTGCAAGTTTATTGCTCAAATATGCAAAATACAACATGCTACATATTTAGTTACAAGTACAACCAGAAACTTGGAAACTGTGACGAAGATGGATCTACAGAATCTGATGCATTTTTGTTGATGTCTAAAGACGCTCTCATTTTCCTTTAACAAAAATGTTAATGGAAAATTGTTCACCGATATTAGTCCGTGCTTCACCGATGTTAATGTGCTCATTGTCTGTGGTTCAAAAGCTATATTAGTCATGTAATTTGCTAACTGGATTAGGAATCATTTGATTCTACCCACTGACAAGTGTTTGGTAATGTTCCTCTTTCAGGTTGTTTAGAAGTTATCAGTAAGCAGTGGGCATGATATGCTGTACTGCTAGTGATGCTACAAGGGCTGGACTGCTAGTGATGTTATAAGGACATTTGTTCTGTTGTTTTGTGAGGCTTGTTGAGTTGAACTTTATATGGATTGTGTATTTATTGTTGAATGACTAGATTTGAAAATTGGTCCTGTTGAGCTTTCTTGCCATAAATTATATTTTGTTTGCCATTGAGATGGTGTGAATGTACTGGAGATTTATTAATTTAAGAATTATTACTGAATTGTGTGATTTTATTGTTGTATTCCGGCCTGTACTGAATTAAGCGCCATGTGGCATCCACATCAGCACCACGTCATCGCCACGTGGCATCCACGCAATCACCTCGTGATAGCCACGTCAGCGCCACGTGGCAGCCACGTCATTGCCAAGTGGCAGCCACGTCAGCAACCAACTCATCTCTACAAGTGACGTGGCGAGTCAATCCATAACGATCACTTTCGTCACAGATTTTGGGCTTCGGGCTGGGTTCAATGTGCTTTACACCAATCTATGATGACTTGAGAACGTCATGGATCACGCTAATCTATGACGAAAATTTAAGGACGTCACGAGAAGGGATCCGTGACGCTCAATACATGACGTTCTCAAATTTCGTCATAGATGTCATTTTATGACGAAATTTTGATGATCCGTGACGAAAATTGACCGTCATAGACCACGAGATTTTTTGTAGTGATTGCAATCATTGCTGGGCAAGATCAATTTTGTGAGAAGATTTATTTCAAATTTATCACAAAAGGTGTTGCCTTTCTCTCTGTTGTTAAGGATCAAGAAAGATCAGAAGTTTGTATGGGGTGACGAACAACAAAAGGCTTTCGATGAGATCAAGAAGTACATGAAGGAACCACCAGTGTTGGTACCTCCACAATTGAACAAGCCTTTTAAGTTGTACGTGGCAGCCAACACCCAAACCATTGGATCGGCCCTTATACAAGAATTAGAGGGAAAGGAACAAATAGTTGCGTGCCTTAGCCGAAAATTGCTTGATCCCTAAACAAGATATTTGGCTGCGGAGAAGCTTTGCCTGTGTCACACCCTGAAATCTTCAATTTCAGGATGTGAATAGAAAGAATAATAAAATAACGATTTTCTCATAATTTTAAATTTTTTCCAACATTTATTTTTCTTTACAGGAAAAATCCTTTGGTTGATTTTCTAAATTAAATAAAAAGTTATGTATGTTGCATTCATGCTGATGCATCTAGTGGTTTTTGAGTGTAAAAGGTTTCAAAAATGCGTTTAGGAGCCGTCCAAAACCGTTCGAGAATTTTCCGGGTTTTTCTGGAATTTATTCTCATTTTCCCCGAGCTATTTCTATTTATTAGAAGGCTCTAAAATCTTTTTCATGAGCTCCAAATGCTTTATTTGGATTGTTCATGTCTCAATCTATTTTTGGGAAGTTTCCTAGATTTTTTGGGAATTTTCTAAGTATTTTTCGTGCTTTGAAATAATTTCTAGATTTTTTTGAGATTATTTTCGCATAGAAAAATAAATTTGGAAATCAAACTATCCTATCCTATCTAACTGGGCTGAGCTTGTGGGCCCAACCCACTCCACCGACCCAGTCGTCCCCAACCCGCTTTGGCCCGCTAAAGCCCATCTGGGCCCAACCGCAGGTTCTCTGGCCTGCAAGGTCGGCCGGCGCCGCAGCCTCGGCGTGCGCGCCACGGCCATCCTCTGTATGCGTACTTATAAAAGGTGAGCGCCATGTCCCCGTGCCCTAACTGCTGCGTCCCTGCACCCTCCTACCCCGCCGCCTCACCCTGCTTCGCACAGAGCCGCGCCGTTCGCCGAAACCGAGTGCCTCCGCCGAGCTTCGCTACTTCGATTCAATGTGGTGTAGAGCCGACGGAGCAAGCTGCGACCACCAGAAGCGTCCCCCTCACCTAGTGGAAGCTTCGCTGCTAGGTCCTGTCGCCATGCGGCTCCTGGAGCGCCGCCATGGCTGGGAGGCCGAGCCGCCCGCATGCCGTCCGCCGGCGCCATCTCCTCCAAAATCCGGCCACCTCCGCATCTCTTCTGACTTCGGTGAGCACACCATCGCGATCCCCTCGTCGTTCTCTTTCTGTTCCGTGCCTCACCCAAACTCCTAGGCCTCTGGACCACCAGCGATTTGTACGCCAGAAACCACCGGCCGCCCCTGTTTTGTTTTCGTGTTCCCTGGACCGATCCTGATCCCATGAAGAAGAAAGCACATTTTGAGTTTTGGTCCCCGGTGATAGATGTAATGATTAGATCAACTCTTGTGTCTTGGTAAATCTGCATATAACCCCTTATAGAGATTCCACTTTCACACATAAAGCCCACCTGAGCCTTTTCTAGATCTAACCCTGAGTTTTATCCTTTTCCCGTGCACTGTTTATTGTGTCTTGCAAACCTTTTCTGCTAGCCCTCCAAGTCTATAGATAATTCCATAAAGGTCCCTGCAACCTTGTTTTGCTCATCAAATCTTCGTTTTAGCTCCGATTTAATCCGTTCAAGTTGCGGTAGGTTCATAATAATGTAAACTACACGTTAGTGGTGTGTTATTATCATGATTGTTTTCTGAAAATTAATTTAATATTAACTTTGATTAATGGTTAGTCATACATGCCTTTTGTAACTAAAAGCAATATAGTGCTACACACCGTTTTTCATAATTAATGTTAATTTGATTAACAATTATATCACATGCTTTTATATATAAAAGTTAATTAGATATTTATCTCGGTTTTTGTAAAACAAATGTTAATTTGTTTATAGTTAATTAATCTTTTCTAATTAAAATTTGATTAGGCTTTTACACCGGCTTTTATGATAAATGTTAATATGATTAATGTCAATGCCATAATGTTTTAATAATAATATGATCTACTCGAATTACAAAGTTTCGTTTAGATTGTTCATATAGTTTAATCAGTTTAATCAATATATGAATCTTTATTAATAAAACTTGACTAGATCTTTACACCGGTTTCATAAATAAAGTTTAATATTGCATTAATGTCAACATAGGGTATTTTATTTTTGAAATATCCTTATATTTGTTTTGTTAATTAAAATGAACCTAGCTCATAGCCTTGCTCTCTCATATATGCAAAAAGATTTGTTAGACATTCTTTTCTCCGCTCAATCTAAGTGTGATCTTTCCGGTCCTTGCTCAATCTTCCGCGACCATCTCTTTAAAGCAAACCAAGCCTTTCTTCCTCTAAGCACGGTTTGTGTGCTTTAGTGATCTATCTAATCGATCCTATCCTTTAGTGCGTTTTTTTAAAGCTTTCTTTTGATTAGTGCTTTGTTCTTAGTATGCTTGTTTGTTTGCTTTGTGTATGTTTGTGCCCGATGATTGATGCGAGTATTGTGAACGTTGCTCGAGAAGCTTTGAAGAGCAAGAGGTTGAAGATATTCTGAGCAACGACATTACTTTTGTTAAAGGCAAGTGTGTCATTGATCTTTTGTCCCAAGAATTATATTTAATCACTCATTGTATATGCTTGCATTAATATGATGGGACCCATGTTTAAGGTTTGACTAGTGTTATTTATCCTGTGCCTTGATCAAATGGGTTTACCTTTATGTTGGGTAGCTATGCTTAGTTGTTATACCTGGGTTATGGTGCTTTTAATGAACATTAATGATGTATCATGTTATACCTTTATGATCTATCTTTGGATGATTAATACAAGACCATATGTTTAATCGGAACATGGAGCGACAACCCAGGAAAACAGTGCTACCACAAGACATATGGCTCTGTCTTGGCTTATTAATTAGTGAACTAGGTGTTAGGTATGCTTTACCTGATAAGGGTTGGGGGCTGGCGGGTAGTGGCGTATGGACCTGCTCGGGCATAGGTGTGGGCTTAGCTAAGACACGGTACTCGTCCGGGAGCTTTATACGTTGCACTGACCAGGTAACCTAGCGGGCGGCCTACATCTAGGGATCTTTGTAACGGCCTCGTAGCGTCCCTATGCAATCACACCTCGGTAGTGTGGTATGATGCTTGGCCGGCATCGCATGGTTGGGTCTAAAGTTCTTCGGGACTTTTACGCGACTTGTGGGTAAAGATGTACAACCTTTGTAGAGTGTAAAAATAATCGATTAGTCGTGCTCACGGTCAAGAGCGGCCTGGAACCTCACATGATAATTGAACTTGAAGATGGACTTAAATCGTGCTCTCTGGTTATGCTGGCCATATGCTTATGGCGCATCTGTTACCCTATGCTTAATGTGGGTTGGTATAAACTTATACTTTATTAGTAATCAGGTGCTAATAAAACTTGATCAACTAAAATTGCTTAAATGCTTATAGCCCAGTCCACTATAAAGCCTTTGCATTCATGTCTTTTCCCACACTTGCTGAGAACGACAAGTGCTCATCCTTCCTATAAACATTGTTGCTCAGAAAAAGGATGCTACTCTGAAGTCTTGTGAAGATGTTGCTGGTGCTAGGCGTACACAACCCCCAGTCGACTGCCTGTGATGTTTGGTGCCTTCGCTTCCAGGATAAAGCGTAAATATCTGATAATCTTTCTGTTTTTCTTACGTGATACTGTTTCTGTATACACTTTTATGTCACTATATGCATGAAACTTGATCCTGGAATGCATATAGGTTTGCACTTGGTTTTCTTCGGAAAGTCGGGTGTGACAACCTGTGTGTTTATTACTCATGTACAAAGTTTCGGCACTATTTGTTGAATGTCGAATGCATTGTATATTCAAAATTTGATGTAATTAAACACATGTTGTCTATGCCAATTTTGAATGGAAGGATTGGCAAGTGGATTTTAGCTTTGTCTGAGTTTGAGTTGAAATTAGAATCGGCAAAAGTAGTTAAAGGTCAAATTATTGCTGAATTCATTACTAAACATCGCGATCCATCAATTGATGTGCTTGAAATCACTCCTTGGGCTTTGTTCTTTGATGGATCCTCATGTGGCAAAGGTGGTGGAGTAGGAATTTTATTGATTTCAGCCAGAGGTGAGATGTTTGAGTTTGCTATCCCTATTCAGCCTACTGTCACAAATAATCAAGCCGAATATGAGGCATTGCTTAGAGGGCTTCAGTATTTGAAAGAAGCAAAGGCTATTTTATTTGAAATTTATGGAGATTCAGAGCTAGTTATAAAACAATTGAATGGCTAATATGAATGTAGAAATGATATCCAGAGGAATTACTATGAGGAATGCAAGGAAATTTTGAAAAGTTTTCAATTAGTGATTCTGCTACATATTCCTAGGGAACACAATGAAGAAGCAAACAGGTTGGCTCAAAGTGCTCCAGGTTATAGAGAAAATCAAGAATTCAAGATTGGTGAAAAGAAATTGTTGACTATCTGGAAAATCCATCCTGGAAGGTCTCTAGGTAACTGAGGTATAAAGCTATAAAGTTTGTTCTTCTTGATGGACTTTTGATTCACAAATCATTTGATGGGGTGTTGCTACAATGCCTCGGTCAAGAAGAAGCAAAGAAAATGATGAGTGAAGTGCATGATGGGTTGGAGCACATCAATCGGCTTACCGAATGAAATGGGTTATCAGGCACACTGGATGTTATTGGCCGACGATGCTGGAAGATTGCTTTGAGTATTACAAAGGGTGTCAAGATTGTCAGAAGTTTGGGAGTATCCAAAGAGTTCCAGCATCAACTTTGAATCCTATTATCAAGCCATGGCCATTCAGAGGATGGGGTATAGATTTGATTGGCCAAATAAATCCTCCATCTAGCAAGGGGCATAAGTTTGTGCTTTTGGCGGCAGATTATTTCACTAAATGGGTTGAGGCGATTCCATTGAAGAAAGTAACATCAGAAAACATGGTTGGGTTTGTCAAGGAGCACATCATTTACAGATTTGGAATTCCTCATACAATTACAACTGATCAAGGAACTCAATTTACGTCTTCAGAGTTCAGGGAGTTTGCTGAAAGCATGGGGATCAAATTGTTAAATTCTTCTCCATATTATGCCCAAGCTAGTGGTCAGGCAAAGGCTTCTAACAAGATCATGATCAAGATTATACAAAAGAAGATTGATCAGAAACCAAAAAGGTGGCATTTGGTACTCAATGAAGCTTTGTGGGCTTACCGAATGGCCCCTCATGAAGCTACAAAAACATCTCCTTATGAGTTGATTTACGGGCATCATGCTGTTTTGCCATGGGAAATGCAATCAAATTCAAGGAGAGTAGTTTTGCAAAAGGATTTAAGTTCCAAAGATTACAGTGGCTTAATGATGGACGAGTTAGAGGATTTGCATATGATTCGTTTTAGGGCCTTGGAAAACATTGAGAAGAACAAGATGCGAGTTGCTATGTACTACAACAAGAAAGTAAAAGTCAAGCAATTTGCAGAAGGGGATTTAGTTGGAAAGCATTACTGCCGATTGGGACTAAGTGTAGTACGTTCAGCAAATGGTCCCCGAATTAGGAAGGTCCTTTTCAGGTAGTTAGATGTACGCCTGGAAATGCATATATCTTGAAAACTTTACTAGGAGAAGAGTTTACTGCTGCTATAAATGGGAGATACTTGAAGAAATATTATCCTAGTATTGAAGTTGATCGTTGATTACAAGCATTAGGATTACAAGCATCAGAAATATAGAAACAGCCGGCGTTCGGGAAAGAAACCGCCTTCAGAAACAAAGGAGATGGCCAATACCGAAGTGTATTGCCCTTAGCACAAAAAATGTTCTACATTACGAACGTTTCTTGCAGGTTCTTTGTTTGGCAACCCAGCTATCTAAGATTACAAAAGGAAGCCTGTGGGAAGCAGAAGGCCTGGAGGAAGAAGTGAAAGTATGCTTCATTTCTTTGATTCTGCGATTTTCCTCTTCAACTCTTCCCTCTTTAGCTGCTCCAGAACCACCGTGACGTCAACGTAGAAGCTTCGGAGATTTGTGACTTGCAGCTTCCATCAGGCTGTCCCAGGAAGCCTTCAAGTTTCTATACCTGTAAGAAACATATGAAGAAAGAGAAAAGATTCTTGTTGAAAGTGGGATCTGAAATTTAAACATGAGAATCAAATAAGGATGAAGATCTTACCCCCTACCAACGCCTCCAAGCTCATGCGGCATTCGCGTTCGGCACTGCAACGGGCGGTGATGTCCCGTAGGTTGTGTTCCAGATGCCGGATGCAACGGCGCAGTTGATGGTTGGTCTTCTGTTCCGGTGTGGCGTCTTCTTCTTCGGTAGAGGAGTCAGAGGGGATGTACTCAGGAACCTCTTCAGTTCCAAAGATCTCCTCTGGGAGCAAGTCAAGGCTGAAAACAAAAGAAGGTGAATCATGAGATTGCAGTCAAGAGCAAGAGAAAGGATTGAGAAGGAAAACTTACTTTTGAACGGTTCGCTTCTTTGGTGGGACGCTGCTCTCCTCGACTGGCTGTTTCCCCTTATCCGCCATGGCCTTGGGGGTTTTTTCCTCTGGAGAAGCAAGATGACAGGACGTGAAATGATGGAAGTGTATGCGAGTGGATTTGCAAACCACCAGGGGCCGTTGACACAGAAGATCTTCTGGCTGGTGTGCATCAAGTGGGTGATCTGATGGAGCATGTGGTATACACTTCCTAGGAGGTATTTTCCAAGAGGAATAAGATTACCAACAACCAAGTCCTCAGCCATTACAATGTGGTTCAGGGTTGGCTCATTGGCTTTGCCGCAGAAGATGAATCTGCATAGTCACATGTTCAGAAAGGCTTTGTACTCAACTTCAAACAAAGGGCCATCAGATGGCGACTAGAGAGGGGGGGAGTGAATAGGAGCCGGTAAAAATTCTTCTCAAAGAACCCGGCCTATACCATAGTCAAAACCCGGTCACACACAAGCGATGGAACAAATCACACACCAATCGCCAAGACAACAAGGTTATGGATCAACCTCCAGTCTTAGGAACGATTCCTTGAAGCACACGCGGAAGCACGAGAAAGGAAGGGAGGAATTGAACCAAGAAGCAAAGCACTCAGCATCTGGCGGACGTCCGGCCAGGCAGGACGGACTGTCCGCGAGGGGCCGCGCGGACCGTCCGGTAGGGTACCGCGGACTGTCCGCACCCTTGCCGCGGACCATCCGAACTGAGCCGCGGACCATCCGTTAAAGCGAATAGAACCTCCAGTAGCAACCCTCAAAAAACGGACCGTCCGCGGGGACCACGCGGACTGTCTGCCAGGCACCCGCGGACCGTCCGTCTGGTACACGCGAACCGCCCGAAACTTCGTCCAATCAAAACTCAAAGCCACGACGGATCGAAACGAAAGGCGAGCAAGAACACGAAGAACACCCGATGAACAACACCCGCGCAGACCGTCCGCCGACACCACGCGGACCGTCCGCCCCTCGCGGACAGAACAGAAAAACGCCCGACCTCGAAGGTCAACTCCCCCAAATCATCATCAGATTTCCCAAACGGTAGAAGCTATGGAGACAAGGGTTTAGGGACTTGAAAAGCGTCACACAAAGATGCTATAGCCCAAAAATCTTGCCTCCTAACTCCCTAAATCACTGGGAATCACGAATCCTTTGAGCACCACCAAAAGCTAGAGCACCGAACGAAAATCCTCGAATCGAAGTGGTTTCCCGGCGTTTGAGGGCACAAGATCAATCACAAAGATGCACGAGACATCCATCCATGTTTCCCTCAAAGAAATCTGGGGAGAAACCCACTCAACTCCGCGGAATCACACCAAGAACAAAGGCACGAAAACAAGCACAAAAAGACCACGAAAAACACAACTCCGAATCTTCTATACAAACCAGGAAAGATTCACAAGGTCTAGCATGCCGCCCTAGCATCCATCCCTCTCAACAAATCCCACATGAAGCTCTCATGCTAGCCTAGAGAAAATGGAGAAGAAAATAGCTATGAAAATGAGAAATGGGAGGGGGGAAATGAAACCCTAAGTCGCGGAGACAGCCCCCATTCACACACACTCATGGCTTATATATCAGGTCCCGCCGGAGTGGTAAATGACTCGACTACCCCTAACTTAACTACTGGCGATACAACCCACGCAGGGGCATTTAGGAAATGTTTGTGGGTCTTGCCATCAGACGGCCACGCCTTTGCCGCACCCCGCGTCCTCCCGACGCAAGCCATGCGATCCCGCCGCCTGTCCTCCGCTTCGAAGCTTCCCGACACGCCCGGATCCCGTCTCCGTCGTGTTGGGCCCTCGGACTTGGTTTTGAGGCCCAAACCAAGAAACCGTCCTCCGATGGTTTTGTGGGCAAACCACCAAACCCCGCGTGCTCGGTTCGGCCTCCCGCCAAGCCTCTTGACTCGACCGCCACCGTGCACCGGCTCGATCGTCCATGACTTCGTCTTGCTCGTCTTACCACCATGTGGCCCGCAGCTAGTCCCTGTTGACGGTGAAAATCCGTCAACCTAGCCATGAGTTTACCTTCGGTGTTGGCATTACTTTTGTATCTTATTCATTGGTACTAACCCCCGTGGTATAACAAGTTCACATGTGCATGTCGGTTTTGGAGTTATGTGTTTACGCAGGGTTTTAACGTTGAAAGCAAGACTTCCGGGATAAGTTCATTAAGCACCTCATGACAAGACCTTGAAGCCCGATACAAGTCAAGCAATGAAGTGAACATGACTCCAAGAGCCCAAGGACCAAGCCCGAGAAGATGATAAACTCCGAGGACCGAACCGGAAAAGTGCCGAATCTTGCAAGACAAGGAGTTGAGTCCAATTCGGAGAGAAACCGACGTCAAGGGCCCACATGCAAAAGGGGAGAACATCTAGAAGACGTGGGAAGCAACACCGGCGAAGCGAGCCGCGAGATGGGCCGAATTGGGCCCGGGCCGGTCGGCCCGAGCCGGTCGGCCCGGCCCAATTCGGGGCCCAATCGACCTCTCCTTTGACCTAATTGCTCTTCGGGCTATAAATAGCCCCCCGACCGAGAGCCACGCGAGAGAAGATTTCGTATTCCGCCGCCGAGGAGCGAGAGAAGCTTGAGGGACACCAACTTGAAGATGAGGGTCGTGCTAGTTGTCTAGGGTTTCCCCGGCCGACGTGGGAACCTTGCATGGAAGACCACGTCGGAGCTCGGAGCGAGGATCAAGATCGAGGGAGGGCCCCCGGTGGTGATCTTGTTCATGTAATCATTCATGGTGAAGTTTGTAAGTGAATCCGATTTCTAGCGATTAAGTGCCTTCTCGATGATTTTGATTTCTTCTTGGTTTTGCTTCTTCTACGATCTAGTCTATAGCTAGATTACATAGGGTGCTCTTGTAGCCGCGGTGGCTAGAGGTGCATACCGGACCGGCCAAGTGATTTCAACTTGTTCTATCGAACTCGCCCTAGACTACCCGCATGAATAGGGATACGTTGTGACAGAACGGGGGTCTCGAAAGGCGGATGTTTTCGGAGTCGGATGGGAAGGCCACGATTTAAAGATGCTTTTAATGAGATTCGCTTTGCTATCTTCATCTATCTTGTTTGGAGCTACAACATAAGCATGATCTAGATTCTCTAGATTGGTTATCTCTTGTTTTCTTTTGTTACCTCTTTAGTAGATTAGATTAGATTCGTTTTCTTTATGAGTTCTTAGATTAGATGCAATTTGATTCTTCAATAGATAGCTTTAACTTGCTTTACTAGATTGAATCCTTGCGTTGCACATTGTTCCACCGGATTCGATACCTTGGGTTCACCACTCGAGGGAAGAAGGGTCCCTTGACTACGACGGGAGACTTGTCCGCTTGCAAGTCACAAACGAACTTTGATACAACTTTTAACCGTCAACAAGCCCCTTTTTCTGGCGCCGTTGCCGGGGAACAAGCAATCAAGATCCGATCTAGTATCGCTTATCTTTCAGTTTTTCTTTTGATTTTCTTTTGCATCTCTTATGTTTGATCATCCTCAAAAGAAAAAAAAAAATCAATCTAATCTAGTTTTGATTAACCCTAATTTTTCTTTTCTTTTTAGATTTTTGTTTTATTACTAACCCTAACCGGAGATGGTTGGCTACCTCTCCAAGAAACCCAAACTTTTTTGTGGATGATCCGGGAAAACTTTACGAGGCAAAGGTGACGTGCAACACAAGCTCGAAGGACCATCAAAATCTCCAAGGGAATCACCACCTCCAAGTCAAGACGCCGGAAGGCCATTCAAATCAAGAGGAGGATGGAGAAGATGGAGATGGAGAAAGAAGCTCAACACCTAAAGGCCGCCAAGGCAAGATCCACATGCGGGGTGTTCATCGTGATGAAGATGTTAGAGACGCAAGTGGGACAACTTGCCGGACAACCGATTGGTGACAAAGAAGAATATCCGAGACAACTCCAAGGTCCCAAGACGGCGAAAGGCTACTCAAACTCATTCGGGAGAGATGAAGGATCACACTAGAGACCATGAAGATCACGACCGAAGGACCGGAGTTCGAGATGCCGAGCCACAAGGAAGATGTTGCATCCGTCAAGACCAAAGGACAAAGCCACTCGTGAAGACCAAAAAAATTGACTAAGCCAAAGTGGGTACCCAAGATTGCAACGCCCGCAAAGAGCGTTGATCCGGAGTAATCAAGTGAAGAAGTCTAGCCATGGACTATAAACGAAGCGCTAGGCGGGAGGCAACCCGTTTCGTCGAGTCAAGAATAAGCTACCGGGAGGACAACCCGATTCCAGGTTTTTCAAGTCCTTTTAAATATAATTCAGTTCTGAATTTTACTACGCAAAACCTTAGACTTAGAATGGTTGAACAATATTAGAGACATAATTCCTGGTTGAATATTTTGCTTGATCATAAACCCTTTACATGAACCATCCTATGTGTTTGTTTGCTTCTTTTTCGAGAAACCGCAACCAAAAAGAAAAATTTCAGAACCAAACTCAACCCTTCACCCTTATTATGGTGCTGTGGTTGACTTGTTTTTCATGCTAAAAACACTCGAGTAGAGCCACGACTTATATCTAGATGTTATTGAAATTTCAGCATGTGGTAGGACTCGCGTGAACCTAGAAATTTGACTTTTGGTTGATTCAAAAATCCATATCCTTGGTTTCTCTAAGATTAGAATTTTTCTAAGCCTCACTTAATTTTATTTCATTCAAAATCTCTCTCATCTAATCAAAATTAGAACCTAAACCTATGCCCCCATGATCAAGCCGGGAAATGTTTGCTCTCAACCAATGAAGGCAAACTATACCGGTGAGACCGAAATCGACGTAAAAATAAAATATTTTCGACTTGCATTTGTTTTTAATGGTTTAAAAACTTCTCTAAAATTATGTTCGAGCTCTTGCATGGCTCTGAAAAATATTTTTAAATTTCGAAATTAGAGGAGTGCTTAACCTTAAACACACCGTAATGGAGGCAATCTAGTAATCATGCATGCACCATTGGATTCCCTTTCATCAACTTTCACCAATTCCACATGCAAAGGACAAGCATGGTGGGCAGCAAGCATCAACTTTGCAGGAATTTCATGGTGGCATGTGAAGCAAGTGGAGCTAAGGAGTATGGACATAACCCAAAACATGAAGCATCAAGTGGAAGGACCAATAAAAGGAGTGGACGAGAGCGTTTGGGCGGTGCAACTCGTGGAGCACGCGGGCGGGGAAAGTTGCGAGAGGTGAAATGATCGTGCTTTGGAAGAAAGACGAGACGGGGAGGAGCACCGAGGCCGGCCTCACCTACATAAGGAGCCCCCCGGCTCCCGTTTTCTGCGAGCAAGCTTCCCTCTCCTTCCTTTGTTTGTGTGTTCAAGTTTGTGTGCTCAAAACCTCCGTAGACATAGCCAACCTTCCCAAGCTTGATAGCTCAAAAAAAAAAAATCCACATCCTTAATCCACTCAAAGTCCAGACTCCAAAATAATATTTGTGTACCTTGTTACCGGGTGAAAACCCCGGATATTTATTTGTGAGGGAGAGTGCTGCAATCAAGGAAGAAAACTACAAGTCTTTTCACCGAAGAAGAAGGGATCATCGTCGTCTAAGCCATCATCGACAACCTCTTCGAGGAGGCACTCGGTTTCCGAGTTTCCTTGGAGTATGGAGGAGGACACGGCACCGCCGAGGAGGAACCACACTCTTCTCCTTGGTGGCATGAGGGCCACACAAAACTCGTTTATTAGGTTTACCAAACTTCAATAACATATGGAGGAGCCGCCTGTCCAACCTCGCCACTTGACACGATCATCCGCTCCACCTCCATATGCTCCGCGGTATTCCGAGGGGTATGTCATCATGACGGAGGAGGAGAAGAAGCTCGCTCGCCTTAAGTAGAGGCTTGTAGCGAACGTCGACATCGACGACCAAGCTCTCCACATATTGGGTTTCACACGGGACACCGGTGCAATTCTCTAGCGGAGTGTCGGCAAACACCCACAAGAAATTCGCCTAGGAAATTTTCATGACCATGGCGCATAACCTTGATGAAGGAGTGCCGAGTCTCTCATTCCGTTGGAGGGAGCCCACAAGTGGAGAAGAAGGAAGACACCGTCGGAAGGGTAACCTTGATCAACGATGCTATTTCTAGCACCTTGATGGGGTAATCTCCTTTCATTCATGGGTTGCATTCGGTCTTGAGATGTAATCGAACTTTGTTGGATTATCTATCTATCATCTTGTGCTGAAAATACTTTAATGCTTAAGGCTAGCAACCATGCCGTAAAGGGAGTAAGGGCTCCATCGTGCTCCCTTGGATCCATTCAACACAATCCCCGATAGATCGGATTGGTTTTCATGTTCGAAACGATTGCATGTCTAGTATCGTAGACCCATGGGCGAGTGTCTCCTACTTTCAAAAGGGAGCTCCGGAACAAGTATGTGCATGAAGGCACATGGGAAGGCTTTTGGAGTATGATCACGGGAAGAGACCATCAACGAAGAAATACTATCCGAACCCATCATCCAAGTGTGTCACTTTTGTGCAAGTGGATTTTTGGGGAGAATAAGAGAGACATAGATAACCAACACGGAGTTGAATTGGATTTACTCGCAGCCTATCAACCCTACTCACCTATGATCAACCGGTGGTGTTGTGGCAACATCGGATTCGGGAGATCGGGTTGTTACCTCTCCATGTTGACTATCTCTTTAAAACCGGTTATTACAAGGAACCCGAATCATCTCCTACCCGGGACTTCCCTAGGAATATATGAAGAAAGGAAAATATAAGAGTGAAGATGAGAGAGGAGGCTTCGAAGTGGCCTAGGTGAATTTGCCCCTTCCGGATTGAAGATTAAGACTTTTTCTTGAGGGGAAGAAGATCGGTTTGAGGAAGGATTTCTTGTGCCGGCGAGAAAAAAAAAATATAATAATAGAGAATTAGGAGAAGGTTTTTCCACGACCCAAGAAGGAGGTGCACAACAAAATTATGTCCCACCATTGGGAGGAACCCCGGCGCCGCCGAGTTACTACGGTGGTGTACCAATGCAAGCATGGGGGAGTGGTGCAGCCATACCCCCACCATTTTTGCGGTACCCAACGTAGCCTTTGCGGAGCCATTTGCACACCTTCCTCAACCACAACAAAATGTGGCCACCATTGGAGGATACGCTGCAAGGAACATGCAAATTATTGCAGCCATCCTAACCAATGCAAACCAAATGGGTGAAGGAAATGCAAACGTCGCTTATGAGCTTTGACACCTTCACCTAATACCATTGGACGATTCATAGGAGGAGAGGCGCATTCCTATTGCAAGTAAGGGTACAACAACCAAGACTTTCAATATCAACCACCGGCGGAAGATTAGAGAGAGGAGGAGCTTTAGTTATCTTTCCTTTACCCCCTTTTCTTTAATTTTCAGCTTGTATGCACCTATGTTTGCGTAGTATTTTCAGCTTTGCTTTAATTTTCAGTTTTTAGTTTAATTTTCAGTGTGTATCTTAGTGTTTATTTTCATCATGAATAATGTCGCCACCAAGTTTTTACCTTTGGTAAAGTTACAAAGTTTGTGCCATGATGATATATGATTATAATTGCTGCTTTGTTTATCTTTGTAATTGACTTATGCATGTTTGAACTAGTGCTCTCTTAAAAATACAAATCTGAATTTATTTAAATACTAGCTTAATTTTCAGCGGAGGTTATGATTAAAATAAAGACCCATAGTGTTTTATGTGCTCTCAAGTTATGAATAGATTGAAGATGTCTTTTATGCTCAAAAATATTGCTAACCTTGTCACAAATATCACTTGTGTGTTGCTCAACCTATCCAAAGCCTTATATATATTTGAGTGCATAAACCTTAGTGTACAAGATTTATTTTTGAGTGCGTTATTGCAGGCCATGATTTCTCCGGCCCGAGACTAAGAAGTTGGTCATTCCGTTTTTGCGTATCTATCTTTTTGCTAGCCTTTTATCCGTGCATTGTGTATCCCCGCATCGGTGATCTCACAAACTTCGCCGGATATCCACCCTTAAACCAAATATCATCTTTTTGTGACTACCTCCTTGACCACAACCTATCATTGAGGATGGATCATCAATTCAAGGAAGATCGCAAGACGGTGCCAACGTTGAAGATTTCAAGTATCTCTCCAAGGAAAAATATCTCCGGTACCTACCTTATTTTTCGCCTCTTTGCTCGAGGACGAGCAACGTCTAAGCATGGGGGAGGAGGTAGGTACGGTGCAGTTTTAGAGTTCAAAAGGGAGTATTTAAAAAAAAAGATATATATATAATGATGAAAAAAAAAACCAGTGATATGCATGACTTTCAAGGTATCAAAAAATCAAAACTTCATTGTGAAAGTCATGGACTGAATATATGACGAGGCAAGAAAAAAATGAATGAATGAAAGAAAGAAAAGAATGAGAAAGAAAAAAATATATATTTGTGCGTAAAGTGAACTCCCGGTTCTCTAAGAGTGCATTCAAGGCTTCAAGATAAAAAGATCCATTCTCAATTTTCCAACCATGTGCAATCCGATAACGAGGACTTCCTTTGTGCCTCGGGATCACTCTTTGCCATTTGCACATGTCCACTTATCTAAAAGTGTGTGTATTTTTCTCTTTCCCCTCCTTGATTTAACATTATTTTCCAATGACCTTTTTGACGAGTCTCGGTAAGACCATGAGAAGCTTGTCTTGTTTTGACAACACCTCATTTATAAAATCTTGTTAGGACTAAACTTTCCCAAAGCTCCATATAAAGCCTACCACACATATATATGAGAGGGAAAGGAGTAGAATATATAGGCTTGAGAGACAAGTGAGATGAGAGTTTATGAGCAATATACAAGATGATTTAAATTTGTGAACTTGGTTTAGCTTTTCTTTATCTCGTTCTTTATTTCAAAAATTCTGAGGTCTATTTAAACTTTGTGAGCATGTTAATACTTGTGGGATAAGCTTAATAAGAATCTACCCTCCGTAGAGGTGAAGGCTAGTACATTATGGAACTTTAACGAATTAAACTTTTGAGAGCATTATGTTTTTTTTCATGTATGATCAAGTGCAAGGTTTAAACATTGTTTGGCGATGATGATATCCATCGAAGGCTTACTCGAGGACGAGCAAGGTTTAAGCATGGGGGAGATGTTGACGGTGAAAATCCGTCAACCTAGCCATGAGTTTACCTTCGGTGTTGGCATTACTTTTGTATCTTATTCATTGGTACTAACCCCCGTGGTATAACAAGTTCACATGTGCATGTCGGTTTTGGAGTTATGTGTTTACGCGGGGTTTTAACGTTGAAAGCAAGACTTCCGGGATAAGTTCATTAAGCACCTCATGACAAGACCTTGAAGCCCGATACAAGTCAAGCAATGAAGTGAACATGACTCCAAGAGCCCAAGGACCAAGCCCGAGAAGATGATAAACTCCGAGGACCGAACCGTAAAAGTCTCGAATCTTGCAAGACAAGGAGTTGAGTCCAATTCGGAGAGAAACCGACGTCAAGGGCCCACATGCAAAAGGGGAGAACATCTAGAAGACGTGGGAAGCAACACGGGCGAAGCAGCCGCGAGATGGGCCGAATTGGGCCCGGGCCGGTCGGCCCGGAGCCGGTCGGCCCGGCCCCAGTCGGGGCCCAATCGACCTCTCCTTTGACCTAATTGCTCCTCGGGCTATAAATAGCCCCCCGACCGAGAGCCACGCGAGAGAAGATTTCGTATTCCGCCGCCGAGGAGCGAGAGAAGCTTGAGGGACACCAACTTGAAGATGAGGGTCGTGCTAGTTGTCTAGGGTTTCCCCGGCCGACGTGGGAACCTTGCATGGAAGACCACGTCGGAGCTCGGAGCGAGGATCAAGATCGAGGGAGGGCCCCGGTGGTGATCTTGTTCATGTAATCATTCATGGTGAAGTTTGTAAGTGAATCCGATTTCTAGCGATTAAGTGCCTTCTCGATGATTTTGATTTCTTCTTGGTTTTGCTTCTTCTACGATCTAGTCTATAGCTAGATTACATAGGGTGCTCTTGTAGCCGCGGTGGCTAGAGGTGCATACGGACCGGCCAAGTGATTTCAACTTGTTCTATCGAACTCGCCCTAGACTACCCGCATGAATAGGGATACGTTGTGACGAACGGGGGGTCTCGAAAGGCGGATGTTTTCGGAGTCGGATGGGAAGGCCACGATTTAAAGATGCTTTTAATGAGATTCGCTTTGCTATCTTCATCTATCTTGTTTGGAGCTACAACATAAGCATGATCTAGATTCTCTAGATTGGTTATCTCTTGTTTTCTTTTGTTACCTCTTTAGTAGATTAGATTAGATTCGTTTTCTTTATGAGTTCTTAGATTAGATGCAATTTGATTCTTCAATAGATAGCTTTAACTTGCTTTACTAGATTGAATCCTTGCGTTGCACATTGTTCCACGGATTCGATACCTTGGGTTCACCACTCGAGGGAAGAAGGGTCCCTTGACTACGACGGGAGACTTGTCCGCTTGCAAGTCACAAACGAACTTTGATACAACTTTTAACCGTCAACAGTCCCGTTGTCCAACGGGTCCCTCGATCGGAGCCTACTTGTCTCTCCATCTCCCGGAGGCTCCTCAAGGCTGAAGACCTTTCGCGCCCATTCCTCACCTGCAACAACACGAACTAGGCCGCAGCATACACCTGCGCACTAAGCCAAGAGTCAGTCCAACACCCGTTGTCAATCACTCATCACTGAGGAGCAGTCAACCACCGACCACCGGGACGCTCCTGGTCCTCAATCTCCCCCTTGATGAGTGCATTGACAACACACAACGCGAAATGAAATTCAGAGAAAGAAAGAAAGGAAGAAGAAAGAAAAACAAAGAAGCTCAACTCATGACCAAAACCAAAGAAAGGCAAAGAAAGGTCACAAGCCAAGCAAAGCACAAACTCCACACTGAAAACAGCAGGAAAGCTCCCCCTGAACAAATGCAAGCTCCCCCTGAACATGTGGATGCAAACTTCCAAATTTTAGCTCACCTCTTCTGAATTTGCATTAAGCTCACCTCTTCTCCCCCTTGTTGACAACGTATGAATCAAGGTGAAAATGCAGAAATGTAACACAAAGCATATAAACATCTACATGAGCTTCTCAAAGAGGCCAAATCTAGTGTCAAAGGCTAGAAATGAGACAAAGATCACACATATGAATCATAGCATAGTCAAAGCATTGCCACAAGTAATATATGAAAATACAAGCATGTGACAAAGCAAAATTTTCAGATTTAAGCAGTTTTACCAAAAGAAGGCTCGCTTCACATGTAAAAGCCTATCCATGTCACACTTGAGCCACAAACATGCATACCGTTCAGAGATCATACAAGGATATCAAATTCTCAGAAAAAGATCATTGTAAACACCCATAAAGCAAAGCATGTCATGTCAAAGCTCATGAGCCTTGTGTCCACTTCGGGGAGACTTCTCCACTGGTGAACATCATGCAACATGTTTTGCACCCATATGTGAAAGATAAGACATTTTAAGTATAGACATGATGGATGGAGCATTTTTCAAGCATACACACTTCTTTTCAAGATTAATTCATTTCATGGTACATGAAGTGCCTTTGCGGCAAAAAGAAGCTTATGCTCCCACATGAATGCAACATAGGCTAAACATTCACAATGATATTCGGCCTTTGGCCCAAATGCGAGAAAAAGGCATCCAAGCACAATCTAAGCATAGAAAGCACATTTAGACCAAAACATGACATGGATACACTACTACACATGAGTGGAGCACATTTCACCAAAAATTAGTCAAGATTAGCATTTATTTCAAAAGGGGCTATCTCACCACACATATATCTCAAATATTTCAAAAGCATAGCCTTACATCACCATTTCTCCACACATATGACCAATATCTCACAAATAGCCAAAGAAACACAAATAAGTCATATGAAAGAAGCTCATCATCCTAAAATGCAATATGATACAAATGCAACATGATATATGACAAGATGGCTATCCTACCATGGTTTGTACATCAAGCAAAATATGTATATACATCAAAGTAAAACATGGTATGATACATATGGTACAAGAAAAACCCCCAAGAATCAACTAGAAAGGGCAACAAACCCCAAGTTCCCCCCGCAAGCGCACAAATGTAGCTTGGTCGAGAGGCTTTGTAAAGATGTCGGCTAGCTGATCTTGGGTAGGGACATGACTCAACACAATGGTTTCTTTTTCCACATTGTCCCTCAAGAAATGATACCTCACTTCTATGTGTTTGGTTCTGGAGTGAAGCACTGGGTTTTTGGCTACGCTTATGGCACTGGTGCTATCACAAAGAAGTGGGATCAGGGTGCACTCCTCACCAAAGTCTCTCAAAGTGTATGAAATCCACAACAGCTGGGAACAACAACTCGCGGCTGCAACATACTCCGCCTCGGTGGTAGACTGAGCTACACTAGACTGCTTGCGGGAAGACGATGAAACCAACGAAGACCCAAGAAACTGGCAAGTACCAGAAGTAGACTTCCTCTCGACTTGACAACCAGCAAAATCCGCATCGGAAAAACCATGAAGAGGGAGAGTCGAGGAGGAAGAATACCAAAGGCCAAGACCAAGGGCAGACTGTAGGTACCTGAAAATCCTCTTGACGGCTTGTCGATGTGATGTCCTCGGCGAAGCCTGAAAACGAGCGCATAGACACACACTGAACTGTATGTCTGGCCTCGTCACCGTCAGGTAGAGGACGGAGCCGATCATGCTCCTGTACTCCCGCTGGTCCATTGGTTCTCCGTCCTCGCCCGCATACAAATTGTCCATACTCCCCATGGGAGTCGACATCGGCTTCACATCTTGCATCTGGAACTTCCTCAGCATGTATTTCGTGTACTTGGTCTGGTGCACAAAAGTTCCGTCCTTCACTTGCTTGATCTGCAGCCTAAGAAAGTACTGCAACTCGCCCATCATGCTCATCCCGAACTCCCTGCTCATCTCATCTGCAAACTTGGCAACAAGGTTATGTGACGAGCCACCAAAGACAATATCATCCACGTATATCTGAACAATTAACAAGTTATTTCCATGCTTGAGGAGAAACAAGGTCCTATCCACGGTACCCATCACAAACCCTCTGCTCAACAAAAAACTGCTCAATCTCCCATACCAAGCACGAGGCGCCTGTTTCAAACCATACAGAGCCCGTTTCAACCAGTACACCCTGTGTGGGTACAACTCGCTCTCAAACCCAGGTGACTGCTTCACATACACCTCCTCCTCTATGATCCCATTCAGAAAAGCACTCTTCACATCCATTTGAAACAACTTGAACCCTTTAGCCACGGCAAAGGCTAGAAGGATTCGAATTGCCTCAAGACGGGCCACAAGAGCAAAGGTCTCCTCATAGTCGATCCCCTCCTTCTGACTAAACCCCTGAGCAACAAGTCTGGACTTGTTCCTCACAACCATCCCATTCTCACCCTCTTTGTTCTTCCAAACCCACTTGGTTCCTATAGGATGGCAATTTGGAGGTGGTTCAACTAACTCCCACACATGGTTCCTCTCAAAGTTTTCCAACTCCTCATGCATAGATGGACCCAGTTTGCATCATATAAAGCGTGTCCAATGTCCTTGGGCTCAAAAGTGGCAACAAAAGCAGCATGAGCAAAATGAGAGGAATTCCTGAACCTTTACCGTGTAGTATGTTCGTCGATGTCCCCAATGATCTTCGACAGGGGATGTACTTCTTGAATCCGCCGGGGAGCCTCACGTCTCGAGACTACCTCCCCCTCACCTTCAGCTTCGCTCGCCTGGTCCTCTTGTCGCACCGTCGTTGTCCATGAAGTAGACGGTCCACGCTCCATAGTGGTCGTAGGGGAAGTAGTGGGTACACACTCAGCTTCAGGCGCATGGTTCTCTCCATCATCATCTCCAGCTTCAGCCTTCTCCTCTTCAAAGAGGTCCTCGGCCATCTCCTCATCACCTGCACATTCAAAACCAAGAGAGGTACATGGCATTATCTCGTCGAAGGTTACCTCGCAAGTCTCCATGATTTTGTTAGTCTCAAGGTTAAGCACCCGATAGGCTCTAGAGTGGTTAGCATATCCAAAGAAAATACCATCACTAGACCTAGCCTCAAAATTGTCGAGTTTTCCCTTCTTAAGAATAAAGCACTTGCAGCCAAAAACTTGGAAATGACTCACCTTGGGTGCCCGACCATGCATAAGCTCATAACAGGTCTTCTTCTTGAAAGTTCGCAATAAAATCCTGTTGGAAACATGACAAGCCGTATTGACCGCCTCAGCCCAATACCTCCTAGGAGTCCCGTGCTCATCGAGCATCGTCCTAGCCATCTCACAAAGAGTCCGATTTTTCCTTTCCACAACTCCATTTTGAGGGGGCACATAAGGGGTCGAATACTGATGTTCAAGACCTAGATCACGACAGAAGGCATCAAAACGAGAGTTCTTGAACTCTGAGCCATTACCACTGCGGATAGCTCGGATGGCATTCCCATGCCTCTGGTTTTTCAACCTCACGATCAGATCTCGAACAAAACCAAATGTCTCACTCTTATCCTCCAAGAAAAACACCCAGGTATAGCGAGAGTAATCGTCCACCACAACAAGGACATACCACTTCCCACCCACTGAGCGAACTCGAGCTGGACCAACAAGGTCCATGTGCAACAGCTCTGTCGGACGCTCGGTCATGACATCGGTCAGGGTGGATGGGGAGTGGCTACCATCTTGCCATGCCTACAAGGATCACAAACCAAATCCTTCTCAAGCCTCAACCTCGGCAATACTCGGACAAGGTCAAGACCACTCAGGCGGGAAACCAAATCAAAGCTCAAGTGTCCCAACCGCCTATGCCATTTCCACAAATCAGAAGAAGGATCAGCCATCAAACAGCGAGCAGGACCCAAAGAACGAGAAAAATCAGCCCTGAAAATCTAACCCTCGGGGATGATCATACAGACAATATCACCTCGAGAATCCAGCAAACGAGACTCGCCAGACTTGAAACGCACCTCAAAACCCTCATCAAGCAACTGAGAAACCGAAAGCAAATTGAAACCCAAAGACTTCACAAGAGCAACCCTCTTCAACGTTACCTTGTCACTCACATGCACAACACCCTCAGAAATCACCCTTCCTCGTCCATTGTCCCCAAATGTGATGTACATCTTTTCCTTCGCCGGGGTGAGGGCCGGAGAACCACTTCTTATCTCCGGTCATGTGTCGGGAACATCCGGAGTCGATCAACCAAATGTTCTCCAAGCCTCCCCGCCCGTAGTCGAAACAAGAACGAGAGTGAGCTAACGACTCGACATCGGGGTTAGCACAAAGAAAGTTAAACCAGTGTCGAGCCATCTGCTCAAAAGAGGGGTTAGCAAACATCATTCCCTTGCCACCAAACTTCCCATGTCCCATGGGAGGAGTACGAGCACCACGAGGGGGAAAACGTGGTCCGTAGTTCCTCTGGAACCCAAAACTGCGATCATCTCCCCTAAACCCCTATTGAGGACGAGTAGGGGGACGTCCAGCAAAACCACCACGAGCCCGACCAAACCTCTCACCAGCACGCACACCATCATCTCTCCTAACAAACCTCTCACCACCACCTCTCTGTGGGAACCTACCACCCTGAGCTCCAACTCTACCAACACTCTTCACACTTCCCACACCCCGTGGAAGTGGCACTCTAGGCTTAGGAATACCATGAGACTGGTGATACCTGTCCTAGTTTGCTTGCTCCCTAGCAAGCCTCTCATCCCTCTTCCTCTTGTACCAAAACTCTGCTAGGTGTCTCTCCTTGCCACAATACTCACACCTGAAGGGGATGGGTTTCGGTTTTGGCTCTGGTTCTCTCTAGGCTTCTCACCCTTCTCACTCACAAACTTCACCGGTTTATGGAAGTCATTTGTCTTAGGTGGGAATTTTGGTGGATCTTGGGTTGTGTCAAGCTTGTTGCGAAGGTGGTTGGGCTTTGGTGTGAAAGAGTTCTTGGTGCTTTTGGAAGTGGGACTTGGATGTCTCCGATCACCTCGAGCTCGGGGTTAGACTCAACACACTTCTCATACACACTCTCCCCACTGTTCTCTCCCACTTTCTCACCCAACTTCTCAAAACCCAAACCACGACCATCAGCTCTCTTGAACTCCTCAATCATGATTTTCAATTGAGGTTCCCCCCGGACAACCAACCCAACACCTTCCTCAAATAGTCATTCTCCTCATAGATGACATCCAAACGGGAAGTAAGTTCAAGATTGCGCAAAGTAACTTCATCACAGCTAGAGCATGCATTGACAACAGGAGATTTCAAAAAAGCTTCCAACGTGCTAATAGTAGAACGAGCATCGACAAGCTTAGCATGCATAGTAGGACATGATTTACAAGCACCAAGAAAAGTGGGTCTAGCCTTAAGCTCATCATACTCAGTCCTAAGAGCATCTAGTTTAGCCAAAGTGGAAGCATTCTTCTCATTAAGCAACTTGATCTCATTCAACCATGCATCACACTCAAGACATTCAACATCATCAGGAGTAGTAGGAGCAAGTTTCAAAGAGTCATTCTCAAGTTTCAATTCAAGCAATTTGGACTCTAACTCTCCTACTTTCTCACTAGCATTCTCAAGTTGAGCTCTAAGATCTTTCCTCATCTTCTTAGCATCTCTCAACTCACTATCACGGTTGTCAATCAAACCATTCAACCTAGTGATCTCAGCAAGCAAAGAGTCGGGGTCACGATTTACCTCATCCTCCGAGTCGGAGTCGCTGTCTTCCTTGTCGCTCTTCTTGCTGCTCGAGCTATGGGCCATGCCACAAAAGCCTTCAAGTGCCACACAGCTCAATCCACTAAGGTTCCGGCTTGCACTCTTCTTGCCCTTGCGCCTCCCGGCATGTTCATCTTCACTGCTTGAGCTTGACTGCGCGTCACTTGAGCTTGAGTCGACGTCGCTTGCACCGACCACCATAGCAATTGCCTTGTCCTTCTTGTAGCCGCCCTTGCTCGGTCGCCGCTTGTCCTTGTCCTTGCTCTTGGACTTGCTGAAGTGCTTGCCCTTGGAGGAGTACTTGTCTTCACGCCTTGGGCGAGCCTTGTACTCATTCATCTTGTACTTGTTCTCCTCCGCTTCCGGGCACTCGGCGATGAAGTGGCCACGCTTGCCACACTTGTAGAATGTCCCCGAGCTCTGCCTTGCATTCCTCCGACTCTCGTGCAATCGATCAAATCTTCTTGAGAGCAAGGCCAGCTCCTCCTCGCCCAGCACATCAAACTCCTCATCTGGAATAGACATAAGAGAAGACAAGGAAAACTGTCGACAGGAAGGGTTAGATTTGCCCTTTGATCCGCCCACAAGAGCAAGACTATGGTCAGTCGAGCCCTCATGCTTGGATTGCAAATTCCTGTCAACCTCAGCCGACTTGAGCTTAGAAAAGAGGTCATCCAACTCAATAGTCAAATACTACCCAGACTCCTTGATGGCCTCAACCTTAGCACCCCAAAAATTTGGATCCAAGACATGCAAGAGCTTCAAAGCCAGATCATGCTTGGTGTAGGGAAAATCCTCAGCATTAGCCTTCATGTTGTTCACGATGGCGCTGAACCTCTGAAACATCACATCAATGTCCTCACTGGGAAGTTGATTGAAGTTCTCATATTGCATCCGGTAAGAAACAAAGAGGCGAGCCTTCACATGGTTATCACCACCGTGAGCAACCAACAACTTCTCCCAAATTTGCCAAGCAAGATTCAAATGGCGAACACGCTCAAACTCAGGATCACACAAGCTCCGGACCAAGTGATCAACGACTTTTGCATTTGCCTCATACTTGGCCTTAGCACCAGTATCGGTCACCATAAGAGTATGGATGTTGATCGGAACAGCATAGGTCTTGTCAAGCACAATGAAATCCAACAACTTGCCACGAAGAAAGATCATCACACAAGCCGCCCACTTGTGGCAACCCTTGCCATCGAAGTGCGGCGGACCGCCCCGCTCAATATACGCCATCTTAGAATTCGAGACTTGTCAATGGCACAAAGAATCCGGCACCAAGCTCTGATACGAATTGAAGGATCAGATGGTGACTAGAGAGGGGGGGAGTGAATAGGAGCCGGTAAAAATTCTTCTCAAAGAACCCGGCCTATACCCTAGTCAAAACCCGGTCACACACAAGCGATGGAACAAATCACACACCAATAGCCTAGACAACAAGGTTATGGATCAACCTCCAGTCTTAGGAACGATTCCTTGAAGCACACGCGGAAGCACGAGAAAGGAAGGGTGGAATCGAACCAAGAAGCAAAGCACTCAGCCTCTGGCGGACCGTCCGGCCAGGCAGGGCGGACTGTCCGCGAGGGGCCGTGCGGACCGTCCGGCAGGGTACCGCGGACTGTCCGCACCCTTGCCGCGGACCGTCCGGCCCGAGCCGCGGACCGTCCGTTAAAGCGAACAGAACCACCGGTAGCAACCCTCGAAAAACGGACCGTCCGCGGGGAGCACGCGGGATCGTCCGCCCGTGCACCCGCGACCGTCCGCCCGGTACACGCGGACCGTCCGCCCGGTACACGCGGACCGTCCGAAACTTCGTCCAACCATAACTCAAAGCCACGACGGATCGAAATGAAAGGAGAGCAAGAACACAAAGAACACCCGATGAACAACACCCACGCGGACCGTCCGCCGACACCACGCGGACCGTCCGCCCCTCGCGGACAGAACAGAAAAACGCCCAACCTCGAAGGTCAACTCCCCCAAATCATCATCGGATTTCCCAAACGGTAGAAGCTATGGAGACAAGGGTTTGGGGACTTGAAAAGCGTCACACAAAGATGCTATAGCCCAAAAATCTTGCCTCCTAACTCCCTAAATCACTGGGAATCGCGAATCCTTTGAGCACCACCAAAAGCTAGAGCACCGAATGAAAATCCTCGAATCGAAATGGTTTCCCGGCATTTGAGGGCACAAGATCAATCACAAAGATGCACGAGACATCCATCCATGTTTCCCTCAAAGAAATCTGGGGAGAAACCCACTCAACTCCGCGGAATCACACCAAGAACAAAGGAACGAAAACAAGCACAAAAAGACCACGAAAAACACAACTCCGAATCTTCTATACAAACCAGGAAAGATTCACAAGGTCTAGCATGCCGCCCTAGCATCCATCCCTCTCAACAAATCTCACATGAAGCTCTCATGCTAGCCTAGAGAAAATGGAGAAGAAAATAGCTACGAAAATGAGAAATGGGAGGGGGAAATGAAACCCTAAGTCGCGGAGACAGCCCCCATTGACACACACTCATGGCTTATATATCAGGTCCCGCCGGAGTGGTAAATGACTCGACTACCCGTAACTTAACTACTGGCGATACAACCCACGTAGGGGCATTTAGGTAATGTTCGTGGGTCTTGCCATCAGACGGCCACGCCTTTGCCGCACCCCGCGTCCTCCCGACGCAAGCCATGTGATCCCGCCGCGTGTCCTCCGCTTCGAAGCTTCCCGACACGCCCGGATCCCGTCTCCGTCGTGTTGGGCCCTCAGACTTGGTTTTGAGGCCCAAACCAAGAAACCGTCCTCCGATGGTTTTGTGAGCAAACCACCAAACCCCGCGTGCTCGGTTCAGCCTCCCGCCAAGCCTCTTGACTCGGCCGCCACCGTGCACCGGCTTGATCGTCCATGACTTCGTCTTGCCACCATGTGGCCCGCACCTAGTCCCATCGTCCACCGGGTCCCTCGAACCGAGCCTACTTGTCTCTCCATCTCCCAGAGGCCCCTCAAGGCTGAAGACCTTTCGCGCCCGTTCTTCACCTGCAACAACACGAACTAGGCTGCAGCCTACACTTGCGCACTAAGCCAAGAGTCAGTCCAACACCCATTGTCAATCACTCATCACTGAGGAGCGGTCAACCACCGACCACCGGGACGCTCCTGGTCCTCACTATTTTTACTCCTGTTTGCCTAGAGGAGCCTTTGTATTTGCGAGGGTACACGGATCCTGTGACATCAAGGCCGGTTATCATATATACATTGGCCAGAGTGGGAGACATTGGTCGGTGACCAAAAAGAAAAGCATTGACACCATTCGACCAAAAATGACAGCCCGCAATCAGAAGATCCTCATTTTTGGGTGTTTCAGCCAAAGATAATTCCAAACAATGGGCAATGCGATGGCTATCCGAATTGCTTGTTTTAGCGCTGTCATCATCAAGCATCCTCTTATGCCAGTTCCTCCAACCTGCAATTGGGGGCAGGGGCCAGTCTTTGAAGGCATCTTACCATTCATGGGGTTTCGACAAAGCTGCTTTGAAAGGGATTCTCTGAGATTCGGCTTCAATAAACTCGAGAGGGTCAGAGGTTCCCGGGCCCGAGAAAATAGGATGGTGATTGGTCCTCGACGGGAATCAAAATCTCGGCGGCTACAGCCTATCAAGAACAAGAAAAGGCAAAAGAAAATCTAAGATGGAATTCGAAAAAGTAATACCGAATGAGCCTTAGAAAGATGAGATTTACCTGAAGAACTTGGTCTTGGTCCGCCATTTGAAGATTTGAGCTCGGAGGATTGATGAACTAGGGTATGAAACCGAGCGAAGACTCCAACGGTTTGCAAGAGGAAAGAACGGGTGTTGAATGGATTTAGCTCGGAGACGTTGAGCATTATAGTCAATTCCAAAATAAAATCACTTTTTATCCCGTAATTGAAGGGGCATATGTTAACACCAAAAATTGGTACAGGAAAGGGACTGACTTGTGGGCCGAGTTTGGTAAAGAAGCACCATTCGGCAGGAAATTCTCCTCAAAGGATTCGGCAAAGATACTTGCATGCGGTCGTGCGCCATCATTCGGCAGAAGGGCTGTTTGCACTTGAAAAAGGAAGCATTCGGGAATACATGATGATGGAAGGGACGAACTGATGACGGGTGCGAGATGGACATTGGCGTCGGGATATTAATTTACGCAATGAATGTTGTACTCATAGTCGACCAGGAGTCGTATTGGGACAAGGGTATAAATATAAACCCTTGGTGTTTGTAATAGGGATTGAACAATTTCACAACAAACCGACCCTGTGCCAACCTTCGAGTCCTTTAGTCGAGTCATCGAGTTCTTCGAGAGGAGCCATCGATCCGTCGACCTCCGTAAGTACCGGCAACCTTGTATCATGTCTAGTATCATGCGGTGGATTTAGCACGTGATGCAAGTAGTGTTGTTACCATGCTTAGCATCATGCGGTGGATTTAAGCTTGGTTCAAGAGAGTTTCTTGTTAGATCATGAGCCATGCGGTAGGCTAAGATCTAGCTTGGAGCTAGTTATCGGCTCGATTAGATTTGGCAAGGTCTAATAGATTCATTAAGTTACCATGTGTTGCTTTGGATTTTGCTCTATGTTTAATTCATGTAACACACTTTTGCCCAATCTAGATCGATTAGTTTCGGCTCTACTTTTTTGAGATCCATGCGTTATACTTTCAAATCTTTGATTTTATATATGGCAAACGGATCATGTGCGCTCAATAGCCGAATTTAGATCAATCTAGATTGTCACGTGTTGTGGGTTCAAGCTTGTTGACTTTTCAATGTTTGTTCCTTCTCCACGGAATCCGAATCGGCTGTACAGCTGTATTCGGCAATCTTGCCACGAGTGAAAACGTGTTCATAAGCATGTTTTAAATAATGTATGCTTTTAGCCTTCCATGTTTAGATTGTATCATGCGGTGGATTGATCTATTCTTGGTTGGTGGTGCGGCTTCAAACAAGTCGTATCATGCGGTGGATTGACTTGTCTGGTGTTACGCTCGACGGGTTTGAAAGTACCTAGACATGCGGTAGACTAGTGCTGTTGGCCTATGCATGCATGTTTATTGCAAATTTATAATCATGCTTCACCTTTTATTTATTTATTGTAATTTATCCTCGAAAATCGGTCATGACCACGTGCGTGCAGTGTTGTTTAAACAAAGACCGATTTTTCGTCATGCTTATGACACGCATTCGGCTATATCCTGATTTTATGTTTTAGAGCGCCTGAATGATATTCAAACTGCTGACAGATAGCTTGTTGTAGCTATATGTCATTTTAATTGGCTTTGTAGCCATAAATACAGAACTATCTGGTACCACCCGGCAAGTTCCAGGTTTTATCTAACTGCTTTTCATCCTTTGTCGGTTTTAGGAAAATTGACTGGCACGCTTCGGATACGGCACGTGTGTTAAGCCAGCTTCGTTCGGCTTGCCGTGTGCTTCGCGTGAGGTACTGATTTTACATCAACACTATCCAACCGACACCCGGCAAAATCCGCATCCGAAAAACCATGAAGCACCAAAGAAGAGGACGCAGAGTACCAAAGGCCGAAGTTGGGAGTGTGACGCAAGAACCTAAAAATTCGCTTCACCGCTTATCGATGCGAAGTCCTCGGAGACGCTTGAAAATGAGCTCACAGACATACCGAGAACTGGATGTCCGGCCTCGTCACCGTCGAGTAGTGGAGTGACCCGAACATGCTCCGGTACTCCTTCTGGTCCACGTGTTCACCTTCCTCGTCATACTCATCGGCGTCGTCATAGCCTTGGAATCCTCCATCTTGAATTTTCGCACAATGTCCTTGGTGTACTTAGCTTGGTGCACAAATGTTCCTTCCTTTGATTGCTTGATTTGTAGCCCGAGGAAGAACTGCAACTCACCCATCATGCTCATCTCAAATTCCCTGCTCATATCCTCTGCAAACCTTATAACAAGAGAGTTAGACGAGCCACCAAAGACAATATCATCCACATACACCTGCACAATCAGGATATCTCTGCCCTGCCTAAGTAGAAACAAGGTCTGATCGACCTTCCCCATCTCAAAACCTCTCATGAACAAGAACCCCCTAAATACCATACCAAGCTCTAGGCACCTGCTTCAACCCATAAAGTGCCTTCTTCTTCCTCCAACACACCATTTAGGAAAGCACTCTTCACATCCATTTGGTGCAACTTGAACCCTTTAGCCACGGAAAAGGCTAGAAGGATCCTTATTGCCTCCAAACAGGCTACGGAGAAAAGGTCTCCTCGTAGTTGATCCCCTCTTTCTGACTGAACCCCTGAGCAACAAGCCTAGACTTGTTTCTCACAACTTCACCTTTCTCTCCCTCTTTGTTCTTCCACACCCACTTTGTACCAATCTGCTTACACCCTAGAGGAGGGTCAACCAATTTCCAAACCTGATTCCTTTCAAAGTTCTCCAACTCCTCATGCATCGAATTAACCCAATTGTGATCAGATAATGCGTGTCCAATGTCTTTGGGCTCAAAAGTAGCAACAAATGCAGCATGAGCGAAATGAGAATTGTTCCGAACCCTCGACAATGTAGTGCGTTCATTCATGTCGCCGATGATCCTCGAAGCTGGGTGATCCACTTGTACTCGGCGGGGAGGTTCTCACCTTGATGCTACCTCCCCCTCAACTGTAGCTTCTCCTCGATCTTGATTTGTCGTTGTAGGTGTAGGAGAGGGTCCGTCCACCACCGTAGCCGAAGTAGTGGGTACATGTTGAGTCGGGGGCTCCATACCACCATCTTTATTGTCTCCATGTTCATGCTCCTCCTCCTGAAAGATCTCCTCGCCCAGTTCATCATCACTTGCACACTTAAAGACAAGCTGACTACGTGGTTGTGTCTCGTCGAAGGTTACCTCGCAAGTCTCCACGATTTGGTTAGTTTCAAGATTGAGCACACGATATGCTCTAGAATGAGATGCATAACCAAAGAAAATACCATCGACTGACCTAGCCTCAAACTTATCCAGCTTCTTCCCTTTCTTCAGAATAAAACACTTGCATCCAAATATATGGAAGTGACTCACCTTGGGTGTGCGACTGTGCATCAACTCGTAGCAAGTTTTCTTCTTATGCACTCTAAGATAGATCCTATTTGACACATAGCACGCGGTATTCACCGCCTCAGCCCAGTACCTTCTCAGAGTCCTATGCTCATCAAGCATCGTCCGAGCCATCTCACACAAGGCCCTGTTCTTCCTTTCCACAACACCATTTTGGGGAGGCGTATACGGACTTGAAAACTGGTGTTCAAGACCCAAGTCATGGCTAAAGGTTTCAAAACGAGAGTTTCTGAATTCTGAGCCATTGTCACTACAGATTGCTCGTATGGCATCTCCGTGCCTCTCGTTTTTCAACCTCGAGACAAGATCTCGAACAAAACCAAACGTCTCCCCCATATCCTCAAGAAAGAACACCCGCGCATACCGAGAGTAGTCGTCCACCACAACAAGGACATACCACTTCCCACCCGCAGATCGCACACGAGCTGGGCCAACAAGGTCCATATGGAGCAGCTCGCATGGACTCTCACTCGTCACATCGGTGAGAAGCAGGTGAGAACAGGCTACTATCTTGGCATGCCTACATGGCGCACAAACTAACTCTTTCTAAATCCTCAACCATGGCAATCCTTGGACCAAATTGAGTTTACTCAAGCGAGACAAAAGGTCAAAGCTCAAGTGACCCAACTTCCTATGCCACTTCCACAACTCACTCGAAGAACCAGCCAAGAAACAACGCTCCACACCAGAAGATTGAGAAAAACCGGCACGAAACACCTGACCCTCGGGAACGACCTTACAGACAAGGTCCCCTCGAGAATCCAAAATCCGAGAAACACCAGGCCGAAACAACACCTCAAAACCCTCATCCAACAACTAGGACACAGAAAGCAAATTGTACTCCAGCGATTGAACAAGAGCAACACGCCTGAGAGTGATCTTGTCACTCTATCTCACCTTCTGAAAGCACACGCCCACACCCATTGTCACCAAAAGTGATGTACCTCCTTGTCACCACCAGGACGAGACTTGAGAACCACCCCTTATCTCCGGTCATATGCCTCGAGCAACCGGAGTCAATCAACCAAATGTTCTTCAAGTCTCTCACCTGAAATTCAAAAACGAGCACGTGAGCGAACAAACGACTCAGCACTAGGGTTAGTACCAAAAGAGTAAAACCTTAATCTCATCCTTATGACCATCTCTCCCACAATAGCCACAATGAAACCTCACAAGCTTAGGTTTAGGCTTGGGTTGGGGCTGCTCACTTGGTTTCTCTCCACTCGACTTCTCCAATGGTTTCTCCTCACTAGCCTTCTCACTCTCTTTCCCAAAGAACACTTTCCCGGAAGTGCTCACAAACATGATAGGCTTTTGGAGATCATTTGTGTGTGTAGGAAACACGGGTGGAGCTGGGGTTGTGTCTAGTCGGTTCCTAAGATGGTTAGGTTTTGGAGGGAAATCATTTTTGTGGTGGATTTTTGGTGGCTCTGGGATATTCTCTCCACACCCCTCACCAACCTTGTTTGCCCCAAGTTCCTCACCATCCTACCTCTTGAATGTCTCGATCATTATCCTCAACTGAGGCTCATGACCAGACAACCAACCCATCAACTTTCTCAGATCATCATTCTCATCCTGCAAACGGCCAACATAATGTGCAAGTTCCAGATTATTCAAAGCATGCATTTCACAGGTAGAGCAAGATGTAGGAATTGGTTCTTTCAACTTAGCCTCAAGTGAAACAGTGTAAGCATGCATCTCATCAATCTTAACATGCAAGACAGGGCAAGAAGTGCAAGCACCTAGTAAAGCAGATCTAGATTTAAGCTCAGCCACTTCAACCCTAAGCACATCTAGTTCCTCACACTTGGAGGCATGCTTTTCCTTAAACAAAGCAAGATCAGCAAGGAAAATAGAGCAATCAGCACAATCATCCTCATCAGAAACAACAGGGCTAGCCTTAAGGGAATCAATCTCAAGCTTGCTATCAAGAACCTGTGTTTCTAGCTCAGCCACTCTAGTCCTAGCATCCTCGAGTGAAGCCCTAAGCTCTTTTCTCATTTTCTTGGCCTCTCTAAGCATGTCATCACGATTATCAAGCAACGAGTCAAGCCGTCCATTCTCCTGACGCAAGAAGGGAAGCTCATCACGCACCTCGTCGTCGGAGTCAGAGTCCGAGTCGCTCTGTGTGCTCTTCTTGCTGTCGGAGCTCAGCGCCATGGTGCAGAAGCCGTCTCTAGCGAAGCAGCTCAACCCGCTCAGGTTCTTGGACGACTTCCTACTCTTGCGACGATCACCTTCATCTTCACTGCTCTCGAGCTCAAGGTGGAGTACGCGGAGCTGGAGTCGACATCGCTCGCTCCAACCATCGCTCGGGCCTTGCCTCGGCTCTCCTTCTTCCTCGATCATCGCTCGTCCTTGTGATTGTTCTTGTGCTTGCTCTCGTGGTCACGCCTCGAACTGTACTTGCCATCCATCCTCGACTTGTGCTTGTAGCCGTCCTTGTTCTCGACCTTCTCTGAGCAGTCAGCAACGACGTGTCCCGGCTTGCCGCACAGAAAGCATGTCCTCGTGTTCCTCCTCATGTTCACCCAGTTCTCGTGCAGCCTCTCGAACCTCCTCGTAAGCAACGCCAGCTCGTCCTCTCCAAGCATATCAAACTCCTCATCTTGCATAAACATCAAAGAGGACAAAGAGAACATCCTGGTGGATGGGTTAGTGTTAGCCTTTTCTTTTGAACCACCAACGAGGGCAAGACTATGGGAGTCAGTCGGGCCCACGAGCTTGGCTGTCATGCCTCTATCCACCTCAGCCGACTTGAGCTTCGAGAATAGCTCGTTCACTGTCAGAGTGTCATACTTCTCCGACTCCACAATGGCCTCGAACTTTCCACCCCAAATCGTACAATCCAAAGAGTGTAAGAGCTTGATAGCTCTATCATGATCATCGTACGGGAGCATGTCCACATTGGCCCTCATGTTGTTCACACCCACCGTGAACCTCTGAAACAAGGCATCGATGGACTCACCGGGGAGATGAGTGAAGTTCTCGTACTCTCTCCGGCAGGTCGCATACATCCGAGCCTGAACCTGGGCATTCCCAACATGAGCCTCCTTCAACACCAACCAGATTCTACAAGCCAAGTGCTCGGTTTGCACCCGATCAAACTCAGGCTGACACAAGGCACGAAACAAGTAGTCGATCGCCTTATTGTTGGCGTCGAATATGTCTCTCTATCCTGGAGTAAGGAAGTTCATCGGCTGGACATAGCCTGTGTCCACCGTGAGATCCCAAAGGATCTGACCCTTTTCTCAGAGAAACGCCGCCATCCGCTTAATCCACATCTGGTAGTTCTTGCCATCGAAGTGTGGAGGACCTGAACCCCATTCCTGGTACGCCATCCTTGGATCTTAGACTAGTTATAGTCAATAGAGACCCGAACCGGCTCTGATACCACTTGATGGACCGATACGGCGAACCAGAGAGGGGGGAGTGAATGGGAGCCGATAAAAATTCTTCTCGAAGGAGATGAAGGCTCCAACAAGACGAACACGACTCCAACACACGTCTCCGACTCACTATCCAAATCGGCCAAGTCCACGTAGCCACTGGAGTGCTACTGAACCTAGGAACCAACTTCCAACCTCACAGACCCGAGAACGCAGCGAAACACCAACCTCGAGTCCACTGACCAACACCGGTCAGACCGGCGAGCACCACCGGTCAGACTGGTCCCTGCTGGTGAGACTTGACGACTTTCACAGAAAGGCTTCACACCGGTCAGGCCGATGAAACACACCGGTCAGACCGGTCTTAGCTAGAAAGCCCCCAAATCACCAAACGGGCCAACCGACCTCCAAACAGACCCAAACTCGAAACTGCTGCAACACTGGCCAACAGCGAACACACCCAGACGTTCACCCGAGCAAAAACCCAACAGGGGTTGCACCAGTCAGACCGGTGAGAGGCACCAGTCAGACCGGTTTGACCTAGGCTTCTCGGGATGAACAGCACCCGCGGGTCAACACCTCCAAATCCAAGCCTTGATCTCCCGAATCGCTCCAAAGGCTTGAACAAGACTTTGGGGACAATAGGAACATCTCACGAGGAGTCCATAGCCAAGTTTAATCCCACCAAAACTTGTCCAAACAAGAGAAATCGAAGAAATCTCGCCAAGAACTCCTGTAACCCTAGAACACCGAAAACCCCAAAATCGAGCCCCTTAACAGCCCAAAGAAACACGAAGGGTTCCCACAAATTTCCCCCATCAAATCCCCAAGAGCAAGGTCCCGAAAACACCCCAAGAAAACCACAAAGAGAGGGCTCCGAAATTCACCACCAAGAACAACCGGGAACAACACAACAAGGCCTTGAAGCACCACACCGAATCATCTATGCATACCAAGAAGGTTCATACAAGGTCTAGCTTGCCGTCCGATCATCCAACCCTCTCACAAGATCTCACCATAAGCTCTCAAGCTAGTCCTAAGGAAATCCTAAGAAAAATAGGAAGGGAAAATAGGAAAGAAAATGAACTAGGGTTCCAAGAGATGGCTGCCATCCTCTCACCTCATGGGTTATATGGAGGCAACCGAAAGTCTAAACTACCCTTACTTAACAACTAGGGATACAAGCCCCTCGAGGGCGGTTTTGGAAGTCTTCAAGTTTTCTCCATCGGACGGATGCCCGACGACCGCAACCTGCTTAGCCTCGACGCAAGCCTTGCGATCCCGACACGTGTCCTCCGTTTCGAAGATTCCAGACTGCGTCATTGCACACCGGTCAGATCGGTACCCACCGGTCAGACTGGTCAGACCGGTCTGGCACTGCTGCAGCACCGTCTTCGGTTCTTCGGTCTTGGCTTTGTGGATTCAACAAGGAACCCATTGGTTTTCTAGTGAACCACTGGAAACCCTGCGAACTCAGTGTAGCCTCCGCCAATCACCACTCATGACTCTGCTCCCACGTAGTCCCGGCTCGACCTTGGTTTTGAGACACAACCAAGAAACCGTCCATGACTTCATCTTGCTGTTCATGCCACCATGCGGCCCGCACTTGACACCGCTGGCCACCGGGTCCCTCGAATGAAGCCTACTTGTCTTCTCCACACCTGGAGGCCTCACCGGTGAGGACCTTTCGCACTTGTTCTTCACCTGCACCAACACCAGTCAAGTCGCAACCTGCACCTGCAATACTTTACCAAGAATCAGAAGACACAACGTTGTCAATCACTCATCACACAAGGAAGCGAACATTCACCGGTCCTCGAACCACACATGGTCCTCATCCTCCACCGTAGTCCTTGCATCCCACGACATCAGGTGTTGTGTGGCCCAAGTCGAGTAGTCCCAGGGGCCCACTGAGTAGTCGGTCCTAGTACCCACCGAGATAGTGGGCCCAGGGAGGTCAATACGACAGGCCTTGGGCCCTTCTGGACTTTGGTCCAGGTCTTGAGCTAGGTTCAAGTACTACAGCTCTTCGTCAGCATCTCCGTCTCCTCCTTCCGACACAAGCGTATATCTACCGTCGGGAAGATCTTACACGAGGATGCAAATGCAAGATTTAATTGACGATTTTTAATTTAATTAATTACAATCAACAACTGACAACCATGGGGTGCATGGTTGACCACATTCACCTAGATTAGAATACATCAGCATACTCTTCTAGAAGGACAATATGTAGTTCCTTATAAATTATTCTTTTGATAGTGACTGTGTACCCATTTATTTCAATAAACTGGTTTAAATTCACAAAACAATGAGGGTTGGTCTTTTTTGTTTTAAATTGATTTACATCGCACACATAGGGTTATTAGGGGTGTGGTTGGTGATTTTCCAATTTACTTTACCATTATGCTTTAATTGACTCCAATAGCTTTTCTTCCTAAAATTAATTAGTAAAATTCAGTAGAGGTGTTTAAGAAGCACTACAAGCCCATACAAAGCCACTACACACACATTCACACGTAGGATAGGTAGGAAATTAAATATACCAAAATAACCAAAGCTAGCTACCACAACAAGATAAATGCATAAAAAATAAATACACATCAAAATGATTCCAACTTTCTCACACATGGCCTATGGTCCAAAACTAAGCTAGGGAAGCAACATATACACCTAGAGGTATCATAGATCTTGAGCTATGCATTTACAAACAAAATTAGGTATAAATCAAGATTAAATATTTCTGACAGATATAAAAATTGTGATTAATTTAGCAGAGGTGCATTTTGGCATAACAAGGTCACATGCAGAAGTTGAGCACACAAGTCTAATTATCTTTTACTACAAAAATCATTTAGACAGATTCTGCATCAATACAAAATAAACCATGTAAAAAGATCCACATAGTAACTTTGTGTAATTTTTGGTACATCAACTAGTCATAACATAACAGACAACATATCCAAAAAGTAGCTACGGAGCACTTGTGGATTTGGAGATACAACAGATCTAGGTTTTACAGTTTTCTATATTTCATGCAAAAACTATCAGTCAAAACTATTGTCATGGTTTACAAAGTTGCAGGGTTTGTCACAGTAAAACAACAAAATTGAGTTTACATTTTTCTGATTTTTCTACATATTTCTATGCATTTTACAAGTTTCAGCAAATCAGCAGCACCATTCTAGATCCACTTTACAACCAGGTCCCTGGAAAAGTCCTAATCCTCACAGATAGGTCTCTAGTTTGCGCCCAGGCCCTTAAAAAGAAAAGGAGCCCTGAAATTAGGTCCTTGGGCTGGCCACCGGCGGTCTGATCCCAATTCCGGCGAGGCCACTCCGGGGTTCGGCCGGGGAACGGCGGGGAGATGTCCAGGAGCTCACCCATGACCTCTTTGTGGCCAAAGAAGGGGTGGGGCGGCTCCGGCGAGCTCGGACGGTGGCGCGGGGCGGCGCCTGCCGCTGCGGATTCAACTCCGGCGAAGGGGCGGTGCGGTCCGGACAACACGCGAGCCGGAGAGGTCGAGTGGGAGCTAGGGAAGGCTCTGGGCGGTTGGGCGGCACTGGAAGCGAGTGGAGGACGAGGCTCGGCTAGGCGGTAGCAATGGCGCCGGCGGTGGAACACTGGTGCACACGAGGAGGAGGGGCAGTGCCATTTTAAATGGCGAGGGTGGACGGCTCCAAGGCTTCGCTGTGAAGGCTAACTCGGCGTTAATACTGCGGGTACGGCGGCCGGCCTCGGCAGGCGCACGTGGCAGGGAGAGCGTGGATGGACCGGTGGGTAACGACGGTGCGGTCCGACCGGCGCATGAGGCCCGCCTCGGCATGCGCGGACGGCGGTGTACGGCGGCGACCGACGTGGCGCGGCGCACGCATGCGCGCTCTGGAGCGCAGCCACGACATCGCGGCACGACACGCGTCTGTTTTATTCGGTTTAGCCCACGTTTTTCTCCCAAATTTCAAACTGAAGTGCACTAAGTGATAAATAGCAAAGTTGTAGATACAACATCCCTCTACAACTTTTACAGAGGCCGACAAGTGTTTTGATTAGCTCTTTGAGCATGAACTGCAAGCAAAGTCGCTGGTTTTCATGGCATCAATGAATAGTAAAAGCTGTAGTTGACCAAGTTTTTCACCATTTTCCACTCAAAATTTGAAATGTCACCCAAAAGCAAAGTTGTGTCCCTCGAAAAACTAGAAAACTTTAATATTGGGAGATTTGAAGTGTTTAGGTGGATTTTCGTGAACGCAGAATAATTTCCGGGGGGAGTTCAATGACATTGGATTTTGACCAAGTTTTGACCAAGGGTTGACCACAAGTGGGTGTTGACTTTATTAAGGGGGTCATTAGTGATCCTTGGCGAGGTTCTCAAGGTGATGACCTAGGTCGACCATGGTTTGGCCAACGTCAGTAGGTTTGACCCGGTTGATTCTGTCATTAGCATGAATGAAGCTAATTAAAAACCTAGGGCGTCACAAAGGGAGGAGAGGTTTGCTAGAGAGATGGCTAACAAGGACAAGTACTGCTCTTCTCATGGTGTGCCTAAGTCGTGTGTTGTTCCTAGAGGTGAGGGTGTGGTGCACACCTTTCCTCCTCAAGGTAGGCGTGAGTTTTCTGCACGTGGTGTACCTCCTCAGAAAGATAGTGGTAGGTGTGCTAGGTTTCGACGTGGTGAGTTTGTTGGACATTCCTTCACTCGTGGGCAATACGAGTATGGGGGGAATGATTGCAGCTTTAGGTCTCTGAGGAGCTACAGGCCACGGTCTCCACCTTATGTTACTCGTAGTCCTCCAAGGAAATGTGTGGGTGTTCCACGTAGGACTAATAGGATGGATTTTGCTAACCCCACTTCCGAGCAAATGGCATGACACTTGTTTGATTCCTTTTACACCAACACCAGCGCTGAGTCGTTTACTCACTCTCGCCCTCATTTTTGATTTTGCATGTGGGAGGCATGGAGAGCTTTTGGATGATCGACTTTGATTGCTCTCCACACATGATTGAAGATTAAAGGTGGTTCTCCAGTCTCACCACAGTGGTGTCCAAGGAGTACATCACTTTCAGGGGCAATGGGAAAAGGTAGAGTGCTTTCAATGGGACAGTGAAGGTAAGTGAGAATATGTTTCTCAGGCGTGTTGCTCTTGTCAAGTCCCTTCGGATCAATCTTCTTTCGGTTTCCCAGCTTCTTAATGAAGGTTTTCATGTCCATTTCAAGACAGGTGCTCTCGTGTGTTGGATTCTCGAGGTGATCATGTATGCACGATCATCCCCGTGGGTCAAATTTTCAGAGCCGATTTTTTTAGTCTGTTGGCTCTCCGTGTTGCTTGGTTTCTGGTGTTTCGGCGGAGCTTTGGAAATGGCATAGGAGGCTAGGTAAGATGAGTTTTGATCTGTTGTCATGCTACAGTGGGCTTGGTTTGGTCCGAGGATTGTGTAAGTTGAAATACCAAAAGGTTTTGTTATGTGTTTCGTGCAGGCATCACGAAATGGTAGCCACCTCTCATCCGCCCCGACTGATGTCATGATACAGCGTCCATGCGAGTTGTTCCATATGGACTTGGATGGTCCAGCTCGTGTGTGCCCAGCAGAGGGAAGTGGTACGTCCTTGTGATAGTGGACAACTACTCACTCTAAGATTGGGTCTTCTTTTTGACTAACAAGGGGGAGACGTTTGGTTTTGTGAGGGATCTGATCTTGAGGTTGAAGAACGAAAAGCATAGATATGTTGTTCCAGCTATTGATAGCGACAATGGCACTGAATTTAAAAACTCTTAATTTGAAACATTTTGTCAGTATCTAGGTCTCCAACATCAATTTTTCTCACCATATGTCGCTTTTCAAAATGGTGTGGTTGAGTGGAAAAATTGTTCCCTTTGTGAGATGGATCAGACAAGGATCGATGAGCATAGGACTCTAAGAAGATATTGGGCCGAGGCGGTGAACACCGTGTGCATGTTGGTAATCAAATTCTACTTCGGGCTATCATGAAAAACACTTGCTATGAGCTCATGCATGAGCGAGCATGTAGAGTGAGCCATTTTCAGGCTTTTGGTTGCGGTCCATTATTCTCAAGAAAGGTAGGCTCGATAAGTTTGAGGCAAGGCCCTTCGATGGCATTTTCCTTGGTTATGCGAATCATTCTAGAGCATATCGTGTGCTCAACCTTGAGACTTACGAAGTCTTGGAAACTTGCATGGTAACCTTCGACAAGACCCAGCCATGCAACTCTTCTATCTTTGAGTGTGCAGGTGACGATGAAATTGGCAAGAAGATCTTTTAGGATGAAGAGGATGAAGGTGGAGAGAATGATGGTGATGATGGTGAAGCTCCAGCCCCTACGGAGTAGGAGGGTCCATCCCCTGCACCAACTACAAATTAGCAAGATCAAGTGGAAGCTGATGTTGAAGGAGATGTCATCCCCAGGCGACAAGAACCAAAGCATGTGCAAGTTGATCATCCTCCCCCAAGAATCATCGGTGACATCACTGAACGCATGACACGGTCGAGGTCTAGAAATATCTCACTTTGCTCATTGATGCGGACACCCCCACTGACCGGGCAGTTACACAAGTGGATGAACACAACACACCAATAAAATATAAACCAAGGACCAATTACACGAAGTCGTGCCAGGAAACTACAACAAGAGGTGAACTCTCTCCTAGCTGAAATTAACTTTAACATATCTGAGGATGTTATACTACCTAAATGTTCTACATTGGTTGTACTTAAGTATATATGTGAGAGGGGTGGTGCAGATATACACGGAGAGGAAGCAAAGAAGAAGAAACAAGTGGATCAGTTCGAACCAAGGAGGATCAAGCAAAGTTGAGTTCAGACAAGTTCACACAGATCAGTTCGGACAAATTCAGACCTATATAATGATTTTATCATAACTTTTAAATCACAATAGCTCTGGAGCCCCATGAGTACTTCATAGATCCGCCTTCAAGTTATCATTCCAATTCAAGAAACTGCATCTCCATTGGACTTTCCAATAAAGAGTTATGACCGATTTAGTGAAGACTGCGCAAGAACCCAACACTCACATGAGGTTGTTCGGGATTTCAGTTCGTGGTGGCTCTTCACGTAGCATAACTATAGAAACTCAAAGGTCCATTCACATCCAATAAGGATGGTTGTTCCTCTTATAAATACCCTATGTATCTCTGAAATAATCAAGACTTTTGATAATGAAACAGAACCCCTTTGTTCAGATGTGTGCTAACAAGTCTAGAGAGTGATTCGATCTCTACCCCTTTGCTCTTGTGATTTCCCTGTGGCATTACATCAGCGGCCGCTTCATCTGCACCCAATATGTGCTCCTGGTACTTCGTGTTCAGGTTGTGTTGGTTGGTTTTTTGAGACTGTGATTGGGCGAATCCTTGATTTAGGCTGCCGTATAGAGACGGTGGTTGGCTTCTTGTGCATGTTGTCAGGTTGCACTACCTATCCAGCTGCTCACAGGTATTTTTCTTGGCTGATTTATCAACTAGTTACTTTGTTCAAGATCCTACGTGAGAAGATCGGGACAACATCTGTATCATCTGGTATCAGGAGCCATCATTGCCACGATACGATTTTCTTTACCCTTAGCTACATATATTTTTGTCTCCGTCCTGTCCACAAAAAAAGTCTGTAAAAATTCGTTATAGCCTTTTGTTACAGTCTACTTATCTAGTGAAATTGTTTAAGTTTTAGTGAATTGGAGTCCTTGTTTAGTTGCTGATCATATCATCCTTTGCGTGTCCTTTTTGTGCCTTTCTATACATCTGAAAATTCCCACAAAAAGAAGTAAACCATTTCTGTCCTTTGTCAAAACTTTTGTTCTATTAAGATAGTTGCTGGTTATATTGGGTTCTATCATCTTAAATTTGTGCACGTGTTATATTTGATCTTGTTTAGTATTGTGCAAAAAAAGTGTCAAAAAAGAGAAGAAAGAACGCTAAAAATGTATTAAGAAAGTTATATAAGGTGTTTTAAAGAAAGGAGTAGGATCATATTGTTGGTATGCACAAGTGTTTGAACCTTCATATCAATTTGTACAACTAGGTTGCTATCATCATTTTGGTGCAATTTCGCTAATTGTTTCTCTTTAAATCAATCATCGTGAGCATATTCCTTGTTTGCATCAAATCTGAAATCTGTCTTTGGTGCGTGTGTCAACATCACATCTTTCATATCTTGTGATTAGCACTAGGCATTGAATTTCAAGTTTGGATTGTTACTTATTTTTACAACAACTAGAATTCAGATTGCTCCTTGTGTTTATACCCTACCAAGCTCCACATAAAAGCCATCGTGTACGGTTTTCTGATCTTGTATTCGCTCAATTTTCATTACTCTTTACCACCAACGGATTGCCTCAGTAACTTGCACGGAAGCATAAGAGTTTTGGTAGGTAAGAGAAGGTGAGGTTGTGAGATCCACATAATTTTTAATTCCACATATACTTTTTGTTTGTTTTTTTACGAACCATATAGGAAGATGGATGAACGACCTGAAATTGAAGATTGTGTTACCATGGCACAATTCAATGAATTGAGGCAAAACATATAGGAAAGAGCAAATGGATTGGCAAATGATTTGCAAGATATTTTATAGCGGCTTCAACATATTCCTCATGTTGCTTAAAATACCAGTAACCATGAAGATGATGTTGAGGAAACCGTAGAGGAAGTTGCTGAACGAGTTGCAAGAGAACAACAAGAACGCCGACAAAGAGCTGCTTTCCATGCTAGAAGATCTACTGGTCGAGGGTGTGGTGATGGAGGTAATGGAGGTGGTCGTGGAAGTGGAAGAGGTCGTGGACATGAAGATAATGATTATGCAGAATTTGAGGATGAATATGAAATAGAAGAGGTTGAACAACCCCCAAACTATGGTCGTCGTCGTCGAGGCAACTATGGACATGATCGGCCCAATGAGGAGAGGTTTGGAAAGTTAAAATTCACAACTCCCAAGTTTGGTGGAGGATCTGATCCTGAAACATATCTTACATTGGAGTTGAAGGTTGATAAAATTTTTTGCTTGTATAATTATTCCGAAGAGATGAAGATTGCAATGGCTACACTTGAGTTTGATGATTATGCTCTAATTTGGTGGGAACAAATGCTCAATGATAGAGAAAAAGCTGGGCAAGGTACTATTCGTACATGGGCTGAAATGAAAAGAGAAATGAGAGCAAGATTTGTACATAGACATCATCGTCGTGATCTTTTTGACAAGCTGCAGAATTTGAAGCAATGCAGTCTCTCAGTTGATGTGTACTATAAAGTGATGGAGAAAGCAATGATCAGGGCTAATGTGTATGAAGATCAAGAACAATCAAATGCATGGTTCATGTCTGGTTTACATCACAATATTCATCGCATTGTTGAATTTCAGTCGTACCGTAATCTTATTGAGTTGGTACATCAAGCAAGCAAAGCTGAGCGCTAATTGCAGCAAGACATGAAGAGCAATAGAGGAGGTTCATTTAGTGCCAAAGTTACCCCAAGTGCAAGCAAGTTTGCACCAAGAACCAATGCAAATATGTCACACCCGATTTTACAAGGAAAACCAAATGCATCTCATATGTGCGCCAGGATCAAATTACACAGACATGATAGACAAAAGAGTGTAATACCATAACAATAATCAAATGTACAAGAGTTTAACTGACACAATAGACATTTATTACACTCAGAAGGTGGACACGAAGGTCCGAAAACAAACGATAACTAAACGAGTAACTTCTTCTTCATCTTCCACAGGCACATGACTGGGGGATTGCATGCCTCAGAACTCCTCAAAGTCGCTCCAGTACTCCTCACCATTGTACTCATCAAAACAGCGATAAGAAAGGGTGAGCACTCTTATGGTTGGAGCTCAGCAAGTGGGGAAAACAAGCTAGGCTATCAACGATAGGCTAAGGTTTACAGCGGTTAGCATTTTATAAGTTGGTCAAATTTTAATTAACAACACCTAGTTACTAGATGTAAGTTCATACCAACCCACTTAAAGAATATAAATTATCTCAACTCAAAAACCCACAAGAAGCACGATTTACATCAATCTTTGAGTTTGATTATCATTTGAGGGTCCAAGCCGCTCTTAACCGTGAGCACAGCTGATCGATCAGTTTTAACACTGTAGAGGTTGTACTTTACCCACAGCTCGTGTTCCCCATGTTGCCCTGGTTAGCTAGACCCTTAAACACTTCCAAGGTGAGTGGTTAGGGGTCCACTACGAAGCCTTTACAAAGATATGCAGAAGCACCAACAACTCACGACAGTTATAGCTCAGGGTGGACTATAACCCTCCCTAATGGTGAGCACCTTAGCAAAGGCTGCTACCCCAAAAGAACCGGGCTATACCCCTGCAACCCTGAGCTCCCTGTGTTCCTTTCGAATAGGATCACTACAACAATCACACACCTAATTAATTGGCTAAGCCAGAGCCATGTGGACTGTGGTTGCATTGTTTTCTTGGGTGGTTCACCATGTTCCGATTTAAAACATATGATCTTGTCTTAAACGTATCCAGCATTTCATAAACACAAAAGACTGTATCACAAAACTATTATAACCAGCCCAAGTTAAGCAACTAAGCATTCATCTACCCAAAACATTTATTAAAAGGGTTGATCAAGGTGATAGTTGTGAAGCATATAATCATATCCTTAAAAAGGTGATTTCCCATCAATTTAATGCATAGCAGCAAGTAAAAGTAAATATTGTTTAAACATGCAGTTATATAGATTCAAGAAGAAAATGCAGAGGGAGAATCCACTTGCCTTCCTCTACGAACTGAGTATCCTCTTCTTCGTAGACAGGCTCTTCTTGATCTTCTCCAATAGGGTGCTCAGACGAAACAGGCACGATATGTCCGCACAAGCATATACAAACAAACAATAAGTAAAACAGTACACCAAACAATCCTATATGTGAAAGACACGCTGTTTAAAAGATTCAACTCTCTAAAATGTTCATTTCTGTATATAAAACGCTAAAAAAGGTGTTAAAATATGAAAGATATGGTTAAAACAAAATACAGGGACCTTTCTGCAAGAAAACTAGGCCTACAGGATTTATATGAAAGAAACCAGGGACTAGAAACGTAACTTCTTATAGAAATAAAGGGGTTTATATGCAAATAGTAATGAAAAGCACCTCTTGTGAAGGAATCTAAAGGAATGAGGGGCTAAAACATAAAAGTAGGGACTCATGTGTAAGGATTCTATCAGGTGGATGGACCGACTTGTGTAAAAGGAAAAACACAAGGGCTCTTAATCAAAAATGACAGGCGCTGACCGGTATGCTGGAATTGACCCGAGCTCTAGCTAGATCTCGACCGTCGATCTCATATCCGGCGGCTGAGATAGTGGTGGACCGCGCCGTGGACTCGGCTCATGGGCCCACGACGGATTGGGCCAAGGGGTATCACCCCTACAAGATCTGGACCGCCTGCGTGTGATCAAACGGCCTAGGTGGCTTGCAAGCGAGTGAGTGGCGGCGAGCATGACAGAGGCAGCGGTGCACGGTGAAGGGCTCGCCGGAAGTTCACCGGTGACCTCGAAAACGAGCGTTCGGCCTCGGTTTCGAGCACGGATTGCACCTACGCGTAGCTGGGGAAGCGGCAAACTCAGCCACAGGCTTGAGGAGGGTGCTAGGGCAGCGGGCTAGGGGTGCCATGGCTGTTGGCGGATGGTAGCGACGAGCACATGGCCAGTGAGCTCGTGCACATAGGGGAAAAGAAAACCGGCACACGGGAGGGGTCCTCACCTTGCTGCGGAGTTCCGTGTGGAGAGAATGAGGATGATGATGCAGAGATGGCAAAGATCGATGGCGGGCGGCGCTATGAGAAGGAAGCAGGGGCGTGACTCAGTCGGCGGGGAAGAAGGGGCTCCGGGAAGCGACGACGACGAAGACGTGGTGCAAGAGGACTTAATGAGCAACAACGCAACACAAGAGAGAGAAGAGAGAGGGAGAGAGAGAGAAAGTCCTTCACCGGCGACGAACTTTACCGACGGCGACGGAAACTGAAGCGACAGCGCTGGGGTGGATTTGGTGCTCGGGCACGGGAGAAAGTGTGTGCGGGATTGAAAGGGAGGGAATAAGGCTGACTCCCTGGTTTTAAACAGACAGATAGAGGAGAAGGGGAAGCAGAAGGGGGGTGGAGGCTGTCAGCCCTGCCATTGATGACCGATGGGCATTGCAGGAGGTGGGAGAGTAGAAACGGAAAGGAAATGGCAAAGGGAGTGGCATGAGAATTGATTGCCTTTCAATGGGATTTAAGGAAGGAAAGGGGAGTGGGGAAAGCGGGTAGGCACGGCAGGGACTCCGGCGGCGTGCCGGTTCGAAACAGAGGAGGAGAGGGCGGCGCGGGATAGAAGGAGAATCTAACAGGTGGGACCGGCATGTCAGCGGCTGCAGGAAAAAAGAAAAAGGACGGAGGGTAGGTGTGCCGCTGCGGGGGAAGGAACATGGGCCGGTGGGCCGACTGGGCTGAAAGGGTGAGAAAGGTGAGAGCTTTTCTTTTCTTTTTCTTTTCTTTTAAATCTTTTCAAAATTAAACTTTTCAAACTTTTTCAAAAACATTTAAAACTTTTATAACTTCAAAACATCACCAAAAACACTATGCAACCAAATTATGATGCACAAGCACTTGTTGTCTCTAAATTAATTAAGTTAAATTAAGTTACTTTACAGCTCAATTTAATTAATAAATTAATTAAATCCTTAAGACTAAAACATTATGTTGCTTAAGTGAATTTTTAGTGATGGAATTTTTAGGGTGTGACAAATCCTATCCCCTTAACGAGAATCTGGTCCCGAGATTCAGAACAACTGAGGAAAATCTTCCTTGAGTTCATCCTCTCTTTCCCAGGTTGCCTCTTCCTCTGTATGATGACTCCATTGTACCTTACACATTCTGATGACCTTGCCCCTAGTAACCCTTTCTGAGGTATCCAAGATTTTGATAGCATATTCCTTGTAAGTCAAATCTTTCCCCATCTCAATGTCTTCCAGCAGTACTGGTTCTATTCTGACCTCACTCGTACATATCTTTTACTGCGATACATAAAACAAATCATGTACCCCTGACAACTGTGCTGGTAGCTCCATCCGGTAAGCTACTTCTCCTCTTCTTTCTTTTATCTTGAAAGGTCCAATAAAACGAGGTGAAACTTCCCTCTAAATTAAACCTTCGCAGACCATGGATAGGTGACACTATGAGGTATGCATAAGCACCTACTTCCAAAACCAGTTCTCTTCTTCGAGGGTCAGCATAACTTTTTCTAGCAGGATTGTGCAGCTTTGAGATTCTCCCTAATGATCTCAACTTGCCTTTCTACTTCCCTTATGTTGTTCGGTCCAAAGAGCTGACTCTCTCCAGTCTGGTTCCAAAACAAGGTGTTCTGCACTTTGTTCGATACAAAGCTTCAAATGGTGCCATCTTAATGCTGAACTGATAGCTGTTGTTATAAGCAAATTCTGCATAAGGCAAACTCTTATCCCAGCTACCACTATTCTCCAGTGCACAAGCTCTTAGAATGTCCTCAAGGATCTGATTTAGGATGATATGTCGAACTAAAATTTAGCTTTTTATCCATTGAGTCATGTAACTTCTGCCAAAACCGTGAAGTGAACTGAGTGCCCCGATGTGACACTATCTTCTTCGGTACTCCATGTAAACACACTATTCTTGAATTATATAACTCTCCCAGCTGACTCGTGTATAAGTGTCTTCACTGGAATAAAGTGTTCTACCTTGGTTAACCGATCCACAATAACCCATATAGAATCATACCCATCACGAGTATGAGGTAGTCCCACTATGAAGTCCATGCCAATGTCTTCCCACTTCCACTCAGGTACCTTTAAAGGTTGAAGCAATCCTGCTGGTCTTTGAAACTCAGCTTTCACTCTTTGACATGTGTCACACAAAGCTACATGAGCTGCTACATCATTTTTCATCCCATACCACCAATACCTTTGTTTTAAATCTTGATACATCTTAGTACTTCCAGGATGAATAGAGTAAGATGAACTGTGTCCTTCCTTTAATATAGTTTCTCGCAGCTATTTTATCTCGGGTACACAGATTTTGTTCTTGAACCACACAGTTCCTTGTTCATCTTCCCCGAACTCTGGAACTTTACCCATCTTTATCAATTTCTTATACTCCACAATATTTTCATCAGTCAATTTCCCTTTTCTAATATCCTGCTCAAGGGTCGACTCAATTTCTAATGTTAAAGTTTCATTCAGAGCAACAATTCCCAAGTTCAAATGCGCCATTTCCCAACATAACTCCTGAGGTAACAAGTGACCAATCAGCATGTTGGCATGACACTTCTGACTCAAGGCGTCTGCTACTACATTTTTACCAGGATGATACTGAATATCCAGATCATAATTCTTGATTAATTCCAACCATCTTCGTTCTCTTAGATTAAGATCTTTCTGTGTAATTCTGACTCAAGGCGTCTCCTACAACATTTTTACCAGGATGATACTGAATATCCAGATCATAATTCTTGATTAATTCCAACCATCTTTGTTGTCTTAGATTAAGATCTTTCTGTGTAAAGATGTACTTTAGACTCTTATGATCAGTGAAAATCTGACACTTATTTCCAATCATATAATGCCTCCAGATTTTCGGAGCATGAACAACTGTTGCTAACTCAAGATCATGTGTAGGATAGTTCTGCTCATGTTTTCTTAACTACCTTGAAGCATATGCTACTACTTTTCCTTCCTGCGTCAACACACAACCTAATCCTTGTCGAGAAGCATCACAATACACGTCAAACCCTTTCTGTATATCTGGCATTATCAATACAGGAGCTGTAGTCAATCATTTCTTTAGTTCCTCAAATCTATCTTGACACTTTTCATCCCACTTACACTCGTTACCCTTCTCAAGTAAAGTTGTAAGGGGTTTCACAATCTTCGAGAATCCCTCAATGAATCTACGATAATATCCTGCAAGTCCAAGGAAACTTCTGATCCCGGTACATTCTTAGGCGGACTCTAGTTCAACACATCCTGAACCTTGCTTGGATCTACTGCAATTCCACCATCAGTGATAATGAGTCCGAGAAAGGAGACCTCCTTCAACCAGAAATCACACTTGCTAAACTTGGCATACAACTGATGTTCACGAAGCTTCTGCAACACAAGCCTCAAGTGTTCTTCATGTTCTTACTCCGAGAGAATACCAGAATATCATCAATTAATACCACAACAAACTTATCAAGATACTCGATGAACACCTTCTTCATCAAATACATGAAGTACGCTGGAGCATTGGTCAAGCCAAAAGACATCACAGTGAACTCATATAACCCATATCTAGATGTGATTGAAGTTTTTGGAATATCTTCCATTCAGAATTTCAACTGATGATAACCTGTCTAAGATCTATCTTGGAGAAAACGTTTGCCCTCTTATCTAATCGAACAAATCCTCGATGTGGGGTAAAGGGTATTTGTTCTAGATAGTAACCTCATTAAGAGATCGATAATCTATACACAATCTCCTAGATCCATCCTTCTTATCTACGAAGAGTGTGGGGGCTCCCCATGGTGAAGAACTATGACGGATAAACCCTTTACTAAGTAACTCCTCTATTTCCTTCTTTAATTCAGCTAAATTTTTAACATCCATTCTATAAGGTCTTTTTGATATAGGAGCAGTACCAGGTATAAGTTCAATACTGAATTCAATGTCACAGTCAAGTGGCATACCTAGCAATTCTTTTAGAAACGCATCAGGGAATTCATTTACTACTGTTATATCCTTCAAGGCCTTGCCTTCTACTGAATTCACAGTACCACTGTTGGATGACGGAGTACCCACATATTCTATTCTCTCTCCTTGTGACTAGTTAACAATACTGACATCTTTCGGCACTGTATCACTGCATCATATTTTTGTAACCAATCCATACCCAGGATCACATCTATCCCCCATGATTTTAAGACTACGAGATTAGCCAGAAAGTCTACTCCCATGATATTAATCTTTACTTGTGGGCATATATAACCAATTTTCATTTCTCCTCCCGGGGAGCTAACTATCAGTGGATTCCTCATGGAACTCATAGATAAGTTATGTTTTGTCACAAATTGATCAGTTATGAAAGAATGTGATGCTCCTGAATCAAACAAAACTGTAGCGGGTATAGAGTTGACGGGAAAAGTACCCAACACCACACCGGAGTCATTCTGGGCTTGCTCCACAGATACATGATTAACCCAACCACACACATAGTTCTGCTGGCCTCTCTTGCTAGGATCTTGTGGAGTGCGAGGCTGTGAAGATGACTACCCAGACCTGTGACTATTATCCCTCTGAGGGGTCTGCACTGCTCTCTTAGAACAGTTGTTAGCATAGTGTCCCAGCTCTCCACACTTGGAACACCCATTGGGCTGAACAGGGGTAGTGTTTCTGACAGGTGCATGTTGACGATTAATAGTTGTATCAAAGTTCGTTTAGACTTGCAAGCGGACAAGTCTCCCGTCGTAGTCAAGGGACCCTTCTTCCCTCGAGTGGTGAACCCAAGGTATCGAATCCGTGGAACAATGTGCAACGCAAGGATTCAATCTAGTAAAGCAAGTTAAAGCTATCTATTGAAGAATCAAATTGCATCTAATCTAAGAACTCATAAAGAAAACACATCTAATCTAATCTACTAAAGAGGTAGCAAGAGAAAGCAAGAGATAACCGATCTAGAGAATCTAGATCATGCTTATGTTGTAGCTCCAAACAAGATAGATGAAGATAGAAAAGCAAATCTCATTAAAAGCATCTTTAAATCGTGGCCTTCCATCTGACTCCGAAAACGCCCGCCTTTCGGAACCCCCGTTCTGTCACAACGTATCCCTACTCATGTGGGTAGTCTAGGGCGAGTTCGATAAGAACAAGTTCAAATCACTTGGACGGTCCGGTATGCACCTCTAGCCACCGCGGCTACAAGAGCACCCTATGTAATCTAGCTATAGACTAGATCGTAGAAGAAGCAAAACCAAGAAGAAAACAAAATCATCAAGAAGGCACTTAATCGCTAGAAATCGGATTCACTTACAAACTTCACCGTGAATGATTACATGAACAAGATCACCACCGGGGCCCTCCCTCGATCTTGATCCTCGCTCCGGAGCTCCGACGTGGTCTTCCATGCAAGGTTCCCACGTCGGCTAGGGAGACCCTAGACAACTAGCACGACCCTCATCTTCGAGATGGTGTCCCTCAAGCTTCTATGCTCCTCGGCGGCAGGTGACGAATTGATTATGCGTGGCTCTCGGTCAGGGGGCTATTAATAGCCTGAGATGCAATCAGGTCAAAGGGGAGGCCGATTGGGCCCCAAAAAGGGCTGGGCCAGCCGGCCTGGGCCGACCGGCCTAGGCCCGTTTCGGCCCAGTTTGCTGCCTCCTTCGCTCGGTGTTCCTTCCCGCGTCTTCTAGATGTTCTCCCCTTTTGCATGTGGGCCCTTGACGTCGGTTTCTCTCCGAATTGGACTCAACTCCTTGTCTTGCAAGATTCAGCACTTTTCTGGTTCGGTCCTCAGAGTTTATCATCTTCTCGGGCTTGGTCCTTGGGCTCTTGGAGTCATGTTCACTTCATTGCTTGACTTGTACCGGGCTTCAAGGTCTTGTCATGAGGTGCTTAATGAACTTATCCCGGAAGTCTTGCTTTCAACGTTAAAACCCTGCGTAAACACTTAACTCCAAAACCGACATGCACAAGTGAACTTGTTATACCACGGGGGTTAGTACCAATGGATAAGATACAAAAGTCATGCCAACACCGAAGGTAAACTCATGGCGAGGTTGACGGATTTTCACCGTCAACATCTCCCCCATGCTTAAACCTTGCTCGTCCTCGAGTAAGCCTTCGATGGATATCATCGTTACCCTTCATTGTTTAAACCTTGTACTTGATCATACATGAAAAAAAACATAATGCTCTCAAAAGTTTAATTCGTTAAAGTTCCATAATGTACTAGCCTTCATCCCTACGGAGGGTAGATATTTAATTAAGCTTATCCCACAAGTATTAACATGCTCCAAAAATTCAAATGGATCTCAGAAATTTTGAAATAAAGAACAAGATGAAAAAGGGCTAAACCAAGTTCACAAATTTAAACCACCTTGCACCTTGCTCATGAAATCTCATCTCATCTTTGTCTCTGAAGGACCGATACGGCGAACCAGAGAGGGGGGAGTTAATGGGAGCCGATAAAAATTCTTCTCGAAGGAGATCGAAACTCCAACAAGATGAACACGGCTTCCAACACACGTCTCCGACTCACTACCAAGGTTCGTCAAGCCCACGTAGCCACTGGAGTGCCACTGGACCTAGGAACCAACACACCACCTTCCGACCCGAGAAACGCAGCGGAAAAACCAAACCTCGAGTCTACAGACCCACACCGGTCAGACCGGTTAGCACCACCGGTCAGACCGGTTAGCACCACCGGTCAGACCGGTCCCTGCTGGTGAAACTCAGCAACTTCCACTAAGTGGCTCTACACCGGTCAGACCGGTGAGACACACCGGTCAGACTGATGGCAGCCTGAAAGCCCCCAAGGCACCAAACAGGCCAACCGACCACCAAACTGACCCAAACTCGAAACAGCAGCAACACGGGACAACAACGAACACACCAAGACGTTCACTCGAGCAAATACCCACAAGGGCTCGCACCGGTCAGACCGGTCAAGAGCACCGGTCAGACCGGTGTAGCCTGGGCAGCTCGGGATGAACAGCACCCGCGGGTCAACTCCCCCAAATCCAAATCTCGATCTCCCGAATCACTCCACGGACTTGAACAAGACTTTGGGGATATCAGGAACACCTCATGAGGAGTCCATAGCCAAGTTTAACCCCACAAAAACTCGTCCAAAAAGGAGGAATCGAAGAAATCCCGCCGAAAGCACTTCCAACCCAAGAACTCACGAAACCCCAAAATCGAGCACTTTTACTCACGGATTTGGGAGGGGAATCACAGCCCAAAGAACCACGAAGGGTTCCCACAAATTTCCCCCATCAAATACCCAAGAGAAAAGTCCCGAAAACAACCCAAAGAAATCACCGAGAGAGGGCTCCGAAAATCACCACCAAGAACAACCGGGGAAACACATCCAAACCTTGAGGAACCACACCGAATCATTTATACATGAAACAAAGGTTCGTACAAGGTCTAGCAAGCCGACCGATCATCCATCCCTCTGAACAAGATCTCTCCGTGAAGCTCTCTTGCTAGTCCTAAAGAAAACCTAAGGAAAATAGGTGGAAAATAGGAAAACTAATGATCTAGGGTTCCAAGAGTTGGTTGCCATCCTCTCACCTCTTGGGTTATATGGAGGCAACCGAATGTCTAAAATGCCCTTCTCTACTAACTAGGGATACAAGCCCCTCAAGGGCGGATTTGGAATTCTTGATGTCTTCACCATCGGACGAATGCCCGGCGACCGCACCCTGCGTAGCCTCGACGCAAGCCATGCGATCCCGACGCGTGTCCTCCGCTTCGAAGATTCCGGACTGCGTCGTCGCACACCGTTCGACCGGTGCTCCTCACCGGTCGGACCGGTCCCCACCGGTCGGACCCACCGGTCGAGCCGGTCGGCGGCCGCTTGCGGCTCCGTCTTCGGTTCTCCGGTCTTGGCTTTGTGGATCAACCAAGGAACCCAGTGGTTTTCTGGTGAACCACCGGAAACCCCGCGAACTCGGTGTAGCCTCCGCCAATCTCCGCTCATGACTCGGCTCCCACGTAGTCCCGGCTCGACCTTGGTTTTGAGGCTCTACCAAGAAACCGTCCATGACTTCATCTTGCTGTTCATGCCACCATGCGCCCCGCACTTGACCCCGCTAGCCACCGGGTCCCTCGAACGAAGCCTACTGTCTTCTCCACACCTGGAGGCCTCACCGGCGGCGACCTTTCGCGCTTGTTCTTCACCTGCACCAACACCAGTCAAGCCGCAACCTGCACCTGCAATACTTAGCCAAGAATCAGTCCACACAACGTTGTCAATCACTCATCACACAAGGAAGCGACCATCCACCGGTCCTCGAACCACACATGGTCCTCAATCTCCCCCTTGATGAATGCATTGACAACACCCACACGAAAGTAACAAGAGAGAAAAGAAAAAGAAAAGAAACGAACAAAAAGAAACTCCCACAAGCGATCGAAAGTCAAACAAAGGCAAAGAGCAAAATCACTTGAGGAAGACAAGTCTCGGACCCCTTAGGCAAGGGCAACGGCTCGACACATCCGAGACAAAGAAAAGCTCAAGCAAAGAGCACAAACCACTGAATCAAAGCTCGAAAACTCACAAAGAGCTCCCACTGCACACATGCAAGCTCCCCCTGAACCAATGCACCTCCCCCTGGACGAATGCATGCAAGACACCACTTGAAACAGGGCAGCTGCAACAACTCAGCCCTGACCGGTTAGACCGGTCAACACCACCAGTCAGACCGGTGTGCAACAAGTGTACAGAACCAGCACTCACACCGGTCAGACCGGTGACCCTGACCGGTCAGACCGGTGCACAACAGAGCCCAGAAATGGCTCGAAACCACCTGAAAACCTTCTAAACACGTCCAGCAAGCCATTTCAAGCTCAAACTTCTCCCCCTTGTTGGCAATGCGTGAATCAAGCCAAAAATGCAAAACTAACAACCTAGAGCTTCTCAAATAGACAAAATTCAACAAAGAATGCTACACATGTCAAAATGAGCAAGTTAGGTACTCTATGGCTTCGTATCGATCTCAACTACATGATCACCAAGTTTCACAATCATTGGACGAAGCTAAAATGGATTTTGGCAATTTTGCGAAAAACTTGCCTCTCATGAGCAAAGTCCTAAACATGATCAAAGCATATCAAAATGGCAAAGCCACACAAACTTCATGCTAGGACAACCATTCTAATCATAAGACCATCACGAACACTCACAAGCACCTCATGTCATGTCAAAGCCACCGAGCCATGTGCCTACTTCTATGTATGAGACATCTCATTGGTAGGCATCATGCAACGGTTTAGCACCCAAAGCAAATTATATTCAGCACATATGACATGGGAGCACATTTCCAAGCATTTTTCATTTCATCTTCAGATTTGTAAATGGTACATGAAATGTCTTTGCGACAAAAAGGAACTTATGCTCCTCCACAAGATAAGTCAAGAGGGCTAAACATTCATGATGGCAAATGAGCCTTTGGCCCCATATGATCAATAAACTAGATATCCAACCACAAAGTGAGCATAACAAAGCCACTAAAATATGTCAAGATCATATAAAGGCACTTACACATGAGAGAGCATACATGTAACATTTTTCAAAAGCATAGCTATCAACCATGGATTATTCATCAAGATCATCAAGAGCTAAGCCAAACTAACCGTAGCATACCAAACAAGCTCACAAAGACATATATCTCATTTTATGGTGAACATTGTATATGAGAGAAGCTTTTCCTAACCAATGCATATGATACAAAATGCATGCAAACTAAGATACAAGGATGCCTATACATCATGTTACAAATGCCATGCCAAATGCAAGAAATGCACAAAGGAAAGCTATACATATGCTACCACCGGCTCCTCAAGGGGAGGCAAAACGGGCTCGACACCACCGGCAAAAGAGAGCTCCCACACACCCAACTCAAGAAATCAAACACACACCAAGTTCCCCCCGCAAACGAGTGAAAGTTGCTTGATCTAGGGGTTTGGTGAAAATATCGGCTAGTTGGTCATGTGTGGGTACATGGATCAAAGCTATCTTCCCTTTCTCTACGTTGTCTCTCAGAAAATGGTACCTCACTTCTATGTGCTTGGTTTTGGAATGGAGCACTGGGTTCTTTGCAACGCTTATGGCACTTGTGCTATCACATTGAAGTGGGACATGGGTATACTCCTCACCAAAGTCACTCATGGTATAGGTGATCCAAAGGAGCTGAGAGCAACAACTAGCAGCGGCAACATACTCGGCCTCGGTCGTGGATTGAGCAACACTCGACTGCTTGCGGGAAGACCAAGACACCAACGAAGAACCCAAAAGCGGCAAGTCCCGGAAGTGGACTTCCTATCCAATCGACACCCGGCAAAATCCGCGTCTGAAAAACCATGAAGCGCCAAAGAAGAGGACGCGGAGTACCAAAGGCCGAAGTCGGGAGTGTGACGCAAGTACCTGAAAATTCGCTTCACCACTTGCCGATGCGAAGTCCTCGGAGACACTTGAAAACGAGCGCACAGACACACCGAGAACTGTATGTCCGGCCTTGTCGCCGTCAAGTAGAGGAGTGACCCGATCATGCTCCGGTACTCCTTCTGGTCCACGTGTTCACCTTCCTCATCCGCATCAAGAGCTATAGTCGTACTCATCGGCGTCGTCATAGCCTTGGAGTCATCCATCTTGAACTTCCGCACAATGTCCTTGGTGTACTTAGCCTGGTGCACAAATGTTCCTTCCTTTGATTGCTTGATTTGTAGCCCGAGGAAGAACTGCAACTCGCCCATCATGCTCATCTCAAATTCCCTGCTCATATCATCTGCAAACCTTGCAACAAGAGAGTTAGACGAGCCACCAAAGACAATATCATCCACGTACACCTACACAATCAGGATATCTCTGCCCTGCCTCAGCAAAAACAAGGTCTGATCGACCTTCCCCATCTCAAAACCTCTCTCAAACAAGAACCCCCTCAACCTGCCATACCAAGCTCTAGGCGCCTGCTTCAACCCATACTGCGCCTTCCTCAACTTATACACCCGGTGGGGGTACTTCTCACTCTCAAACCCCGGAGGCTGCCTCACATACACTTCTTCCTCCAACACACCATTCAGGAAAGCACTCTTCACATCCATTTAGTGCAACTTGAACCCTTTAGCCACGGAAAAGGCTAGAAGGATCCTAATCGCCGCCAAATGGGCTACAGGAGCAAAGGTCTCCTCGTAGTCGATCCCCTCCTTCTGACTGAACCCCTGAGCAACAAGCCTCGACTTGTTCCTCACAACTTCTCCTTTCTCTCCCTCTTTGTTTTTCCACACCCACTTTGTACCAATCGGCTTACACCCTGGGGGAGGGTCAACCAACTCCCACACCTGATTCCTCTCAAAGTTCTCCAACTCCTCACGCATCGAATTAACCCAATTGTGATCAGATAATGCATGTCCAATGTCTTTGGGCTCAAAAGAAGCAACAAACGCAGCATGAGCGAAATGGGAATTGTTTCGAACCCTCGACCGTGTAGTGCGTTCATTCATGTCGCCGATGATCCTCGAAGCTGGGTGATCCACTTGAACTCGTCGGGGAGGTTCTCGCCTTGATGCTACCTCCCCCTCAACATCAGCTTCTCCTCGTTCTTGATTTGTCGTCGTAGGTGTAGCAGAGGGTCCATCCATCTTCGTAGTCGAAGTAGTGGGTACATGTTCAGCCGGGGGCACCGCACCGCCATCTTCATCATCTCCATGTTCATGCTCCTCCTCCTGAAAGATTTCCTTGCCAAGCTCATCATCACCTGCACACTCAAAGACAAGCTGACTACGTGGCTCTATCTCATCGAAGGTTACCTCGCAAGTCTCCACGATTTGGTTTGTTTCAAGATTGAGCACACGATATGCTCTAGAATGAGATGCATAACCAAAGAAAATGCCATCGACAGACCTAGCCTCAAACTTATCTAACTTCCTGCCTTTCTTCAGAATGAAACACTTGCAACCAAAGACATGGAAGTGACTCACCTTGGGTGTGCGACCATGCATCAACTCATAGCATGTCTTCTTCTTGTGCACTCTGAGGTATATCCTGTTCGACACATAGCACGCGGTATTCACCGCCTCGCCCCAATACCTCCTCGGAGTCCTATGGTCATCAAGCATCGTCCGAGCCATCTCGCACAAGGTCCTGTTCTTCCTTTCCACAACACCATTCGGGGAGGCGTATACGGACTCGAAAACTGGTGCTCAAGACCCAAGTCATGGCAAAAGGTTTCAAAACGAGAGTTCCTGAATTCCGAGCCATTATCACTGCGGATAGCTCGTATGGCATTCCGTGCCTCTCGTTCCTCAACCTCAAGACTAGATCTCGAACAAAACCAAACGTCTCCCCCTTATCCTCCAGAAAGAACACCCAAGCATACCGAGAATAGTCGTCCACCACAACAAGGACATACCACTTCCCACCCGCAGATCGCACACGAGCTGGGCCAACAAGGTCCATATGGAGCAGCTCGCATGGACGCTCAGTCATCACAGCGGTGAGAGGCGGGTGAGAAGAGGCCACCATCTTGGCATGCCTACACGGCGCACAAACCAACTCTTTCTCAAGCCTCAACCGTGGCAATCCTCGGACCAAATTGAGTTTACTCTAGCGAGACAAAAGGTCAAAGCTCAAGTGACCCAACTTCCTATGCCACTTCCACAACTCACTCGAAGAACCAGCCAAGAAACAACGCTCCACACCCGAAGACTGAGAAAAATCAGCACGAAACACCTGACCCTCGGGAACGACCATACAAACAAGGTCCCCTCGAGAGTCCACGATCCGAGAACCACCAGGCCGAAATAACACCTCAAAACCCTCATCCAACAACTGGGACACAGAAAGCAAATTGTACCCCTGCGATTGAAGAAGAGCAACACGCCTCAGAGTGATCTTGTCACTCACTTTGATCTCACCTTCTGAAAGCACACGCCCACGCCCATTGTCCCCAAAGGTGATGTACCTCTTCGTCACCACCGGGACGAGACTTGAGAACCACCCCCTGTCTCCGGTCGTATGCCTCGAGCAACCGGAGTCAATCAACCAAATGTTCTTCAAGTCTCCCACCTGAAATTCAAAAATAAGCACGTTAGCGAACAAACGACTCAGCACTGGGGTTAGTACCAAAGGAGGAAAAGCAGTGCTGAGCCATTTGCTCGAAAGTGGGGTTAGCACCAACCAAAGCATCTCTCCTACCAAAACTACCTCCACGAACACCACCATGGTAACCACCCTGAGGGAACCACCCCTCTCTGCCTGGAGGAGGACCAAATCCACGCAAGAAAGCCCGTGGAACGTCCTTACTCTCCAACTCAAAGCCACGACTCCTCCGATCCCCGTACTGAGCACGAGGAGAAGAACGCCTAGCAAACTGACCACCTACACCCTTTCCAGCCCAACCACCAGAACCACGACCACCAGAAACAACCCTCGCACCTGTACGAGCTCGAAACCCAAACGGTACTGTCTCGTCTGTGCCCGCACCGGCTCGACCGGTGCCCCACACCGGTCTGACCGGTGTGACCTGGGCAGCAGCGCCTCCAACAGCCTTCCGCTCTGCCCAAGCCCGAACTGCCCTCACACTTGCCTTGCCCCTGGGCATCTGCACACGAGGCTCAAGTACACCATCGGAAGGGTGGTACTTGTACTTGTTAGCCCACTCCTTTGCCATTCTCTCCTCACGCTTCCTCTTGAAGCAAAACTCCTCCTTATGGCCATCTCTCCCACAATAGCCACAATGGAACCTCACAAGCTTAGGCTTAGGCTTGGGATGTGGCTGCTCACTTGGTTTCTCTCCACTCAAACCCTCCACCGGTTTCTCACCAGTAGCCTTCTCACTCTCCTTCCCAAAGAACACTTTCCCCGAAGTGCTCACAAACTTGATAGGCTTTCGGAGATCGTTTGTGGGAGTAGGAAACACGGGTGGAGCTGGGGTTGTGTCTAGTCGGTTCCTAAGATGGTTAGGTTTTGGAGGGAAATCATTTTTGTGGTGGGTTTTTGGTGGCTCCGGGATATTCTCTCCACTTCCCTCACCAACCTTGTTTGCCCCATGCCCCTCACCATCTTGCCTCTTAAAGGCCTCGATCATCATCCTCAACTGAGGCTCATGACCGGACAACCAACCCATCAACTTCCTCAAGTCATCATTCTCATCCTGCAAACGATCAACATAATGTGCAAGCTCCAAATTTTTCAATGCATGCATTTCACAGGTAGAGCAAGATGTAGGCATGGGTTCCTTCAATTTAGCCTCGAGCAAACTAGTGTAAGCATGCATCTCATTAATCTTAGCATGCAAAACAGGGAAGAAGTGCAAGCACCTAGCAAAGCAGGTCTAGACTTAAGCTCAGCCACTTCAACCCTAAGCACATCTAGTTCCTCACACTTGGAGGCATGTTTCTCCTTAAACAAAGCAAGATCAGCAAGGAATGTGGAGCAATCAGCACAATCATTCTCATCCGAAACAACAGGGCTAGCCTTAAGCGAATCAATCTCAAGCTTGCTATCAAGCACCTGTGTCTCTAGCTCAGCCACTCTAGTCCTAGCATCCTCGAGTGAAGCCCTAAGTTCTTTTCTCGTTTTCTTGGCCTCTCTAAGCATGTCATCATGGTTATCAAGCAAAGAGCCAAGCCTCTCATTCTCTTGGCGCAAGAAGGGAAGTTCATCACGCACCTCGTCGTCGGACTCAGAGTCCGAGTCGCTCTGTGTGCTCTTCTTGCTGCCGGAGCTCAGCGCCATGGTGCAGGAGCCATCTCTCGCGAAGCAGCTCAGCCCGCTTAGGTTCTTGGACGACTTCTTGTTCTTGCGGCGATCTCCCTCGTCTTCACTGCTGCTCGAGCTCGAGGTGGAGTACGCGGAACTAGAGTCGACGTCGCTCGCTCCACCATCGCTCGGGCCTTGCCTCGGCTCTCCTTCTTCCTCGATCGTCGCTCGTCCTTGTACTTGTTCTTGTGCTTGCTCTTCTAGTCGCGCCTCGACCGGTACTTGCCATCGTTCCTCGGCTTGTGCTTGTAGCTGTCCTTGCTCTCGGCCTTCTCCGGGCTGTCGGTGACGAAGTGTCCCGGCTTGCCACACTAGAATCAAGTCCTCGTGTTCCTCCACATGTTCACGCGGTTCTCGTGCAGCCTCTCGAACCGCCTCGTCAACAGTGCCAGCTCGTCCTCTCTAAGGTCATCAAACTCCTCATCTGGCATAGACATCAAAGAGGAAAAGGAGAACATCCTTATGGATGGGTTAGAGTTAGCCTTTCCTTTGGAACCACCAACGAGGGCAAGACTCTGGGAATCAGTCGGTCCCTCGAGCTTGGCAGTCATGCCCCTATCCACCTCAGCCGACTTGAGCTTCGAGAACAGCTCGTTCACCGTCAGAGTGTCATACTTCTTCGACTCCACAATGGCCTCGAACTTTCCGCCCAAATCGTATGATCCAAAGAGTGTAAGAGCTTGACCGCTCTATCATGATCATTGTACGGGAGCACGTCCACATTGGCCCTCATGTTGTTCACCACCACCGTGAACCTCTGAAACAAGGCATCGATGGACTCACCGGGAGATGAGTGAAGTTCTCCTACTCTCCCCGGTAGGTCGCATACATCCGTGCCTGAACCTCGGCGTTCCCAACATGAGCCTCCTTCAACACCGCCCGAATCCTACAAGCCAAGTGCGCGGTGTGCACCCGATCGAACTCAGGCTGACACAAAGCACGAAACAAGTAGTCGACCGCCTTATTGTTGGCGTCGAAGCTGTCCCTCGATCCTGGAGTGAGGAAATCAACCGGCTGGACATAGCCTTTGTCCACCGTGACATCCCAAAGGATCTGACCCTTTCCGCGGAGAAACGCACCCATCCGCTTGCTCCACATTTGGTAGTTCTTGCCATCGAAGTGTGGAGGACCCGAACCCCGTTCCTGGTACGCCATCCTTGGATCTTAGACTGGTTAGAGTCAATAAAGACCCGAACCGGCTCTGATACCACTTGAAGGACCGATACGGCGAACCAGAGAGGGGGGGGGAGTGAATGGGAGCCGATAAAAATTCTTCTCGAAGGAGATCGAAACTCCAAAAAGATGAACACGGCTTCCAACACACGTCTCCGACTCACTACCAAGGTTGGTCAAGCCCACGTAGCCACTGGAGTGCCACTGGACATAGGAACCAACACACCACCTTCCGACTCGAGAAACGCAGCGGAAAAACCAAACCTCGAGTCTACAGACCCACACCGGTCAGACCGGTACCTGCTGGTGAAACTGAGCAACTTCCACTAAGTGGCTCTACACCGGTCGGACCGGCGAGACACACCGGTCGGACCGATGGCGACCGAAAGCCCCCAAGGCACCAAGCCGGCCAACCGACCACCAAACCGACCCAAACTCGAAACAGGCGGCAACACGGGACAACAACGAACACACCAAGACGTTCACCCGAGCAAAAACCCACAAGGGCTCGCACCGGTCAGACCGATCAAGAGCACCGGTCGGACCGTGTAGCACGGGGCGCTCGGGATGAACAGCACCCGCGGGTCAACTCCCCCAAATCCAAATCTCGATCTCCCGAATCACTCCACGGACTTGAACAAGACTTTGGGGATATTAGGAACACCTCATGAGGAGTCCATAGCCAAGTTTAACCCCACAAAAACTCGTCCAAAAAGGAGGAATCGAAGAAATCCCGCCGAAAGCACTTCCAACCCAAGAACTCAAGAAACTCCAAAATCGAGCACTTTTACTCACGGATTTGGGAGGGGAATCACAGCACAAAGAACCATGAAGGGTTCCCACAAATTTCCCCCATCAAATCCCCAAGAGAAAAGTCCCGAAAACAACCCAAAGAAATCACCGAGAGAGGCATCCGAAAATCACGACCAAAAACAACCGGGGAAAACACATCCAAACCTTGAGGAACCACGCCGAATCATCTATACATGAAACAAAGGTTCGTACAAGGTCTAGCAAGCCGCCCGATCATCCATCCCTCTCAATAATATCTCTCTGTGAAGCTCTCTTGCTAGTCCTAAAGAAAACCTAAGGAAAATAGGTGGAAAATAGGAAAACTAATGAGCTAGGGTTCCAAGAGTTGGCTGCCATCCTTTCTCCTCTTGGGTTATATGGAGGCAACCGAATGTCTAAAATTCCCTTCTCTACTAACTAGGGATACAAGCCCCTCAAGGGCGGATTTGGAATTCTTGATGTCTTCACCATCGGGCGGATGCCCGGCGACCGCACCCTGCGTAGCCTCGACGCAAGCCATGCGATCCCGACGCGTGTCCTCTGCTTCGAAGATTCCGGACTGCGTCGTCGCACACCGGTCAGACCGGTCCCCACCGGTCAGACCGGTCAGACCCATCGGTCAGACCGGTCTAGCGCTGCTGCAGCTCGGTCTTCGGTTCTCCGGTCTTGGCTTTGTGGATCAACCAAGGAACCCAGTGGTTTTCTGGTGAACCACCGGAAACCCCGCGAACTCGGTGTAGCCTCCGCCAATCTCTGCTCATGACTCGGCTCCCACGTAGTCCCGGCTCGACCTTGGTTTTGAGGCTTTGCCAAGAAACCGTCCATGACTTCATCTTGCTGTTCATGCCACCATGCGGCCCGCACTTGACCCTGTTGGCCACCGGGTCCCTCGAACGAAGCCTACTTGTCTTATCCACACCTGGAGGCCTCACCGGAGACGACCTTTCGCGCTTGTTCATCACCTGCACCAACACCAGTCAAGCCGCAACCTGCACCTGCAATACTTAGCCAAGAATCAGTCCACTCAATGTTGTCAATCACTCATCACACAAGGAAGCGACCATCCACCGGTCCTCGAACCACACATGGTCCTCAGTCTCTCAAGCCTATTTATTCTACTCCTTTCCCTCTCATAACACACATATATGTGGTAGGCTTTATATGGAGCTTTTTGGGAAAGTTTAGTCCTAACAAGATTTTGTAAATGAGGTGTTGTCAAAACAAGACAAGCTTCTCATGGCCTTACCGAGACTCATCAAAAAGGTCATTGGAAAATAATGTTAAATCAAGGAGGGGAAAGAGAAAAATACACACACTTTAGATCAGTGGACATGTGCAAATGGCAAAGAGTGATCCTGAGGCACAAAGGAAGTCCTCGCTATCGGATTGCACATGGTTGGAAAATGAGAATGGATCTTTTAAACTTGAAGCCTTGAATTTCCTAATGTACTTTAGAGAACTGGGGAGTTCACTTTACGCATACTCATATTTTTTCTCTTTCTCATATTTCTCATGCTTTTCTTTCTTTCTTTCTTTTTTTTCATTAATTCATTTTTTTCTTGTGAGACTTTCACCTTGGAAGTCACGTACATCGCCTTTGAATTTTCTTTCATTCAATATTTTTTAAAAAATGCTCCCTTTGAACTCTAAAAATTGCATCGTACCTACCTCCTCCCCCATGCTTAGACGTTGCTCGTCCTCGAGCAAAGAGGCGGTAAATAAGGTAGGTACCGGAAATATTTTTCCTTGGAGAGATACTTGAATTCTTCAATATTGGCACCGTCTTGCGATCTTCCTTGAATTGATGATCCATTCTCAACGATAGGTTGTGGTCAAGGAGGTAAACACAAAAGATGATATTTGGTTTCAAGGGTGGATATCCGGCGAGGTTTGTGAGATCTCCGATGTGGGGATACACAATGCACGGATAAGAGGCTAGCAATAAGATAGATACGCAAAAACGAAATGACCAGCTTCTTAGTCTCGGGCCAGAGAAATCAAGGCCTGAAGTAACTCACCCAAAAATAAATCTTGTATACTAAGTTTTTGCACTCAAATATTTATATGGCTCTGGATAGGTAGAGCAACACGCAAGTGGTATTTATGACAAGGTTAGCTTTACATTTAAGAACAAAAATAAATCATCTTTAATCCATCTAAAACTTGAGAGCACATAAAACACTATGGGTCTTTATTTTTATCATAACCTCCGCTAAAGATTAAGCTAGCATTTAGATAATTTCAGATTTGTATTTTTAAGAGAGCACTAGTCTAAACATGCATAAATCAATTACAAAGATAAACAAAGCGGCAATTATAATCATATATCATCATGGCTTAAACCTTGTAACTTTACCAATGGTAAAAACTTGGTGGTGACATTATTCATGATGAAAATAAAAACTAACACACATTCTGAAAATTAAACTAAAAACTAAAAATTAAAGTAAAGTTGAAAATACTACGCATACATAGGCACATCCAAGCTGAAAATTAAAGAAAAGGGGGTAAAGGAAAGATAACTAAAGCTCCTCCTCTCTCTAATCTTCCGCCGGTGGTTGATATTGATAGTCTTGGTTGTTGTACCCTTACTTGTAATAGGAATGCACCACTCCTCCTATGAATTGTCCGACGGTGCTAGGTGAAGGTGTCCAAGCACATAAGCGACGTTTGCATTTCCTTCACCCATTTGGTTTGCATTGGTTAGGATGGCTACAATAATTTGCACGTTCCTTGCAGCGTATCCTCCAATGGTGGCCACATTTTGTTGTGGTTGAGGAAGGTGTGCATATGGCTCCGCAAAGGCTACGTTGGGCACCGCAAAAATGGTGGGGGTATGGCTGCACCACTTCCCCATGCTTGCATTGGTACACCACAGTAGTAATTTGGCGGCGCCGGAATTTCTCCAAATGGTGGCACATAATTTTGTTGTGCACCTTCTTCTTGGGACATAGAAGATCCTTCTCCTATAATCCTTCTCCTTTATTTTTTTCTTTTGCCGGCACAAGAAGTCCTTCCTCTAACCAATCTTCTTCCCCTCAAGAAAAAGTCTTAACCTTACTTTCGAAAGGGGCAAATTCACCTAGGCCACTTTGAAGCCTCCTCTCTCATCTTCATTTACATTTTCCTTTCTTCATATACCTAGGGAAGTCCCGGGTAGGAGATGATTCGGGTTCCTTGTAATACCCGGTTTTAAAGAGATAGCCAATATGGAGAGGTAACACCCCGAACCAATATCTCCCGAACTCGATGTTGCTTAACAACACCACCGGTTGATCATGGGTGAGTGGAGTCTATTGGCCACTTGGCAATCAAAGACGAGTAAAGCCAATTCAACTTCGTGTTGGTTATCTTTGTCTCTCTTATTCTCCCAAAAATCCACTTGCACAAAAGTGACACACTTGGATGATGGGGTTCCGGATAGTATTTCTTCGTTGATGGTCTCCTCCCGCGATCATACTCCAAAAACCTTCCCATGTGCCTTCATGCACATCCACTTGTTCCGGAGCTCCCTTTTGAAAATAGGAGACACTCACCCATGGGTCTACGATACTAGAACATGCAATCGTTTTGAACATGAAAACCAATCTAATCTATCGGGGGTTGTGACCACGGTTTCGCCCTTTCCCTCCTCTCGTACTCTCACTACGCGAAGGTATTCATGACTAGACCTATGATGGTCACGGTGTAAGACGATAGATAGATAATCCAACAAAGTTCGATTACATCACAAGATTGATTGCAACCCATGGATGAAAGGAGATTACCCCGTCAAGGTGCTAGAAATAGCATCGTTGATCAAGGTTACCCTTCCGACGGTGTCTTCCTTCTTCTCCACTTGTGGGCTCCCTCCTAACGGAATGAGAGACTCAGCACTCCTTCATCAAGGGTATGCGCCATGTTCATGAGAATTTCCTAGGCGAATTCCTTGTGGGTGTTTGCCGACACTGCGTTAGAGAATTGCACCAGTGTCCCGTATGAAAACCCAATAAGTGGAGAGCTTGGTCGTCGATGTCGACGTTCGCTACAAGCCTCTACTTAAGGCGAGCGAGCTTCTTCTCCTCCTCCTCCATCATGATGACATACCCCTCGGAATACCGCGGTGCGTATGGAGGTGGAGCGGACAACCAACCCATCAACTTCCTCAAGTCATCATTCTCATCCTGCAAACGATCAACATAATGTGCAAGCTCCAAATTTTTCAATGCATGCATTTCACAGGTAGAGCAAGATGTAGGCATGGGTTCCTTCAATTTAGCCTCGAGCAAACTAGTGTAAGCATGCATCTCATTAATCTTAGCATGCAAAACAGGGCAAGAAGTGCAAGCACCTAGCAAAGCAGGTCTAGACTTAAGCTCAGCCACTTCAACCCTAAGCACATCTAGTTCCTCACACTTGGAGGCATGTTTCTCCTTAAACAAAGCAAGATCAGCAAGGAATGTGGAGCAATCAACACAATCATTCTCATCCGAAACAACAGGGCTAGCCTTAAGCGAATCAATCTCAAGCTTGCTATCAAGCACCTGTGTCTCTAGCTCAGCCACTCTAGTCCTAGCATCCTCGAGTGAAGCCCTAAGTTCTTTCCTTGTTTTCTTGGCCTCTCTAAGCATGTCATCACGGTTATCAAGCAAAGAGCCAAGCCTCTCATTCTCTTGGTGCAAGAAGGGAAGTTCATCACGCACCTCGTCGTCGGACTCAGAGTCCGAGTTGCTCTGTGTGCTCTTCTTGCTGCCGGAGCTCAGCGCCATGGTGCAGAAGCCATCTCTCGCGAAGCAGCTCAGCCCGCTTAGGTTCTTGGACGACTTCTTGTTCTTGCGGCGATCTCCCTCGTCTTCACTGCTGCTCGAGCTCGAGGTGGAGTACGCGGAACTAGAGTCGACGTCGCTCGCTCCACCATCGCTCGGGCCTTGCCTCGGCTCTCCTTCTTCCTCGATCGTCGCTCGTCCTTGTACTTGTTCTTGTGCTTGCTCTTCTAGTCGCGCCTCGACCGGTACTTGCCATCGTTCCTCGGCTTGTGCTTGTAGCTGTCCTTGCTCTCGGCCTTCTCCGGGCAGTCGGCGACGAAGTGTCCCGTCTTGCCACACTAGAAGCAAGTCCTCGTGTTCCTCCACATGTTCACGCGGTTCTCGTGCAGCCTCTCGAACCGCCTCGTCAACAGTGCCAGCTCGTCCTCTCTAAGGTCATCAAACTTCTCATCTGGCATAGACATCAAAGAGGAAAAGGAGAACATCCTTATGGATGGGTTAGAGTTAGCCTTTCCTTTGGAACCACCAACGAGGGCAAGACTCTGGGAATCAGTCGGTCCCTCGAGCTTGGCAGTCATGCCCCTATCCACCTCAGCCGACTTGAGCTTCGAGAATAGCTCGTTCACCGTCAGAGTGTCATACTTCTTCGACTCCACAATGGCCTCGAACTTTCCGCCCAAATCGTACGATCCAAAGAGTGTAAGAGCTTGACCGCTCTATCATGATCATTGTACGGGAGCACGTCCACATTGGCCCTCATGTTGTTCACCACCACCATGAACCTCTGAAACAAGGCATCGATGGACTCACCAGGAGATGAGTGAAGTTCTCCTACTCTCCCCGGTAGGTCGCATACATCCGTGCCTGAACCTCGGCGTTCCCAACATGAGCCTCCTTCAACACCGCCCGAATCCTACAAGCCAAGTGCGCAGTGTGCACCCGATCGAACTCAGGCTGACACAAAGCACGAAACAAGTAGTCAACCGCCTTATTGTTGGCGTCGAAGCTGTCCCTCGATCCTGGAGCGAGGAAATCAACCAGCTGGACATAGCCTGTGTCCACCGTGACATCCCAAAGGATCTGACCCTTTCCGCGGAGAAACGCACCCATCCGCTTGCTCCACATTTGGTAGTTCTTGCCATCGAAGTGTGGAGGACCCGAACCCCGTTCCTGGTACGCCATCCTTGGATCTTAGACTGGTTAGAGTCAATAAAGACCCGAACCGGCTCTGATACCACTTGAAGGACCGATACGGCGAACCAGAGAGGGGGGGGGGGGGGAGTGAATGGGAGCCGATAAAAATTCTTCTCGAAGGAGATCGAAACTCCAACAAGATGAACACGGCTTCCAACACACGTCTCCGACTCACTACCAAGGTTGGTCAAGCCCACGTAGCCACTGGAGTGCCACTGGACATAGGAACCAACACACCACCTTCCGACCCGAGAAACGCAGCGGAAAAACCAAACCTCGAGGCTACAGACCCACACCGGTCAGACCGGTCCCTGCTGGTGAAACTGAGCAACTTCCACTAAGTGGCTCTACACCGGTCAGACCGGCGAGACACACCGGTCAGACCGATGGCAGCCTGAAAGCCCCCAAGGCACCAAACAGGCCAACCGACCACCAAACTGACCAAACTCCAAACAGCAGCAACACGGGACAACAACGAACACACCAAGACGTTCACCCGAGCAAAAACCCACAAGGTCTCTCACCGGTCAGACCGGTCAAGAGCATCGGTCAGACCGGTGTAGCCTGGGCAGCTCGGGATGAACAGCACCCGCGGGTCAACTCCCCCAAATCCAAATCTCGATCTCCCGAATCACTCCACGGACTTGAACAAGACTTTGGGGATATTAGGAACACCTCATGAGGAGTCCATAGCCAAGTTTAACCCCACCAAAACTCGTCCAAAAAGGAGGAATCGAAGAAATCCCGCCGAAAGCACTTCCAACCCAAGAACTCAAGAAACTCCAAAATCGAGCACTTTTACTCACGGATTTGGGAGGGGAATCACAGCACAAAGAACCATGAAGGGTTCCCACAAATTTCCCCCATCAAATCCCCAAGAGAAAAGTCCCGAAAACAACCCAAAGAAATCACCGAGAGAGGGATCCGAAAATCACCACCAAGAACAACCCGGGAAAACACATCCAAACCTTGAGGAACCACGCCGAATCATCTATACATGAAACAAAGGTTCGTACAAGGTCTAGCAAGCCGCCCGATCATCCATCCCTCTCAACAAGATCTCTCTGTGAAGCTCTCTTGCTAGTCCTAAAGAAAACCTAAGGAAAATAGGTGGAAAATAGGAAAACTAATGAGCTAGGGTTCCAAGAGTTGGCTGCCATCCTTTCTCCTCTTGGGTTATATGGAGGCAACCGAATGTCTAAAATTCCCTTCTCTACTAACTAGGGATACAAGCCCCTCAAGGGCGGATTTGGAATTCTTGATGTCTTCACCATCGGGCGGATGCCCGGCGACCGCACCCTGCGTAGCCTCGAAGCAAGCCATGCGATCCCGACGCGTGTCCTCTGCTTCGAAGATTCCGGACTGCGTCGTCGCACACCGGTCAGACCGGTCCCCACCGGTCAGACCGGTCAGACCCATCGGTCAGACCGGTCTAGCGCTGCTGCAGCTCGGTCTTCGGTTCTCCGGTCTTGGCTTTGTGGATCAACCAAGGAACCCAGTGGTTTTCTGGTGAACCACCGGAAACCCCGCGAACTCGGTGTAGCATCCGCCAATCTCTGCTCATGACTCGGCTCCCACGTAGTCCCGGCTCGACCTTGGTTTTGAGGCTTTGCCAAGAAACCGTCCATGACTTCATCTTGCTGTTCATGCCACCATGCGGCCCGCACTTGACCCTGTTGGCCACCGGGTCCCTCGAACGAAGCCTACTTGTCTTCTCCACACCTGGAGGCCTCACCGGCGATGACCTTTCGCGCTTGTTCATCACCTGCACCAACACCAGTCAAGCCGCAACCTGCACCAGCAATACTTAGCCAAGAATCAGTCCACTCAATGTTGTCAATCACTCATCACACAAGGAAGCGACCATCCACCGGTCCTCGAACCACACATGGTCCTCAGTCTCTCAAGCCTATTTATTCTACTCCTTTCCCTCTCATAACACACATATATGTGGTAGGCTTTATATGGAGCTTTTTGGGAAAGTTTAGTCCTAACAAGATTTTGTAAATGAGGTGTTGTCAAAACAAGACAAGCTTCTCATGGTCTTACCGAGACTCATCAAAAAGGTCATTGGAAAATAATGTTAAATCAAGGAGGGGAAAGAGAAAAATACACACACTTTAGATCAGTGGACATGTGCAAATGGCAAAGAGTGATCCTGAGGCACAAAGGAAGTCCTCGCTATCGGATTGCACATGGTTGGAAAATGAGAATGGATCTTTTAAACTTGAAGCCTTGAATTTCCTAATGTACTTTAGAGAACTGGGGAGTTCACTTTATGCATACTCATATTTTTTCTCTTTCTCATATTTCTCCTGCTTTTCTTTCTTTCTTTCTTTCTTTTCATTAATTCATTTTTTTCTTGTGAGACTTTCACCTTGGAAGTCACGTACATCGCCTTTGAATTTTCTTTCATTCAATATTTTTTAAAAAATGCTCCCTTTGAACTCTAAAAATTGCATCGTACCTACCTCCTCCCCCATGCTTAGACGTTGCTCGTCCTCGAGCAAAGAGGCGGTAAATAAGGTAGGTACCGGAAATATTTTTCCTTGGAGAGATACTTGAATTCTTCAATATTGGCACCGTCTTGGGATCTTCCTTGAATTGATGATCCATTCTCAACGATAGGTTGTGGTCAAGGAGGTAAACACAAAAGATGATATTTGGTTTCAAGGGTGGATATCCGGCGAGGTTTGTGAGATCTCCGATGTGGGGATACACAATGCACGGATAAGAGGCTAGCAATAAGATAGATACGCAAAAACGAAATGACCAAATCTTCTTAGTCTCGGGCCGGAGAAATCAAGGCCTGAAGTAACTCACCCAAAAATAAATCTTGTATACTAAGTTTTTGCACTCAAATATTTATATGGCTCTGGATAGGTAGAGCAACACGCAAGTGGTATTTATGACAAGGTTAGCTTTACATTTAAGAACAAAAATAAATCATCTTTAATCCATCTAAAACTTGAGAGCACATAAAACACTATGGGTCTTTATTTTTATCATAACCTCCGCTAAAGATTAAGCTAGCATTTAGATAATTTCAGATTTGTATTTTTAAGAGAGCACTAGTTTAAACATGCATAAATCAATTACAAAGATAAACAAAGCGGCAATTATAATCATATATCATCATGGCATAAACCTTGTAACTTTACCAATGGTAAAAACTTGGTGGTGACATTATTCATGATGAAAATAAAAACTAACACACATTCTGAAAATTAAACTAAAAACTAAAAATTAAAGTAAAGTTGAAAATACTACGCATACATAGGCACATCCAAGCTGAAAATTAAAGAAAAGGGGGTAAAGGAAAGATAACTAAAGCTCCTCCTCTCTCTAATCTTCCGCCGGTGGTTGATATTGATAGTCTTGGTTGTTGTACCCTTACTTGTAATAGGAATGCACCACTCCTCCTATGAATTGTCCGACGGTGCTAGGTGAAGGTGTCCAAGCACATAAGCGACGTTTGCATTTCCTTCACCCATTTGGTTTGCATTGGTTAGGATGGCTACAATAATTTGCACGTTCCTTGCAGCGTATCCTCCAATGGTGGCCACATTTTGTTGTGGTTGAGGAAGGTGTGCATATGGCTCCGCAAAGGCTACGTTGGGCACCGCAAAAATGGTGGGGGTATGGCTGCACCACTCCCCCATGCTTGCATTGGTACACCACAGTAGTAATTTGGCGGCGCCGGAATTTCTCCAAATGGTGGCACATAATTTTGTTGTGCACCTTCTTCTTGGGCCATAGAAGATCCTTCTCCTATAATCCTTCTCCTTTATTTTTTTTCTTTTGCCGGCACAAGAAGTCCTTCCTCTAACCAATCTTCTTCCCCTCAAGAAAAAGTCTTAACCTTACTTTCGAAAGGGGCAAATTCACCTAGGCCACTTTGAAGCCTCCTCTCTCATCTTCATTTAAATTTTCCTTTCTTCATATACCTAGGGAAGTCCCGGGTAGGAGATGATTCGGGTTCCTTGTAATACCCGGTTTTAAAGAGATAGCCAATATGGAGAGGTAACACCCCGAACCAATATCTCCCGAACTCGATGTTGCTTAACAACACCACCGGTTGATCATGGGTGAGTGGAGTCTATTGGCCACTTGGCAATCAAAGACGAGTAAAGCCAATTCAACTTCGTGTTGGTTATCTTTGTCTCTCTTATTCTCCCAAAAATCCACTTGCACAAAAGTGACACACTTGGATGATGGGGTTCGGATAGTATTTCTTCGTTGATGGTCTCCTCCCGCGATCATACTCCAAAAACCTTCCCATGTGCCTTCATGCACATCCACTTGTTCCGGAGCTCCCTTTTGAAAATAGGAGACACTCACCCATGGGTCTACGATACTAGAACATGCAATCGTTTTGAACATGAAAACCAATCTAATCTATCGGGGGTTGTGACCACGGTTTCGCCCTTTCCCTCCTCTCGTACTCTCACTACGCGAAGGTATTCATGACTAGACCTATGACGGTCACGGTGTAAGACGATAGATAGATAATCCAACAAAGTTCGATTACATCACAAGATTGATTGCAACCCATGGATGAAAGGAGAATACCCCGTCAAGGTGCTAGAAATAGCATCGTTGATCAAGGTTACCCTTCCGACGGTGTCTTCCTTCTTCTCCACTTGTGGGCTCCCTCCAAACGGAATGAGAGACTCAGCACTCCTTCATCAAGGGTATGCGCCATGTTCATGAGAATTTCCTAGGCGAATTCCTTGTGGGTGTTTGCCGACACTGCGTTAGAGAATTGCACCAGTGTCCCGTATGAAAACCCAATATGTGGAGAGCTTGGTCGTCGATGTCGACGTTCGCTACAAGCCTCTACTTAAGGCGAGCGAGCTTCTTCTCCTCCTCCTCCATCATGATGACATACCCCTCGGAATACCGCGGTGCGTATGGAGGTGGAGCGGATGATCGTGTCAAGTGGCGAGGTTGGACGGGCGGCTCCTCCATATGTCCTTGAAGTTTGGTGAACCTCATAAACTAGATTCGTGTAGCCCTCATGCCACCGAGGAGAAGTGTGGTTCCTCCTCAGCGGTGCCGTGTCCTCCTCCATACTCCGAGGATACTCGGAAACCGAGCGCCTCCTCGAAGAGGTTGTCTTAGACGACGATGATCCCTTCGTTTTCGGTGAAAAAGGCTTGTAGTTTTCTTCCATGATTGCTGCACTCTTCTTTCCACTAAAACTCCGGGTTGCAACTGGTAACTAGGCACATAAAATCTTACTTCGGGATGTGGACTTTGAGTGGATTAAGGGTGTGGATTTTTTTTGAGCTATCAAGCTTGGGAAGGTTGGCTATGTCTACGGAGGCTCTGGGCACACAAACTTGAACACACAAACTAAGGAAGGAGAGGGAAGCTTGCCTACAGAAAATGGGAGCCGGGGGGCTCCTTAGCAGGGGAGGCCGGCCGGCCTGGGCCGACCGGCCTGGGTGGCCTGGTGCTCCTCCCCGCCTCGGCTTTCTTCCAGCACGATCATTTCGCCTCTACAACTTTCCTGCCCGCATGCTCCACGAGTTGCACCGCCCAAACGCTCTCGTCCACTCATTGGTCTTTCCACTTGATGTTTCATGCCTTGAGTCATGTCCATGCTCCCTTGCTCCACTTGCTTCACATGCCACCATGAAATTCCTGCAAAGTTTATGCTTGCTGCCCACCATGCTTGTCCTTTGCATGTGGACTTGGTGGACTTGGTGCATGCATGATTAATTCAAACTAGATTGCCCCCCCTTTAAGTGTGTTTAAGGTTAAGCACTCCTCTAATTTCGAAATTTAAAAATATTTCTCAGAGCCATGCAAGGGTTCAAGCATAAATTTAGAGAAGTTTTTAAACCATTAAAAACAAATGCAAGTCGAAAATATTTTCCGACTACGTTGATATCGGTCTCACCGGTATTGTTTGCCTTCATTAGTTGAGAGCAAGCTTTTCGCGGCTTGATCATGGGGGCATAGGTTTAGGTCCTAATATTGATTAGATGAGAGAGATTTTGCATGAAATAAAATTAAGTGAGGCTTAGAAAAATTCTAATCTTAGAGAAACCAAGGATATGGATTTTAAAACCAACCAAAAATCAAGTTTCTAGGTTCACACGAGTCCTACCACGTGCTGAAATTTAAATAACATCTAGATACAAGTCGTGGCTCTACTCGTGTGCTTTTAGCATGAAAAACAAGTCAACCACAACATCATAAAGAGGATGAAAGGTTGAGTTAGGTTCTGAATTTTTTTTGGTTTTGGTTTCTCGAAAAAGAAGCAAACAACATAGGATGGTTCATGTAAAGGGTTTATGATCAAGCAAAATATTCAACCAAGAATTATGTCTCTAATATTGTTCAACCATTCTAAGTCTAATTTTTTGCGTAGTAAAATTCAAAACAGAATTATATTTAAAAAGACTTGAAAAACCTGGAATCGGGTTGTCCTCCCGGTAGCTTATTCTTGACTCGACGAAACGGGTTGCCTCCCGCCTAGCGCTTCGTTTATAGTCCATGGCTAGACTTCTTCACTTGATTACTCCGGATCAATGCTCTTTGCGGGTGTTGCAATCTTGGGTACCCACTTCGGCTTAGTCATTTTTTTTGGTCTTCACAGCTGGCTTTGTCCTTTGGTCTTGACGGATGCAACAACTTCCTTGTGGTTCGGCATCTCGAACTCCGGTCCTTCGTTCGTGATCTTCATAGTCTCTAGTGTGATCCTTCATATCTCCCGAATGAGTTTGAGTAGCCTTCGCCGTCTTGGGACCTTGGAGTTGTCTCGGATATTCTTTTTTGTTACCCATCGGGCGCCCGGCAAGTTGTCCCACTTGCGTCTCTAGCATCTTCATCACGATGAGCACTTAAATCCTCGTATGTGGATCTTGCCTTGGCAGCCTTTAGGTGTTGAGCTTCTTTCTCCATCTCCATCTTCTCCATCCTCCTCTTAAGTAAACCGATATGCCACTCAAGGAATCCGGCTCGTATGCATTCAGCTCTCGCAATCGTCATGCGGATAGTTGAGACCTTGATCTTGAACGGCCTCCCGGCGTCTTGACTTGGATGTGGTGATTCCCTTGGAGATTTTGATGGTCCTTCGAGTTTGACATTTGAATCTAGGGTTTCCAACCCTTTAGCTTGTGTTGCACGTCACCTTTGCCTGTAAAGTTTTCCTAGATCATCCACAAAAAAGTTTGGGTTTCTTGGAGAGGTAGCCAACCATTTCCGGTTAGGGTTAGCAATAAAACAAAAATCTAAAAAGAAAAGAAAAATTAGGGTTAATCAAAACTAGATTAGATTGATTTTTTTTCTTTTATGGGGATGATCAAACATAAGAGATGCAAAAGAAAATCAAAAGAAAAACTGAAAAATAAGCGATACTAGATTGGATCTTGATTGCTTGTTCCTAGTCAACGGCGCCAGAAAAGGGGCTTGTTGACGGCTAAAAGTTGTATCAAAGTTCGTTTAGACTTGCAAGTGGACAAGTCTCCCGTCGTAGTCAAGGGACCCTTCTTCCCTCGTGTGGTGAACCCAAGGTATCGAATCCGTGGAACAATGTGCAACGCAAGGATTCAATCTAGTAAAGCAAGGTAAACTATCTTATGAAGACAAGTTGCATCTAATATACTAACTCATAAAGAAAACACATCTAATCTAATCTACAAAAGAGGTAGTAAGAGAAAGCAAGAGATAACCGATCTAGAGAATCTAGATCATGCTTATGTTGTAGCTCCAAACAAGATAAATGAAGATAGAAAAGCAAATCTCATTAAAAGCATCTTTAAATCGTGGCCTTCCATCCGACTCCGAAAACGCCCGCCTTTCGGAACCCCCGTTCTGTCACAACGTATCCCTACTCATGCGGGTAGTCTAGGGCGAGTTCGATAAGAACAAGTTGAAATCACTTGGCCGGTCCGGTATGCACCTCTAGCCACCGCGGCTACAAGAGCACCCTATGTAATCTAGCTATAGACTAGATCGTAGAAGAAGCAAAACCAAGAAGAAAACAAAATCATCGAGAAGGCACTTAATCGCTAGAAATCGGATTCACTTACAAACTTCACCATGAATGATTACATGAACAAGAGCACCACCGGGGCCCTGCCTCGATATTGATCCTCGTTCCAGAGCTCCGACGTGGTCTTCCATGCAAGGTTCCCACGTCGGCTAGGGAGACCCTAGACAACTAGCACGACCCTCATCTCCGAGATGGTGTCCCTCAAGCTTCTCTACTCCTCGACGGCGGATGACGAATTGATTATGCGTGGCTCTCGGTCAGGGGACTATTAATAGCCTGAGAAGCAATTAGGTGAAAGGGGAGGCCGATTGGACCCCGAAAAGGGCTGGGCCGGCCGGCCAGGGCCGACCGGCCTGGGCCCGTTTCGGCCCAGTTTGCTGCCTCTTTCGCCTGGTGTTGCTTCCCGCGTCTTCTAGATGTTCTCCCCTTTTGCATGTGGGCCCTTGACGTTGGTTTCTCTCCGAATTGGACTCAACTCCTTGTCTTGCAAGATTTAGCACTTTTCTGGTTCGGTCCTCGGAGTTTATCATCTTCTCGGGCTTGGTCCTTGGGCTCTTGGAGTCATGTTCACTTCATTGCTTGACTTGTACCGGGCTTCAAGGTCTTGTCATGAGGTGCTTAATGAACTTATCCCGGAAGTCTTGCTTTCAACGTTAAAACCCTGTGTAAACACTTAACTCCAAAACCGACATGCACAAGTGAACTTGTTATACCACGGGGGTTAGTACCAATGGATAAGATACAAAAGTCATGCCAACACCGAAGGTAAACTCATGGCTAGGTTGACGGATTTTCACCGTCAACAGTGCACAAAGATATTGTTGGAGCGATTCTGCTCAGGTGTAGGAGCCTGTGGTGTCTGAGGGTTGAAACGCTATGGTTGAAATGAGCACTGCAGCTGCAAGTTCCGTGGGTACCTTCCTCCTTGTCCACCAGGACGATACTGAGATGGACTCTGCTGTGAACTGTTGCGAGGACGAGTGTTACTACTAGACTGCCCATGCGACTGGAACTTGCGTTTCTGCTAGCCCAGTTCCTTCCTCTTGCTTTCTAGTCCAATTGCCCTGTTCAATAGTGTCTGGAAATCTGGAAAGGTGTGACTCTGCAGCTGATAGTTGAGAGGGCCAATCAATCTATCCAGAATCCTTTCCAGCTTTTTAAGATCGGTGTTGATTTCATCCGATGCATAACGAGGCAGATCAGTGAACTTTTCAAGGTACTCAGTGACCGACATGCTTCCTTGCTTAGTGCCAAGAACTCCTTCTGCTTAAGCTTGATTACTCCTGAAGGGACGTGATAAGTACGGAAGTTGTCCCGGAACTCTTGCCAAGTAATGTTGTGCCTATTGGGATGTGCAGTTGCGTATGCATCCCACCAATCACCAGCCTGTCCTACAAGTCCTCTAGCAGCATATAAAACCATTTTCCTGTCAGTACATTGAACAATCTCCAGCTTCTTAGTAATTGTCTTCAACCAATCATCTGCATCTACCGGATCAGTTGAATGAGAGTAAGTAGGAGGGTTGTGGCTCATGAATTCCTTGTGCCTATCCCTGGGTGGCAGTGGAGCTGGTTGTAGTGGCTGGTTCTACTGAGCCTGCATGTTCTGAACAGTGTTGGTGAGATTCTGGATTAGCTGCATTTGTGCTTCAAAGAACTACTGCATTGCCGGATCCATTGCTTGATTGATCGGCGGACGTGGTGCCTGGTTTTGTTGATTAGCAATATGAGCATGAATCACAGGCGGAACGTCTTGACCTCCTCCGGAACTGGTGTTTACCATCTGATCATTAGAAAAATATATTCCATAGAGGTGTATTGAGTTGATGCATAAGAAGATGAACTCAAAACGATAAAGCAACTCAAACTTCCAACTACGACCGATTCTGTTGACCTCAATAAATCAGGTGTAACTCTCTATACTTTTATAAAAAAATCATGACATTTTACCAGAATGTGATGTACAAAATTATGAAACTAATCCAACTGGAATCATCTCAATCGGAGGTATACAACTTGAGATAAAATTCAAACAGTGCAGCCATGTCAGCAGAAATTCCAGATTCTGATGGGCTGAATACTTTGTGCATAACTCCCAGAATACATACGGTATGGTATTTAATTTCTGAAATACAATCATCCTAAAAATTTGTGAACTAACCCAACTGGTTTTGTATCAAACGGAGCTCTGTAGCTCGAGATAAAATTAAAACATTGCTGCTATGTCAAATAACTGCGAGAACAGATTTGCATCATTCTAAACTTGCATGTGAGATAAAATAGAAGACGACCAGATTTGGACTCAAACTAACTTCATTTAACTTAATAATTTCTTGTTGTATCATGACCAAAACTCCACCATACTACTCACACAAGCAAAATCCAAATCAAACATGTGTTCAAGCAACAACCATTATTACAAGCATCCGTCCTCGCAGGAACGTTCTATCGAAACATAAAAAGGTAAAGGCAGGCATCCTAAGATCCTAGCCCATACGGGTTGTAGCTTCTGGTGTGCCATAATGGAGCTTCATGCGTGGAGGAGAGGCAGTGGTGCTGTATGACATTGCTTCATTGGGTGGCTACTGACCAGGAAGATGTGCTTCCAGCTGAGCAATCCTAGCTTGTGCAGTCTGCAGTTCCTCATGGTACCTATCCAGCTCGGCTGTAGCACCTTATAGATCAGTGTTAAGTGCAGTGGTCACGCATGCAAGGATATCAATATGATCATCTCCACCAACAGGTACTATAGTCTCCTCAGAGCCACTCACGTGATGAGGAATGTGGCGAAACTCAAACTGATGGAGCTAATCACGTTGAGCATTGCAAAGCGACCAGAGAGCAATTCTGGCAGCGTCATTGATAGCAGCTTCATCAGTGGCGAAGTGAGCAGTGCTATGGTGTGATGAACAGTTCCTCCACCCATTGGTATCAATCAGAGGCACGCGGATGTAGACATGGCTTGTGTAGTAATCTCTCAAACCAGACTCACTATAGTGCTTGGTGACATAGAGCGGCTTCATAGTGAATTCCAGATGCTGCAGTAATTCCTCCAGTAAGACACAGACCTGGCCATTCTCATCCTCAGTACTGTGCTTGTGGTACTAAGCCCTACGATAGCAAAGATTATCATCCTCCTCCTCCTCAGGATCTTCACCATCATTGTTGTTATTGTCTCATCATCATCTTCACCACTGTCATCCCCCGAGTCATCTGGATCTCCACCCATAGCATTAAGTGCGGGAGCAACGGGCGAAGGTGGTGCATCTTCTGCTACTCCAGGTACTGACAGAATCACAACATCACCATCTGCATCGGCCTCCAAGACAGTACCATCATACAACCGAGGCTGCTCAACTGGATGATCTTGCTGTACCTCCTCAGGGTCTTCTTCAACCTCAGCTTCTGGCTGCACCTCTTCGGAATCCTCTTCAACTTCAACCTCTAGCTGCACCTCTTCGGGATCCTCTTCAACTTCAACCTCAGGCTGATGGCGGGGAGCCAACTGTCCAGTAGGGAAACGACCACCAGTGCTCTTGTGTGGAGTTTCATAAGTCCTAGCCATCTGACAAAACAAAACTGAACTTAGTATGGAATAAATCAAATGATAGAGTTTTAATAATAAACAAGAATAAATTAGATTTTTATGCGTAAATAAGACAATCTGAAGCATGACATGGCTTTCTAGAACATGAATCCTTAATTTCGACCTTTTCTAACTAAAGTTGCGACCTACAATCATTATGGATCTAGTACCACTTTGTCACACACAATTTTACAAGGAAAACCAAATGCATCTCATATGTGCGCCAGGGTGAAATTACACACACATGATAGACAAGAGTGTAATACCATAATAGTAATCAAATGTACAAGAGTTTAACCAATACAATAGACATTTATTACACTCAGACGGTGGACACGAAGGTCCGAAAACAAATGATAACTAAACAAGTAACTTCTTCTTCATCTTCCACAGGCACATGACTGGGGGATCGCATGCCTCAGAAGTCCTCAAAGTCGCTCCAGTACTCCTCACCATTGTTATCATCTAAACAGTGGTAAGCAAGAGTGAGCACTTTTATGGTTGGAGCTCAGCAAGTGGGGAAACATGCAAGACTATCGAGGATAGGCTAAGGTTTGCAGCGGTTAGGATTTTATAAGTTGGTTAAATTTTAATTAACAACAGCTAGTTACTAGATGTAAGTTCATACCAACCCACTTAAAGATTATAAAACATCTCAACTTAAAACCCACAAGAACAATGATTTACATCCACCTTTAAGTTAGATTATCAAGTGAGGGTCCAAGCCGCTCTTAACCGTGAGCACGGCTGATCGATCAGTTTTAACTCTGCAGAGGTTGTACACTTTACCCACAGCTCGTGTTCCCCATGTTGCCCTAGTTAGCTAGACCCTTAAACACTTCCAAGGTGAGTGTCTAGGGGTCCACTACGTAGCCTTTACAAAGGTATGACAAAGCACCAACAACCCACGACAGTTACAGCTCAGGGCGGACCATAACCCTCCCTAATGGTCAGCACCATAGCAAAGGCTGGTATCCCAAAGGAACCGGGCTATATCTCTGCAACCCCGCGCCCCCTGTGTTCCTTTCGGATAGGATCACTAGTACAATCGCACACCTAATTAATTGGCTAAGCCAGAGCCATGTGGACTGTGGTTGCACTGTTTTTTTGGGTGGTTCTCCATGTTCCAATTTAAAACATATGATCTTGTCTTAAACTTAACAAGCATTTCATAAATACAAAAGACTGTATCACAAAACCATTATAACTAGCCCAAGTTTAGCAACTAAGCATTCATCTACCCAAAACATTTATTAAAAGGGTTGATCAAGGTGATAGGGGTGAAACATATAATCATGTCCTTAAAAAGGTGACTTCCCATCAATTTAATGCATGGCAACAAGTAAAAGTACATATTGTTTAAACATGCAGTTATATAGGTTCAAGAAGAAAATGTAGAGGGAGAATCCACTTGCCTTCCTCTACGAACTGATTATCCTCCTCTTCATAGACAGGCTCTTCTCGATCTTCTCCAATGGGGTGCTAAGACGAAACAGGCACGATATCTACGCACAAGCATATAAGAACAAACAATAAATAAAATAGTACACCAAACAGTCCTATATGCAAAGGACACGCTGTTTAAAATATTCTACTCGCTGAAACGATCATTTCGGTATATAAAACGCTAATAACGGAGTTAAAACATGAAAGATATGGTTAAAACAAAATACAGGGACCTTTCTGCAAGATAACGAGGCCTACAGGATTTATATGAAAGAAACCAGAGACTAGAAACATAATTTCATACAGAAACAGAGGGGTTTATATGCAAAAAGGAATGAAAAGGACCTCTGGTGAAGGAATCTAAAGGAATCAGGGGCTAAAACATAAAAACAAGGACTCATGTGTAAGGATTCTATCAGGTGGAAGGACCGACTTGTGAAAAAGGAAAAACATAGGGGCACTTTATCAAAAATGCCAAGAGCTGACTGGTATGCTTGAATTGACCTGTGCCCTGGCTTGATCTGGACTATCGATCTCAGATCCGGCGGCTGATACAGCGGTGGACCGCGCCATGGACTCGGCTCATGGGTCCACAGTGGACCGGGCCAAGGGGTATCACCACGACAAGATCTGGACCACCCGCGTGTGATCAAACGGCCCAGGTGTCCTGCAAGCGAGCGAGCGGCGGTGAGCACGCTGGAGGTGGCGGCGCACGGTGGAGGGCTCCCCGGAAGTTCACGGGTGACCTTGAAAACGAGCGTCTCGCCTCGGTTTCGAGTACGGATTACACCTACACGGAGCTGGGGAAGCGGCGGATTCAGCCACGAGCTTGATGAGGGTGCTTAGGCAGTGGGTTAGGGGCGCCACGGCCGTTGGTGGACGACGGTGATGGGCACATTGCCGACGAGCTCGTGCACACGGGGAAAAAGAAAACCGACGCACAAGAGGGGTCCTCACCTTGCTGCGGAGTTCTGTGTGGAGAGAATGACGTCGATGATGCAGAGATGGTAGAGATCGAGGATGGGTGGCGCTCCAGGAAGGAAGCAAGGGAGCGGCTCAGTCGGTGGGGAAGAAGAGACTTCAGGAAGCGACGGCAACGAAGACCTGGTCAAGGGGACTCAATGAGCGACAGTGCAACACAATAGAGAGAAAGGAGAGGGAGAGAAAGAGTCCTCACGGGCGGCGAACTTTACTGACGACTACGGTGCCGGGTGGATTTGGTGCTCGGGCGCGAGGGAAAGTGTGTGCGGGAGCAAAAGGGAGGGAACAAGGGTGACATCTGGGTTTTAAACAGTTAGATAGGGGAGAATGGGAAGTGGAAGGGGGGTGGCGGCTAGCGGCCTTGCGTTTGATGGCTGGCGGACATTGCGGGAGGTGGGAGAGTAGAAATGGAAAAAGAATTGGGAAAGGGAGTGGCGCGAGAATTGTTTGCCATTCACTGGGAGTTAAGGAATGAAGGGGAGCGGGGAAGGCGGGTAGGCGCGGTAGGGACTCCGGCGGTGCGCCGGTTCGAAACAGAGGAGGAGAGGGGCGCGGGATAGAAGGAGAAGCTAACAGGTGGGACCTGCATGTGAGTGGCTGCGAGAAAAAAGAAAAAGGAATGAGGGTAGGTGGGCCGTCGCTGGGGAAAGAACCACGGCCGGTGGGCCGGCCGAACTTAAAGGGGGGAAAGGTGAGAGCTTTTCTCTTTTTTTCTTTTCTTTTAAACCTTTTCAAAATTAAACTTTTCAAACTGTTTTCAAGCTTTTTCAAAAACATTTAAAACTTTTATAACTTCAACACATCACCCAAAACACTATGGAACTAAATTATGATGCACAAGCACTTGTTGTCTCTAAATTAATTAAGTTAAATTAAATTACTTTAGAGATCAAATTAATTAATAAATTAATTAAATCCTGAAGACTAAAACATTATGTTGTTTAAATGAATTTTTAGTGATGGAATTTTTTGGGTTTTACAAAATCGAGGTTCAAATTCATACTCAAGTGGAGGCTTACGTGCAGCTTCTATAAGCAACTCTAGTGGCAAAGAGTTGGTTGCACATACTGAGAGGAGTAACCCTACAACATCATCATCTAAATCAATGGCTTCCACAGCAAAAAGTAGTGGAATTCAATGCTTCAAGTGTGGAGGTCGTGGTCATGTTATCAAGGAGTGTCCAAATAATCGAACCTTCCTTGTTAATGATCAAGGAGAGTATGAATCTGCTAGTGAAGAAGAGATGAAGACCAATTTGAGGATGCTACTAAAATTGATGGTCTCACGCCATGTGAATTCGAGGGAGGTGCTTCCCTTGTTGTGACTCAAATTTTGAGTGTGCAAATGAAGGAAGTTGAGAATGGTCAGCGACACAATTTACATCAAACAAGAGCTAAGGTTGAAGACAAAGTTTGCAAGGTAATCATTGATGATGGAAGCTGCCACAATCTTGCTAGCAAAGAAATGGTTGATAAACTTGGTTTAAAGCTGCTGAAACATCCACATCCTTACCATGTGCAATGGTTGAACAACTGCAGTTCCATTAAGATTGCACAAAGGGTGCTAGTTCCATTCAAAGATGGTGAGTATGTTGACACCATTGAGTGTGATGTGGCACCCATGACAGTATGCCATCTATTGTTGGGAAGGCTATGGCAATATAATTGTTCATCTCTACATAGTGGTCGCACAAATCAATACATGACCAAGTGGAAAGGAAAGAACTTAGTGCTTGAACCAATGACACCGCGACAACTCTTAGCTGAGCAATTGCAAAAGAGTTCCAAAGTGAGAGTTGAGAGGGGGAAAAAGAATGTGAGTGCCCTCCACAAATCAGTGAGTGAGAGCCGCAAGCCAAATGAGAGAGATAAAAATAAAAGATAGGATAAAAATATGATCATGTTAGCCACTAAATCTGAAATGAGAGATGTGAGATGTAATCCAGGTCAAGTACTCATTGTACTTGTGTACAAAGACATGTTGCCTCCATCTAACGACATAACATCTCTTCCTAGTGTTATTTCACATCTTTTGCAGGGTTACAAGGTTGTTTTTCCGAATGAAATACTGAAGGACCGAAGCGGCAAACCAGAGAGGGGGGGAGTGAATTGGAGCCGATAAAAATTCTATTCAAGAATTTGGCCAACGAACCCAATTTCACTTGTGCACCTCCACAAGCTTCACTTGCCAAGCCCACGCAGCCACTGAAGTGCTACTGGACCTAGGAGCAAGACCCAACCAGCAACCACACGACACACGTAGCGGAAACACACACGACACGACAGCTGGAACCTAAAACCGGTCAGGCCGGTTTCTGAAACCGGTCAGACCACTTCTGTTGGACTTAGCCTCACATCGGGAGGAGAAACCTGTCAGACCGGTTTGGCAAACCGGTCAGGCCGGTGTTCTCCATAAACTCCCCGAAACTCCCCCCTGAGACCCAAAATACCTCAAGAGCCTTTCCACCTTTGAACAAAAGAAGCCATAACGCAACAAAGACTCCCTTGGTCAAAAACCCATCTCCACAGCTCACAGGGCAAAATAGGTCAGACCGGTTTGGGAAACCGGTCAGGCCAGTTTTGGCCTGGACAGTTGGGAAGAACACAGCCCGCGGGAAAAACTCAAAACTCCAAGTGATCATTCTCCCGATTCGTTCCACTGATCAAAGTGAGACTTCGGGTATAGTTGGGGCACCTCGTGGGCTACATTCAGCTAGAAGCTCCGTCCCCAAATCCCACTCAATCCAGAGGAATCGAAGTCAACCCTCAAGAAAACCTTCCCATGGAAACCACTGAAATCACCCAAATCGAAGCCGGTTCGGAGGGTTTGTTGGATCAAGGTCACCAAGCAAAGAGGCACAAGGTCCTCATATGTGACATCCAACAAGAATCCCCCAAAGAAACGCCCCAAAACTTCCCCACGGAAATCCCAAGAAAATCACCAAAAAGGAAAAACGAGAGGAACACAATCAAGCCTTGAGGAACCACGCCGAATCATCTATGCCTACCAAAGAGGTTCATACAAGGTCTAGCTTGCCGCCCAATCATCCTTCCCTCTCACAAGATTTCACCATGAAGCCCTCAATCTAGTCCTTGAAATCCAAAGGAAAATAGAAAGAGGAAAATAGCAAAATGAAATGAGCTAGGGTTCCAAGAGTTGGCTGCCATCCTCTCACCCCTTGGGTTATATGGAGGCAAGCCGAAAGACTAAAATACCCCTAAAGCCTAAACTAGGATACACGCCCACCAAGGGTTCTTTGGGAATATGTCTTCGTAGCACCATCGGACGGATGCCCGGAGACCGCACTTCGCGTAGTCTCGCGCAAGCCTTGCGATCCCGACGCATGTCCTCCGCCTCGAAGCTTCTGGTGCCCTGCGACTCCAAACCGGTCGGACCGGTTCTCCAAACCGGTCAGGCCAGGTTTGGCCTGACAGCTACGCCCGGTCTTCGGTCTTGGCTTTGTGGTTCAGCCGAGTAACCCGGTGATTTTCTGGTGAACCACCGCAAACCCCACGAACTTGATGTAGCCTCCGCCAATCACCACTCATGACTTGGCTCCCACGAAGTCCCGGCTCGACCTTGGTTTTGTGGCTCAACCAAGAAACCGTCCTCGACTTCATCTTGCCGTTCTTGCCACGATGCGTCTCGTACTTGACCCCACTGGCCACCAGGTCCCTCGAATCAAGCCTACTTGTCTTCTCCACACCTAGAGGCCTCACCGGTAATGACCTTTCACACTTGTTCGTCACCTGCAGCAACACGAGTCAAGCCGCAACCTGCACCCGCAATACCTAGCCAAGAATCAGTCCACACTACGCTATCAATCACTCATCACACCAGGACGCGACCATCCACTGGTCCTCAAACCACACATGGTCCTCAATCTTCCCCTTGATGAGTGCATTGACAACACACACATATATTAACCCGAGAGAAGAGAAAACGAAAAGAAATGAATAAAAAGAAACTCCAACATGAGATCGAAAGCCAAAGAAAGGCAAAGAGCAAGATCACTTGAAGAAGAAAGACTCGGTCCCCTTAGGCAAGGGCAACGGCTCGACACAACCGAGTCAAAACAAGCTCAAACAAAGAGCACAAACCACCAAAGCAACCAAGGGCTCCCCCTGCACATATGCATGCTCCCCTTGAACAAGTGCCAACCCTAGGCACAAACCGGTCAGGCCGGTTCCCAAAACTGGTCAGACCGGTTCCACCAAAACCGGTAAGACTGGTTACCAAAACCGGTCAAACCGCTTTAGTACAGCAGACCACACCCCCAGAAGTGGACTTCCTATCCAACAGACACCCGGAAAAATCCGCATCTAAAAAACGATGAAGCACCAAAAAAGCGGACGCGGAGTACCAAAGGCCAAAGTCGGGAGTGTGACGCAAGTATCTGAATATGTGCTTGACGGCTTGCTGATGCGAAGTACTTGGAGACGCTTGAAAACGAGCGCAAAGACATAACGGGAACTGGATGTCCAGCCTCGTTGCCGTCAACTAGAGGAGTGACCGGATCATGCTCCGGTACTCCTTCTGGTCCATGTGTTCACCTTCCACATCCGCATAAAGAGCTATAGTTGTACTCATAGGTGTCGCCATGGCCTTGGAGTTCTCCATTTTGAACTTCCTCACGATGTCCTTGGTGTACTTAGCTTGGTGCACAAATGTTCTTTCCTTTGATTACTTGATTTGTAGCCCGAGGAAGAACTGCAACTCACCCATCATGCTCATCTCAAATTCCCAGCTCATATCCTCTGCAAACATTGCAACAAGAGAGTTAGACGAGCCACCAAAGACAATATCATCCACGTACACCAGCACAATCAGGATATGTCTACCCTGGCTGAGTAGAAACAAAGTTTGATCGACCTTCCCCATCTCGAACCCTCTCTCAAACAGGAACCCCCTCAACCTACCGTACCAAGCTCTAGACGCCTGCTTCAACCCATATAGTGCCTTCCTCAACTAGTACACCCGATGGGGGTACTTCTCACTCTCAAACATTGGCGGCTGCCTCACATACACTTCTTCCTCCAACACAACACTCAAGAAGGCACTCTTCACATCAATTTGGTGCAACTTGAACCCATTAATCACAGAAAAGGGTAGAAGGATCATAATTGCCTCCAAACGAGCTACGGGAGCAAAGGTCTTCTCGTAGTCGATCCCCTCCTTCTGACTGAACCCATGAGCAACAAGCCTTAACTTGTTTCTCACCACTTCACCTTTCTCTCCCTCTTTGTTCTTCCACACCCACTTTGTCCCAATCATCTTACACCTTGGAGGAGGGTCAACCAATTCCCAAATCTGATTTCTCTCAATGTTCTCCAGCTCCTCATGCATCGAATTAACCCAATTATGATCAGATAGTATGTGTCCAATGTCTTTGGGCCCAAAGGTGGCAACAAATGCAGCATGAGCGAAATGAAAATTGTTCCAAACCCTCGACCGTGTAGTACGTTCATTAATGTCTCCGATGATCCTTGAAGCTGGATGATCCACTTGTACTCGCTTGGGAGGTTCTAGCCTTGATGCTACCTCCCCCTCAACAGTTGCTTCCCTTGATCTTGGTTTGTTGTAGTAGGTTTGGGAGAGGGGACGTCCATCACCGTAGTCGTAGTAGTAGGTACATGTTCAGCCGTGGGCACCACATCGCCATCTTCATCATCCCCATGTTCATGCTCCTACTCCTGAAAGATCTCCTCGCCAAAATCATCATCACCTGCACACTCAAATACAAGCTGACTACGTGGCCGTGTCTCGTCGAAGGTTACCTCTCAAGTCTCCACGATTTGGTTAGTTTCAAGATTGAGCACACGATATGCTCTTAGAGTGAGATGCATAACCAAAGAAAATACCATCGACGGACCTAGTCTCAAACTTATCCAACTTCTTCCCTTTCTTAAGGATAAAGCACTTGCAACCAAAGACACAGAACTGACTCACCTTGGGTGTGCGACTGTGCATTAACTCATACAAGTTTTCTTCTTATGCACTCCGAGGTAGATCCTGTTCGAAATATAGCACGCGATATTCACCGCCTCAGCCCAGAACCTTCTCGGAGTTCTATGCTCATGAAGCATCGTCCGAGCCATCTCAAATAAGGTTTTGTTTTTCCTTTCCACAACACCATTCTAGGGAGGTGTATTCGAACTCGAAACTGGTATTCAAGACCCAAGTCATGGCAAAAGGTTTCAAAACGAGAGTTTCTGAATTCTGAGCCATTGTCACGGCGGATTGCTCGTATGGCATCTATGTGCCTCTCGTTCCTCAACTTCAAGATAAGATCTCGAACAAAACCAAACGTCTCCCCTTTCTCCTCAAGAAAGAACACCCACGCATAACGAGAGTAATCATCCACCACAACAAGGACATACCACTTCCCACCTGCAAGGTCCATATGGAGCAGCTCGCATGGACGCTCAGTTATCACATCGGTGAGAGGCGGGTGAGAAGAGGCTACCATCTTGGCATGCCAACACGGCGCACAAACCAACTCTTTATCAATCCTCAATCATGGCATTCATCAGACCAAATTGACTTTACTCAAGCGAGACAAAAGATCAAAACTCAAGTGACCCAACTTCCTATGCCACTTCCACAACTCACTCGAAGAGCCAGCCAAGAAACAATGCTCAACACCAGAAGACTGAGAAAAATTAGCTCGAAACACCTGACCCTCGGGAACGACCATACAGTCAAGGTCCCCTCGAGAATCCAAAATCCGAGAACCACTAGGCCAAAACAACACCTCAAAGCCCTCATCCAACAGCTGGGACACGGAAAGCAAATTGTATCCAAGAGATTGAACAGGAGCAACACGCCTTAGAGTGATCTTGTCACTCACCTTAATCTCACCTTCTAACAACACACGCCCTCGCCCATTGTCCCCAAAAGTGATGTACCTCTTTGTCACCACCGGGACGAGACTTGAGTACCACCCCCTGTCTCCAGTCCTATGCCTCGAGCAACCGGAGTCAATCAACCAAATGTTCTTCAAGTCTCCCACCTAAAATTCAAAAACGAGCACGTGAGTGAACAAACAACTCAGCACTGGGGTTAGTACGAAAAGAGTAAAACCAGTGCCGAGCCATTTGCTCAAAACTGGGGTCAGCACGATCCAAAACATCTCTCCTACCAACACTACCTCCACGAACACCACCACGGTAACCACTATGAGAGAACCATCCCTCTCTAACTGGAGGAGGACCAAAACCACGAAAGGAAGATCGTGGACCGTCCCTCCTCTACAACTCAAAGTTTCGACTCATCCCATCCCCGTATTGAGCACGAGGGAGAAAACACCTAGCAAACTGACCACCTCCAAACTCTCCAGACCAACCACCAGAACCACGACATCCTGAAACAAACTGAGACTCCTCACGAGCACGAAAACCAAACTTGCCCCCTACTGACTCCAAACCGGTCTGACCAGTTTCAAAACCGGTCTGACCGGTTTCACTCCTCCAGCAACACCTCCTGCAGCCTTTCGCTCTACCCAAGACAGAACTGTTCTCACACTTGCCTTGGCCCTGGGCATCTCCACACGAGGCTCAAGTACACCACTGGAGGGGTGGTACTTGTCCTTGTTAGCCTACTCCTTCGCCATTCTCTCCTATCGCTTCCTCTTGAAGCAAAACTCATCCTTATGGTCATCTCTCCCACAATAGCCACAATGAAACCTTATGGGCTTAGGTTTAGGCTTGGGATGGGGCTATTCATTTGGTTTATCTCCACTCGGCCTTTCAACCGGCTTCTCCTCACTAGGCTTCTCAACCGGTTTCCCAAAGTGCTCATAAACTTGAGAGGCTTTTGGAAATCATTGGTTTGTGGAGGAAACACAGGTGGGGCTGAGGTTGTGTCTAGTCGGTTCCTAAGATGGTTATGTTTAGGAACAAAAGCATTTTTGTGGTGGGTTCTTGGTGGCTCTGGGATATTCTCTCCACTTTTTCACCACCCTTGTTTGCCCCAAGTCCTTCACCATCCTCGCGCTTATATGTCCCGATCATTATCCTCAACTAAGGCTCATGACCAGACAACCAACCCATCAACTTTCTCAACTCACCATTCTCATCCTGCAAACGATCAACATAATGTGCAAGTTCCATGTTCTTCAAAGCATCTAATTCACAGGTAGAGCAAGAAGTTGGAATCGGTTCTTTTAGCTTAGCCTCAAGAGAAACAGTGTAAGCATGCATCTCATCAATTTTACCATGCAAAACAGGGCAAGAAGTGCAAGCACCTAGCAAAGCAGGTCTAGACTTAAGCTCAGCCACTTCAACCCTAAGCAGATCTAGTTCCTCACACTTGGAGGCATGCTTTTCCTTTAACAAGGCAAGATCAGCTAGAAAGACGGGACAATCAGCACATTCAACTTCATCAGAAACAATAGGTGAAGCTTTCAGAGAATCAATTTCAAGCTTAGCATCCAAGTTCTGTGTTTCTAACTCGGCCACTCTAGTCCTAGCATCCTCAAGCGAGGCCCTAAGATCTTTCCTCTTCTTCTTGGCCTCTCTAAGCATGTCATCACGATTATCAAGCAACAAACCAAGCCGTCCATTCTCCTGACGCAAGAGGGAAGTTCATCACGCACCTCGTCGTCGAAGTCGGAGTCCGAGTTGCTTTGGTTGCTCTTCTTGCTACCGGAACTCAGCGCCATGGTGCAGAAACCGTCTCTAGCGAAGCAGATTAGCCCGCTCAGGTTCTTGGATGACTTCCTACCCTTGTGACGATGACCTTCATCTTCACTGCTGCATGAGCCTTGCCTCGGAACTAGAGTCGACATCGCTCGCTCCAACCATCGCTCAGGCCTTGCCTCGGCTCTCCTTCTTCCTCGATCGTCGCTCGTCCTTGTGCTTGCTCTTATGCTTCCTCTTGTGCAGCCTCTCGAACCGCCTCGTCAGCAGCGCCAGCTCATCCTCTCCAAGCACGTCGAACTCCTCATCTGGCATGGACATCAAAGAGGACAAGGAGAACATCCTAGTGGATGGGTTAGCGTTAGCGTATTCTTTCGAACCACTGATGAGGGCGAGACTATGAGAGTCAGTCGGGCCCTCAATCTTGGTAGTCATGCCCCGATCCACCTCAGCCGACTTGAGCATCGAGAACAGCTCGTTCACGGTCAGAGTGTCATACTTCTCTGACTCGACAATGGCCTCGAACTTTCCGCCCCAAACCGTACGATCCAACGAGTGTAAGAGCTTGACAACCCTATCATGATCATTGTACGGGAGCACGTCCACATTAGCCCTCATGTTGTTTACCACCACCGTAAACCTCTGAAACAAGGCATCGATGGACTCACCGGGGAGATGAGTGAAGTTCTCGTACTCTCTCCGGTAGGTCGCATACATTCGAGCCTGAACCTAGGCATTCCCAACATGAGCTTCCTTCAAAACCGACCAGATTCTACAAGCCAAGTGCTCGGTGTGCACCCGATCAAATTCAGGCTGACACAAAGCACGACACAAGTAGTCGACTGCCTTTTTGTTGGCGTCGAACATGTCCCTCAATCCTGGAGCCAGGAATTTCATCGGTTGGATGTAGCCTGTGTCCACTGTGTCATCCCAAAGGATCTTACCCTTACCGCGGAGGAATGCCGCCATCCTCTTACTCCACATCTGGTAGTTCTTTCCATCGAAGTGTGGAGGACCTGAGCCCCGTTCCTGGTACGCCATCCTTGGATCTTAGACTAGTTAGAGTCAATCAAGACCCGGCTTTGATACCACTTGAAGGAACGAAGCGGCGAACTAGAGAGGGTAGGTAGTGAATGGGAGCCGATAAAAATTCTATTCAAGAATTCGGCCTATGAACCCGATTTCACTTGTGCACCTCCACAAGCTTCACTTGCCAAGCCCATGCAACCACTGAAGTGGTACTGGACCTAGGAGCAAGACCCAACCAGCAACCACACCTCAAGAGCCTTTCCACCTCAAGAGCCTTTCCACCTTTGAACAAAAGAAGCCATAGCCCAACAGAGAATCCCTTGCTTAAAAACCCTTTTCGACAGCCCACAGGCTGAAACCGGTCAGACCAGTTTGGGAAACCGGTCAGGCTGGTTTTGACCTAGATAGTCGGGAAGAACAAAGCCCGCGAGAAAAACTCAAAACTCCAAGCGATCAATCTCCCGATTCGTTCCACGAATCAAATTGAGACTTTGGGGATAGTTGGGGCACCTCGTGGGCTACCTTTGGCTAGAAGCTCGGTCCCCAAAACCCACTCAATCAAGAGGAATCAGAAGTCAACCCTCAAGAACACCTTCCCATGGAAACCACCGAAATCACCCAAATCGAAACCGTTTCAAGGTAACCAAGCAAAGAGGCACAAGGTCCTCATACGTAACATCCAACAAGAATCCCTCAAAGCAACGCCCCCAAAACTTCCCCACAGAAATCCCAAAACAAGACCCCGAAAATCACCAAAAAGGAAAAATGAGAGGAACACTATCAAGCCTTGAGGAACCACGCCGAATCATCTATACATACCAACGAGGTTCATACAAGGTCTAGATTGCCGCCCGATCATCCTGCCCTTTCACAATATTTCACCATGAAGCTCTCAAGCTAGTCCTGGAAATCCTAAGGAAAATAGGAAGAGGAAAATAGCAAAACGAAATGAGCTAGGGTTCCAAGAGTTGGCTGCCATCCTCTTACCCCTTGGGTTAGATGGAGGCAAGCCGAAAGACTAAAATACCCCTTAAGCCCAAACTAGGATACACGCCCACCAAGGGTACTTTGGGAATATGTCTTCGTAGCACCATTGGACGGATGCCCGGTGACCGCATTTCGCGTAGCCTCAATGCAAGCCTCGCGATCCTGACGTGTGTCCTATGCCTCGAAGCTTCCGGCACCCTGTGTCCCCAATCCGGTCAGACCGGTTCTCCAAACCGGTCAGGCCGGTTTTGGCCTGACAGCCACACTCGGTCTTTGGTCTCGGCTTTGTGGTTTAGCCGAGTAACCCGGTGATTTTCTGGTGAACCACTGCAAACCTCGCGAACTTGATGTAGCCTCTGCCAATCACAACTCGTGACATGGCTCCCACGAAGTCCCGGCTCGACCTTGGTTTTGTGGCTCAACCAAGAAGTCGTCCTCGACTTCATCTTGCCTTTCTTGCCACCATGCGTCTCATACTTGACCCCACTAGCCACCGGGTCCCTCGAACCAAGCCTACTTGTCTTCTCAACACATGGAGTCCTCACCGACAATGACCTTTCGCGCTCGTTCTTCACTTGAACCAACACGAGTCAAGTCACAACCTACACCTGCAATACTTAGCCAAGAATCAGTCTACACAACGTTGCCAATCACTCATCACACCAAGAAGCGACCATCCACCGGTCCTCGAACCACACATGGTCCTCAAATACCTGCTAGACTGCCCCCATTGCGTGGCATAGAACATCAAATCGATTTCATTCCAGGGGCTGCATTGCCCAATCGTCCACCATACCGCACCAATCCTGAAGAAACAAAGAAAATTCAGAGGCAAGTAGAAGCACTCTTAGATAAAGGTTATGTGTGTAAAAGTTTAAGTTATTGTGATGTCTTAGTTATATTTGTGCCAAAGAAAGATGTTACATGGAGGATGTGTGTAGATTGTAGAGCCATCAATAATATCACTGTTCACCATCGTCATGCAGTTCCTAGGCTAGATGATATGCTTGATGAATTTAGTGGTTCCATGATATTTTCCAACATTGATTTGTGTTGACGTAAAATCAGCACCTCACGCCAAGCACATAGCAAGCTGGATTAGCTAGCTTCACACACGTGGCCCGGGCGTCGAAATCCGGAAGCGTGCCGGTCAATTTTCCTTGAAACTGACAAAGGATGAAAACGGTTAGATAAAACCTGGAACTTGCCGGGTGGTACTAGACAGTTCCGTATTTACGGCTATAAAGCCAGTTAGAACGACATATAGCCACAAACAAGCTATCTGTCAACAATTTAAACATCATTTGGGAATTGATAAAGCGTGTAAATAGAGCACTGCTGAATGTATGACGTAAGCATGATGAAAAATCAGTCTTTATTTAAACAACGTTACAGCACGCAACCATGACCGATTATCAAGGATAAAGCATGATAAATTAAATAAAAGTGAAACATGATCATGAATTTGCAGTAAATAAGCATGCATAGGCCAAAAGCACTAGTCTACCGCGTGTCTAGATACTTTCAAACCCGTCAAGCAAGACATCAAACAAGTTAATCCACCGCATGGTACAACTTGTTTGAAATCACACCACCAACCAAGAATAGATCAATCCACCGCAATCTAAACATGGAAGGCTAGAAGCATACATTATTTAAAGCAAACTCATGAACATGTTTCACTTGTGGGGGGACTACCGAATACGGCTGTACAGCCGTATCGGATTCCGTGGAGAAGGAACAAACATTGCCATGGATTATAAATCTATCAAATTGAATCGAATTCTAGTCCACCGGATGACTAGCTCTTAGACAATCCAAAAACCTGCATCTACCGCATGATACCCGGTTCTGTCAAGATCTATGCAAGATCAACAAGCTTGAACCCGCAACACGTGACAATCTAGATTGATCCGAATTTGGCTATAGAGAACACATGACCCGCTTGCCATGTCAAGCCAAAGATTTGAGCGTGCAACACGTGGATCACAAACAAGATAGAGCAGAATCTAATCAATCTAAATTGGGTAATAAGAGTGTTACATGAATTAAACACAAAAAATAAAATTCAAAGCAACACATGGTAACTTAATGAATCTATTAGATCTTGCCAAATATAATAGAGCCGATAACTAGCTCCAAGCTAGATCTTAGCCTACCGCATGACTCATGATCCAACAAGGAAACCTTCTTGAACCAAGCTTAAATCCACCGCATGATACTAAGCATGGTAACAAGACTACTTGCATCACGATCTAAATCTACCGCATGACACTAGACATGATACAAGGTTGCTGGTACTTACGGAGGTCGATGGATCGATGGCTCCTCTCGAAGAACTCGACGACATGACTAGAAGGACTCGAAAGTTGGCACGGGGCCAATTTGTTGTGAAATTGTTCGATCCCTATTACAAACACTAAGGGCTTATATTTATACCCTGGTTCTAACATGACTCCTAGTCGACCACGATTACAATATTTATTACCTAAAATTAACACCATGGTGTCATGTCCGTCTCGTATCCATCATCAACTTGTCTCCTTCTTTGTATCCAATCCACATCATCACGCACTCCCGAATGCTTCCGCTTTCATCCGTGGAACAGCTCTCCTGCCGAATGACGATGTACTCCCGACCGCAGACGCATCTACCGAATGCTTTGAGGAAAACCTCCTGCCGAATATTGTTCTTCTGCCAAATTCGGCTCACATGTCAGTCTCTTCCCTGTACCAATTTTTGGTGTTAACATATGCCCCTTCAATTACGGTATAAAAGGTGATTTTATTCCGGAATTGACCATAAATACTCAACGTCCCCAGGCCAAATTTGTTCAACACCCATTCTTTCCTCCTTTAAACCATTGGAGCCTTCGTCTAGATCCAAACCTTAGCACATCAATTTTTCAAGCTTCAATCTTCAAATGGTGAACCAAGACCAAGCTATCCAGGTAAGTTTTATTCTCCTCAAGCACATTCGGTATTACCTCTTTCGAATCCCATCTCAAATTTCTCATTTCACCCTGTTTTGTTCTTGATAGGCTCTAGCAGCCGAAATCTTGATTCCCGTCGAGGAACAAGAAGCATCTTATTTCCTTGGGCCCGTAGGGGTTTCCGATCCCTCTGAGTTTATTGTAGCCGAATCCCAGAGGATTACTTTCAAGATATCACTGACGAAGCCTCACGAGTGGCAGGACACTTTCAAGAACTGGCCTCTGCCCCCAATTGCAGGCTGGAGGAATTGGTACAAGAGGGTACTTGATGAAAAAAGCGCCAAAACAAAAAAATGGGACAAACATCGTATTTCTCATTGGTTAGAATTGTCCCTAGCCGAAACACCCAAAAATGAAAGCCTTTTGATTGCAGCCTCCCACTTTTGGTCTAACGACGCAAATGCCTTCCTTTTCGGCCATGGGCCAATGTCTCCCACCTTGGCTGATGTTTACATGATAGCTAGCCTGAAAGTCACAGGAATTGTGTATTCGTATAAGTACAAGGGCTCTTCCAAGTAAACAAGAGTAAAGAAAGGAGTTGGATACAAGAGATATATCCAAGACCATATCTCTAATGCCCCCCTGACTGATGTTGAATACAGAGCTTTCCTGAATATGTGGTTATGCAGATTTATCTTTTGTGGCAGAGCTAATGAGCCAACCCTGAACCATATTGTGATGGCTGAAGACCTGGCTGCTGGTACACATATTCCCCTTGGGAAGTACCTTCTAGGAAGTGTCTATCATATGCTTCATCAAACCACCTATCTGATGCACACCAGCAAAAAGATCCCCTGTGTCAATGGTCCTTGGTGGTTTGTTCAGATGTGGCTACAATTATTCATGCACCAGATTGTTGCTATTAACCTCAACAATCGCCATTTCCCTTCAACCAACTACAAGGAAGGAGAAACCCAGAGCACCAAAGGCTGCCAAACCTATGGAGAAGCTGCTTCCACTGTGTCTATCAACAAAGAAACTAGCCAACTATTCGAGCTCTTCTTCAGATGTTTTGTCAATCCTCTTTGGTTCCCATATCTGGACAACGACAACCTGATTCTTCCTTGTGAATTTTGTTTTGAAACTGGATGTAATGATATACATTCTATAGAAATCTTCAATGCTATCATCCATCCCTATATTTTGCCAGCAGAATTCTATGGAGGAAGGCTGGTTCAGAGTACCTTTGAGTACTACCAGCCAAACATGATGGCCAGGCAATTAGGATGTGGCCAAGTGCCCCCATGGTTATTTCTCCATGAATTTCTCAAGCCCAGAGAGGATATCAAGGAAACCATGGAAGAAAGAAGGATTTTTGAGTATAAATGCAGCAAGACTATTTATACACCCAAGCCCTTTGTGCTAATAACATTTGCTCATCCTTCTTTCATTCTTTGGTGGCAAGAACTTCATGATCACATTTTTAACATGCCAGTACACCCTCTCTGTCTTGAATTAATGCCTGACTTCCAACCAACTTTAGAGGTAATATGTTCATCTCCCTTTCTTACATCTATTTTTAATCATACTCCTCCTCACTGATCATGATTTTGTCTTTTTGCAGGATACAGTATCTACCCCACTTACTAGGACAATCCTTTATGATATTGAAGGCCCAATCTCTGCTTTGGGATGTCCATCTCCTACTCTGGCTCAACTGATGTCTAGCCATGCTGTGCTAGATCCAACTCTTATCAAGCCAGTTTCTAACAAAAGGAAAGTCCCATCTCTGATTGCTTCTTCAACTATCAAAAAGAAAAGAACAAGCAAAAGGCTAGTTATTCAGGTCAGAACACATTCCCCTCCTGAACATAATGCCATTCTTCATTCTGATCATCTTTATCTTTGCAATATTTTAGACCAAAACACAACAACCAGTGGTTACAGATTCTGCCAATGCTTCATCAACTGGTAAAATTTTCACCATCTTATTCTTTAATCATTTCTCTTCATTAGCACTCACCACCTACTTGTTAGTTGCAGAGGAAACTTTGGTGGATCAAACTTTGGGGAGTTCCTCTCCTCATCATGATTCAATCCCAATCTCACCAAGGATTCAACCAGCTTCTCCTCAACCAGAAGTCTCAGCTTCACCAAGAAATCATCTAGTTTCTCCTCAGCCAGATGTATAAGAGCCTTCCATTGAGCCTGAGAAGCCTCCTTCTCCCATTGGGGAAACTTGGAATGATGTAAGCATGAGCATCCATCTTTTCTATTTTCACCTAATAGATCATCATTAATTCGGCAAGAATTTCTTTTCAGGAGAAAACTATGTCATCATCCAGTTATTCCTTTGTTGTGGATGACTTGGTTGCCGAAAAAGGAAATGAAGCATCTTCTAGTCAAGATTTATCAGAGAAAAATCAAGCAAAGCTGAAGGAAATCCTCTCCTTGCTGCAAAGGGACGTCCAAGATCAAGTCAGGGATGCTGATCTTCTAAGAGAAGCGCTTGAATTTATCGATCAAGATCTCCATGCTGATATCAAGGCTATTTTAGAACATGTTTCTCAATTGGATAATCACTTTTCCGCAGTAAAACAGGCTTTAAAGAACCAATCCTCCCAACCAGCTCTGGAACAAAGGAGAGCTACGGCCAAGCAATCTATGAAAGATTCGCATGCTCAAATTCAGAACAACAAGGAATTGCTAGCCAAATTGCAACCTGCACTCGAGCTGAAGAAAACCAGAAAAGCTACATTGGAGGCTGAGCTGAGGAACTTGACAGCTGAGATTGAAGCTGACGAGAAGAAGATGGCTGAACTTCCCGAATCAACGGAGAAAATGCGAACGAAAGCTTCAGCAGCTGTCACACCCTGAAATTTCCAACATTTATTTTTTCTCTTTATAGGAAGTATAGTATAGGAAAAAAATCCTTGTTTGATTTTCTGAATCAAATAAAAGTTGTTAGTGTTGTATTCATGCGGATGCATCTTGGTGTTTCTTGAGTGCAAAAGGTTTCAAAAATGCGCTTAGGAGCTGTCCTAACTCTTCCGAGAATTTTTCGGATTTTTCTGGAATTTATTCTCCTTTTTCCTTGAGCTATTTCTATTTATTAGACGGCTCTAAAATCTTTTTTATGACTTCCAAATACTTTATTTGGATTGTTCATGTTCCAATCTATCTCTAGAAATTTTCCTAGAATTTTTGGGATTTTTAGAATATTTTTCGTGGCTTTTATGAATTACCTAGCTATTTCTAGATAATTCTCTTCCCGAAAATAGATTCTAAAAAATAAAAAGATTTTTTTCCTTTTTCATTTTCTTTCTCCCTTTTTGGCCCAGTCAAACTTTCAGCCCAACTCCAGGAAGTCTGGCGGACCACCCTAAGGTTTTTCCCCTCGTTTTCTCTTGGCCCAACTCGGCCTAGCTCCCGTTTCCGGCCCCGTCCAGCCCGCGCCCGCTCCAAGCCCGGCCACGAGCGTGCCGCACGAGCCCATCCGCGCCGCCGTCCGCCGTGTGCCGGACCCGGACTCGCCGGAGTCCGGGCATCCCGCTAGCGCCACCCCTCGGCGTCCGAGCCGGACACGGCTCGGTCTCCGTGCTCCGCGCCCATAAAACCCCACCCCGCCGCTTCCTCGCTCGTGCACCGCGCCGTCCTCCGCAGCGCCGCCGCCGCCATAGGAGCCAATCTCCGCCGCGTCGTCCCGCCGGGACGAGGCGAGCCACCGGAGCAAGTCGTCGCCGCCGTAAGCTCCAAGACGGCGGGCCACGCCTTCCGTGCCGCTCCCCGTCGCCACCGAGCGCCGAACGCCGCCGCCGCGCGGAGACCGGGCCGGCCACCATGGCGGACTGCCGCTGTCCCCTTCGAAATCCGGCCGCTCTACTTCATCTCCTCCGTCAGTGAGCACTCTCCTGAGGTCCCCTACCCATCCTCTGTGTCCCACACCTGTCACCCAAGCTCCAAGGTCGCCGGACCGCTGGGGATCGAATCGCCCATACCCGTCGTGCAAAGGAGGAAGAAGGCCCCCGCCGTTTTGCAGTTAGGTCCCTGCCCTTCTCAGTAAACTTTAGATCCTTTCTTGAGTCTTGCAAATCTTGCAGAAAACCCCTTAGATCTATTAGGTTCCCTGCGCCTAGATTCAACCAACACCCTTTAGTTTCATGAGCACTGTTTACTGTGTCTCGGGAATCTTTTCTGCTACCCCTTGAGATTTATAGTTAATCGCGTAAGGGTCCTTTCAATCTTGTTTCCTCCATAAAATCTTCGTTTTTACTCCGTTTTAATCCATTCGATTTGCGTTAGGTTCATAATAATGTAAAGCATGTGTTGGTGGTGTGTTTTCACCATGTTTTGTTTTCTGAAAATAAAATTAACTTTGATTAATACTTAGTTATACACGCCATTTATAAATAAAAGTAATATAGATCTACACCCGTTATTCATGATCAAATTTAATTTGATTAATGATTACTTTACATGCTTTTATAAATAAAATCTAATTAGATCTTTTAGTCGGTTTTTCCGTAAGTCAAATATTAATTGGCTTAATGATTAATAAATAAATGTCAATTTTGATTAATACCAATGTAATGTTGTTTTCAATAATAATATGACCTACTCGAATAATAAAGTTACGTTTAAATTATTCATATAGTTTATCTTTTCTAAGTTAAATCTTTAGTTGGTATAATTTGTACATAAACATTTATGAAACTTAATTAGGTTCTTTCTTCTACGGTTTTGCAAATAAAATTTAATATGAATTAATTCCAACTTAGGATACTTTTCTTTATGAAATATCCTATCATATGTTTTGTTAATTAAAATGAACCTAGCTCATAATCTTGTTCTATCATAAATGCAAATAATTCGTTAGACATTCGGTGACAGCTTTATCTCAGTATCTCTTTTGATCAAGTCTATCTGAAGCTCTAAATCTTTCTAGTGTTAGCTCAAGCTCAAACCATGTCTAGCTATTCAGATCCTTCCCTTCTAAGCACGGTTTGTGTGCTTTGGTGATCCTAGTAGATATCTCAGTGTTTCTATTCAGCACTTCATTATCAAGTAATCCTATCATGATTATTTCATGTTTCTCTTAGAATCTCGTTCATTAATATCTAGTTCATGCCTATCCTATCTCAGTTAGTTTGTTTCTTTATGAATCAGCTATGTTCTTGTTCCTAATCCATCATATCTACCTTTCTTTAGAGTTTGCCCTATTATCTGTTTTTCCTGTCACATCAGTTCACCCTTGGTTAGTATGTCAGTTGTTCATCCGAGTTCTCTTTGTAGACTGGTTCTCCTAAACCCTAGCCTAAAGTTTGTGTGTGCATTATAGTTCGCTTCTACCGTTCTCGTTCGTTTCACCTTAACTTGTACGTTAGCATGTGGATCACCAGTTATTTATTTTAATAATAAAGATGTGTGTTAATCTTGACTAATTCTTATTCCAGTTATTTTATAAATAAAATGTGATTAGGTTCGAAACCATTTTTCTTTAATCATGATGTAATTGGTTAAAAGATGTTAGAGTTAAACATCGGTTTTCATAACAAAGTTAATATGCCTAATGACATCATAAATGCCTTTTCAATATTAAATATGTTTAGTTGAACACATGACATAAAGTTACTCACCTAGATATCTTATACTTGCTTTATCTTTCTAAAGTAATTGTTAATTTGACATAACTTCCACTCAAATGTTATAAATAAAATATGATTAGGTCTATCGTGATTTCTTTAATTAAATGTTACTTGTTTAATGGTAACATAGAGTATTTCTCTAAAATATTCTTTCACATGATTTCTTAATTAAACTATGCCAAGCGTAGTTTCTTGTTGTTTGATAATGATCTCACGATAGTTTCGAGCTTAGTTCTGTTTCAGCGTTTCTTGCGCTTGCGTAACCATTAGAATCGAGCTCTATCTCTGTGTGATCTTTCCGGTCCTTGCTCAATCTTCCGCAATCATCTCTTCAAACTTAACCAAGCCTTTCCCTTCCAAGCACACTTTGTGTTCTTTAGTGATCCACCTAATTGAGCCTATCCTTTAGTGCATTCTTTTAATGTTTCCCTTTTGATCGGTGCGTTGTTCTTAGTTGTTTGTTTGTTTGCTTCGTATGTGTGTGCCTGATGATTGATGCGATTAGAGCGTGAGGACCATGTGTGGTTCGAGGACCGGTGGATGGTCGCTTCCTTGTGTGATGAGTGATTGACAACGCTGTGTGGACTGATTCTTGGCTAACTATTGCAGGTGCAGGTTGCGACTTGACTGGTGTTGGTGCAGGTGAAGAACAAGCGCGAAAGGTCATCACCGGTGAGTCATCCAGGTGTGGAGAAGATAGGTAGGCTTCGTTCGAGGGACCCGGTGGCCAGCGGGGTCAAGTCCGGGCCGCATGGTGGCATGAACAGCAAGAAGTAGTCATGGACGGTTTCTTAGTTGAGCCTAAAAACCAAGGTCGAGTCGGGACTACGTGGGAGCCGAGTAATGAGTGGCGATTGGCGGAGGCTACACCGAGTTCGCGGTGTTTCGAGTGGTTCACCAGAAAACTACTGGGTTCCTTGGTTGATCCACAAAGCCAAGACCGAAGAACCGAAGACGGTGTTGCAGCAGTGCCAGACCGGTATGACCGGTGGGACTAACTGGTCTGACCGGTGGGTACCGGTCTGACCGGTGAGGAGCACTGGTCTGACTGGTGTGCGACGACGCAGTCCGGAATATTTGAAGCGGAGGACACGCGTCGGGATCGCAGGGCTTGCGTCGAGGCTAGGCAGGTTGCGGTCGCCGGGCATCCGTCCGAAGGAGAAAACTTGAAGACTTCCAAAACCTCCCTTGAGGGGATTGTATCCCTAGTTGTTAAGTAAGGGTAGTTTAGACTTTCGGTAGCCTCCATATAACCCATGAGGTGAGAGGATGGCAGCAATCTCTTGGATCCCTAGTTCATTTGCTTTCCTATTTTCCCTTCCTATTTTCTTAGGATTTCCATAGGACTAGCTTGAGAACTTCATGGTGAGATCTTGTTGAGAGAGTTGGATGATTGGGCAGCAAGCTAGACCTTGTATGAACCTTTGTGGCATGTATAAATGATTCGGCGTGGTTCCTCAAGGTTTGGATGTGTTGTTCCCGGTTTTTCTTGGTGGTGATTTTTGGAGCCCTCTCTTGGTGATTTTCTTGGGGTGCTTTCGGGACCTTGCTCTTGGGGATTTGATGAGGGAAATTTGTGGGAACCCTTCATGGTTCTTTGGGTTGTGATTCCCCTCCCAAATCCGTGAGTTAAGGGGCTCGATTTTGGGTTTTTTGGTGTTCTAGGGTTAGAGGAGTTCTTGGGGGATTTCTTCGATTCCTCTTCTTTGGACAAGTTTTGGGGGATTAAACTTGGCTATGGACTCCTCATGAGGTGTTCCTACTGTCCCCAAAGTCTTGTTCAAGCCTGTGGAGCGATTCGAGAGATCAAGGCTTGGATTTGGAGGTGTTGACCCGCGGGTGCTGTTCATCCCGAGAAGCCTAGGCCACACCAGTCTGACCGGTGCCTCTCACCAGTCTGACCGGTGCAACCCCTGTTGGGAATTTGCTCGGGTGAACATCTGGTGTGTTCACTGTTGTCCTGTGTTGCAGCTGTTTCGAGTTTGGGTCGGTTTGGAGCTCGGTTGGCCTGTTTGGTGTTTTGGGGCTTTCTGGCTGAGACCTGTCTGACCGGTGTGTTGCATCGGTCTGACTGGTGTGGAGCCTTTCTGTGGAAGTCACCAAGTTTCACCAGCAGGGACCGGTCTAATCGGTGGTGCTCACCGGTCTGACCGGTGTTGGTTAGTGGACTCGAGGTTTGGTGTTCCGCTGCGTTCTCGGGTCGGAAGGTTGTGTGGTTGTTCCTAGGTCCAGTGGCACTCCAGTGACTACGTGGGCTTGGCCAACTAGGGTAGTAAGTCGGAGTCATGTGTTGGAAGCCGTGTTCACCTTGTTGGAGTTTCCATCTCCTTCGAGAAGATTTTTTATCGGCTCCCATTCACTCCCCCCTCTCTGGTTCGCCGTATCAGTCCTTCAGAGCGAATGCTGTTCGAGAATCGAGAGCTTTGGAAGAGTATGAAGATGAAGAATTCTGAGCAACATCACTACTCTGGTTAAAGGCAAGTGTGTCCTTGTTCTTTTGTCCCAATTATTTTATTAATCACTATTGCATTGCTTTGCATTAATTTTGATGGGTTCCTATTAAGGATGACTAGCCTCATTTGACCATTATCTTGAACCTGGTTCTTAATGAATATTGATGGTAGATGTTGCTTAGTGTGATTAACTGGGTTGGTAATAATCAACATGGTTATCATTTTATGGTCTATGTTCCTTTATGATAATTTTAATACAAGATCACCGTGCGTCAATCGGAACATGGAAAATCACCTAGGAAAACAGTACAATTACAAGAACAAAACGGGCACTGGTCTTGGCCGAATAATTAAAAACTTTAGCTTGGGGTGATCTTACCTGATAAGGACAAGGGATCGGCGGTACTGCGGGGTATGGATTCACTCTAGCAGGGGGGTGGGTGAGTTCTTTATTCTATGGTGGGGTATCGACCAGCTAGGGGACTTTATACCTTGCTAACTGATCCAGACCTTGTGGGTCATAACTTGCTAGGGAACCTTTGTGAAGGCCTTGTAGCGTCCCTATGTAACCACACCTCGGTAGTGTGGTGCCTGATCAGCATCACATGGTTGGGTTCAAAGTTCTTCGGAGCTTTTACGCTGCTTGTGGTGAAAGTGTACAACCTCTGCATAGTGTAATACTAATCGATTAGTCGTGCTCACGGTCAAGAGCAGTCTGGACCCTCACATGATTAATTGAACTTGAAGATGGATTTGAATTGTGGTTTCTGGTTATCTTAGCCATATGCTTATGGTGTTTCTCTTACCTTTATGCTTAATTGTGGGATGGTGTATACTTATACTAGCTAGTAAATAGGTGCTAATAAAATTTGACCAACTAAAATGCTAAATGCTTTGAGCCAGTCCACTGTAAAGCCTTTGCATTCATTCTTTTCCCCACACTTGTTGAGTACGACAAGTGCTCACCCTTGCTATAAACAATGTTGCTCAGAAGGAGAATGCTACTATGAAGTCTTGTGAAGATTTTGACAAGTGCTAGGCGTACGCAACCCCTAGTCGATTGCTTGTGGAGTTTGGTGCCTTCGTTTCCAGGATTAAGCGTAATCTCTGATAATCTTCCTTTTTCTTACATGATACTGAACTGTTATTCACTTATATGTCACTATATGTATGAAAATAGATCTTGGCATACATATAGTTATGCACTTGGTTTCCTATGGAAAACAGGTGTGACAGAGTGGTATCAGAGCTGTATCGACTGTACGACATAAGCCTAGATAGCAATGGTCGTTTCTTAAGGTTTTCTTTGATCTAAAATTCATCACAACCTTTCCTTGGGCTCTGTGATGAGTATTCTCACTCCTTAAACCATATCTTTCATCAATCCTCCTTGATAGCTCACCTTTGACTCTCACATTTTTCATTTGCACACCATTGTTTTGCAAATGATTATGACCTCTACCCTTGCCTATTTATTTACTCTTCCCTAGGTCTTGATCTTGTCTCTCTTTTGCACTTCTCTCAAGCAATTCCACCAATAAGTCAAAAGGTGAATTGTTACCCTTGACATTCTATCTGTTCGCGCAACTCTCCGACACATCGGCGCTGTTTTAATTCTTTCTCGAGATACAGAACTCCGAATGACATGAAATCAGTTGGGTTAGTTCTTAAATTTCATAATTGAGTTTCTTTCAAAAATTCAGCCATATCCAGTATATATTCCATGAGCTATGTTTGAAACATTAGAGCTATCAGAATCTGTAAACCCTGCTGACCTAGTTACCTTCATTATTTTATATCTCGGTCTATGGACCTCCGATTGAGGTAAATCCAATTGGAGTAGTTCAGGAATTTTATAGGATTCACTCTGTACAAAATTCATCAATTTAGGTGGCATATACAGAGAGTTATGCCCAAAACTTTGGAGGTTCCCGAATCTGTCAACACTGCTGGCATAGCCATCTTGTTTAATTCATATCTCGAGTTCTAAACCTCCGATTGAGGTGATTCCAGTTGGGATGAACTCATAATTTCAGCCCCCTTGATCTGGGAGAAATCCGTTATTTATGGATATCTTTGTTGGGACCTACATCTGATCTATAAGGAGGATACCCTGTGACTTTGTTAACAACGTGTAGCTCGTTCCCTTAACCGTGTCTTGCTTGGTGAAGTTCAGTGCTTGCATGATGATGCTTGGTTTTATGACATTGTTTGTGTTGAGTCTTTGGAGTGTTGGTGTATTGTGGATCTTATATCTACAATGACATTAATTTCTTAGTTGGGTTCTTCTTTTGTATCTCCCACCTCCTTGCTCTTCCCATTCTTTCTCCCTACTCTTCAGTTTATCTCTTCTGATCCTATCGCAAATACCCAATCAGATGGAGAGCTCCAACATGAATCATGAACATAAAGATAATGAAGGAAACATCAACATTCCTCTTGCAACCTCATCATTGGAGCGCAAGATGTTAGAGAATATTGCTGCACAAATTCGGGTTCTGCAAGCAATGGCCCAAACCATGGTTAAGATTCATCAGTCCATTAAAGAGCAAGCTTCACTCCCTAAAGCCCACAATATTGTCACCAATGATAACTATCAAAACATGACTCCTCCACCATTTGATCAAAGAGAAGCTATCAGCTATGCATAATCAAGCCTTACAAGGAAGGATGTAGCCTAGCCCAACCTACTTTCATAATGAGATGGCCAACGACAGAGTTCCCATTGGGCCAGTGAAGAGGCAAGTTGCTGAGGCATGGAAAAAAATCAAAGGAAGAAGAAGAAGCATGAAGCACAGAAACTAACCCTGGAGAAACAATACGAGGTTAACAAGGCTCCAGATATGTGTCTGTGTGGTGAGCACCATGGTTTTTCATGCCCCCAGAAGGAAGCTAGTCTTATGACAACAGAAGCTCACCAACATAACCTTAAAGATATCAATAGGTAGAGGATGTTATCCACCCAAAACTCAACTCAAGAAGAAGGTTCTCAAGCTGAAGGTCATACTCAAACCATAAACCTTGATGATTGGATTATCACTTGCAAGGAATACAAACCTGGTAGGCACAAGCGATCTAACAAACAAAACCGTAGAACAAGACGAGAGAAGAAGTTATCACATCTAGGGGCAGATCATGGTACTAAACCTGGTTCTGACAAACCCCAGCCTAAGATTGTCCGACCTATATATATCTCACTCCTATCAAGAAGAATCCTGATGCACAAGTTGATCTACCAATGACTATGATGGAGCAAAGCGAAGAATGGAGAAATCACATTGATAGAAGAATGGATAAGTTATAAGTGGGACCACACTATATATTCCTATACAAGTCCAATGAGCTATGAAAAATAGAAGGGCATGTTTGGTGTGTTTGTGTAAGGAAGGTCGATATGAAGAAAGTTGATAAGCCTTGGATAATACCCACATGAGTCTTTGTTTCTTGCTAGCCTTTCTCGAATCTCGGGACGAGATTCCTTTTAAGGGGGGTAGAGTTTTCACACCCTGAAATTTCCAATTTGAGGATGTGAATAGAGAGAATAATTAAATAACAATTTTCTCATAAGTTTAAAATTTTTCCAACATTTATTTTTTTTCTTTACATGAAACATAGTATAGGAAAAAATCCTTGTTTGATTTTTTGAATCAAATAAAATTTGTCAGTGTTGCATTCATGCCGATGCATCTTGGTGTTTCTTGAGTGCAAAAGGTTTCAAAAATGCGTTTAGGAGCTGTCCTAACTCTTCCGAGAATTTTGCGGATTTTTCTGAAATTTATTCTCCTTTTTCCTTGAGCTATTTCTATTTATTAGACAGCTCTAAAATCTTTTTCGTGAGCTCCAAGTACTTTATTTGGATTGTTCATGTTCCAATCTATCTCTGGGAATTTTCCTAGAATTTTTGGGATTTTTAGAATATTTTTCGTGGCTTTTATGAATTACCTAACTATTTCTAGATAATTCTCTTCCCGAAAATAAATTCTAAAAATAAAAAGAATTTTTTTCCTTTTTCATTTTTTCTCCCTTTTTGGCTCGGTCAAACTTTCAGCCCAACTCCTGGAAGTCTGGCGGACCACCCTAAGGTTTTTCCCCTCGTTTTTTCTTGGCCCAACTCGGCCCAGCTCCTATTTCCGGCCCCGTCAAGCCTGCGCCCGCTCCTAGCCCGGCCACGAGCCCGCCGCGCAGGCCCATCTGGCGCTTCCATCCGCCACGTGCCAGACCCGGACTCGCCGGAGTCCGGGGGCATCCCGCCGGCGCCACCCCTCGGCGTCCGAGCCGACACGGCTCGGTCTCCGTGCTCCGCGCCCATAAAACCCCACCCCACCGCTTCCTCGCCGCGCACCGCGCCGCCCGTGCGAGCGCCACCGCCGCCATAGGATCCAAGCTCGTCGCGTCGTCCCGCCGGACGAGGTAGCCACCGGAGCAAGCCGTCGCCGCCGTAAGCTCCAAGATGGCGGGCCACACCTTCCGCGCCGCTCCCCGTCGCCAACCGAGCGCCGGAACGCCGCCACCGCACGGAGACCGGGCCGGCCACCATGGCGGACGGCTGCCGTCCCCTTCGAAATCCGGCCGCTCCACTTCATCTCCTTCGTCGGTGAGCACTCTCCTGAGGTCCCTTGCCCATCCTCTGCGTCCCGTGCTGGTCACCCAAGCTCCAAGGTCGCCGGACCACTGGGGATCAAATCGCCCAGACCCGGCATGCAAAGGAGGAAGAAGACCCCCGCCGTTTTGCAGTTAGGTCCCTGCCCTTCCATGTAAACTTTAGATCCTTTCTTGAGTCTTGCAAATCTTGCAGAAAACCCCTTAGATCTATTAGGTTCCCTACGCCTAGATCCAACCAACACCCTTTTACAGATCTAACTCCGAGCTTTATTAGTTTCATGTGCACTGTTTACTGTGTCTCGGGAATCTTTTCTGCTACCCCTTGAGATCTATAGTTAATCGTGTAAGGGTCCTTTCAATCTTGTTTCATCCATAAAATCTTCGTTTTAACTCCGTTTTAATCCGTTCAAATTGCGTTAGGTTCATAATAATGTAAAGTACGCGTTGGTTGTGTGTTTTCACCATGTTTTGTTTTCTGAAAATAAAATTAACTTTGATTAATACTTAGTTATACACGCCTTTTATAAATAAAAGTAATATAGATCTATACCCGTTTTTTCATAATCAAATTTAATTTGATTAATGATTACTTTGCATGCTTTTGTAAATAAAATCTAATTAGATCTTTTACTTGGTTTTTCCGTAAGTCAAATATTAACTGGCTTAATGATTAATTAACTTTTATAATTAAAAGTTGATTAGGCTTTTACTCCGGCTTTATAAATAAATGTTAATTTTGATTAATACCAATGTAATGTTGTTTTCAAAAATAATATGATCTACTCGAATCATAAAGTTACGTTTAGATTATTCATATAGTTTATCTTTTCTAAGTTAAATGTTTAATTGGTATAATTTGTACATAAACATTTATGAAACATAATTAGGTTCTTTCTTTTACGGTTTTGCAAATAAAATTTAATATGAATTAATACCAACTTAGGATACTTTTCTTTATGAAATATCCTATCATATGTTTTGTTAATTAAAATGAACCTAGCTCATAACCTTGTTCTATCATAAATGCAAATAATTCGTTAGACGTTCAGTGTCAGCTTTATCTTAGTATCTCTTTTGATCAAGTCTATCTGAAGCTCTAAATATTTCTAGTGTTAGCTCAAGCTCAAACCATGTCCAACTATTCAGATCCTTCCCTTCAAAGCACGGTTTGTGTGCTTTGGTGATCCCAGTAGATATCTTAGAGTTTTTGTTCTGCATTTCTATATCAAGTAATCCTATCATGACTATTTCATGTTTCTCTTAGAATCTCGTTCATTAATATCTAGTTCATGCCTATCCTATCTCAGTTAGGTTGTCTCTTTATGAATCAGATGTGTTCTTGTACCTAATCCATCATTGCTACCTTTCTTTAGAGTTTGCCCTATTATCTGTTTTCCTGTCACATCAGTTCACCCTTGGTTAGTATGTCAGTTGTTCATCCGAGTTCTCTTTGTAGACTGGTTCTCCTAAACCCTAGCCTAAAGTTTCTGTGTGCGTTATAGTTCGCTTCTACTGTTCTCGTTCGTTTCACCTTAACTTGTACGTTAGCATGTGGATCACCTGTTATTTATTTTAATACTAAAGATGCGTGTTAATCTTGACTAATTCTTATTCAAATGCTTTTATAAATAAAAAGTGATTAGGTTCTAATCCGATTTTCTTTAATCATGATGTAATTGGTTAACACCTATTCATAACTAGTGTTTCTAAATAAAAGATGTTAGAGTTAAACATTGGTTTTCATAAAAATAAAAAAGTTAATATGCCTAATGACATCATAAATGCCTTTTCAATATTAAATATGTTTAGTTGAACACGTGACATAAAGTTACTCGCCTAGATATCTTATATTTGCTTTATCTTTCTAAAGTAATTGCTAATTTGACATAACTTCCACTCGAATGTTATAAATAAAATACGATTAGGTTTATCGTGATTTCTTTAATTAAATGTAACTTGTTTAATGGTAACATAGAGTATTTCTCTAAAATATTCTTTCACATGATTTCATAATTAAAATATGCTAGGAGTAGTTTCTTGTTGTTTGATAATGATCTCACGATAGTTTCGAGATTAGTTCTATTTCAGCATTTCTTGCGCTTGCGTAACCATTAGAATCGAGCTCTATCTCTGTGTGATCTTTCCAGTCCTTGCTCAATCTTCCGCAATCATCTCTTCAAAGTTGACCAAACCTTTCCCTTCCAAGCACACTTTGTGTTCTTTAGTGATCCACCTAATTGAGCCTATCCTTTAGTGTGTTCTTTTAAAGTTTCCCTTTTGATTCGGGCGTTGTCCTTAGTTGTTTGTTTGTTTGCTTTGTATGTTTGTGCCCGATGATTGATGCGATTAGAGCGAACGTTGTTCGAGAATTGAGAGCTTTAGAAGAGTATGAAGATGAAGAATTCTGAGCAACATCACTACTCTGGTTAAAGGCATGTGTATCCTTGTTCTTTCGTCCCAATAATTTTACAGTAAGGCTGATATTCAGTGGGTGGCTCTCATCTGGCAGAAATACTACAGCAACACTGTTCCCCATCTGACAAGAGAGAGGGGTTCCTTCTGGTGGAAGGATATCTTCGGCTGCACACTCAATTCAGAGGTGTTGCCATTTGTAACCCAAACCAGGGGGACACTGTCAGTTTCTGGGAGGATATCATCGATGGGGTCATTCATTCTGAGAAATTTCCTCATCTTCTGCACTTTGCTCGGGATCCTGCCATTTCTCTGGTTGCTCTGAGGTCGACTGATAACTTGCTGAATTGCTTCAGGATCCCTATGACCAGAGCTACTTACAATGAGTTTCTAGAGTTACAGACCTTTCTCAATTATCTTCCTCCCATCAGCCCTGGTTCCAAGGATTCTTGGCATCTTATTTGGGGGCAGCGTAGGTTTCTGAGTAGCCACTTCTATCAGTATCAGTTTAGTGAACTCAGGCCCAGTAAGGCAATTCTTGACATCTGGAAAACCAAATGCATCCCGAGGATCAAGTTTTTTGCTTGGCTACTTCTCAATGATAGGCTGAATACTAGGAATATTCTGAGAAGAAGAAGGAAAGTGCTGGATGAAGGATACAATTGTGTAATGTGTCACAACAGTGAGGAAGAAACTGCTGCCCACCTCTTTTTCAGTTGCCCTGCTGCTGTTAACAGATGGTTCGCTTTGGGTGTTGTCTGGGGGGAAAATCTAAGTGTTCACCAGAAGATCCTGCAAGCCAGAAATGATTTTGGGCTCCTTTTCTTCATGTAGATCTTTATGATTGGTGCCTGGTGTATTTGGAAACAGAGAAATGAAGTCATTTTTGACAGTAAGCCTCCGCATCTCGCGGCCTGGAAGGCCAATTTCAAGGCTCTAGTTCTAGATCATCTCTGCAGAATCAAGTCAAACCTTCATGCATCGATCAAACTATGGCTTAGTGCTCTGTAGTTTGTTGCTGTGTTGCTGAGTTGCCCCCTCCCTTCTCTGCCTACCTCCTGTAGTCTTTTCTGTTGTTTCTTTCTTTGCTTAGTCCCCTTTCGTTGCCTAATCTCTGGTTGGGCCGGATGTAAGTCCCTTTTCTTGTAACTTTGTCTCCTCTTTTTAATATATTTCTCCTGTTGCCGGGGGGTGTTGCCCCACGGTTTTCGTTCAAAAAAAATAATTTTATTAATCACTGTTGCATTGCTTTGCATTAATTTTGATGGGTTCCTATTAAGGATGACTAGCCTCATTTGACCATTATCATGAACCTAGTTCTTAATTAATACTGATGGTAGATGTTGCTTGGTGTCCTTAACTGGGTTGGTAATAATCAACATGGTTATCATTTTATGCTCTATGTTCCTTTATGATAATTTTAATACAAGATAACCGTGCATCAATCGGAACATGGAGAACCAGCCAGGAAAACAGTAAAACCACAAGAACTAAATGAGCACTAGTCTTGGCTTAATAATTAGGAACTTTAGCTTGGGGTGATCTTACCTGATAAGGACAAGGGATCGGCGGTACTGCGGGGTATGGACTCGCTCTAGCAGGGGGGTTGGGTGAGTTCTTTATTCTATGGTGGGGTATCAACCTGCTAGGGGAGTTTATACCTTGCTAACTGATCCGGACCTCGTGGGTCATAACTTGCTAGGGAACCTTTGTAAAGGCCTTGTAGCGTCCCTTTGTAGCCACACCTCGGTAGTGTGGTATGGTGCCTGATCAGCATCGCATGGTTGGGTTCAAAGTTCTTTAGAGCTTTTACGTTGCTTGATGTAAAAGTGTACAACCTCTGCAGAGTGTAAAACTAATTGATTAGTCGTGCTCACGGTCAAGAGCAGTCTGGACCTCACATGATTAATTGAACTTAAGATGGATTTGAATTGTGGTTTCTGGTTATCTTATCCATATGCTTATGGTGTTTCTCTTACCTTTATGCTTAATTGTGGGATGGTGTATACTTATACTAGCTAGTAAATAGGTGCTAATAAAATTTGACCAACTAAAATGCTAAATGCTTTGAGCCAGTCCACTATAAAGCCTTTGCATTCATTCTTTTTCCCCACACTTGTTGAGTACGACAAGTGCTCACCCTTGCTATAAACAATGTTGCTCAGAAGGAGAATGCTACTCTGAAGTCTCGTGAAGATGTTGACAAGTGCTAGGCGTACGCAACCCCCAGTCGATTGTTTGGTGCCTTCGTTTCCAGGATTAAGCGTAAACTCTGATAATCTTCCCTTTTCTTACGTGATACTGAAATGTTATTCACTTATATGTCACTATATGTAAGAAAATAGATCTTGGCATACATATAGTTATGCACTTGGTTTTCTTCTGAAAAACAGGTGTGACAGCAGCCCTAAATGCAGAAATGCAGCTCAAGACAAAGCTCTCTGCTCTCTCTAAAACCCAAGAGGCTGATCAGAAATTGTTGGAGAATTTCAAAATACTTGGGTGTGTAATTGTAACAAACAATTTGTAGTCGAATGCTTTATCAACTTTGTAGCTTCGCTTTCTGTTAATCTTTATTCTCCATATTTGTTTTGCCTTATTTTGACGAGTAGCCTCTGGATGATTCATTCTGCAATTCTGACCACAACAGTGTTAGACCCGAAAAACGACCCAACCGCAACACAGCTGAATCTTAACCAGTCAAACCGAATATGACTCAGCATGAATCCCAAATGACCCGGCGACCGTTCGGTCGAAGGAGTCTCTCCACTTTCCAAATTTCTTAGCATACGCGCCACGATCTCCGGCCACGACCTCTTCGTTAGTTCCATAAATAAGGACCTCGGGTACCCCTAACCTTTCACCAAATCCTCTGCCTTCCAAGCCTCTGCTAGCTCGAGCTCTTTCTCTTCAAGCACTAGTAGTCCCAAGAACTTCATGGCCAACAGTGGAAACAGGTGCCCGGCCGGCGACGAGGCTGAAGGGAGCCGCGCCGGCGCTCGTCGGAGGTGGTGATCCTCTGCTTCTTCACAACCTTCTTTTAGATCTTGTCTCATCCCTGACGATTTTCTTTGCGCTTTCAGGCTCATCCGATGGAACCCCACTCCTGCTCTAGCTGCAGCTTTGGCCGCAGCGGGTGACTCCTCGGGGTCATCCAGCAGATCCTACTCCGCCAGGTCTTCTGGCTGGGACTCACGCTATACTGACCGCGACGCCCGCGGGTTCCTGGAGAAACGCGACGCGACCCGGCACGAACTGGAGATTATCTCCAAACAGGCCGGGATCGCTGACCTCGAGTGGTAGCATCAGCGCAAGCAGCTTCTCGAGGCCATCGATGGTGAATCCTACAACTTGCTCAATTTCAATTCAATCTTGAACAACACTAACTGCCGTTTCCCAGTGACCCCCGCAGATCGCGATGCCGAGCTCAATCGGCTAAAGGCGCTGGCCGAGAATCTGGCGAACAAGGTGAACGCTCCCGGAGACACGCTCGAAGTTCGTCTTGGCGCGGTGGCAGGCCGCGTCAACGAGGTGGCCCTGCATAGCGTCCGTCTGGGCACCACCTTGGGCCTGGCCGCCATGTCGACGTGCACCGGCGTCGACTACTCTACGCAGCCACCCGGCTTCGACGGTGGCGCGCCGGAGGACCTTGACGACATCGAGGCCACTGTGGAGCGCCTCGATGGCCATGGTGCTGCCATTGCTGACTCCATCCACCCCCAATCTGTTATGAACAAGGTTTTTGATTAGTTTGTACTAGGGGTCATGGAATTTCGGCAATGAAATGAAAATTTATCTTTTGCAATTTTCTTGTGATAACTTTCCTAATTTGTGCATACGAATCTTCATTGTTTTCAATGCATTCGGGAACTTTTCCTCTAGCCGAATACGCACAAACCTTTGCCCCTTGGCGCAGAATCCGCAGAGAATGCTCATTCGGGAATCATGAACACTATTTCGTTAAAAAAACCCTTTGCATCCAAGGAAAAATCCCCGTCGTTTGGTATTCCCATCAATGAGTGTCGGCCAGTCATTACTCCTGATGCATTTCCACTGCTAATAAAATAGCTCTCCGGTGCTTTGCAAATCCACTCGTACACACTTTCATCATTTCATTCCCTCTCGTCTTCCTCCTCCAGGCCTTCTGCTTCCTGCAGTCCTTCTTTTGTAATCTTAAGTAGTTGTATTGTTAATAGAAGAACCTGCAAGAACGTTAGTGATGCAAAAAATATTTTTGTGCTAAGGGCAATACACTTTAGTATTGGCCATTTTCCCTTTGTCAGAATTTTTGTTCTGAAGGCGGCTTCCTCCCGATGCCGGCTATTTCCGTTTCTCTGACGCTTGTAATAGCAATCAATGATCAACTTCAATACTAGGATAATATTTCTTCAAGTATCTCCCGTTTATAGCAGCAGTGAATTCTTCTCCCAGCAAAGTTTTCAAGATGTATGCATTTCCAGGCGTGCACTTAACCACCCGAAAGGGACCTTCCAAATTTTGAGACCACTTACCGAATGCACTGTACTTAGTCCCAATCGGCAATAATTTTTTCCAAATCAAATCTCCTTCTGCAAATTGCTTGACCTTTACCTTCTTGTTATAGTACTTAGCAATTGTAACACCCTAATTTTACTAAAAGTTTGGCTTTATTAAAATTTGCTAGAAACCTTTAATTGCTTAAGGAATATAAGGTTGCTTTATTTCTTTTTAGGCATTAAAAACTTTTCTAAAAATAAAAATTAATGAATTATAGGAATTAATTGCGGCATTCATGCTGGTGCATTGTTTTTGGTTGTTGGAGTTCAAATTCACAGTTTGAATTCCATTTGTTTGAATCCTTCCCTTAATGTTCGAACCTTTTATTTCCTAACCTAGCTATCCTACCCAATCCAGCCCAGCAGCAGCAGGCCGCAGCCCGCGCAACCCCGCGCAAAGCCAGCCCGCGCAAGCCGCCCGCCGCAGCCGGCCGTAGCGGCCGAGCGGCCCGCGGCCTTACGGCCCATTTCCGCCGCCGGCCCATTTTCCCGCCGTCGCCCGCGCCGCTGAGGCTGACCGTTGGGTCCTTCCTGTCATCCCTTACCTCAAGCCGTATCCCACCTGGACTCCGCCGCCATCACCCGAGTCCGACCGGTGCACGCATCCCCACGCGTGGCCCGCATGCCAAGGATCCTCCCTGTGCTATTTAAGCCGCGCGCCGCCCCTGAAGTTCCCCCACCTGAGCCGCCATCGCCTGCCCGTGCGCCGCCCGCAAACCCTAGCCGCCGCCGCCGCCGTTGAATCCTCGCCATCACCGTCGTTTCGTCGTCGGGAAGCCGCTAGGGAGCTACGCCTGGAGGTGAGCAACCCGCCTGTGCCGTTTGTTGAAGAGCTCGTGCACCGTGGCGCCCTAAGTGACCTCGCCGGAGACCGAACCCGTGCCGCCGCGTCGACCGACCTCTTCGCCGCCTCTCCACCACGGCCACCGCCCGTGCCGCCTTGCCGCTTCGCGGACCGCGCGTCAAACCGAGGCCCGAGACCCCGGATTGGGTCTCGCCGGCGAGCTCCACCGCCGCTCGCCGCCGGCCCACCACCGTCTCCCCACCGCCGCCGCCGACCGGCCGCTCGCGTGCATCCTCGGCCGTCGGATCGAGATCCAACGCGCTTGTCTAAACCCGCCGCCACCGCCCCGCTTCGCCCGCGTGTAACTGCAGCCGTTGGATCTAGATCAAATGGATCTAGATCTGGTCAACCAGAGTCAAGCCGGTCAAACCGGCAGGCCCTTGCGTTTTTGCAGAATACCCCCAGTACTAATAAGTTCTCTTCAGTTAGGCCCAGTTTCTTAGGATTCATTACAGTTTAGTCCTTACATCTTCAACTAAGCGTATCTTGGTCATATTAGCTCCGTTTTTACGTTCTTTATGTCCACGCGATCGTCTCGAAGCGTAGATTAGTTTTATGTCACTGTTTTGTACTGGTTGATCTGTTTAGTGGTTGTTTCTTATTTGTTCTTATTGTATGCTTGTACGTGATGATTGTGGACCATAGAAAGCGAAGCGTTCGAAGGATTTGAAGATCAAGACGCGTCAGAGTTTGAGCAGCAGAGTTTTGTTGAAGGCAAGTTTTCCTTGATGCATGCCCGCTTGTCCTACATAACATGCAATTAAATTCATAGTATTTAGTTTTCCTGCTTGCATTAACTTGAAGGGAACCTATTAAGGAATATGCATAGCCTTTTTCTACCTTTTCCTTGTCACCGGGTTATTTAAATTAATTTTGATGGTAGCTATGGCTTAGCATGCTCAACTGGGATTGGTTTTAATCAAACTTGGTTACCTTTATATTCTGTGTTCCATTTATGTTACGTTACTTTACAAGACCACTTTAATATGATTAATCGGAACATGGAGAACCACCCAGGAAAACAGTACAACCACGAGAAGTAATGGGCAATGGTCTTGGCTGAATAATTAGGAACTTTAACTTGGGGTGGTCTTACCTGATAAGGACAAGGTATCGGCGGTACTGTGGGGTATGAACTCACTCTAGAAGGGGGTTGTGTGAGTTATTCTTTTTATGGTGGGGTATCGACCTGCTAGGGGACTTCATACCTTGCTAACTGATCCGGACCTTGTGGGTCATAACTTGCTAGGGAACCTTTGTAAAGGCCATGTAGCGTCCCTATGCAGTCAAACCTCGGTAGTGTGGTATGGTGCCTTGCAAACACCGCATGGTTGGGTTCAAAGTTCGTGGAGCTTTTACGCTTCTTGTGGTGTAAGTGCACAACCTCTACAGAGTGTGAAACTACTCAATTAGCCGTGCTCACGGTCAAGAGCGGCCTGGACACTCACATGATTGAATTATGAAAATTAAATGTTTAATTGTTGTTTTATTCTTTATTTATGATGCTCATATATTATTAATTGGGTTGGTGTGAACTTACACCCTTTAGTAATCAGGTTGCTAATAAAAAGTAGACTCACTAAAATGCTAAAATGCTTGAAGCTTAGCCATCCACCATATGGCCTTGCATGTTATGTTGGTCTCTCTTGCTGAGTACGTCATGTGCTCACGCCTGTTTACTTTCTTGTATCTACAACACCCGGATTGCTGCTCAGACTGGGAGAACTTTGAAGACATTCCAGGAGATTTCCAGGAGTTCTATGTGTGCGTAGTCTTCAGTCAGCTGCCTGTGGAGGCATTTTGTCCGTTGCGAGAACTCGTTATTTAAGTTTCGTTTAAGACTATGGTTTGTAATAACTCTTTATTCGTATGACACTGATTTTGGTATTCACAATGTCTAAGCGTGTGTGTAACTTGATCCTGGCGCACACGTGATCTATGCATTTGGTTTGGCCTTTAAAACTGGGTGTGACAAAGTCGTATCAGAGCCATGTTGACTGTAGGAACATTAGCCTAGATAGAAATGGTCGAACTAAGGATTTTATAACCATAGAAGGTTTCTCTTACATGCTTGCTTTACTTCTATTAACCTTACTCTTGCTTTTGCCTCACTCTTGAGCTATCTGGATTCTTTACCTTGTGCTTGCTTTAGCTCTCGTCCTTTTTATCTTACCATCTATCTCTTTTTGCACTGCACTACAGATGGTTCAACGTTTGAAGACTTCACATGCTGGTGCTGCCCACCAGTATGCTCCGCAGGAAAAGTACAACGACTTCCATGACGGAGACACGGATGAAGAGATCGAGATGGAGCCTGCACTAGTAGTCATCCCTGACCTCATCATGGTGTCCGATGATGAGGAGGACCCAGAAGAGATGATCCTAGAAGAGGATGAGCCAGCTGATCAGCCCAACCAAGAGGAGCAGGCGCCAGGAGAAGGTCTGGAAGACCACCTTGATCCAGAAGTAGAGGAAGAAGAGCAAGAGCAAGATGAAGCACTGAGGAAGTGATTTGGGAAGTGTACCACTACAGAGTTGATGGAGTGGGCATTCCCATGGCTGACCACCTGCGAGCTATGGTACTTCGCTTGGGCTATGACAAAGCCCCTGTTTACCATTGTGAGCTGTGGAATCATTCATGGTTCGAGCCTTATTGGGAGGTTGCCGCCATCCTGGAGGAGTACATTCCATGCCATGGAGTGAAAAAGATGTCCAAGCATCATGATGTGGCTCACAGGACTACTATGGACGCTGGTATAGCAGAGTCAGCTCGGAGGGCGCTCTATGTGCTCTCTCACAAGGAGCGTGACAGGTTGAAGGATACCCACTGCCGGTACACACCCTTCTGAGCCAGTGGGGAAGCCAAGACTTATATCGCCCCAGCGCGATCCTATGAAGGAACGCTGAACAATGTCCGGAGTCTACTTTCAGCTGTTAACACCGCTTTGGACGACACCAACAACACTCTGTACGCGGCACAGCAACAGATCTTCACTCTGGAGTTGCAGAAGCGTGCCTTGGAAGCTGCACTGCAGAACAGGGAGCGGCCAGTTGTTCATGATGCCACTGAAGGATGGACCTCTCCGTCGCCCAAGAGGCCACACTACGACTCCCCTGACGCCCGCACAGATGGCATGCCAGAAGATAGTCCTTAGGCTTAAGTTAAGAATAGGATCTTTTTGTAATCGCTAGTAGACGATCAGTAAAGTGTGCTTAGTTTAGAAGTGTGGTTGACTGCTTGGTTTTGTGCTTAATGTTTGAGCTGGATTTTGTTTGAGTGTAATGTGTTGTGGAGTGATGACCACAACAACATTGGTTTAGTAGTAAGTTTGTGGCGGTCAACTTTCAGTCTCAATCAATTATCTATCTTAATCCTTTTGTCCGTTTAAGTTTTTCCTTAATGCAAATCCGAGATCTCTAAATCTGTTCGCGCAGCTTTCTGAGTCAGCTACACTGTTTTAATTTTATCTCGGGCTACAGAACTCCGATTGTAGTAAATCTAATTGGAGAAGTTCAGAAATTTTGTGACTGATTTTCTGTGAAAAATTCAGAATATTTGGGTAGATAATCAGAGAGTTGTGACTGAAACAATACAGCCTCACGAATCTGTTAAACGCTGCAGACCTACCTGACTTGTTTATTTTATAACCAGAGTTACAGAACTCTGATTGAAGTTATTCCAGTTGGAGTAGTTCCGCAATTTCATTACCTTTTATCAGTTCAAAGCTCATAATTTTTGGATACCCACACTGAGAGTTATGCCTGATTGTTTAGGGTCAACAGAATCTGTCTTATCTAAACATCATTGCTATCTTATCTTTCTGAGTTTAACTCTTGGTGCAATCATCTAAAGTAATGTGCCTAACACTCAGATGGTAACACCAGGTCAGGATCAGGAGTTGATCAACCCGTAGGGAATCGACCAGGAAGAGCACCCCAGCCAGCACAGATGGATCCCGCTATGCAGCAATTCATGGAGGCACAGACTCAGCTTCTCCAGAACCTTACCAACACCGTGACAAACCTACAAGGCCAGGTCAAGAATCCACCGGTGCAGCCACCGGCACCTCGCAACAAGCACTGGGAGTTTATGAGTCACCATCCCCCCGTGTTCACTCATGCCGCTGATCCGCTTGAAGCTGAAGATTGGTTGAAGACAGTGCTGAAGATGCTCACTACCTGTCAGTGTGATGACAGAGAGAAGGTCCTGTATGCTGCAGGACGACTTCAGGGGTCTGAATCCGCTTGGTGGGATGCATATACTGCCGCTCATGCTGCCCCAAACACTATCACCTAGGACGAGTTCTACACCAACTTCAGGAGCCATCAAATACCCCCTGGAGTCATGAAGATCAAGAACAAGGAGTTCCTTTCTCTGAAGCAGGGAGGAATGTCAGTGGCTGAGTACAGAGACAAGTTCACTGAGTTGTCTCGCTATGCAGCTGAGGAGGTTGCAGAAGATAGGAAGAAGCAGGAGCTGTTCCTGGGTGGGTTAGCTGGTTCACTGCAGTACCAGCTGATGTCTTATCCTTTCCCCAACTTTCAGCAGTTAGTTGATGCTGCCATCCGCTTGGACACAAACGCAAGGAGCTCGGGGAGCAGAAGAGGAAGGCCGCCAGCTCTGGATAGTTCGGGAGTGCGTCTCGCCCGCGCTTCAACCCACCGCAGAATACCCTGTTCCGCTTTAGGGGACCGGGTGGACACTTCGGGCAGCAGCAATCCCCACGTCCTGCTCCGCAGTTCCAGCAGTCTGCTCAGCAGTTTCAGCGTCTTGTTCCTCAGACTCCACGCCCAGCTTCCCAGCAGAGTCAGCAGAGGGCTCCAGTTGGCACACCCGTGAGGTCCGTAGCACCTCCGAACTCCGCCACTACTACTTGCTTCAAGTGCAGAGAGCTTGGTCACTATGCCAACGTTTGCCAAAAGAGGAACCCTCCACACACCCCAGTGCAGAACCAGCAGATGCAACAGATGAGGAGCGGGAATCAGACCCCGCAGACCAACAAGGGACAACAGAGCTATGCCCGAGGCAAGGCGATGCATGTTGATGCTGAAGTCGAACAGGAGAACCCCAGAGTAGTGCTCGGTATGTTTGTAGTCAACTCCACTCCTGCTTCAGTTTTATTTGATTCTGGAGCATCCCATTCTTTCATTACATCTCAGTTCGTAGCTCAACATAATATACCCATCAATCCCATGCCTCGCCACATGTTAGTTACCTCACCTGGGTGGAATTTAAAGCTATATATAAATGTGACAATGTCAGTCTCAAGATTTTGGGCAGAGATTTCCATGCCAATCTTATAATCTTGGATTCAAAGGGGATTGATGTGATACTGGGAATGGGATGGTTCACCGCGTGTGATGCGGTGATACAGTGTTCTAAGAGATCAGTCCTTCTTACTAGTCCAGCTGGTGAAAGGTTTGAGTTTGCAGCAGATCCCGCACCATCAACAGCCAGTGCCGTGAATAAGCTCGATGGAACGGCCTTGGAAGACATACGAGTGGTGTGCGATTACCCTGATGTGTTTCCTGAGGAGTTGCCAGGTATGCCCCCTAACCGAGATGTTGAGTTCGTTATTGATCTTTTGCCTGGTACTGCTCATATCTCTAAGCGCCCCTATAGAATGTCTAGTGATCAGTTACAAGAACTTAAAGCTCAGATTAAAGAATTAATGTGTAAAGGGTTCATTCGTGCTAGTTCATCACCTTGGGGAGCACCAGTTATCTTTTGGGTAAGAAGGATGGCACACAGAGGATGTGTGTTGATTACAGGTCTCTTAATGATGTTACCATCGAGAACAAGTACCCTCTGCCTCGTATTGAGGACTTGTTTGATCAGATGAGAGGAGCCAAGGTGTTTTCCAAGATCGATCTGCGATCTGGTTATCATCAGATGAAGATCAGACCTTCAGATATTCCTAAGACAGCTTTTACCGCCAGGTACGGACTTTATGAGTACACGGTTATGTCCTTTGGGTTGACCAATGCACCTGCCTACTCATGTACCTGATGAACAAGATCTTTATGGAGTATCTGGACAAGTTTGTTGTGGTGTTCATTGATGACATTTTGATCTACTCCAAGAATGAGGAAGAGCATGAGGAGCATTTGAGGCTTCTGTTGCAGAAGCTGAGAGAGCATGAGTTATATGCAAAGTTCAGCAAGTGTGAGTTCTGGCTCAAGGAAGTGTCCTTTCTTGGTCATATCATCACCAACGGAGGTATTGCGGTAGATCCGAGCAAGGTCAGTGGTGTGTTGAAGTGGGAACCCCCTCGTACGGTGTATGAGATCAAGAGTTTTCTAGGACTCGCTTGTTACTATCATCGATTCATTAAGGGATTCTCCAAGATTGTGAAACCTCTCACCACACTGCTAGAGAAGGACAGGGAGTTCAAGTGGACCAGTGCATGTCAGTCTAGTTTTGAAGAGCTGAAGAAGCGGTTGACCACAGCACCTGTTCTAGTGATGCCAGAACTGCAGAAGAGCTTTGACATCTATTGTGATATGTCTCGATAGGGTCTGGGTTCTGTATTGATGCAAGAAGGTCACATTATAGCCTATGCATCTTGACAGTTGAGGAAGCAGGAGTTGAACTATCCTACACACGATCTTGAGTAGTAGCAGTGGTTCATACTTTAAAGATCTGGAGGCACTACGTTATGGGAACTAAGTGTCAGATCTACACTGATCACAAGAGTCTGAAATACATCTTCACTCCGAAGGATCTCAATCTGAGACAGCGCCGTTTGTTATAGTTGATTAAGGACTATGATTTGGAGATTCACTATCACCCTGGTAAGGCAAATCTGGTCGCTGATGCCTTGAGTCGGAAGGGCCATACTAACATGGCTATGGTTATCCAGTTTCCATATGAGTTGGTAAAAGAGTTTGAAAGGCTCAACTTGAAAGTGGTTGCACACGCCGAGGGAGTGACATTGGAAGTACAATCCACTCTGGAGCAGGAGATACGCAAATGGCAGTTAGATGATGCTGGAATACAGAAAATCAAGGAGAGTATGAAACAAGGAGAAGCCCCAGATTTCACTGAGGATGAACAAGGAACTGTGTGGTTTAAGAACCGGTTATTTGTGCCAGAGACAGGAAACCTCAGAGAGACTATCTTGAGAGAAGCCCACGACTCAGCTAACTTTATCTATCCGGGAAGTACTAAGATGTACCAGGATCTCAAGCAGAGGTATTGGTGGTACGGTATGAAAAGGCATGTGACCACACATGTGGCTTTGTGCGACACTTGCCATCGGGTTAAGGCAGAACATCAGAGGCCCGCTGGTTTGCTTCAACCGTTGAAGGTGCCTGAGTGGAAGTGGGAAGAAATCGGAATGGATTTCATAGTGGGTTTACCCCGAACCCGAGATGGTTATGATTCGATTTGGGTCATTGTGGATCGTTTGACCAAGGTAGCTCACTTCATTTCGGTGAAAACCACGTATACAGGAGCTAAGTTGGTAGAGCCGTACATGTCCAAGATTGTGTGTTTGCATGGTGTACCAAAGAAGATAGTGTCAGACAGCGGTACTCAGTTCACTTCTCGTTTCCGGGGGAAGTTGCATGAGTCTCTGGATACCAAGTTGAATTTCAGCTCAGCTTACCATCCACATACAGATGGACAAACAGAGAGGACCAATCAGATCCTATAGGACATGCTGAGAGCATGTGCACTTAAGCATGGTGGTAGTTGGGATAAGAGCTCGCCGTACGCTGAGTTCTCATATAACAACAGCTACCAAGCCAGTCTCAAAATGTCACCCTTTGACGCTTTGTATGGAAGGAAGTGTAGAACTCCATTGTACTGGAGTGAAATAGGCGAAAGGCAATTGTTTGGGGCACACATTATCAGAGAGGCAGAGAAACAAGTTCAGATCATTAGGGAAAACTTGAGGATCACTCAGTCTAGACAGAAAAGCTATGTAGATGGTAAAAAGAGAGACGTGGTCTTTCAAGAAGATGATTATGTGTACCTAAAGGTGTCACCTATCAGAGGATTGCGTCGATTCAGGGTTAGAGGGAAGCTGTCACCCTGGTTTGTCGGACCTTTTAAGATCCTTGAGAGAGTAGGAGAAGTGGCTTACAGGTTGGAGTTGCCAGTCCAGCTAGCTGATGTGCATGATGTGTTCCAATCTCTCAGTTGAAGAAGGGCTTCGGTACTCACGACAAGGAGCCGCTGCCCTTGGATGATCTAAATGTTAAAGAGGATCTCACTATGGTTGAACACCCTATCCGGATATTGGAAACTATGGCAAGGGTCACCAGGAATAGTTTGATCAAGATGTGCAAAGTATAGTGGAGTAATCATGCAGAGGATGAGGCAACGTGGGAAAGAGAGGATGAGCTGAAAGCAGAGTTTCCAGATCTTTTTCCCAATCTATCCGAATCTCGAGGACAAGATTCTTCTTAAGGGGGGTAGGATTTGTATCACCCTAATTTTACTAAAAATTTGGCTTTATTAAAATTTGCTAGAAACATTTAATTTCTTAAGGAATATAAGGTTGCTTTATTTCCTTTTAGGCATTTAAAAATTTTCTAAAAATAAAAATTAATGAATTATATGAATTAATTGTGGCATTCATGGTGGTGCATTGTTTTTGGTTGTTGGAGTTCAAATTCAAAGTTTGAATTCCATTTGTTTGAATCCTTTCCAAAATGTTCAAACCTTTTATTTCCTAAGCTAGCTATCCTACCCAATCCAGCCCAGCAGCAGCAGGCCGCAGCCCGCGCAACCCTGTGCAAAGCCGACCGCGCAAGCCGCCCGCCGCGGCCGCCGCAGCCGAGCGGCCCAGTTGGCCTTACGACCCATTTCTGCCGCCGGCCCATTTTCCAGCCGTCGCCTGCGCCGCTGAGGCTGACCGTTGGGTCCCGCCTGTCATACCTTACCTCAAGCCGTATCCCACTCGAACTCCACCGCCGCCGCCCGAGTCCGACCAGTGCACGCATCCCCACGCGTGGCCCGCACGCCAAGGATCCTCCTTGTCTATTTAAGCCGCGCACCGCCCCTAGAGTTCCCCCACCCAGAGCCACCCTCGCCTGCCCATGTGCCGCCCGCAAACCCTAGTCGCCGCCGTCGTCGAATCCTCACCGTCGTCGTCGTTTCGTCGTCAGGAAGCCGCTAGGGAGCTGCGCCTGGAGGTGAGCAACCCGCCTATGCCATTTTTGAAGAGCTTGTGCACCGTGGCGCCCTAAGTGACCTCGCCGGCGACCGAACCCACGCCGCCACGTCGACCGGCTGCTTCACCACCTTTCCGCTGCGGCCACAGCCCCTGCCAGCTTCAACGCTTCGCGCACCGCGCGTAGGTGCCCTCCGCGCGTCAAACCGAGGCCCAGAACCCTGAATTGGGTCTCGCCGGCGAGCTCCGCCGCCTTTCACCGCCGGCCACCGCCGTCTCCCCGCCGCCCGCCGCTGACCGGCCGCTCGCGTGCATCCTCAGCCGTCAGATCCAAATCTAGCGCGCCTGTCTAAACCCGCCGCCGCCGCCCCGCTTCGCCCGCATGTAACCGCAGCCGTTGGATCTAGATCCAATGGATTTAGATCTGGTCAACCTGAGTCAAGTCGGTCAAACCGGCAGGCCCTTGCGTTTTTGCAGAATACCCCCTGTACTTTCCGGATTTCACAAAAATACCCTTCCGCAGTAATAAGTTCTCTTCAGTTAGGCCCAGTTTCTTAGGATTCTTTACAGCTTAGTCCTTACGTCTTCAACAAAGCGTATCTTAGTCGTTTTAGCTCCGTTTTTAGCGTTCTTTATGTCCACGCGATCGTCTCGAAGCATAGATTAGTTTTATTTCACTATTTTGTACTGTTTGATCTGTTTGGTGACTGTTTCTTATTTGTTCTTATTGTATGCTTGTATCTAATGATTGGGGACCGTAGAGAGTGAAGCGTTCGAAGGATTTGAAGATCAAGACACGTCAGAGTTTGAGCAGCAGAGTTTTGTTGAAGGAAAGTCTTCCTTGATGCATGCCCGCTTCTTCTAGATAACATGCATTTAAATTCACATTATTTACTTTTCCTGCTTGCATTAACTTGACGGGAACCTATTAAGGATCATGCCTATCCTTTTTCTACCTTTTCCTTGTCACCGGGTTATTTAAATTAATTTTGATGGTAGCTATGGCTTAGCATGCTCAACTGGGATTGGTTTTAATCAAACTTGGTTACCTTTATATTCTGTGTTCCATTTATGTTACATTACTTTACAAGACCACTTTAATATGATTAATCGGAACATGGAGAACCACCCAGGAAAACAGTACAACCACGAGAAGTAATGGGCAATGATCTTGGCTGAATAATTAGGAACTTTAACTTGGGGTGGTCTTACCTGATAAGGACAAGGGATCGGCGGTACTGTGGGGTATGAACTCACTCTAGCAGGGGGTTGTGTGAGTTATTCTTTTTATGGTGGGGTATCGACCTGCTAGGGGACTTCATACCTTGCTAACTGATCCGGACCTTGTGGTTCATAACTTGCTAGGGAACCTTGGTAAAGGCCATGTAGCGGCCCTATGCAGTCAAACCTCGGTAGTGTGGTATGGTGCCTTGCAAACACCGCATGGTTGGGTTCAAAGTTCTTGGAGCTTTTACGCTGCTTGTGGTGAAAGTGTACAACCTCTGCAGAGTGTTAGACTAATCGATTAGCCGCGCTCACGGTCAAGAGCAGCCTGTACACTCACATGATTAAATTATGAAACTTAAATTTTTAATTGTTGTTTTATTCTTTATTTATGATGCTCATATCTTATTAATTGGGTTGGTATGAACTTACACTCTTTAGTAATCAGGTTGCTAATAAAAATTTGACTCACTAAAATGCTAAATTGCTTGAACCTTAGCCATCCACCATATGGCCTTTCATGTTATGTTGTTCTCCCTTGCTGAGTACGTCATGTGCTCATGCTTGTTTACTTTCTTGTATCCACAACACCTGGATTGCTGCTCAGATTGGGAGAACTTTGAAGACATTCCAGGAGATTTCCAGGAGTTCTAAGTGTGCGTAGTATTCAGTCAGCTGCATATGGAAGCATTTTGTCCGCTGCGAGAACTCGTTATTTAAGTTTCATTTAAGACTATGGTTTGTAATAACTCTTTATTCGTATGGCACTGATTTTGGTATTCACAATGTCTAAGCGTGTGTGTAACTTGATCCTAGCGCACACGTGATCTATGCATTCGGTTTTGCCTTTAAAACTGGGTGTGACAGCAACTCACACTTTGTTTTTCTCAATATTTTCCAAGGCCCTAAGATGAATCATATGCAAACCTTCTAATTCGTCCATCATTAAGTCATTGTAATCCTTGGAACTTAAATCCTTTTGCATTACTAATCTCCTTGAGTCTGACTGCCTCTCCCATGGCAATATAGCATGTTGTCCATAAACCAACTCATAAGGAGATGTCTGTGTAGCTCCATGAGGAGCCATTCGTAAGCCCATAAGGCTTCATTGAGTACCGAATGCCACCTTTTTGGCTTCTGATCAATCTTCTTCTGTATAATCTTGATCATGATCTTGTTAGAAGCTTCTTCCTGACCATTAGCTTGGGCATAATAAGGAGAAGAATTTAATAATTTGATCCCCATACTTTCAGTAAAATTTCTGAACTCTGAAGATGTAAACTGAGTTCCTTGATTTGTTGTAATTGTTTGAGGAATTCCAAATCTGTAAATGATATGCTCTTCGACAACCTCAACCATATTTTCTGATGTCACCTTCTTCAATGGAATTGCCTCAACCCACTTAGTGAAATAATCTGTTGCTAAAAGCACAAACTTATGCCCCTTGCTAGATGGAGGATTTATTTGTCCAATCAAATCTGTTCCCCATCCTCTGAATGGCCATGGCTTGATAATAGTATTTAGAGCTGATGCTGGAACTCTGAATATTTCCAAACTTCTGACAATGTTGACATCCCTTGTAATATTCAAAGCAATCTTCCAACATTGTCGGCCAATAATATCCAGTTTTCCTAATGACCCACTTCATTTGGTAAGCCTACTGATGTGCTCCAGGCAACCCATCATGCACTTCACTCATCATCCTCTTCGCTTTTTCTTGACCCAGGCATTGTAGCAACACCCCATCCATGGATTTGTAATACAAACGTTCATCAAGAAGAACAAACTTTATGGCTTTGTACCTGAGCTTCCTAGAGACCTTTCGGGATGGATTCTCCAAATAATCAGCAATTTCTTTTCTCCAATCATCGTCTACTAGACCACTCCCAAAATCATATACATCGATGGCAAACACTTCTTGATTCTCTCTATAACCCGAAACACTTTGAGCTAGCCTGTTTGCCTCTCCATTGTTTTCTCTAGGAATATGTTGTAGAATTACTAACTGAAAGCTTTTCAGGATTTTTTTGCACTCCTCATAGTAATTCCTTAGGATATCATTTCTGCATTCATATTAGTCGTTCAATTGTTTTATAACTAGCTCTGAATCTCCAAAAATCTCAACTGCAATGGCCTTTGCCTGTCTCAAGTATTGAAGCCCTCTGAGCAATGCTTCATACTCAGCTTGGTTATTTGTGACAGTAGGTTGAATAAGAATAGCAAATTCAAACACTTCTCCCTTGGTGAAATTAATAAAATACCTACTCCACCACCTTTGCCACATGAATATCCATCAAAAAATAAAGCCCAAGGAGTAATCTCAAGCAAATTAATTGATGAATGTTGACGGATAAAACTCGTATCCACCTACGATCCGCAAGCGTACAGACCTGCACCTTTTTCACCACGGCATTCCCAAGGTTCTTGTCAATCCGCAGAGCAAGGGGATTGCTAGCGCTTAACCAAGTACTAATCTAGTTGAATGAAAAACCTTTGAAAGAGTATTAATCTAAAGGTAAAGACAATCTAACCTAAGTTAATTTAAGTTGATCAAACAAATCTAGGGTTAAACTAGATGGTAAAGGGTGGACACAAGAGAGTGATTAAGAAAGATAAGCATTCCCTCCCTAGGATCTAGGATAAGATGGATACGCATCTACTACACGAGAGTTGTAAACCAATCTACCGGGGGTTGTGACCACGGTTTCGCCCTTTCCCTCCTCTCGTACTGTCACTACGCGAAGGTAATCGTGACTAGACCTATGATGGACACGGTATGTTGATGGAATCTATGGGAGTAGCGGATATCATACGACCGAAAAACACGGTAGCTAACCTTAATCATCAAAGCATCATCAACATGAAAGCAATAGATTGAAACCACGAATCAAGTAGCGATCACATAGCATGCATCCATCTAACCCTAGGGATGAACGGAGACATTACCCCATCATCTTACAAAGATTGAAGCACATAGGGGTGATGGAGACTCCGGAGAACGTCGTCGATGAAGATGGCGGCGATGGAGCTTGGGAACACCCCTAGGCCAGCGACTTGGAGTCCTCCTATCGCTTCCTTCTCTCCGCTGGTGTTGATCCTTGCGACGAGCTCATCTAACTTTCTCCCTCATCTTGCGGTGATGGTTTTCTGGTGAATGGCGTCGGTAGGATGATTTGTTCGATGTGGCAGCCGACGGCGGCGGAGGCAATAAATAGACGAACACCTACGGCAAAGGGGGCACGAACCGACCTCGGAGTGGGCTAGGCCGGTCGGCCCAGGCCGGCCGACCCAGGCCCATTTCAGCCCGGTTCGGCCTCGATTTCCTCCCCGGTTGCTTCTCGCGTGATCCCTTATTTGTGTGCACTTGCATGTGGGCCTTTGACGTCGTTTCCTTCGCTGTTTTCTGGTTGAGTCCATGAAGACTTGCACGTTGACGCTTTGGTCCTCGGGTCATTTGGAGTCATATTCATCGCGTGTCTTGACTCTTGTCGGGCTTCATGATATTCTTCCACAGTGCTTGGTGAACTTATCCCGAAAGTCTCCTCTTTAGCGTAGATTTCCTGCGTAAACAACAAACTCCAAAATCGACATGCAAGTGTGAACTTGTTACATCATTAGTATGCCTAGTGGCGAGTTAGTTGCAAATCATAATCGAAACCAATGTATAACAAGTACTCTAGGTTGACGGAAATTCACCGTCAACAATGAACCATGATGTTCGGTAATGAAGGCAGCAATAATCTGTCCTTCAACAACTTTTGCCGACTCAAACCTTAATTCAAACTCAGACTAGGCTAAAATCCATTTGCCAATCCTTCCATTCAAAATTGGCATAGACAACATGTGTTTAATTACATCAATTTTTGAATATACAATGCATTCGGCATTCAACAAATAGTGCTGAAACTTTGTACATGAGTAATAAACACACAAGCAAAGTTTCTCTACAGCCCAATATCTTGTTTCGGGATCAAGCAATTTTCGGCTAAGGTATGCAACTACTCTTTCTTTTCCCTCAAATTCTTGTATGAGGGCCGATCCAATGGTTTGGGTATCGGCCGCCACGTACAACTTAAAAGGCTTGTTCAATTGTGGAGGTACCAATACTGGTGGTTCCTTCATGTATTCCTTGATTTCATTAAAAGCCTTCTGTTGTTCGTCACCCCATACAAACTTCTGATCCTTTTTGACTCTTAACAATGGAGAAAAAGGCAACACCTTTTGTGACAAATTTGATATGAATCTTCTCACAAAATTGATCTTGCCAAGCAGTGACTGCAATTCCTTAAGATTGGTGGTAGGAACAACTTCATCAATAGCTTTCATACTTTTCTTGCCAACTTCTATTCCTCCCTCATGCACCAAAAATCCCAGGAACTCTCCGGCTGAAATTCCAAAAGCACATTTGTTCTGGTTCATCTTAAGCCCATGTTTCCTAGTGCATTACAGAGTTTTCCTCACATCAGCCAAATGTGATTCATGATCCAATGACTTGATCACGACATCATCAATATATATCTCCACAATTTTGCCGATCAACTCGTGAAAAATATAATTCATGGCTCTTTGATAAGTTGCACCAACATTCTTCAACCCAAATGTCATGACAATCCACTCAAATAACCCTATATGTTCAGGACATCTGAAGGCTGTCTTTGCTACATCCTCCACTGCCATAAAAATCTGATTGTACCCTGCATTGCCATCACCCTGCATTGCCATCCATGAAGCTAATAACTTTATGCCCAGCAGCAGCATCAACCAACAAGTCAGCAACAGGCATTGGATATCCATCCATGGGTGTAGCCCTATTTAGATCTCTAAAGTCTATGCAAACCCTCATCTTTCCGTTTTTCTTGTAAACAGGAACAATATTAGAGATCCACTCTGCATATCTGCATGGCCGAATGAAATTTACTTCTATTAATCTCTCAACCTCTTTTTTTACGTCGGCCAATACTTCATCCTTGTAAAATTTTCAGGGAGGTTGCTTGTATGGTCTATAACCAGGCTTGATTGGCAACCGATGCTCAACAATGGAACAATCCAAACCAGGCATCTCCGAATAATCCCAAGTGAAGCAATCTTTATATTCTTTTAATAGCTTAATCAACTCTTCTCTGAAACCTGAAACCAAGTTAGTACTGATGAATGTCGGCCTTGGCTTGTCACCATCTCCAATGTTTATTTCTTCCAATTTATCAGCCGACATAAATCCACGTCCTAACTTCCCATCAGTTCCATCAATTGGATTCTCCATTAAAAATTACTATAAGAGCCGATTGCTTGAATCGGCTGTTGATCACTGCTGACTGGTTCAACAGGACCTTTACCCCAGTCCTTGCCTGAGAAATAATCTATGCCTTGATACTCCCAGAAGGCTGGTTCCACATTAGCCACGCTTACCGAATCATCTTCTTGGACAACTTCCACGTCGTCATCTACCCACTGAACAAGCTGTTGATGCATAGTAGATGGAATGAAACAGTTCGCATGGATCCAATCCCTTCCAAGCAGCAAGCTATATGCCCATTTTCCTTCAATGACAAAGAAGGTTGTAAGCAGAGTCTTAGATCCGATCATCAAATCTACATGTACACAGCCTTTGGTGTCTGAAGGATTTCAAGCAAAATCATTTAGAACTATGCTCGTTGGTGTCAAATCTCTAAGGCCCATGCCAAGCTTTCTGAATGTAGTATATGGCATCACATTGACAGCAGCTCCACCATCAACAAACATCTTAGTCAATGGCTTCCCGTTGACGTACCCTCTTAAGTACAGTGGTCTCATGTGCCGATTCTTGGCTGGCTTATCAAAAGTAGCTTGCTTGGCCAACATTAACTGTGCCATCAGTTCAAATTGCTCGGCCTCATCCATATCTGGCAATATTTCCTACTGCACAATTTGATTGGCTAGAGCCATGAATTCATTCGGCAGGAAACATACCATGCATGTATGAGCCGAACGACTAGATTCATTAGGTTTGTCTTTTGGGCGCTACACTTGTCTTTTCTTAATTCCTGCTTGCTTCAGTTCCTGATTCCTCAAGCGTTGTACCCTTCTCTTATGGCTTCTTCATAAACCAGGTGGGCACCACTGTCGCTTTTGCCAAACATACCCATGATCATCTTATTCTTCATCATCAACCCACCTGTGATCAGCATACCTTTTCCTCGGTTGATCATCAGTCTTATTTATCTTTAGGCGCCGACCATCACTAGGATGCACCGTTCCAATTCTTTCTTGGATGGAATGGCGATTGACAGTGTCTTGCCTGTATTTGGTATACCTGTCACTGCATTCGGGACAGTTATTCCATGTGGGAAGCTTTAAACCCTCGTTCCAACAGTGTCTGAAGAAGGCACATCCCCAATGTGCACGCTCTTGTTCTCACATATATTACTCTTGTTCCTTCCTATACATCTCTTCTTCATATCTCCGCTTCTCCTTTTCGTACTTGTGCCTCTGGTAGCGCTCCTTTTCTTGTTGACGCTGCCATTTATTGAGGAGAATACGCGAAGTCACTATGGGTTTAGAGGATTAACCCACTTCAATTTGACTATTCGGGAAGCGAGGCTCTTTCTTGTGAATCTTTTCAAATGTGACTTGTCGAGTGGGATCAACTGAGCCATCCTGCTTTGCCTTTTTCAAAGTCAAAACTTTCACCTTTTCTTTCCCTTTAGGCTCAACAGCGTTCACCATGTTAATTGAGAACCCGATCATGTTCTGAGGGAATGGGTTACCATCCAATTTCATCTTATTATCAAACTTCAGATGTACTTCATGGATAGCTTTCTGAATCCTTACCCTAAAGACCCTGCATTCATTGATGGGATGAGAATTTATGTCATGAAATCCACAGTACTTCTTATCTTTCACTCCATCAGGCCGAAGCATATAATGCCCCTCTGGCAACTTGATCTGGCCTTCTTCCACGAGGAAATCTAAGAGCTTATCTGCCTTGGTTACATCAAAATCATAGGTGCCTTTAGTTTTCTTGATCCACCTCTTTGCCCCACACAATCTCTGCTACAGCTATTTCATCTTGATCATCATATTCATCTCCTTGATCTGCCCTTTCGAGGAATTGATTTTAAATTTCAGCTATATCATTGTGCTTGACAAATCTGGAGTCTTTCTTGAAGCCATTTTCTTGATTGCTCATCAATGACAATCGGTGTGACAGTTGGCCAAGGTCGTCGAATTCCATCCCGAATAGCTTCTCCCGAATGGTTGGCAACATTCCTGCTTCAGCCATACCAGCCAATTGATCATCTGGTATGTTCCGAGAGAAGAACATGCTTTTTGTCTCTCTGAATCTCCTGAGGAACTCCATTGGTGTTTCCTTGTTCCTCTGCCTCAAGGTAGTTAGATCAATTAGCTTTTTCTCATTACTACCAGTGTAATAATGGGCATGGAACTTTTGCTCCAAATCTTTCCAAGAGCAGATTGAATGAGCAGGTAGAGAAGTGAACCATGTGAATGCTGGGCCTGTCAAGGACAGAGGGAAGTATCTAATTCTGAAGGCTTCATCAGCAGAAGCTTCCCCAAGCTGCATTAGGTACCGGGCTATGTGTTCCACAGTACTGGTATCATCTTGCCCTGAAAACTTAGTGAATTCTGTGGGAACTTTCACCCTGTTTGGTAGTGCTACCCTTTGGTACCATTCTGGGAAGGGAGATGTATACACGTGTCCTTGATTCTTAGGCTTTAGACCGAAATGATTTTGCTGCACATCGGTCATTCTTTACACCAGGAGATCATCATTGGTGTCTTGAGTTTCTGGCCTCCCAGCAGGCATCCCAGGTTTCGGGAAAGCATCGATAGCACTATAGTCCATGAACTCTGAATACCCATTCCCGTACATATTCCTTTGCAGCCTGTTACTTGCTGGGGCTATCCTGTAAGTAGAGATAGGTTGAACTCCAGTAGTACCGAATGCCATCTCACCATATGTGCGTGGATTAGGTATTGCTTGATGAGGGTTCTGCTGGATCGGTTGACTACCCACATGTTGAGTTGGCTGACCACTCATACTTTGCTGAGGCGGCTGAGCACTTGCATCTTGACGGGGTGGTTGGCCATTAGCAGTAGCACTTGATTCTGCTGTTTCATTAGCCGTCTCATTACCATTAGGCCCCTGGGGTGGTGTTTGACTAAGCACCTGACCAGTTGGCCCTTGTGCTCGCTCAAAATGTTGTCCACGCTTGGGCCAAAGACACCAACCATCATCTGTCGGAAGCTATTTAAAAATGCAGTGTTGTGTATGGCTATTATTTCTTCCATAGCTTGCCGCACCATAGCAAAAGCTTCTTGTTTGTCTGCAGCAGTAGTGGCATCAGTCTCTCCTGGCATCAGAACTCTTGGCATCTCTGTCCTGAGGAATGGCACACAACTCCTATTCTTGGAAAAAGACAACAGACACTTCTGCTGGAACTGCTCCACAGCCTCTTTCAGTGTCAGTTGATGTTCTGAAGACAGTTCATTTAAGATGACATCCAGGACAGCTTGGATTTCAGGCATCTTGATCAACTTGAGTGTCCCACTGGGTGTGCCAAAAAGTGTGTTTACATAAAATCAGCACCTCACGCCAAGCACACAGCAAGCCGGATTAGCTGGCTTCACACACGTGGCCCGGGCATCGAAATCCGGAAGCGTGCCAGTCAATTTTCCTTGAAACTGACAAAGGATGAAAACGGTTAGATAAAACCTGGAACTTGCCGGGTGGTACCAGACAGTTCCGTATTTACGGCTATAAAGCCAGTTAGAACGACATATAGCCACAAACAAGCTATCTGTCAGCAATTTAAACATCATTCGGGAATTGATAAAGCGTGTAAACAGAGCACTGCCGAATGTATGACGTAAGCATGGTGAAAAATCGGTCTTTATTTAAACAACGTTACAACACGTGACCATGACCGATTATCAAGGATAAAGCATGAAAAATTAAATAAAACCGAAGCATGATCATGAATTTGCAGTAAACAAGCATGCATAGCCCAAAAGCACAAGTCTACCACGTGTCTAGGTACTTTCAAACCCGTCAAGCATGACATCAAACAAGTTAATCCACCGCATGATACAACTTGTTTGAAATCACACCACCAACTAAGAATAGATCAATCCACCACATGATACAATCTAAACACGGAAGGCTAAAAGCATACATTATTTAAAGAAAACTCATGAACATGTTTCACTCATGAGGGGACTACTGAATACGGCTGTACAGCCGAATCGGGTTCCGTGGAGAAGGAAGAAACATTGCCAAGGATGATAAATCTATCGGATTGAATCGAATTCTAGTCCACTGGATGACTAGCTCTAAGATAATTCAAAAACCTGCATCTACCGCATGATACCCGGTTCTGTCAAGATCTATGCAAGATCAATAAGCTTGAACCACAACACGTGACAATCTAGATTGATCCGAATTCGGCTATAGAGAACGCAGGACCCGCTTGCCATGTCAAGCCAAAGACTTGAGCGTGCAACACGTGGATCACAAACAAAATAGAGCCGAATCTAATCAGTCTAAATTGGGCAATAAGAGTGTTACATGAATTAAACACAAAAAGTAAAATTCAAAGCAACACATGGTAACTTAATGAATCTATTAGATCTTGCCAAATCTAATAGAGATGATAACTAGCTCCAAGCTAGATCTTAGCCTACCGCATTACCCATGATCTAACAAGGAAACCTTCTTTAACCAAGCTTAAATCCACCGCATGATACTAAGCATGGTAACAAGACTACTTGCATCACGACCTAAATCCACCGCATGATACTGGACATGATACAAGGTTGCCGGTACTTACGGAGGTCGACGGATCGATGGCTCCTCTCGAAGAACTCGACGACACGACTACAAGGACTCGAAAGTTGGCACAGGGCCGGTTTGTTGTGAAATTGTTCGATCCCTATTACAAACACTAAGGGTTTATACTTATACCCTGGTTCTAACATGACTCCTAGTCGACCACGATTACAATATTTATTACCTAAAATTAACACCATGGCGTCATGTCCGCCTCGTATCCATCATCAACTCGTCTCCTTCTTTGTATCCAATCCACATTATCACGCACTCCCGAATGCTTCTGCTTTCATCCGTGGAACAACTCTCCTGTCGAATGACGATGTACTCTCGACCGCAGACGCATCTACCGAATGCTTTGAGGAAAACCTCCTGCCAAATGGTGTTCTTCTGCCAAATTCGGCTCACACGTCAGTCTCTTCCCTGTACCAATTTTTGGTGTTAACAATTTGCATAGTGGTTACCATCAAATTCGAATGAAAATTGGAGATGAGTGGAAACTACTTTCAAAACAATGTTTAGGTTTTATGAATGGTTTGTTATGCCTTTTGGTATGACTAATGCTCCTAGTACTTTCATGATATTAATGAATCGTGTTTTGAGAGCTTTCATTGGAAAATTTGTTGTTATTTACTTTGATGACATGTTAATTTACAGCAAGACATTGGATGCACATGCTGAACACATAAAACAGGTTTTAGATGTGCTTAGAAAAGAGAAATTATTTGCTAACCTTGCGAAGTGCACTTTTTGCACAGATCAGGTTGTGTTTCTTTGTTTTGTTGTCTCTAGATAGGGAATTCAAGTGGAAGAATCCAAGGTTGCAGCAATCAAAGAATGGCCAACACTTGAGAACATAAGTCAAGTGAGAAGTTTTCATGACCTTGCTGGTTTTAATAAAAGATTTGTCAAAGATTTCAGCACCATAGCTGCTCCATTAAACGAGTTGACAGAGAAAGGTGTCGTGTTCAAATGGGGTGAGAAAGATTTCAGCACCATAGCTGCTCCATTAAATGAGTTGACAAAGATTTCAGCACCATAGCTGCTCCATTAAACGAGTTGACAAAGAAACATGACAAAGAAATTGCTTTTCAAGAATTGAAGAAACGGTTGACGGAAGCACCCTTACTTGTGCTACCAGATGTCACAAGAACTTTTGAGGTTGAATGTGATGCAAGTGGGATTGGAATTGGAGGAGTGCTCATGCAAGAAGGGAAGCCTATTGCATATTTCAACGAGAAGTTAGGAGGAGCACAATTAAACTACTCCGTGTAAGACAAGGAGTTGTATGCTTTGGTAAGAGTACTTGAAACATGGCAACATTATTTGTGGCCAAAAGAATTTGTTGTCCATTAAGATTATGAAGCTTTGAAGTACTTGAAAGGGCAAGCTAAACTGAATCGTCGACATGCGAATTGGGTTGAATTCATTGAAACTTTTCCATACATTGTGAAGTCCAATAAAGGTAAAGATAATATTGATGCTAATGCATTGTCCCGCAAAAATATTTTGTCGAATCAACTTGAGGTAAAAGTGTTGGGATTAGAGAGCATAAAGGAATTATACTCTACTGATCATGAATTTTCAGAGCCTTATGCTAAATGTACAGCTGGGAAAGGTTAGGAAAAATACCACATACATGAAGGATTTTTATTTCGAGATAACAAACTATGTGTTCCAAATTGCTATGTTAGAGTTTTGTTGCTGCGGGAAGCACATGAAGGAGGCTTGATGGGTCATTTTGGAAGAGATAAGACCTATGAGATGCTGGACAACCACTTTTATTGGCCAAAGATGAGAAGAGATGTTGCACGACTTGTGCAGCGCTATGTTACGTGCCACAAAGCTAAGTCAAAACTGAACCCTCGTGGTTTATACATTCATTGCCCGTTCCTAGTGTTCCATGGGAGGACATTAGCATGGATTTTGTCTTCGGTTTACCTAGGAAAAAGAGGGGGAGGGATCCTATTTTTTGTGGTTATTGATAGATTATAAAAAATGGCACATTTCATACGTTGTAATAAAAGTGATGATGCTTCCCGCATAGCTACTTTATTTTTCAGGGAAATTGTGAGATTGCACGAATGCCACGAACCATTGTTTCAGATCGTGACACAAAGTTTGTGAGTTATTTTTGGAAGACACTTTGGGCAGAACTTGGAACCAAGCTGCTGTTTTCTACGACATGCCATCCACAAAGCGATGGGCAAACTAAAGTGGTGAATCGAACACTTTCAATGCTATTGCGAGCTGTGATAAAAAAGAACTTGATGGAGTGGGAAGAGTGTTTTCCACATGTTGAATTTGCATATAACAGGGTAGTACACTCTACAACAAAAATGTGTCCATTTGAAATTGTATATGGTTTTAAACCAAATACTCCCATAGATTTTGTTGTCATTACCTTTGTAGAAATGAAGTAATATGGAAGCCTCCAAGCGGGCTACATACATAAAGAAGATACATGAGAAGACCAAGGAAGAACTTGAGAAGAAAGCGAAGTATTTTGCTGCCAAAGCAAATAAGCATCGGAAGAAGGTGATATTTGAACCAGGAGATTTAGTTTGGGTACATCTATGCAAGGATCATTTTTCTAGATCGACGTAAATCCAAGTTGATGCCACGAGGAGATGGTCCATTCAAAGTGTTGGCACGAATCAATGATAATGCATAAAAGATTGATCTTCCGAGTGACTATGGTCTTAGCACAACATTCAATGTCGCTGACTTGGCACCATATTTTGGTGATGGAGAATCAGAGTCGAGGACGAATACTTTTCAAGAGGGGGAGGATGATGCGGACATCCCCACTGACCAGGTTGTTACACAAATGGATGAACACAACACAAGTGCTCAACCTTGAGACTGACCAAGTCATGGAAACCTGTGAGGTAACCTTCGACAAAACCCAGCCATGCAACTCTTCTATCTTTGAGTGTGCAGGTGACAATGAAATTGGCAAGAAAATCTTTTAGTATGAAGAGGATGAAGGTGGAGAGAATGATGGTGATGATGGTGAAGCTCCAGCCATGCATGTACAGCCTACTTCCACTACAACGACTACGGTGCAGGATGGTCCATCCCCTACACCAACTACGAATCAGCAAGATAAAGTGGAAGCTACTGTAGATGGGGAGGTCATCTCCACGTGACAGGAACCAAAGCATGTGCAAGTTGATCATCCTCCCTCAAGAATCATCGATGACATCAATGAACGCATGACACAGACGAGGTCCAAAATTATCTCACTTTGCTCATTGATGCAGACATCCCCATTGACCAGGCTGTTACACAGGTGGATGAACACAACATACCAATAAATTTAAATCAATGACCATTTACATGATGTCGTGCCAAGAAACTACAACAAGAGGTGAACTCTCTCCTAGCTGAAATTAACTTTAATATATTTGGAAATGTTATACTACCTAAATGTTCTACATTGGTTGTACTTAGGTATATATGTGAGAGGGGTGGTGCAGCTATATACGGAGAGGAAGGAAAGAAGAAGAAACAAGTGGATCAGTTTGGACCATGGAGTATCAAGCAAAGTTCAGTTCGGACAAGTTCACACAGATCAATTCGGACAATCAGTTCGGACATGCATAATGATTTTATCATAACTCTTAAATCCCAATAGCTTTGGAGCTACATGAGTACTTAATAGAACCGTCTTGAAGTTAGCTTTCCAATGCAAGAAACCGCATGTCCATTGGACTTCCCAATAAAGAGTTATCACTAATTTAGTGAAGACTACGCAGGAACCCAACAATCACATGAGGCTCTTCGGGATTTGAGTTCTTGGTGGCTTTTCACATAGCATAACTCCAGAAACTCAAAGGTCCATTCACACCCAACAAGGAGGGTTGTTCCTCATATAAATACCTAATGTATCTCTGAAATAATCAAGACTTTTGATAACGAAACAGAACCCCTTTTGTTCAGCTGTGTGCTAACAAGTCCAGAGAGTGATTCGATCTCTACCCCTTTGCTCTTGCGATTTCCCTGTGGAATTACATCGGCGGCCGCTTCATCAGCACCCAATCCGTGCTCCTGGTAGTTCGTGTTCAGGTTGCGTAGGTTGGTTCTGTGAGAGTGTGATTGGGCGAATCCTTGATTCAGGCTGTCGTATAGAGACGGTGGTTGGCTTCTTGTGCGTGTCCTCAGGTTGCGCTACCTATCCGGCTGCTCGCAGCTATTTATCTTGGCAGATTTTCAGCTAGTTATATTGTTCAAGATCATACGTCATGAAGATCGGACAACATCTGTATCACTCTTTCAGCTTTTCGAGCTACCTTTGAGCCAACAGACATTGGACGTACTCTCTGATCCTAATTGGATGAACGAAATGCATGAGGAGTTAGAGAACTTTGAGAGAAACCAAGTTTGTGAGTTAGTGGAGAAACCACCACATTGCAAACCGATCGGGACAAAATGGGTGTGGAAGAACAAAGATGGAGAGAATGGTGAAGTGGTGAGAAACAAATCGAGGTTGGTTGCTCAAGGTTATAGCCGGAATGAGTGAATATAATATGAGGAGACATTTGCTCCTGTAGCTAGTTTGGAGGTGATTATGATCCTTCTAGCCTTTTCTGTGGCTAAAGGGTTCAAATTGTGCCAAATGGATTTGAATGGCGCCTTCTTGAATTGGTGTTTGGATGAAGAGGTTTACGTGAGGCAACCATTTGGATTTGAGAGTGCTGAGTTCGCACACCGATTGCATGAGCTGAGGAAGGCATTGAATGAGTTGAATTAAGCTCCCCGCGTGAGGACCGGAGCGTACAAGGACCGGTGGATGGTCGCTCCTTGGTGTGATGAGTGCTTGACAATGTGGTGTGGATTGACTTTTGATCGAGTATTGCAAGTGCAGGTTGCATCTTGATTTGTGGTGGTGGAGGTGAAGAGGGGGCGTGAAAGGTCTTAGCCTGGTTGGGTCTCCAAGGAGTGGAGAGACATGTAGGCTCGGCTTGATGGACCCAGTGGTTGTATGGCATCAAGTGCAGGCAGCATGGTGGCAAGAAAAGTAAGACAAAGTCGTGGACATGAGCTGATGTATGGTTACTTGGTTGAGCCACAAATCAAATACTGGAGGCTCAGCGGGCAAAGATGGGATTCGGGCGTGTCGAAAAGCTTCGATGTCGAGGGACACACGGTGGGATCATGGGGCTTGCGTCGGGAAGATGCTGACTGCAGCAAAAGCATGGCCACCCAATGAAGAAAGATCGCTACTGGACCATCTTGCCCCTTAGGGGTGTGTATGTTCGTTTATGTTCTACGGGTAGCTTGGTCATTTGGGCAACCTGGAGAGACTTCATGTATATATATATAGGGTTTCAGGGCAACTCATCCATCCAGACTGCTTCTCATTTCCTTGCTCTTTAGGCTACATTTTGGTTGGAACCCTAGCTTTTGGTTGAGCTCGATTCGTGTTTGACTCCCGATGATTTAGTTGGTTTGAGGCTCCAAGTTTTTGGGCTTCACATCTTCCCAAAATCTCGTCTCAATCCATTCAACCATTTGGGAGATCCATGGATGGATAGGAGGAGTTGACTCCTTGAGTTTGCGGTTCTCTGGGTTTGTTCGCAAGGGACGACCTGTCCGCGCAGTGAGGATGAACTGTCCATGATGTCCGTGTTCATCGCATGTTCTTGTGAGGAGTTGGTTTGATTTGCTTGGAGGTTCGATTTTGTTTGTAGGAAGTTTTCAAACTGTCTGTGGGTAGCAGATGGACTGTCCATCCTGGACGGTCCATATGTGGGGTCGGAATAGACTGTTCGTGTAGGACATGAACCATCTGGAGGTCTTGTTGCAAAATACGAACTATTCATATTGGAGCGTCGGACTGTCCGCAAGGCTGGTACGGACTGTCCACAGTGCCAGGTCGGACTACCGTCCCATCTAGGTAGAGTTCCCTAAGTCCTTTGCCTTTTGTGTTATGCTTCCACTTTGGTTCGGGTTGGGACTTGTTCCTAGGATTGGTAGTTCGTGTGGGAACCCTTGCTTGTGATTTTGGGGCATAGTCAAGTTCGGCTCTTTGGAGAAGAATTTTTATCGGCTCTCATTCACCCCCCCTCTTTTGTCACTTAATTGGTCCTTCAATTTGTCTCAAAGTCGGTTACGGATCTTCGTGCTTCTAACCAGTCTAAGAACCAAAAATGGCGTACCAAGAACAGGGTTCGGGTCCTCTACACTTTGATGGGAAAAACTACCAGATGTGGCAGAGGAAGATGGCTACTTTCCTTCGCGGAAAGGGACAGATCCTTTGGGATGTAACAATGAACACAACTTATGTTCATCTGATTAACTTCCTTGCTCTAGAATTGACAGATTTGCACGACGCCAACAACAAGGCGGTTGATTACTTGTTTCACGCTCTCTGTCAACTTGAATTTGATCGGGTCCGGACAGAGCATTTGGCTTGTAAGATGTGGGAGCAACTAAAAAATGCTCATGCTGGGAACTATCAGGTTCAGGATCGCTTGTTTGCAATTACTGGAGAGAGTACGAGAACTTCACTCATCTCCCCGGTGGGTCTATAGACACCATGTTCTAGTGGTTCACTGTGATTGTGAATAACATGAGAACCAATGTGACCGTGCTCCCGTACGATGATCATGATAGGGTTGTGAAGCTCCAGCACTCGTTGGATCGTACGGTGTGGACTGAGAAGGTACGGTCGAGGCAATTCAAGAGTCAGATCGCTATGAGACCCTCGCGGTGGACGAGTTGCTTTCCAAGCTCAAGTTGTCCGAGGTGGACAGTGGGGTGTGAGCAAGAATCGAGAACCTGACTGATCGTCATAGTGTGGCTCTTGTTTCTACACTGAGAACTAATGCTAACCTGTCTTCTAGGCAGTTCTTTTTGTCCTGACTTGTGTCCATGCCAGATGAGGAGTTCGATGTGCTCGGCGGGGATGATCTCGCGTTTCTGAGCAGGTGGTTTGATCGCTTGTACACGAATCGGAACAATGCATGGAGGAGCTCAGGCATGTGCTACCGATGCGGGAAGCACAGGCACTTTATCGCTGAGTGCCCAGAGGCCATGGAGATCAAGACCGAGCACAAGCACCACTCGAAGACCAACCACAAGCACCACTCGAGGAATAACTACAAGGGCTAAAACAAGTTCAAGCAGATGCGGAGGAAGAGTGGTGACCACAAGAAGAAGACACAGCGTGCGATGGTCACTGGAGCAAGCGACATCGACTTGAGCTGTTTCTACTCATCATCGAGCTCAAGCAGTGATAAGAAGATGAGAACCGTCACAAGGGTAAGTGGTCAAGCAAGAACATCCTCGAAATGCTTTGTGGCATGGCCAGAGCTCCGAGTGCAAGAAGAGAAAGAAGGATGACTCGGACTCCGACTCTGCAGATGAGGTAAACAATGACCCTACCTTCTTGATAGCGAAGAATACTTGGTTGAATGACTTGCTTGATAACCGTGATGAAGTTCTTAGAAAGACCAACAAGAAAAAGAGGGATTATAGGTCTTTGCTTGAAGAGGCTAAGGAGAAGGTGTTAGAGCTAGAGTCTATGCTTGTTGATGCTAGATCTCAGATTGATGCCTTGAAGTTTGCTCCCATTGTGACTGATGAACCTGAATGCACTAATTGTTCTACTTCCCTTGGTGATTTGATTGTGCTTAAGGAAAAGTATGCCTCCAAGGTTGAGGAACTAGATGTGTTTAGGGTTGATCTAGATGAGATGAAATCTAGGCCCTCCTTGCTTGGTGCTTGGACTTCTTGTCCTATTTTGCATGCTAAATTGGATGAATCGCATGCTTATACTAGATCAAGAGGTTGAGCTGAAAGCTCCTATTCTTACATCATGCTCTACTTGTGAATTTCATGCTGTTAAGAATTTGGAGCTTGCACACTATGTTGATCGCTTGCAAGATGAGAATGATGAGTTGAGGAAAATGATGGGTTGGTTGTCTGTCATGAGCCTTCGCTCAGGAATGTGATCGAGGCACACAAGCGCTATGATGGTCAAGTGCTTGGGTCAGATAAGGTTGGTGAGGGTAGTGGTAAGAAAGAGGGGAAGACAAGTGATATCCACAGAGCCACCAAAAACACACCACAAAAAACCTTTGCTCCTAAGACAAACGTACTTAGGAACCGACTAGACACAACCCGAGCTCCACCAGTGTTTCTTCCACAAAAAAAATGATTTCTAGAAACCCACCAAGTTCAAGAGTGACATGGGTAATGTGTTGTTTGGAATGAAGGGAGAGAAACCAAGCGAAGAGAAGCCACAGCCTAGAGAGAACCCAAAGCCAAAGTAGGTCCCATTCCATTGTGACCATTGTGGTAAGGATGTCCACCAGCTGAGTTTTGCTTCAGGAGGAAGCTTGAGGAGAGGTTTGCTAGGGAGATGGCAAACAAAGATAGGTACCACCCTTTTCGTGGTGTGCCTGAGCCTCAGATGTAGCCTAGAGGTGAGGGGTAGTGTTGAAAGACCGATTGGGTGACCAGAAAGGGGGGAGTGAATTCTTATCGAAGGATGAACTCGGCCTATGTCCCAAATCTACAACCAAGGATTCCCACATGAGCTTGCCAAGGTCATTTAGTTAGAACGGACCTATCAACCCTAGGAACAAGTCAAAACAAGTTGCAAATTGGAAGCACAACTCAGGAAGCAAAGGACTTAGGCAATCTGCAGTGCCTCGGGCGGACCATCCGCGTGGAGGGGGAGGACTGTCCGCGGGGCTTGGATGGACTATCCGCACAATCTTGTCGAACTGTCTGCAAATAGCTCCTGAACCACCAGTAGCACACCTCAAAATACAGACTGATGTACCCTACTCGCGGACCGTTAGCCACTGAAGGACCGTCCGCCACTGAAGGATTGTCTACACTCTCCTCGCGGACTGTCCGCCAAACCTCTTGCAATCGAAAACCACCTACCCGACAGATCAAACAAAAGACATGCAAGAACTCACGATGAACACGATGAACAACTAGCTATCAGGCTCCTCGTGGACCGTCCATGAAGCACATGCAGACAGTCCGCCAAGAGGGTTTTCTACAGCCCGAGCTCGAGTGTCCCAAAGTCAACACCTCCTTCCCTTTGCCCAATCTCCCGAACCAAGGAATTGCAACCAAATTAGGTGAAGATGAAGTGTCTCTAGGCGATGCTGTACCTACAAATTTGTAGCCTCAAACCCACTAAATTGAGAGGAATCGAGATTCTACAATTCTCACACAAAGAGCTAGTGTTCCAACCGAAATACTTCAATCTGACAAATCCGGAGTTTGAGGGGTCAAGATCAAGGACAAAGATGCACAAGAACATCTACACTTGATCCGCACAAAGAAATCCTAACCCAAACACCTCGGAATCGAAGGAACAAGTCGTGCAGAAACATCCAACGAAACTAGCCTGAAAAAGACACAAAAAACGCTCGAGCCAGAAGAAGGAAATCGACGCAACTATGAAAGTTTCCATACACTCGGAGGTGAGATTCTCTACAAAATGGTGAAGAAAATCTAAGCCTATGGGGCTGGGAAATGAGAAGCACTCCAGATGGAACATTTGCCTAGAAACCCTAGAGCTATATATATGGAGCCCCCCTGGGTCGGGCAAATGACCAAGCTACCCCTAGAACATAAATTGGGATAAAAACCCCTCAGGGCATTATGGTCAAGTAGCACTCCTTTTCATTAGGCACCCACGCCTTCACCGTAGTCTGCATCCTCCCGACACAAGCCCTGTGATCCTGCCGTGTGTCCCCCGACATCGAAGCATCTCGACGCGCCTGGATCCTGTCTCCGCCTGCTGAGCCTCCGGTCTTGGTTTTCTGGCTCAACCAAATAACCCGACGGTTTTGTGGTGAACCACGGCAAACCCCGTGTGCAGACTCCGGTCGTGAGCTACTACCTTGCACCGGCTCCAGTAGACGACTTCGCCTTGCATATCTTGCCACTATGCGACCCGCACTTGATCTCGTTCGGCCACTGGGTCCATCAAGCTAAGCCTACTTGTCTCTCCACTCCTCGGAGGCCCCGCAAGGCTAAGACTTTTCGCGCCCACTCGTCACTTGCACCAACACAAATCAAACCACAACTTGCACCTGCAATACTCGACCAAGAGTTAGTCCACACCACATTAAAAGTCACTCATCACACCAAGGAGCGACCATCCACCGGTCCTCAGACGCTCCAGTCCTCAGTCTCACCCTTGATGAGTGCATTGACAACACACATAGTAACCAATTTAGAAAAAATAGAAAAAGAAAAGAAACCAACCAAAATCCCAGACAAGTGATCAAATGCCAGACAAAAGGCAAAGCAAGATCACTTGAGAGATACAATCTCGATCCCCTAAGGCAAGGGCAACGGCTCGACACAACGGAGATAAAATGCTCCAAAATTGTTGCCTCCTCAAGGTGAGGCAAAAAGGGCTCGACACCATCAGCGAAAGAGCACAACTAAATTTCAGGCGACACAAAGAGCTCCCCTTGCTTGAATACAAGGTCCACTTGAACAAATGCATTTCTCCCCTTTGATGTAAAAAGGTACTTCCCCTTGTTATGAATTTGTGCACTTGTCTCCCCTTTGTTGGGAATGCATGAATCAAGGCTACAAATGCAAGCATGTACTTCTCAAACAGACAAAGAGAATGACAACGTGCCAAAAATGAGACATTGGCAAGCAAGATAGCCACGTATTCAGTACAAGCATCGCCAACAAAATAGAAAGGAACATATAAGCATGTGACATAGCCATCATCAAAATGAAGCATTTTTATACAAAATTTCCCCCTAATGAGCCTAGGACTTCAACATGACTAAACTGAGCACACACAACATATATCCCACAAACTTCATGCAAGGTCACAAGTTCTCATCACAAGATCATCAGAAACACCTACAAGCTAACTCATGTCATGTCAAAGCCACCGAGCCATGTGTCCACTTCTAGATATGAGAATTCTCAATGGTGAACATCATGCAACGGTTTAGCACCCAAGATAAGGAATTTAAAGCATATGTGACATGGAAGCACATTTTTCAATAATAGGCATCTGACAAACCAATTGCATGATTTGCAATTTAAGCATGGTACATGAAGTGCCTTTGCGGCAAAAAGAAGCTTTGGCTTCTCCACAAGGTAACATGTAGGCTAAACTTTCATGATGACAAATGGGTCTTTAACCCCAAATGAAAAGAGCATGATTCCCAAGCACAAATTAAGAAAGATATAGCCATATGAGAACAATTTGAGCATGAAAGGCATTCAACTCCCAAGAGAGGATAATATATAGCATTTTCACGAAAGGAAGCCATCCACATGCATATACATCCCAAAACTGCCAAGAGCATACCTATACATCACAAGAGATTCACTAGAAGAGTCATAAGCTCACATCCAACATATCATAGTGATCAATGTTTATAGGAGAAGCACGTCTCTAAAGTATATGATACCAATGCAGTCTATGATAAAAAGATGCAAACATGATATGACACAAACATGAAAATGCAAGATGCATGTGTACATGACATCCCCCAACCAAAGCTCAAAAAGGAAAAACAACACAAAGCTCATCCGGAAATGTGCAAATAGAGCTGTTTTTCAGTTGGCACATGGATGAGGTCTATGTTTCCCTTCTCAACATTGTCTCTCAAGAAGTGGTACCTGACCCCTAATGTTTGGTTCTGGAGTGTAGCACAGGATTTTTGGCAACACTAATGGCACTCGTGCTATCACACATGAGAGGAACATGGGTACACTCATCACCAAAGTCACTCAGCGTGTATGTGATCCAAAGCAGGTGGGAGCAACAACTAGCGGCAGTGACATACTTGGCTTTTGTGATAGACTGAACTACACTTGACTGTTTGCGAGACGACCAAGACTAGCAAGTACCCGAAGTCGATTTGTGATCAACACGACAGCCCGCAAAGTTGGCATCCGAAAAACCAAGAAGCGAAAGGGAGGAGGACGTTGAGTACCAAAGACCAAGCTCAAGAGTGTGTCGAAGACACCTAAAGATCCGCTTGATGGCTATGACAACCCGCCCAGGAGAATAACGTACTATCGCCTAAGCCAATCCACTTTGGTCATTAAACAATAATAAAGTATCATCCTGTCGTTGGTTGCCGGGTTAACACCCGGTAAATCACTTGAAATTCACACAGATGATCGGATATCTGTATTAAAACTAACGCGAAGGCGAGTCCAGAGTACACAATTTAAATCCAAATTGCCCCTAAGGGTTTAATTATTACAAAACTTTGTTCATGACATGAAGTAAAAGTTCAGAGTTTGAAAACAGCAGAAATAAAATAATTTAGCGCAACGGTAAACATCACAAGAGGCCATCCGTGATGCCATCACTTGTCGTCATCCACCTGGTCAACAACACCTGCAACAATAGTTTTAAAACAAGGTTGAGTATACTAATACTCAACAAGACATAACCGTCGGGTGATAACTACATAACCAAACTCTAGACATGTTAGGCTTTATGGCCGGTGGAGTTCTTTTGCTGAAATGCTACAAAGAGTATGTCCTTACTTTCAATATTATACAAAAAATTAATTCAAGTGGTAAACTTCACCGAGTTCCATCATTAAGGGATAGCATGGCCCGTTGATTAAGTAGTCTCAGATAACGGTGAGAGGCCGACAATCGATTGATAAACCTTGCAAGGTAGACCTAAACACACGGTAGGGTTCCCCCGCGAGGACAACCACCAGGTGGTTCCCAAAAATCCTCGGCTTGGGATCAAAGCTTATAGTCCTAGGTACAAGGCTAGCTGCAATACCCCACGGGGCACCCAACAATACACATGTACCCCCTCCCCGGTAGCTATTTGGGTAGGTGAATACTCAAGATTAGTAAGGGTAAGTTCCCGCACCATCTCATTAAGGTACTAGGCTTACCGGTCCCATTCCTGACAAGTGCTTGGTATGTTCAAATGTTTAGCACACGAAAGCCACTACACCGGAGCCCAAATCCCATGCTCTTACCACATGAGCAATCCAATTGTAAAGATCTTATGATTCCAACATAAGATCCGATTCTCGCGAGTGACGAACATCACTCGACTTCTACCAGGTGCTATAGCATAGCAGCTATCGACCTAGCATACTAGTATAGGAGCATAGGTGCCAAGGGATCATGGATCTAGGGTTTCAATTCAATTCCTGAACGTAAATGCACAAACATAGCAAGGATAATTGCATTAGTTTAAAGGGTCGGGGGTTAATGATCCGAGGGTTGCCTTCGCTACCAAGGTTGGCCTTGGGCCCTTCTGAAATTTGGTCTAGGTCTTCCTCTACAGCGACATCATGCACGTCTCTATCAACTCCTTTGTCTCCTCCTTTTGGCACTGAAGGACCGATACGGCGAACCAGAGAGGGGGGAGAGAATGGGAGCCGATAAAAATTCTTCTCGAAGGAGATGGAAACTCCAACAAGATGAACACGGCTTCCAACACACGTCTCCGACTGACTACCCAAGTGCCACTAGACCTAGGAACCAACACACTACCTTCCGACGCGAGAACACAGCGGAACACCAAACGTCGAGTCCACTGACCAACAACGGTCAGACCGGTGAGCACCACCGGTCAGACCGATCCCTGCTGGTGAAACTTGGAGACTTCCACAGAAAAGCTCCACACCGGTCAGACCGATGCAACACACCGGTCTCAGCTAGAAAACCCCAAAACACTAAAGAGGCCAACCGAGCTCCAAACCGACCCAAACTCGAAATAGCTGCAACACAGGACAACAGCGAACACACCCAGACGTTCACCCGAGCAAAAAACCCAACAGGCTTTGCACCGGTCAGACCGGTGAGAGGCACCGGTCAGACCGGTGTGACCTGGGCTTCTCGCGATGAACAACACCCGCGAGTCAACACCTCCAAAACCAAGCCTTGATCTCCCGAATCGCTCCACAGGCTTGAACAAGACTTTGGGGACAATAGGAACACCTCATGAGGAGTCCATAGCCAAGTTTAATCCCTCCAAAACTTGTCCAAAAAAGAGGAATCGAAAAAATCCCGCCAAAACCTCCTCTAACCCTAGAACACCGAAAACCCCAAAATCGAGCCCCTAACTCACGAATTTGGGAGGGGAACCACAGCCCAAAGAACCACGAAGGGTTCCCACAAATTTCCCCCATAAAATCCCCAAGAAAACCACCAAGAGAGGGCTCCGAAAATCTCCACCAAGAACAACCGGGAAGAACACAACAAGGCCTTGAGGAACCACGCCGAAGCATCTATACATGCCACAAAGGTTCATACAAGGTCTAGATTGCCGCCCGATCATCCAACCCTCTCACAAGATCTCACCATGAAGCTCTAAAGCTAGTCCTATAGAAATCCTAATAAAATAGGAAGGGAAAATAGAAAAGCAAATGAACTAGGGTTCCAAGAGAGTGGCTGCCATCCTCTCACCTCATGGGTTATATGGAGCCAACCGAAAGTCTAAAATACCCTTTCCTAACAACTAGGAATACAAGCCCCTCAAGGGCGGTTTTGAAAGTCTTCAAGTTTTCTCCATCGGACGGATGCCCGGCGACCGCAACCTGCTTAGCCTCGACGCAAGCCTTGCGATCCCGACGCGTGTCCTCCGCTTTGAAGATTTCGGACTGCGTCGTCGCACACCGGTCAGACCCACCGGTCAGACCGGTCTGGCACTGCTACAGCACCGTCTTCGGTTCTTCGGTCTTGGCTTTGTGGATAAACCAAGGAACCCAGTGGTTTTTTGGTGAACCACTGGAAACCCCGCGAACTCGGTGTAGCCTCCGCCAATCGCCACTCATGACTCGACTCCCACGTAGTCCGGGCTCGACCTTGGTTTTGAGGCTCAACCAAGAAACCGTCTAGGACTTCATCTTGCTGTTCATGCCACCATGCGGGCCGCACTTGACCCCGCTGGCCACCGGGTCCCTTGAACGAAGCCTACTTGTCTTCTCCACACCTGGAGGCCTCACCGGCAACGACCTTTCGCGTTTGTTCTTCACCTGCACCAACACCAGCCAAGCCGCAACCTGTACCTACAATACTTAGCCAAGAACCAGTCCACACAACGTTGTCAATTACTCATCACATAAGGAAGCGACCATCCACCGGTCCTCGAACCACACATGGTCCTCAGGAACACGCATACAACTAACGTCGGGAAGTTCTACAAGACGATGCAAATGCATGATTTAATTGGTGGTCCTTAATTTTAATTAACTACAGTCAACACATGGTAACCATGGGGTGCACGGTTGAAATGATTCACATTACATACACAAGGTCATTAGAGGTGTGGTTGGTGATTTTCGAATTTATTTTTACTATTAAGCCTTAAATTGCTTCCATAGCTTTTATTAATAAAATTAATTAATAAAATTTTGTGAAGCACTATAAATCAAAATAAGGCGATTACACACACATGCACACTTAGGGCATCTAGGGAATTAATTACACTGAAAATAACAAAAGCTAGTTACCAAACATGACAAATGCATACAAAACTAAATACACATCAAAATGACTCCAACTTCCTCACACATGGCCTCTGGTCCAAAGCTAATCTAGGGATGCAACATATACACCTAGAGCTACTATATATCTTGGGTTATGCATTTACAAAGGAAAACAAACATATTTAAATAATAATTATTTCTGTAAATTATAAAATTGTGATTAATTTACCAGTTGTGCATTTTGGCATAAAAAGATAACATGCAGAAGTTGAGCACAAAAATCTAATTATCTTTAGCTACAAAAATCATTTAGACAAATCCTGCATAAATACAAAATAAATCATATCAAAATATTTACAACATAACTTTATGGAATTTCAGGTACAAAAGCTAGCCATGGCATAGCACACAACATATCCAAAATTCAGCTCAAGAGCACTAGTATATTTTCAGATAAAATAGATCTAGTTTTATCAATTTTGTATTTTCCATGCAAAATCTACGAGGAAAAACTATGGTCATGCGTTACAAAAGTTGTAGCGCTTTTCACATGGAATCCAACAAAATTAAGTTTGCAGTTTTCTGATTTTTCTACAATTTTCTACAGATTTTACAAGATTGAGCCAAAAGGGTTCACTATTGAAGATTCGGTTTTGCAGTGAGGTCCTAGGGAATTCTTTCAGGTTCACAGGTATGCCATCAGTCTACGGAAAAGACCCTGGAAAGAATATATGGCTCGCAATTGCATTCTTGGGCCTTGGCTGGAGGCGGCTTGCCGAAAATTCGGCTACTACGGCGAGGCTCGTGGTCGGGAATGATGTGGGGAAGGCCGAGGGGATCACCTCCTATAGATTCGCGGTCAGAGTTGGGGTCGAGGTGGCTCTAATGATGGTGTGCGGCGGTGGCAGGAGGCGCCGACCGCTAGAGCTCCTGCTCCGGCGAGGTCAGGGCTCGGCGGGGACAATGTGTGTCGGCTTGGGCTCCAAGGGTACAAGGGAAGGGGCTAGAGTTGCCACTCAACTGTGTGAGCAAGCGAGAGGGGGAGCTCGGCGGCGGCGGCATTCATGGCGGGGCAGCGGCGAGCTCAGGGGTGGAACAGGCAGGCGCACGTGAGGAGGAGGCTAGTGGCATTTTATAGCCAGCTTTCCCATGTCTTGAAATGACCAACAGGGCGAGGGGGCCGGCCGGCATGTTGGGGCGTTGGCGGCCTCTTGCCGGCGGGCGGCACGGAGAGGGGCCGGCGGCGAGGTGTCGGCGCGCGACACCCGCGAGGCGCGGGCTCCTAAGACCTTGGTACGTGTGTTGCCTTGGGAGGCGTGGCCTCGAACGCGGCTCGACGCGGGCCGGTGGGGCCGGACGCCGAGGCGGTGGTGCACCACGCGGCGGGCGCACGCGCGCGGGCGCGACGAGCTGGAGCGCGAGAGCACGGCATCGCGGTGCGGTTCGCTTGACTTGTTTCATTTAACTATGTTTGACTGCCCTGTTCTCCAAAAATTTGAATAGAAGTGCACTGCAGTGTAAATAGCAAAGTTATAGGTCAAGTGTCCCTCTACAACTTTTACAAAGGTCGTCCTATGTTTTACTCAATGGTTTTAGCAGGAACGTCATGCAAAGTTCTGGTTTCTAAGGGCGCTGATCAATGGTAATCTGCGGTTGACCAAGCTTTTCACTATTTTCCACTCAAAATTTTAAATGCCACCAAATAGCAAAGTTGTGTCCCTTAAAAAACTGGACAACTTTTGTATTGGGAGATTTTGAAGTGTTTAGGTGAATTTTGGAGAATACAGCAAAAGTTCCGGAGGATGCTCAAGGGCAAAGGGGTTTGTTCGGGGTTTTGACCAAGCATGACACCAGTGTGTTGACTTTATTATGAGGGTCATTAGTTATTCTTGACAAGGTTTTCGAGGTGATGACCCAGGTTGACCATGGTACGACCAACGTCGACAGGGTTTGACTCGGCTTGTTAGGTCATTAGCACTAATGAGTATAATTAAAAACCTGGGGCGTCACAACCTACCCCCTTAAAATGAATCTCGTCCCGAGATTCAAAAGTAAAAGACGAAATTGGGAGAGGTTCTCAGATATAGTTGTTACCCTTAAACTTTAGCTGGCCTTTCTTCACTTGGAATCTCGACTTCTTGCCGTGATCACCATTAGCTGCTCTGGGGTTTTGATTTGGCTGCGGAGGTTTGGGCTGCTTAGGGTTCGGGCAATTTCTTATGAAATGCCAGGGATGTCCACAATTGTAGCAAAGGTGGGGCGAAAGTTCCTTGGGCTTCGAAACTTGTTGTTGATCCTACTTGACGGAGCGGAGCTTCTTTCCCTTTCTTTCTTCTAATCTCCCAGCTTGAGTGTCAGTTTCAATTTCGAGGAGCTGATCGATCTTGCTGGTGTCGTAAGTTTGTTTGCTCTCACGTGGACAAATTTACTTATAGGTAATTCCCCACTCACTTACATCTATCTCAGATAATACTCGCTTGTTGCTCCGAATTTTTCTCTCTTCTTTTCTAAGCTCCATTGGTACTTTCGAGGGTGGTAATATAGTCAGAGGTATTGGGTTGACCTTGACTGATATGATCCACCAACAGATTGAATAAGCGGGCCTGCTCAACCATGGATGCAGATAATGATTGCAAGAGACTGTCTGCCAAACTAGTTTGTGATAGTACTCCTTAACAACCTTGGATGATATCGTACACTATCTGACTTAGCACTAAATTTTTCCCTTCCAAATTATCGATTGCACCGACAACAGTATCTATGTCAGTGTAGGCAGGTACTTCGGGTGAGCAAGGCTCGAAGGATTGAGGCTTCTGTTGCGTCAGTTGCATCTGTTGTAGTTGTTGGGCCATCTGCTACTGTGCCTGCAGGATCTGGCGCAACACTTCAATTTGTGTTGCCATGAATGTCTGTGTTAGTGTTGTGGGCGGTGGCAACATTAGGTTACCACCTCTCGAAGCACTACAACAATTCGGGGTATAGTGTGTCAGTCCGACCATCTGAAAATTTGAGTTTTCATTTAACACACTCGTAAGCTTGCTCATAAAACTAACAAGTAGAACATGCACGACGAAAACTCATTCCTGGTAAGTGTTGCGGAACCAGACAACACTACGGTCACAAGTACAAATTCGTAGATCCCTACTCATGCATCAAAAGATTCCCATTTTTGGTCAGTAGGTGTAGGATTTCACAACTCTAAAGTGGATATTTAACTCCAAGGCGAACTCTAGGGTCATCCTTGACAGTGGGAATCACGAGGAAAAACTCACCGCACTCACCCTCTAGGCTCGAGGGTACATCGAGGAGAATTTAGTAATGGTTTCCACCGATCCTAGGTTTGCTTCTTTCTCGATTCCAAGGATTTGGAGGGTAGGATCATGGAATATGGACGGATAAGCGATGGGAAAACTCTCAAACCTTGACTTTTCGAGAACCTTGATTGCTCAAGAAAACTCTACTTCTACTTATTCAACTTAGCCTGTTGACTGGAGTGGATGCTAAAAAAACGACGAGATTGGCGGTAAGAGACCAATTCAAAAGGTGATCATCAAAACAGATTTCTATGAAGAAAGGGAAGGTTAGTAACAGATTTCTGTAATTTCCATGTACATAAGACTATTTAGTATGGGAACTTCATCACAATCTTGCTCACACGTGATTTTACTTGTGAACTTGGGTGTTATTGACTCATTACATTACGGTGCAATGATTTTAAAAAGTTGGTGTGGTCCACATGTTTGTGAAGACACGATGCAGATGCTAATGCGGTTGGTACTCATGATGCATGTTAGCATGACTCGATTACCCACAAAATGAGTTAGTGATTGAGATGGCAATCCATGAGGTGAAAAGGGGTGTATGCGTGATGATCACATTCTCCAACCAAGATACCTAGCGCGCTCCTCGTGGCAATCATATGACTGCAGCACACACGATGCCCTAGGTCCCGTTGCGGCACCTTTGGTTATGATACAACAACATTACCCAACATAAGGGAGATAGAGTATGAGTACTGAAATCCTTCATGCGGATACACATTAGTTCGACCATGGTTCCCACATGCATACTCACAAGGTGACATTTGTTTTAATTCAACATGTTGTGAGCAAGACCAAGAAAAATAATTTAAGGATTGAGAGATCAGATTGATCATGATTGGCATGAAAATTTTGGACGAGTATGGTGCTCATCACAGAACTCAGATCTGATCACAACTAGCTTAATTAATTCCCTTACAAAGATTACTGCAGAAAGATGTCCAACCAAATCACTACATCGAGGAAGGTTTCGGGATCACCTACAACTCCTGGGATTACGATGCAGACTAGCCGCACAAAAGAAGGCTCCTCGTTCAGCCTACCACAAAAACTAACTAAACATGGCTGCACACACTAGGGGTTCATTACGACTACTACACGCGTACATCTCAGAACTTATTACAAGCATTCCCACTCCCAACTAGATAACAAGCTAGCCTTAGGGTTTACTGGTTGAGTCTTCCATGCCGAAGAACTACGGTGAAGCGGTTCTAGACTCTACTCCAGATTCTCCTTGAATCTCAGCGTCATCTTCTTCTTCTAGTTTGGGAATGACTGGTTCCGGAGGCGGAGCTGCTATCGCTTCCAATTGATTCTCTAGTTCAAACATATATTGGTCATTGTGCTACAACAGGAAATTCTGCTCATGGATAACTTCACTCAATTCTCGTATCTTTGCCTTATCCTTGCGTCTTCCCTTCGTGAGAGTAGCTATCATTGCTCGGGCTTCCTTCAGCGCTTGATCAGTATTCTCCACTTCTTTAACTCGGTACCTAAAGATTTGGTATCTATAGAATACACATTCTCCCACCATCTATCGTAGGTGTCATACTTAGCTTCAGAAAAACGAATTGAGGTGACATGATCAGGGCAATAGTGAGAGTTGCTTTGAGCTGAGAGAAAACCTTCTCCTTTGATCAATGGTACGACGTGTCACTCAGGTAAAGGAATCACTCAGGCTGCAGTGCTAGCTACCACATCAGGGTGCTTCCCACAAAAATTTGTGAGCGCTTCGAGAGCATCCTTTTGCATAGTGTCACTAGGTTCAACCGTTGTGCCTTACTCTCCCACTCTTCCCAAATAGGGTTTGTCGGGCACACGGGAATCTTCACATTCACTTCACAACGAAGGAGCTGGCAGATGGTCATGACCTCACGTGTCGAGTACTCTGGGTTAGTGGTGTACCCAAAATCCTTCAAGGTGTCCCACAAAAGTGTATGAAATCTACCCTCCTCGAGGTAGTTCACGAGAGTCCATGCTTCCGCATCAGCCAACACAGATCCAAAGTTGTCCATCTGGACATAATGACAAAAGTGATAACCAGATGGATGTGAATACACAAAGATAAGTTCGGTCACAGTGAAAAGGATATGTGGGTAAGAATGGGGTAATCATGTGTACAAAGGTACAATCATACGTTAGAACTCGAAACGGGCATATATACACAATGACATGAACTTCTGGCAGTTGTGAACAAAATTCATAAGCCCCAAAATTCTCAAATTTGTGTAGCAACTCAACAAGATTATGAGACACACTTTTGGTATTCAAGGGTTGATCTAGAAAGGTTATGAAGGTACTTCAACTAAGCAAGGTTTCAGATTAGATCTCTGGGAAAAACAACAAGACTGGGTTTTGCTAATCAGAGCATAACTTGAGATACTCGAAAGCTATGACCGTGAACTTTTGCGAGCAGAACTAGATTAGATATGGAGCAACTTTGGTAGAGATCACCTAGGAAAATTGATTCTTGGACAGGGGGTAAAAATCTAAGCAACAGCTACAATAGCTTTTTGGACAGCAACACATCTACACCTGAGAGGCTAGGCAAGACAAAACATACTAGCAAAATTTTACCTTAGAGAGAACATAAACATGTGAAGGGTTCAGTTTTTAACTTTTCACACTTTTTAACATGACGAAAGACGTCCTATTCGTCCTCACAGGGCAACCAAGCCAAAACTCTAAGTTAGTGCCAGTGGCAAGGCACATACACATTTTCCCTATAATAACTAGTCGAGAACTAGTCGACACTCACTTAGCGACTTACGAAACGTATTTAGTGTACCTGCAGAAGAACAAAGAACATAAATAATGTTTCATGACAACACTCATGAAAGTGTCCATATACATTACTGTTCACAATAGAAACGGTATCCATGCGTCAAGCCACTGCATGGACAGTGTCCAACCTCAGATATGCTCCTTATTGAATGAAGTGGACCCTTGCCTCGCATTTTCACAATGCGCAATGTCCACGTATGGCAAAATGTGGCGAGACACAGACGCAACGGTGGGTTCCCTTTGGATTAGGTCCCATCCATCCCTCGCAGGACTTCCATGCAGTACCACCACGTATAGCAAAACGTGATGAGACGTAGATGCGACGTGGGTGCCTATTTGAATAGATCCCATCCATCCCTCCCAGGACTTTCCTATGGTACCACCATATATGGCAAAACGTGATGAACTAGTATGGTTGTGCAGAAAGTAAGTTCTGACTGCAATTAAATGTGCTGGTAGTTAGCAAAATAAACCATAGATTTATAGGCAACCTGAAAGAACCGAAAAATTCCCTCTAGGGCCTCTCGGTCTCATTGATCCTTAAAGGACCAACGTATTTTGCAAATCCAAACGATCTTGGCAAATTTTATTCAAACCAGTGCTTAATGTTGTTAATTAAACTCTGGTGCATATAATCACTCTCATACCAACTATGACAACCCACCTCGGAAAATATAGTATTATCGCCTAAGACAATCCACTTTGGTTATTAAGCAATAATAAAGTATCATCCTGTCGTTGGTTGCCGGGTTAACACCCGGTAAATCACTTGAAATTCACAAAGAGGATCGAACATATGCATTAAAACTCATGCGAAGGTGTGTCCAGAGTACAAACAGAATTTAAATCCAAATTACGCCTAAGGGTTTAATTATTACCAAACTTTGTTCATGACATGAAAATAAAATAATATAGCGCAACGGTAAACATCACAGGAGGCCATCCGTGATGCTATCACTTGTCGTCATCCACCCGGTCAACAACACCTGCAACAACAATTTTATTGAAAGGCTGAGTATACTAATACTCATGAAGACTTAACCATCGAGTGATAACTACATCACCAAACTCTAGACATGAGAGGCTTTATGCTGGTGGAGTTCTTTTGATGAAAAGCAACAAAGAGTATGTCCTTACTTTCAATATTTTAGCACACATTCTAGTTGATTACCTTTTGTAAGTGTGCCAACTAATTCAATCAAGAATTGTACAAGCAATTAATTCAAGTGGTAAACTTCACCGAGTTCCATCATTAAGGGATATCATGGCAAGTTGATTAAGCAGTCTCAGATAACGGTGAGAGGCTGACAATCAATTAATTTAAACCTTGCAAGGTAGACCTAAACACACGGTAGGGTGCCCCCGCGAGGACAACCACTAGGCGGTTCCCAAATATCCTCGGCTTGGGATCAAAGCTTACAGTCCTGGGTACAAGGCTAGGTGGCATACCCCGTGAGGCACCCAGCATCACGCATGTACCCCCCTCCCTGGTAGTTAGCCGGGTAGGTGAATACTCAAGATAAGTAAGGGTAAGTTCCCACACCATCTCATTAAAGTACTAGGCTTACCGGTCCCATTCCCGACAAGTGCTTAGTACGTTCAAAAGCTTAGCTCACAAAAGCCACTGGACTGGAGTCCAAATCCCATGCTCTTACCACATGAGGAATCCAATTATAAAGATCTTATGGTTCCAACATAAGACCCTATTCTCGCGAGTGACGAACATCACCTGACTTCTACCGGATCCTATAGCATAGCAGCTATCGACCTAACATACTAGTATAAGAGCATAGGTAGCTAGGGATCATGCATCTAGGGTTTCAATTCAATTCCTCAATGTAAATGCACAAACATAGAAAGGATAATTGCATAAGTTTAAAAGGTCGGGGTTAATGATCCGGGGCTTGCCTTCACTAGCAAGGTTGGCCTTGGGCCCTTCTGGACTTTGGTCCAGGTCTTGCTCTACAACGACGTCGTGCACGTCTCTGTCAACTCCTGTGTCTCCTCCTTTCGGCACACGTGTATAGCTACCGTCGGGAAGTTCTACACCAGGATGCAAATGCAAGATTTAATTGGCGGTTTATTATTTTAATTAACTAAAATCAACACATGGTAACCATGGGGTGCATGGTTGACCACATTCACCTAGATAAGAATTACATTTAGCATACTCTTCCAAAAAGGAATAATAGGCAGTTCTTTACTCATTATTCTTTTTGATAGTGGTTGTGTATATATTTATGTAAAAAAATTAATTACAATTCCACAAGACAACAATGGGTTGGCCTTTATCTTTTTGAAACGATTCACATTACATGCACAAGGTCATTACATGTGTGATTGCTGATTTTCGAATTTGCCTTAAATTGCTTCCATAGCTTTTATTTATAAAATTAATTAATAAAATTCAGTGGTGTGTTTTGTGAATCACTATAAATCAAAACAAGGCCACTGCACACACATGCACACTTAGGGGAGCTAGGAATTAATTACACCTAAAATAAAAAAAGCTAGTTACCAAAACATGATAAAGGCATGCAAAACTAAATACAAATCAAAATGACTCCAACTTCCTCACACTTGGCTTTTGGTCCAAAACTAAGCTAGGGAAGCAACATATACACCTAGAGCTACTATAGATCTTGGGTAATGCATTCACAAAGGAAAACAAGCATATTCCAAGAATAATTATTTCTGTCAAATATAAAATTGTTATTAATTTACCAGAGGTGCATTTTGCCATAAAAAGATAACATGCAGAAGATAAGCATAAAAAGATTTACAATGTAATTTTGTGCAATTTTTGTTACAAAATCTAGGCATAGCATAACACACAACATATCCAAAATTCAGCTCAAGAGCACTAGTGGATTTTGAGATACAACACATCTAGGTTTATCAGTTTTGTATTCTTCATGCAAAACCTACGAGGAAAAACTATGGTCATGCTTTACAAATGTTGTAGTGCTTTTCACAGGGAATCCAACAATTTGCTAAGGATTTTACAAGATTCAACCAAAAGGGTTCACTATTGAAGATTCGGTTTTGCAGCGAGGTCTCCGGGAATTCTTTCAGGTTCGCAGATATGCCCCCGGTCTACGGAAAAGACCCTGGAAAGAATAGATGGCTCGCAATTGGGTCCTTGGGCCATGGTCGGTGCCGGCTTGCGGGAAATTGGGCTGCTCTGGCAGGGCTTGTGGCCGAGAAAGTTGTGGGAAATGCTAAGGGGCTCACCTCCGGTTGATTCGTGGCCGAAGTTGGGGTTGGGGTGGCTCTGGTGACGGCGTGTGGTGGTAGAAGGCGGCACCGACCGATGGAGCTCTTGCTCCGGTGAGGTTGGGGCTCGGCCGGGTCAATGTGCGCCGGCTTGGGCTCCAAGGGTACTAGGGAAGAGGCTAGAGTCGTCGACTGCGTGAGCAAGTGGGCGGGGGAGCTCGGCGACAACAGCATTCATGGCGGGGCGGACGAGCTCATGGGATGGAACAGGCAAGCGTGCGTGAGGAGGCTAGTGGTGTTTTATATGCGGCTCTCCCACATCTTGAAGAAACGAACCGGCGATGGGGCTCCGGCCGGCGCGTTGGGGCGTGGGCGGCCTCTTGCCGGCGGGCGACGCGGGGAGGGGTCGGGCGGCATGGTGCCGCCGCGCGACACGCGCGAGGCGTGGGCTCCTAGAACCTTGGCACAAGCGCTACCTTGGGAGGTGTGGCCTCCGAACGCGGTTTGGCGTGGGCCGGCGGGGCGCCACGCAGCTGGCGCACGCGCGTGATGCACTAGAGCGCGGCATCACGGCGTGGTTCGCCTGATTTGTTTTGTTTATTAGTGTTTGATTGCCCTGTTCTCCAAGAATTTTAATAGAAGTGCAATGTAGTGTAAATAGCAAAGTTGTAGATCAAGTGTACCTCTACAACTTTTACAAAGGTCGCCCTACGTTTTCCTCAATGGTTTTAGCAGGAACGTCATGCAAAGTTCTGGTTTTTAATGGCACTGATGAATAGTAAAATCTTTGGTTGACCAAGCTTTTCACCATTTTCCACTCAAAATTAGAAATGCCACCCAAATGAAAAGTTGTGTCCCTCGAAAAACTGGACAACTTTGGTATTGGAAGATTTTGAAGTATTTAGGTGAATTTTGGAGAATACGGCAAAAGTTCGGGAGGATGCTCAAGGGCAAAGGGGTTTGTTCGGGGTTTTTACCAAGCTTTGACCACCAGTGTGTGTTGACTTTTTTATGAGGGTCATTAGTGATTCTTGACGAGGTTTTGGATGTGATGACCAGGTTGACCAGTGTTCAACCAACGTCGACAGGGTTTGACTCGGCTGGTTAGGTCATTAGCACTAATATGGCTAATTAAAAACCTTGGGCTTCACAATGGCCTGCTGATGCAAAGTCCTCGGCGACGCCTGCAAACGAGCACACAGACACACAAAATATAGATGTCCGGCCTTGTCGCTGTCAAGTACAAGAGGGAGCCGATCATGCTTCGGTACTCCTTCTGGTCCACGGGCTCTCCATCCTCGTCCTCGTATAGCTCTGTAGTCGTACTCATCGGTGTCGATAGGGGCTTTGAGTCATCCATTTTGAACATCTTGAGTATGTCCTTCGTGTACTTGTCTTGATGCACAAAGGTTACCTCCTTCGCCTGCTTCATCTGAAGCCTGAGAAAGAACTGCAATCCTCCCATCATAGACAACTCGAATTCTTTGCTCATGTCCTCTACAATCCTCACAGCCAAAAAGTGAGACGAGCCGCCAAAATACAATATCATCCACATAAACCTGGATAATTAGGATATCGTCGCGCAACATGAGAAAAAAAGTCTTGTCTACTTTTCCCATCTGAACCCCCTTGCTAAACAAGAACCCTCTCAACCTTCCATATCATGACCTGGGATTTTGTTTCAACCCATACAAGGCCTTCCTTAGCTTATGCACTCGGTGGGGAAAGTCAACACTCTCAAACCGAGGTGGTTGCCTCACATAAACCTCTTCCTCTAAAAAATCATTCAGGAAGGCACTGTTCACATCCATTTGGAACAACATGAATCCTTTGGCCACGGAAAAGGCTAGAAGCATCCTAATCGCCTCCAAACGAGCTACAGAGAGAAAATGTCTCCTCATAGTCTATCCCCTCCTTCTAGCTATGACCTTGAGCAACCAACCTCGATTTGTTCCACACCACCTCACCATTCTCACCCTCTTATTTTTTCCACACCCATTTTATCCCAATAGGTTTGCAGTTTGGTGGTGCTTCAATTAACTCCCACACCTGGTTTCTCTTAGAATTCTCTAACTCATGCATGGCATTGACCCAATTAGGATCAAAAGCCGAATGAGCAAAGTGAGAAGCATTTCTGGACCTCGACTGTGCCGTACACTCATTGATGTCGCTGATGATTCTTCAAGATGGATGATCAACTTGAACATGCATCGGTGCTTCTCGCCTAGAGGCGACGTCCCCCTCAACAGTAGCTTCCACTTGATTTTGCTAGATCGTAGTCGGTGTAGGGGATGGACCATCATGCACCGTAGTCATTATAGCGGAAGTAGAGAGTACATGTGTCGTTGGAGCTTCACCATCATCCTCCACGTCCTCAAAGATCTTCTTGCCAAATTCTTCATCACCTGGACACTAAAAGACGGACAAATTACATGGTTGGGTTTCATCGAAGGTATCCTCACAAGTTTCCATGACTAGATTAGTATCAAGGTTGAGCGCAAGATATGCTCGAAAATGACAAGCATAACCCTACAATATTCCATCGGAGGACCTTGACTCAAACTTATCAAGCTTACCCTTCTTGATAATAAAGCACCGATAACCAAAAGCCCTGAAATGGCTCACTCTAGGTGCTCGCTCGTGCATGAGCTCATAGCACATCTTATTCAGGAAGGACAAAAGAAAAATCTGGTTCCCAACATGGCACGCGGTATTCACCACCTCAACCCAATATCTCCTTGGAGCCATCTCAAAAAGGGAACGGTTTTTCCTCTCAACCACACCATTTTGACAAGCCACATAGGGAGAAGAAAATTGATCTTCGAGACCCAAATCACGACAAAAGGTTTCGAATTGAGATTTTTTAAACTAAGTGTCATTGTCGCTAAGAATAGCTTGAACAGATCTCCATTTGTCTCATCTTCAACCTCAAGATTAGATCCCGGACAAAACCAAATGTCTCCCCCATGTTAACCAAAAAGAAGACCAAGCATAGCGAGAATAGTCATCCACTATCACAAGGACGTGACATTTCGCACCCGCCGAGCATACACGACTGGACCAACAAACTCCATATGGAACAACTCGCATGGCCTCTCTGTCATAACAGATGTCAGAGGTGGGTGAGAGGCGGTGACCATTTTGCCATGCCTACACGGAGCACATACCGAATCCTTTTGGTATTTCAACTTAGGCAATCCTCGGACCAGCCCTAGCCCACTCAAGCATGACAACAAGTCAAAACTCAAGTGACCTAGTCTCCTATGCCCACACAACAAGAAAAATCAGCTCTAAAAATCTCACCCTCGTGGATGATCGTGCACACAAGATCACCTCTAGAATCCAAAACAAGCGAAGCGCCCATTTTGAAACTGACGTCAAAACCCTCATCAAGAAACTGGGAAATCAAAATAAGATTAACTCCCAAAGACTTGACAAGAGCAACACGACTAAGGTCACAAACTTGCTCAGCTTCACCAGGCCCACTGAAAGCACTCTACCTTTCCCATTGTCCCCATAAGTGATGTACTCTTTGGTCATCACCGGGGTGAGGCTGGAGAACCACCTTCGATCTCTAGTGATGTGTCGAGAGCAACCAAAATCCCTCCATGCATCCCACCTACAAAATTAAAAACGAGAGCAAGAGTGAGCAAATGACTCAACACAGGGGTTAGTAAAAAATGAATCAAACCAGTGTCGTGCCATTTTCTCAAAAGTGGGGCTAGCAAAATCCATCCCTATCTCTCCTAGGTGTAACACCTACACACTACTAGGAATCAACCCTTTGCCAATACCTATATATGGTTGCAATATAGCTGTTTTGGTTGCATCTGGAATCAGTTGCATCGAAGTGAGGTGGTCGACAAATGGTTGCAATTGGAACAGTGCAATAGCCTGAGGCAACCGTAAGATGATGTGTTGCAATAGAGTTTTTTAATGCAATGACCAAAAAACCCTATTGCAACCAATAGTTGGTTGCTACAAAAAATATTGCAATGCAAAACAAGCCTAATGCAACCTATACTAGGTTGTAATAACAAATATGGCAACGAACAAAAAAGGAAATGCAACCAATTTTTGGTTGCAAGAGCAAATATTGCAATGACTTTATTGGTTGCCTCAGGTTTTATTGCGACCAAACGCTAGGATGCAATAGTTCATGATTGCCACGACCAAATGCGTTGCAATAGATAAGTATTGCCACTCCAAAGCTACGTAGGCATATAGTCTTATTACCACGAATTCTGATCCATTGCATTACAATGCTTTTGCAACAAATAAGATATGTTGGCAATAGATGGTATGGTAATGCAACGAATTAGTCTTCGAGGTAATATACATATGTTGCAACGAATTTGTGTGGGTGGTAATAGAGGTTAGATGCAACGCAACGTGGTGAATTTGAATAGTAGTTTACAAATCAATTGCACATCACATTTAATAACTGTGTAATTCTTTATTTAAGATTGTCTCCAAACATAGTATCAGGTAATGACCAGAATTCGTCTTGATTGAACATGACCAGAACAAACTAAATAAAGACAACACATTTAACTAAGTTCACTACATTGTTTAGCATATAATAAATGGTTCTAAAAACGAGGCACCTGGTTGATCCACGTTCATCAACTCCACGTACATCATTCTTGTTGGCCGCCCATCAACAGTAATCCATGGTAGCTTTCTCTAATTGTTTTGGCTATCTGAGTTTCTCTGCGAATCATGAAAGCATATATGATTAAATTAGCATACACCAGATTAGTTCTTATAAAAAAGGATAATAAAAAGAGGATGCACATGTCAAGTAACACTAGCATCAGATTTGGATATTAAAAAAGGATGCATCAGATTAGGAAGTACATATTCCTATAAAAAACTATGTCTGTTCACTGAAGATATAAATTATATGGCAATCCAATGGTACACTAAAAAATGTAATGTAGTTTATTTATTCCCACAACACAAAACAAGCATATATCAAATAATTTATGCAAAGAACAAGTATTTCTTTATGTGGGGAAAGTAATATTTGTCTCAGTTTACAAATACATCAAGTAGGCATAAATCAGGTGGTGTTTCAAAAGGCAACAAATTCAAGCTCATCAGGGGCTTCCTGGTTTCAAAAGGCACCAAAGAAAATGTTGACATCCTCTTCCTGCTATGCAAAATACAAGAATATTATGTTGATGTCATTCACCATGAGTTTCAAATGCATCATAAAAAACTGTTTTGTTCTCTGCATTGAGATATAGAGATGCAATTTTATCTGTCACAAGCATGTGTTATTGTATAAGTGTCAAATCGGTAGATTATGCCAAACACTAATCCTCGACATGAGACATGAAACATAAGAGAATAAATAGCCAAGAAATAATATATAGTGTAACATTGGGGTGTAGTCTCATTCATGATAAAGAGTGCTGCAGCTGTACTAATTGAACATATTAGAGAATACTAAATCTTACCATCACTACAAGAGGAAAGGGTATTAACGACGGGATTTGTGGTTGTTAGAGGTCTCAATGTGATCGTTAAAAGTTTTTAATGACCACACTTTTGTGGTTGTTCATGGTCGTTAAAGGATCCGTCGTTAAAAGTATTAACGACCACATACACTTTCTTGTTAATGGAGGATCCGAACATACCATCAATCGAGATGTCAAAGACCAAAAATACAGTCAACTAGTCAAGCTGAGGTGTAGTTTTTTCTGTACAATCCAATCCACACAATATGTCTGCAAAGAAAAATACACAACAGTAAAGAACTGAGGACAGACCGTTCTGACTTCTGAGGTATATTTTTGATGTTAGAATTATATTTTGCAACAAATAATCTTGTACATGCACACATCTAACCTGGAATAAAACTACTTTGCAATAACATAAGGTAAAAATAATAACAGAAAATGGTGAGATTTCGAATCATGTGAACTTGTACTTGTAGAATTAAACTGCCTGTGCGGACAGAACATAATACATTAAAGTGATTGACAAGGAGAGGAGTACGTACATATCACCTCATCATATTACCATGTCTGGACGCTTGCTGCAGCCGGCCGTGGCCGCAAGCCGCAATGTAGCAGCTGGAACGTGTCCTGCTTTTGGCCCTCCACGGCTCCACGGATCCTCTACCCCGACCATAGCTGCGACAACCATAACGAAGGTCATCAAGGATGGGAAATTAAGAAATCAGTTTTATTTCTCATACCGTCACTGATACCCGAATGCATCTATGCCCTTCGATTGCCTCAACCACATTGGATCTCGCAGAGTTAAGAATTTCTTATTTTGCATGCCAATTTTCTGTATCAAGAAAACAATAGATCGTTGCTTAGGACGAATTAGGGATCAAAGAATGGGGAGAAATAGAACAGATCGAGAATGGGGAGAGGAAGACGAAGTGGGGAGCCATGAAATCCAGCAGCAACCGGCTACGAACTCAAGAAGAAGAGGAGATCGAGAATGGTGAAGGGGATTTACCCACTAGAGGAGCTGGATCCACGTCGTAGGGGGTAGGGGCGTAGAAACTCCACGGGCGAGCAGGGACGGTCCTCGGCGCCGACGAGCAGGGATGGGTGCTCGTTGCCGGTGAGCGGAGGCTCGTCGCCAGTGGCCGGCGGGCGGCGAGCAGACGTCCCGGAGGGCGGATGTCGCAGCGTGTGGCGCGATGCGTGCGGGAATGCGGTGCGATGCAAGGGTGAGCCGCGGCTAGGGTGACCGGCGATGGGATATGCATTCCCTTGTTGGGCTGGGCCGTATCCACCAAAGCTGATACGTCGTGTTCACCAATCAGATACGTATCAGCCAAGTATCCAAATTTCACAAAAATAATAAAAATCGGATACTCCCTCTCATGGTTTTCTAAAACTCAAAGTCAAACTTTGAGATTCGAATACCTCAACATTATTTTGAACTCGTATGCATATAAATTTTGAACACAACCTTATGTTTACCATAACATTTTCAAATATGAAGTTACATTACTATTTTTTCTTAAAAAAGTTTGGTTTTCTATTTTCAAATACAAAATTAAGACACCTTTATGACGTAACTTGAAAACTAATTACCTTACATATCCTCAATACATTTTTCAAATGTAGCAGACAACATTTAAGTTTCCTTCTAGGTGTTTCAAGATTTTTTGAACATATTTGTTATTTTCTATCATTTAATTGAATATCTGCGTGCTTACCGAGAGTAATTCCTAGTTGACCTATGTGTACCACCAATTTTACAAAAATCATATTTAAGCTTCTATGTTCCATTCTAGTCCATGTCTAAAATATTGACAAAAAATCAAATTGACTTGTATGGAGAGCTCGAACTTTTACTAGTCATCTTGTTATAAAATAATGATAATAAAACCTAAACATTATCCAAAAATTATGTAAATTGGCATATAATCATTTTATGGATGTAAAACCTTGACAAAAAAGTATCATAAGATTTTGTAAATATTGGAGTATACATTGTTCATAAACTAGATAGTTCATCACATTGTTTATGAAACTATGTTAGAGACTTGTCAAATTTGTACTACATATTAAATATTGGCACTTTTGAAAATGACAAAATGACCTAAATAAAGGTCGTAGATCTTGATGAGATATGAAACTTTGGTATTCATCATTTTTCCATTTGACATCATCTAGTGTAAAAAAATCTTGCTCGTAGTTATTACTTTTTGGAAAAAATGCAAGTTACATACAAAATTTTCAATAAATAACAATTTATATACAAACAAAACATACTTGAAGGAAAGGTCGATTTTAGAAAAAATTGAAAAAAAGAACGATCCAATTTGAAGATTTTACATGGGAGAAAAACTAGTTACAAGATTTAATTTCAGATTAAAAAATATAAATATGATAATCATATGTTGTTCATCTCCGCCCTGCCACGTGGCGAAACATGATTGGCTGAGCGCAACAAGTTTTTAAAGGATATAGAAATAAACTTCTGCAAACAAACACAACATTGCTTGTAGCTCAATGGTAACATATCTAATTTGTTTCTCCTAGATGCTAAAAAAAATTGTTTCTCCTAGTTCGCGGGTTCGAGCCCCGACCTCCTCATTTTTTTGACGGGGCGGCTGATTATTTTGACTTTACAAACAACAGTATGTACGGTGCAATATAAATAATATACATAAGAAATATAAATCACAAAATAAAAGGAAGCTCAATGGTAGCTCACCTCACCTCTGAACAGCCAGGTCCTGGGTTCGAGTCTGCTCGCAGCCTATTTTTTGCACACCGAAATTTTTTTATTTCGTAACATGACTATTTGTTAATTATTGATCGTGACAAATATGCTAAAACGTCGGAGCATTGTGGGCCAGAATGCGACGACTTTAACAAATCGTCACGGTGTTCTGAGCATTGTCACATTTAAGAATCACTGAATTTGAAGTTACTATAACCTAGAAACACTAGTTAGAAATTTTAATTGTAGATTAAAAAACGACGGGAAAACGAGTTCATCATGCGCCACGTGGTCTTGACGAAGCAACTCGACCATCCCAGTGCTGCCACATGGTCCCAAACCTCGATTTATATAAAAAGAACTACAATCAAACCATCACACACAGTGAAGTGGTGCAGTGGTAGTCGTTCCATCTCTTGAGACCTTGTGGTCTTGGGCTCGAACCACACTCCCCCCATTTGCGTGGTTTGATTTTTTTAAATTTTTATTCACTGATGACATGGTCACGTGAGGTGGCATGGCTCGCGTGGCAGTGATGTGTAGTGCCTGGCTGAGGTGGCGCTCGCGTGGCAAACAACAGTACCTATAGGAGTTATTCAAAATAAACAAATACTAAGATTTGGCATCAATAACCAAGTAGCACAATGGTAACTTTTCTATCTCCCAAGTGGTTGGTCATAGGTTCAATTCCTGTTGCCGACATGTTTTTTTCTTTTTTTCTGCGACCATGCTGTTGCCAGCTGGCCGAGGTCCACCTACACAGGGCACATACGCAGGCATGAGTCGGCCTTTTTTTTCTTTTCAAATCTTTTTTCCCTCTCCTCATGCGCCAATGGGCTGGGTTAGAGGCATGATTTCTTTTCCTAATTTTGTTAGCAAGCCGGCCACAACAATACAACCCAATTGGGCTTGCTTATTTTTCTTTCTTCAAAAGTGCATGAGGGTTTAATTACATAATCATAAAATCTTTTAGCCCAACAAAAAAAATCTAATGAATTCACCAAATTTATCGTGGCAATAAAACCAAATTGATGCAACGATTAGTTTTCTGGATGCAACAGTCACATGACCTATCACAACCAGGTTTAAGTTTTAGGCAACATTAATTCATCGTGGTTGAAAGCCAACATAATCGCAACCAACTAAATATTCGTGGCAACAAACACACATCAAACGCAACGAATGATTTTTTGGATGCAACAGGCACATCAGCATTCGCAACAAAGTTTGCACTCTACACAATGAAATTTCATCGTGGCCATAGGCATGCATTATCGCAACCAATTAAATATTCGTGGCAACAAATACATATCTATCGCAACATTAAATCGATACTATCGCAATGCACAATTAGTTGTGGCAATAGCCACCCATAAAGGCAACCACCATTTTCACCATGGCATTAACACCGACTGTTGCAACGACTGTTTCAACAGACGCAACCCACATTTTTTGTTGCCATAACACCCAGATATCGCAACGCATTAATACGTTGGTTGCTATAAAACCAACTATTGCAACCGAATACGTGGTGTTGCCAGAAAATTTGGTGCTGTAAGGGTCGATTCCTAGTAGTGACAAGTCCCCTCGGAGGACTATGCATACCACGAAGTGGAGACCGTGGCTCGTAGTTCCTTTGGGACCTAAAGCTGCGATCGTTCCCCCCATGCTCGTATTGGCCACGAGTGAAGGAACGTCCAGCAAACTCACCACATCCAAACCCAACATGCCTACCACCATCTCTTAGTGGGGGCACATCTGGAGGCAAAAACTCACGCCTCCCCTGAGGTGGAATGGTGTACACAACGCCATCACCTCTAGGCACCATGGGAGGCTCAGGTACACCACGAGAAGGGCGGTACATGTCCTTGTTTAGCAATTCCCAAGGAAACCTCTCCACACACTTCCTCCTGAAGCAAAACTCAGCAAGATGCCCATCCCACCCACAATGCTCACAATGGAAGGGAGTTGGTTTTGGCTTTGACTTTGGGCTCTCTTTGGGATGTGGCTTCTCCACACTCAGTTTCTCTCTCTTCTACCCGAAGAACTTGTTCCCCAAGTCACTCTTGAACTTGATGGGCTTTTGGAAGTTGTAGGTTTGTGGAGGAAACACGAGTGGACCTAGAGTTGTGTCTAGTCAGTTCCTAAGTGGGTTTGTCTTAGGAGCATAGGCATTTTTGTGGTGGGTTTTTGGTGGCTCTGGAATATCACCGATCTTACCCGAACCACTACACTACCCAATCTTATCCGACCCAAGCACCTGCCCATCATAGTTCTTGTATGCCTCAGTCATCATCTTGAGTTGAGGCTCATGGCTCGATAACCAACCCATCATTTTCCTCAACTCGTCGTTCTCATCCTGCAAACAATCCACATAGCGTGCAAGCTCCAAATTCTTCACAGCATGTATTTTACAAGTAGAGCATAAAGCAGGAATAGGAGCTTTCATAGCAGCTTCTAGAGAGCTAGCGTAAGCAACCAAAATAGGTTAAGAAGTGCAAGCACCAAGCAAGGGGGCCTAGATTTCATCTCATCTAGATCAACCCTAAGCACATCTAGGTCCTACACCTTGAAGGCATACTTTTCCTTAATCATAGTCAAATCACGAAGGAAAGTAGAATAATCAGTGCATTCAGGTTCATCGATCACAATAGGAGCATCAACAAGCAAAGACTCCAGCTCAACCACATTCTCCTTAGCCTCTCCAAGCAAAGAACTATACTCCCTCTTCTCCTTGTTGCTCTTTCTAAGCACATCATCATGTTTGTCAAGCAATTAATTCAACCTAGCATTCTACGCTATTGAGAATGAAGAATTGTTTATCTCATCATCAGAGTCGGAGTCCAAGTCATCCTTGTTGCTCTTCTTGCTTGCGGAGTTATGTGCCATCCCACAGAAGCCTTGGGTGGCGAAGCACAAGCCGTTGATGTTGTTGCTTGACCACTTGCCTTTGTGCTGTTTTTCTTTTTCATCATTTGATCTTGATGAAGAGTAGCAGGAGCTCGAGTTGATGTTGCTCACTCTTGCAACTATCACACGCTCCTTCTTCTAGTGACCGCAATTCTTCCTTGGCCTCCGCTCGAACTTGTTTTTGCTCTTGTGATCGTCCCTCGAGCAGTGCATGTGGTCTATCCTCGGACGATGCTTGTGCTCCAGCTTCACCTCCATGGCTTCTGGGCACTCAGCGATAAAGTGCCCGTGCTTCCCACACTAGTAGCACAAGCCGAGCTCCTCCGAGCGTTCTTTCGGTTCGTGACATGCACCCGAACCACCTTCTCAGCAACGTGAGATCTTCCTCGCCCAGCAAATCAAATTCCTCACCTATCTGGCATGGACACTGTGATGTCCCAGGTTTTAATTAACCATAATTGTTGGTCAACACAGTTAACTGTGGTCAAATCATGGTCAACCTGGGCCATCACCTCGAAAACCTCCCTAACACTCACCTTTAAATACCTTAGACAAGCCAACACAAGTCCTATTGCTCAAAACCCTAGCTATGGGGGAAAACCCATTGATTTCAATATGTAACGCCAGAACTTTGGCCATGTTCTCTAAATTTTGTCTAAACACTCAAAATTATACAAATATGAAAGTTGTGTAGAATTGTGAGGAACACATTTCATCTTCAGGTTGGCATTTGAAATTCGGAGGATAAATGACTCAAAAACCCAAGTCAACCCTGTCGGCCACTATTCACCAGGGTCGAGATTTTCTTCAAATTGGCATCTAATTTTCTCCATCAATTTGAGATCAATTTGAGCTCGGGTAGGGCCTATGGTGTAGATCTATGATCGGTCTACAATAGTCCTATCTATAGATTTTCGGGTGTAGTTCAAATTTCAAGAGTTTGGAGCTTTCAAACTTGGGCAGTTTGAATTGGACTAGGACCAGAGCGCGCGTGCACGTCGGAGCGTCGCGCTACATGGCGGCTGGCGTACCTCCTGTGCACGTTGGTCGCCACGCGCCGCTCCCTTAACTCACCGCACAGGGCACTGAGGCAACATCCCGCTCATGCCCGTGCACTCGCCCGCCAATAAAAGGAAGCCCCTATCCCTCCCCGCGTGCGCACACGCACCACCGCCAGCCATTGCCACCGCCACGGTGAGCACGCCCCTCCGCCCACTCCCACCGCCGGCCAAGCCACCAAGCACCTACCCTAGGACATAGAGAAGCTCCCACGGTCGCTTGTTCATCTACATTGCACCTACGTTCGCCAGAATCCAAGCCGAGGCGGGAGCTCCGCCGCGGCCTCGTCGCCGCCGCTCGCCGGCATCACTTCCAGCCACACCACCACCGCCAATCGATCCGCGGTGAGCCCTATCGCACCCCTGTGCCACATGTTGACCTCCCCTGACTGTGCTTCACCCCCGGAAAGGGCACATTTGTGAAAGGCAAGGGTATAGTTGGGAACCCAGGGACCTAGATGCAAGGGTTTGAATCTTAGTTTTCTAGCAGTTTGGTCCAGTGACTTAGGAAAATCCTAGAAAATCGTAGAATAATCAAAAAAATGCAAAACCAATTTTGTTGGTTTCAGTAATACTAGGCCTACAACTTTTGCAAAGCATGACCATATTTTTACTTGTGTATTTTGAATTAAAATTCAATTTCATTTTGGCAACATTTTGTTGTAGTTCAAAATTTAGAAGGGCTATGGAGCTGAACTTTGGATATGTTGCTAGATATGTCCTTTGTAGGTTCTGGGAGAAAATTTGCATAACGTTACTGTGTAGATTTTTTCATATGAATTACTTTGTATTTATGCCATTTCTGCATTATTGATTTTTTAGCAAAATGTAAAACGATTTTTGTGCTGAACTTGTGGCCATGATAATGTTATACCTAGAAGCAACATTTCTGAATTTATCACGAATTTATCTTTATTAGAAATATGTGATATTGATTTAGGCTTAGAATTGCACTTAAATGCATGGTTGAAATTTCAAATGCCTTTGTGATAAACATGTTGGGTTCATCTTGTTTAGGGCCAGAGTAGCTATAGGCATGAGTTAGGGTGCAGGGGCACCTTATTTTATTATTTATGCATTTTTCCATATTGGGTTGCTAGGAAATAGTAGTTTCAAGTATATTGAAATTTGTGGCTCTTTTAGAAACTAAACTTGGTCCAGTAGCAATGTTTAGAACATTAATCCTTGTTTGCATAATATATTTTTGGCAATTAAAAGTTTGGCTGCACATAGGCTTACTATTTCATTTTAGTTGGGAATATTTATCCTGGTAGCCTTGTAACCCTAATAAATGTTTATATGGCTTATTTAGGGTCTATGAGTTCACCCTTGATGTTTTGTGAATTTAAATTAAATTAAAATATTTGCATAGATGTGCACACAATCACAAGTAAAAAGACTAAAATAATAAGCCTTCATATATAATAATCTTGATGAAAAAGAAGTAGTAATTAAATGTTTATATAGGTGAATATGGCCAATAAGAGTTGGGTAAAATAAATTACTTAATATCTCACACCACCTAAACCCTGCATTGCATTCCGTGTAGAAATCCTTGATGGTAACTACACGCTCGTGCCGGAAGCCGAGGAAGGAGGAGCTGACGCGGAGCTGCAGCGTGTGGAAGTGAGCGAGGACACTGAGGACCCCCAGGCTAACTGTGCTGATGAAGGCAAACCCCGGTGCATCATCCTATTTGTTTTGAAAAGTTTACATAACTATCTTTGGATGTTTGTGCTTTTACATCCAAGCGTTGAATGAAACCCTAGATGCATGATCCCTAGGTACCTATGTCATTTACTAGTAGGTAAGTCGGTAGCTACTATGCTATAGGACCGTTACAAGTCGAGTGATGCTAGTCACTCGCGAGAATAGGTTCTTATGTTGGAATCATAAGATATCCTTTAATCGTTTGCTCATGTGGTAAGAGCATGAAATGTGGGCTCCGGTCCAATGGCTTTTGTTGGTTAAGTGTTTGAATGTACTAAGCACGTGTCGGGAATGAGACCGATAAGTCTACTACCTTAATAAGGCAGTAAGGGATTTTACCGCGACTAATCTTGGGATGCGTCTACCATAGCTACCGGTGGTACACGTGTGACTCTGGGTGCCTCGCGGGGTATGCCAGATAGCGGGTATCAAAGATTGTGGCCTTTTATCCTAAACCGAGGATGTTTGGGAACCGCCTGGTGGTTGTCCTCGCGGGGGCACCCTACTGTGTGTTTAGATCTACGTTGCAAGGTTTAATTCAACTAGTTGTCGGCCTCTCACCATTATCTGAGACTACTTATCCTACTGGCCATGATATTCCTAATGATGGAAGTTGATGAATATTTATGCTTGATTAATTGTTGCACAACTTATGCTTGCAATAGTTTGCTAATTTAAAAAAGAGTAATAAACTAGAACTTGTGCTAAAACATGAAAGTAAGGACATACTCTTTGTTGCTTTTCAGCAAAAAGCCTTTCATGTCTAGAGTTGGTGATGTAGTTTTCACTGATGGGTAAGTCTTGCTGAGTATTAGTATACTCAACCTTGTTATAATCTATTTTCCCAGTTAGTGCCTTTGCTGATGTGTGGCCTGGAGAGATCTGACCTGGCTGGGAGCTGGAGTGGGTGGAAGAAGAAGAATGAAGGCATCATGGTTGGCCTCCCGTGATGTTTCCTCACGTTGTTTAGTTTAATTCCGTGTTTTCAAACTCTGAACTTCGTTGTCATGCCAAAGACTCCGGTTTGTAATAATTAAGCCCTTCAGGGTAAATTTGGATGTTAATCATGTGATGTCTTTGGACTCGCCTACGCGTGAGTTTTAATGCATATATGTCGATCCTTGTTGCTATGTAAAATGATTTCACCGGGCGTTAACCAGACAACTAACGACAAAATGATACTTTATTATTGCTTAATGATCAAAGTGCATTGGTTTAGGCAATAGTATGGTATTTTCCTGGGCGGGTTGTCACAGCTGGAATCAGAGCAATTATGCGCAACAAAAATTAATTAATAACCTTAATCACGGGTTTTTGAATAAAACTTTCCAATATTGTTTGGATTTGCAAAACATGTTGGTCCGTTAAGGATAAACTAGACCGAGGGGCCGTAGAGGGAATTTATGGGTTCTCTCAGGTGGCTTATAAATCTATGGTTTATTTTGCTAACTCCTAGCACATTTTATTCATGTCAGAACTTACTTTCTGTACAACCATACTAGTTCATCACGTTTTGCCATACGTGGTGGTACCACAGGAAAGTGCTGTGAGGGATGGATGGGACCTATTCGAATGGGCACCCACGTCGCGTCTGCGTCTCATCACGTTTTGCTTTACATGGTGGTACCGCATGGAAGTCATGCGAGGGATGGATGTGACCTAGTCCAAAGGGAACCCACCATCACGTCTATGTCTCGCCACGTTTTGCCATATGTGGATGTTCTGCATTGTGAATATGCGAGGCAAGGGTCCGCTTCATTCCAAAAGGAGCGTATCCAAGGTTGGACGCTGTCCATGCAGCGGCTTGACGCATGGATACCGTTTCTATAAGTGAACGGTACTGTATGTGGACACTTCCGTGACCGTGCTAGCACGGAAGGTTCTTTTCTGCAGGTACATAACAGTGCTTCGGTAGACGCTAAGTGAGTACTGAGTAGCTCTCGACTAGTTATTATGGGGGGGATGAATAAAAGCCTTGCCACCAGCACTAACATCGATTTTGGCTTAATCGCCATGTGAGGACGATTAAGACGTCTTGCATCATGATTAAAAATCGAGACAACCTAAAAATGGAACCAAAACACAAATTGTCTGCTCCCTAAGGAAATATTTTGCTAGTGTGTGGTGTTTTTAAAGTCTAGCTTTACCTCTCATGTGTAGGTGTTATGCTGTTCAAATTTTTTGTAGAGCTGTTATTTTGAAATTTTGCACCATGTTCTAGGAGTAATTAGAATAGTTGATCTAAACCAAAGTTGCTCCATATCTAATATAGTTTTTGCTCACAAAAATTCATGGTCCTCTCCATTGTAAATCTTGAGTTGTACCCTTTTTATTGAACCTAGGTCTTGCTGTTTTCAAAGATCAAAACCTTAATCTTTGCATCTTTTGACTTTGTTCCTAAATGATCTAGATCAATTTTTGAATATCAAAATTGTACATAAAAACCTTACGAAGTAGCTGGTAATTTGAGAATTTTTATGGTTCTGGGTTGTTAAGTATGAATTTTTATTCACGACTGCCAGATTTTGCACCATTTGACATGTTGCTCTCTTTCGAGTCATGACATGTGTTACATCTTTTGTACAGATGGCTGCCCCCGTGTTTCTCCAGGATGACGCTGACGGCACGAACCGTACCAACGGGTTGCACTGGGAGGATTTTCCACACCTCGCGTGGGAGGCACTCAGCGCCGCCAGCTACACCGTTCCACCGGTCTATGAGGTGGCCAAGTTTGAGCGTCTGGGCGTTCCTCGTTACCGGGTGACCATCACCGTGCCGCTTCACCCAGTCCACCCCAGTGGTTTGACCCAAGCTTCGTCTACTGGGGTTTCTGTGGGTACAAGTCTGTTGGGTCATCCGCCCTCCGGGTGTTGTCGAACTTTTGTGACCATACCCCGACAGTTGTAGCCCTCTTGCTGTTTGGGTTGTTTCCGTCAGTGAGCTCCCACGACCCAGCGTGGCTAGACCGTGTGGACCACCTTCAAGAGCTGTTGTTGCTAGCGGAGCCGCTGGACATCACGAGGACGCTGACTCGTTTCCTCGACATCTTGTTCACAATTCAGGGGCTGCGCTACACCACCGCGATAGTGATCAGCCAGCAGTTGAAGACTGCTCGGTTGACCTGGCACAGTCTTTCAACAGCTTACTAGTAGTAGAGTTTCACTCTCTTTGAGGTTCAGCAGGAGAACGACTGGCTTCATAGCAGGAGGTTCTAGCTAGAGCTGGAGTGAGGTGACCAACTTCAGAAGATCCTGGACTTGGAGGCGCAAACTACTACCTTCCAGGAGGACGTAGACGCCGGAGATATCTAGAGGTTGACGCTATTGCAGAACATCGTTGATATACAGTGGCAGGTTGACAACTCTGCAGGCCATCGTGGCTCTGCAGCCACCACCCCCAGCGGAGGCACCACCAGAGGAGTAGCAGGGTTAGTTTGGGCTCGACTAGGCAAGTCAAGCTGGACCACCCCACCGACCCCACTTGCTTAACTAGCCGCTAGTCACTTCAGTCGGCAACTAGGGTGTCGTAGTGTTGTAGTAGGGTTTCCATACTCCTGTGTTTAGTCGTGGTAGGTTTTTGTGGTAGGGTAACTTAGGAGTTTTCTTTTGTGCAGCGCGATTGCAATGTAACCCTTGATGTATGTGGTGATCCCAAAACTTAGCATCTGTGTAATGCTTCGTGAACACCATTCTTGTAGTGTCTGTCATGAAGTGAATGAATCAGATAGTTGTGGTCAGATTCGAGTCCGGTGTTGACTACCAAACTTGTTTGAAACATTATGACGATCACGCTTTCAAATTTTCAGCACTTTTGCGTTTTTGTACTTAGAGTTATGCTCATTTTAATCCAGTTCTGGCTGCCGTCCAAACAGCTAAACAGAGCTTGGGAAATGCGACTTTTTGAGCTAGTGGACGTTAAAAGTTTGCAATACGTTGAATACCAAAGTTGGGAGAAATATTGCGATGACTGCACTAACCAAAATTCAGCATTTTTGCATGAGGGTACTGAGAGTTATGAAAGTTTCATTGAGTGTCGACTTGCTGCCAGAAGGTTAGGAAATTCTCCGCAATTCGATCTTTCGAGCGTACCGACTTGGAAGTTGCGGTGGAATTGAACACCAACTCTTAAGTGTATGGGATTCTAAGCTTACCGTTCAGGTTGGATCTGAAATGTTTGACGTGATGTGTTGCTGCAATTGTTGAAAAATTTGCATGAATGAGCCTTATCATGCATGTTTTACACTTGTCATTTCTTTTTGAGCAAGATTATGGCTATGTGTCTAATAAGGCCTCGCATTTTAGATGGTGGGACCGACACGCAGCTCCCCGAACGGCTTTGGAGCATCGAGCAGTGGTGATCTACCACCACCACCACCCATGAAGCCGTCAGAAGCCTTCATGGCCACCCAAACCGAGGTGCTGCGCCAGATCCTGTAGATGCAGCAGCAGATAGCCCAGCAGCTGAACTCGAGGCGGCCACATGGAGCAAGTCATGAGGGGCCGAATCACGTCACCACCTACGCCCAGTTTATCAGGATGAAGCCTATGACCTTCTCAAAGGCGGTCGACCCCTGGAAGCTGAGGCGTGGATCAAGGCCATAAAGGCCAAGTTCTCTGCCTTTTGTGCTACCATGCTCAGAGGAAAACAAGGCCAACTTCGCAGCTCTGCAACTGCGGGGAGAAACTTTGATGTGGTGGGACCATTTCAAGACTATGCAGTAAGGGCATGTGGTCACTTGGAATGAGTTCAAACAAGCCTTCAAGAGCCACCACATTCCAAAAGGGCTAATGTATAGGAAGATGAGGGAACTGTTGGCCCTCAAGCAGGGAAGTGACACTAGTATCACTAAACATAGAAGTTCAATAGCCTGCACCAGTATGGTAGGCATCACGTGGATACCGACGCAAAGAAGATGGAGAGGTTGCGTGATGGCCTGGATGGTGAGTTGTATGAGCGGCTGAACTTGATTGAGCCCAACAACTTCCATGAGCTGGTGAACAAGGCTATATCCCAAGAGGAAGCTCTTAAAAAGGCCCAGAGAGACAAAAAGAGGCAGGCTGGTTTTCCTTCAGGCAGCGAAACTAACAAAAAGTTTCACTTTGTGAAGAAGAATGTCCCTAACTCGTCCCAACAATCTTCAACTGGACGTTGGACGATGAAGCCTTAACAGAGCAAGCCTTCAGGGAACTTCCAATTCCGCAACACACAGCAGCAGGCTCCCAAGCCTAATGCACCCCCACGTAACACTGGTCATGCCGCTGTTACAATTGTGGACAGCCGGGGCATTACATCAATGACTGCCCCAAGCCCAGGCAGATCAAGCCCAACCCACAGAATCAAGGTGCAAGGCCCAAGCCGACCAATCTGGCTAAGAAGCCGATGGTGCAAGTCTGCCAAGGCAAGCTGATATTCACCACCATGAGTGACATACGAGAGGGAGCTTAAGTGCTTACGTGTACCTTCTCTAGCTATGACACCCCAGTTAAGATATTGTTCAATTCTGGAGCTACCCTTAGTTTCATACTTGAAAAGATAGTAGGCAGATTGGGTTTGATGGGTTCTCACACCAATTCACCTTATGAAATTGTCACTCCAGGTGGAAAAAGCTCTTCTAATACCTTAATCTGAGAGTACTTTTGGGATTGGGTAGTAAAAGCTTTCCGACACACCTTATAGCCATAAGCTTAGAGGGTATGGATGTTATCTTGGGTATGAACTAGATGACCCGACATAAGGTGGTTCTAGATATTTTGGGTAGAGTTGTAGCCATAAATTCACCACCCGTCGGGCACACCACCTTGTACCTACCATTCAAGGACGGTGTAGACCTTTGTTCCAATGTTACCATTACCTCTGGTGATGGTGTATATTCGTATTAAACATCAATTGGACTTGCAAGCGGACAAGTCCACTGTCGTAGTCAAGGGACACTTCTTCCCTCATGTGTGAACCTAAGGTATCGAATCTGTGGAACAAATGTGTGCTGCAAGAATCAATCTAATAAAGCCGAGAACTTCGATCTTCAAAGGGGAATCTTGTGCATCTAATCTAGAGAACATCATGAAAATCAATCTAATTTATGAATACCAAAAGTAGGAAGAGGTAGAGAGGGATAGATAAACCAATCTAGAGAGTTTGGATCAAGCCTCATTGAAGTTCCGAGCAAAGAAGAAGTAAACAAGTTCAATCTCATAAAAAGCATCTTTAAATCACGGTTTCCCGTCCGACTCCGAAAACGCCTGCCTTTTGGAGCCACCGTTCTGTCACAACGCACCCCTATTCGTGCGGGTTAGTCTAGGGTGAGTCCAAAGACAAGTTGAAATCTCACGGAAGGTCAGGCATGCACCTCTAGATACCACGGCTACAAGAACACACTCGATGATCTATCTCGAGAATAGATCTTAAGATACGAAAAGCCTATTGAAATCAAAGTGTAGGAGAAACCCTCAATCGCTAGAAATCAGATTGCAACTTGATAATTCAACATAATACGTGATACATGAATGAAGATCACCACCGAAATCTTATCTTGATCTTGCTTCTAGCTCCGAGAACTCCGACGTGGTCTTCTTTGCAAGTTTCCCACGCCGGCTAGGGAGATCCTAGTCAACTAGCTCGACCCTCTCCTCTCTGAGATGGTGTCCCTTTCTTCTCTGCTCCTCGGCGGCGGATGGCGAATAAGTTGATGCGTGGCGCCTGGCCTCGGGGCTATAAATATCCTGAATGGCAGCTAGGTCCAAGGGGGGGCCGACTGTGCGTCGAAGTTGGCTGGGCTGGTCGGCCTAGGCCCACTTCGGCCGAGCCTGCGGCCTCCTTTGCCTGGTGTTGCTTCCCGAGTCTTCTAGAGTCTTCCCCCAACTACATGTGGGCCCTTGACGTCAGTTTCTCTCCAGATTAGATGAAGCTCCTTGTCCCACAAGATTCAGCAATTTTCTGACTATGTCCTCAGAGTTTTCAATCTTCTCGGGTTTGGTCCTTGGGCTTCTTGGAGTCATGTTTACTTCATTGCTTGACTTGTACCAGGCTTCAAGGTCTTGTCACAAGGTGCTTAATGAACTTAACCCAAAAGTCTTGCTTTCAACACTAAAATCCTACATAAACACTAAACTCCAAAATTGACATGCACAAACGAACTTGTTATACCAAGGGGGGTAGTACCAATGGATAAGATATAAAATTCATGCCAACACCAAAGGTAAACTCATGGCTAGATTGACGGAATTTCACTGTCAACATCTCCCCCATGCTTAACCTTGCTCGTCCTCGAGTAATCCTTCAACGGATATCATCGTTGCCCTTCATTGTTTAAACCTTGAACTTTATCACACACAAGAAAACATAATGCTCTCAAAAGTTTATTTCGTTAAAGTTTCATAATGTACTAGACTTCAATCCTACGGAGGGTAGATTATTAATTAAGTTTATTCTACAAGTATTAACATGCTCCCAAAATTAAAATAGATCTCAGAAATTTTGAAAATAAAGAACGAGATGAAAAAGAGCTAAACTAAGTTCGAAAATTTAAACCACCTTGCATCTTGCTCATGAACTCTCATCTCATCTTGTCCCTCAAACCTATTAATTCTACTCCTTTCCCTCTCGTAACATCCATATATATGGTAGGCTTTATATGGAGCTTTTCGGGAAAGTTTAGTCCTACCAAGATATCATAAATGAGATGTTGTCAAAACAAGAGAATCTTCTCATGGTCTTACTTAGACTCGTCAAAAAGGTCATTGGAAAATAATGTTATATCAAGTAGGGGGAGAGAAAAATACACAAACTTGAGATATGTTGACATGTGCAAATGGCAGAGAGTGATCCCGGGGCATAAAGGAAGTCCTCGTTATCGGATTGCACATGGTTGGAAAAGATGAGATTGGATCTTTTAATCTTGAAACCTTTAAATTCCTAATGCACTTTAGAGAACCGCGGAGTTCACTTTATTTTATTTTTGCACATACTCGTATTTTTTTCTCTTTTCTAATACATATATTTTTTCCATTTTTTCTATTTTTATTTGCTCCCCTTGAACTCTAAAATTGCATTGTACCTACCTCCTCCCCCATGCTTAGACGTTTGCTCGTCATCGGGCAAAGGGGTGATAGAGATAAGGTAGGTACTAGAAATATTTTTCCTTTGGAGAGATACTTGAAATCTTCAGTCTTGGCACCATCTTGCGATCTTCCTTGAATTGTGGATCCATACTCAATGGTAGGTTGTGGTGAAGGAGGTAAATACAAAAGATGATTTTTGGTTTTAAGGGTGGATATCTGGCGAGGTTTGTGAGATCTCCGGTGTGGGGATACACAATGCATAGATAAGAGGCTAGCAATAAGATAGATACGCAAAAACAGAATGACCAGCTTCTTAGCCTCGAGCAAGAAAAATCATGGCCTGAAATAACTCACCCAAAAATAAATCTTGTACGCTAAGTTTTAGCACTCAAATATTTATATGGCTCTGGATGGGTAGAGCAACGGTTACACATGGGTACCTCTGGGTCCCCACCGACGAGGCTCACGACCGTCCCTGACAAGTAGGTCCAGCCTGCTAGAAGACCCACTGACCTATCAGTGTGCCCAACCGACCTAGTTGCTGGCCCACACGACCTCCTGAAGACCTTCCAAAAGATTCCCCAGACAACCTAGATCAACAGGACTTCAAGACATGGGGTACAAGACATGACCTCGGTGGATTTCGGCCAAAAAGATCGACGGGATATGGCAAGATGTGTAACATAGACTTAGGTCTCCTGGTCGTAACCGACCAGGAGTCTGGGAACTGACCTCTTCCGCTGGCCAATATAAGGCAGGTGAGGCAACCCTTGTACTCATACGCAATCCTCAAGCAATTTACACCGACAACTGGTCGTAGGGTTTTACTCTTCAGAGGCCCGAACCAGTATAAACTCGCCGTGTTCTTTGTGTTCTGTGTGCTCATGCGCAGCCTTCGAGTTCTTAGCCTTAGATTCCACCCCGCTGAACAACTAAACCACAGAGATTAACACCCCTGTGGGCTGTCCAAAAATAACCATTTGACAGTTGGCGCGCTAGGTAGGGGGAATCATGGTTCTTCGTGCAACTTGATGGCTTTGACCAATCGTGTCATCTTCCTGGAGAGCATGGCGGACATCCTCGCCAATCCCGTCAACATCTGCTTCGGCTCAATGCCGGCGAAATCCACAATTCCAGCCGCCTGCCTCGTCATCGAGGGCAACACGGTCACCACCGACCAACAGATCGGGACAGATCTGTTGACGGAAACCCACCCACCCACTCCTAGCGACCTGATCGCTGGGATCGATCGTGTTGAAGGCATGCTCTCCGACACGATCAAAGTCTGCGAACACATCAAACGCCCTCACAGTACCTCATCTTCGCCTAGCATGCCTCTTGGCCTGCGCAACGCAACTCACGTGGCATCCCGCTACATGAAGCGCAAAATCCAGATTGAATCTAGACACAGGACGCAACATCGTGGAAGCCGCAGGAGTCACCTCGATGAACCCTGCCATATCCACGAGAATCCTAAACACAGGGCTCGCCAGTGCCGTGTCCTCAAGAAGGTTCGACGACCTCTCACTACGTCTTATCGCCACTAGATGAATTGGAAGTCATCTCCGGACCGCCTCGCCTTCCAGATCACCCGTACAACTATATTCCCGAACTATCTGGGAGAAGAGCTCGAGACCCTAGATCGCGAGATCTTGGTCGTCTCTGTATATGTACCACAACAAGACGAAGAAATAGATGAACAATGCCAGGAGCGCGAGAATGCCAATGCCGCCAGAGCTGTGCGTCGGCAACAAGAACTCGCTGCTGTTGTCCCAGCTGCAGGTCAACAACTAGGTCAACAACCAGTCAACGCAGGGGAAGTCAACGACAACACTGGGAAATAAGTACCCTCTGCACCAGCCGCCCCTCAGCCACACCAGCAAGGCAATGAACCTCGTGCGAATCGCCTGCGCGCTAGAGAGCACATGAGGGACTTTGAGCAGGATGGCCTTGAAGTCCAGCTAATCCTGCGGCTAGCGCTCTAGCCAATGCTCCAGGCAACGCCGCTGCCAACATAGCTAGCAACGTCGCGAACAACGCAGCTAAAGCTGCCAACATCCAGGGAACGCCGCTGCAAACCCAAGGCAAAATGAAGGAGTTCAACCTCCGCCGGTGCAGGCTAATCGTGCAGAAGGTAGTCATCGTCAACGCATAAGAGACGAAGTGGAGATAGCACGACGTGCTAACTATGACCGCGACCATGGGGTGCCTGACACCCTTGATACCCACAACCCCATCCAAGCAATGGAGCTGCGGCACATGCACGACCAAGAACTCCTGCGTTGTGCCCAGTACGACCAAGACAACGAACCTCCCGATGACCTCTACGTCATGCCAACGACTTACGCCCCATCAGCAAGCCCGGGAGCGGTCAACAACTTCCCCACGTTCTCACAACGTCTCCGCACCATCAGATACCCCTAAAGACTTCAAGCTAGCCATTGAGAACTACGACGGTCGCTCCAACCCAAGTATATGGCTCAAAATGTACAGCATCGCAGCGCGCGCCTCTAGAGGCAACGAAGACCACATGGCGGGATACTCCCCCGTTGTGATGGGCAAGGCACCACTCGTGTGGCTCGACAATCTCCTAGAGAGTGCATCACCTCCTACGCAACATTATCTCGCCTTTTCAGAACCAATTACCACGCAACCTATAATCTACCTGGTAACACTCACCGCCTCTCCATAGTGTGGATGTGACGCAATGAGACTCTTTGGGAATATACCAACCACTACTTCGAGAACCGCAACACCTACGCTGGTGTCAAAGACGTGGACGTCATCGCCTATTATAAGAAAGGGATCACAAACATCAAGCACTTCGATAAGATCCATGAAGCTAACGCACGTACCATTGCTGATCTCGTGGCCTACGTTGACAAGTTAGTCGACACTCAAGACGTGGTGATGCACGACTTCAACGGAGAAGATCACGACGACAAAGGAAACAGGTCGCGCAAGTGATCTAGTGAAGCTTACATGGAAGATCCACCAAGACCCTCCACCTTCCTCGAAGGTGACTTCAACTTGGTCATGGACGACCAATGCTAGTTCCATCAATATGCCAAACATACCATGAGTGCGAGCAGCTGAAGCATGCCCTTGGAGTACCCTCCGACTCCAAGAAGACCAAGAGCAGCAACAACGACGACCAGAACGGTGATCAGCGCTTCGACAATCGTAACTGGCTGGATAGCGAGCACTTTTCCATTACGAGGTAGGGCTGCTAGCGAAACAAAGATAGAGGGAGCATGAATGTCTGATGGGAAACAGGTCGCGCAAGTGATCTAGTGAAGCTTACATGGAAGATCCACCAAGACCCTCCACCTTCCTCGAAGGTGACTTCAACTTGGTCATGGACGACCAATGCTAGTTCAATCGCTATGCCAAACATACCATGAGTGCGAGCAGCTGAAGCGTGCCCTTGGAGTACCCTCCGACTCCAAGAAGACCAAGAGCAGCAACAACGACGACCAGAACGGTGATCAGCGCTTCGACAATCGTAACTGGCTGGATAGCGAGCACTTTTCCATTACGAGGTAGGGCTGCTAGCGAAACAAAGATAGAGGGAGCATGAATGTCTGATGGTTGTAGTGGAATCATGGCTCATCCCAGAATAGATAGAGAGAATGTGTTACGAAATGAAAAAATAACATGATATGAAAACAAGCAAACACACAATCAAATACGAAGACAACAATACTCTTATAGTTCCTTGGGCAAGTAGCAATAATAAAGGGGGAAGAAGGCAGCCAACCGTCGACCTGATCAACGTGACTACCGTGACCGCAGGACCTATCGTCGCAATGACGACAAGGAACGACGTGATTACCGCCGCGACTATCACCGTGATGACAGACGCGACGACTATCGTCGCAATGACCGGCGTGGCGACCGCAAGGGTGATTGCAGTGATGACCAGCGCAGTGACCGCCGAGATGATCAACGCGATGATCGACGTCGCCAGGACGACCACAACCACCACGACAACAATCACAAGGAGTGATCTCCACCGCCACCACCTAAAGGGGGCAACCGGAGTGGTGCGTTCCAATCGGCCAACTGAGAGATCAACTTCATCGTCAGCAGTCACCAAGCGACCAAAAGCAACAACAGCTTCGATCAAACGCAAGGGAGATCGGGCATGTCAACACCAAAACTCCACAACCTATGCGTAGGTTGGAATTCCCAATCACTTTCTCCAGGAAAGATCATTGGGTCCACATCCCTGACCCCGGGACCTACCCGCTAGTCGTTGATCCTAGAGTCAATGGGGCCTTCCTGCCTAAGACCCTCACTGACGGGTGTAGTAGCCTGGACATCATCTTCGCTGAGACGCTACGAAAGATGGACTTCAACTTCAACAAGATGACTGCCTACGATGAGCCCTTCTACGGGGTCGTGCCCGGCAAGGCTGCCTACCCCATAGGTCGTGTATGCCTACCGGTCACCTTCGGCACAAAAGAGAATTTCTGCATGGAGTACTTGACGTTCGAGGTCGCGGACTTCCGCTTCTCTTAACACGCCATCCTCAGCCGACCTATGCTCGCCAAATTCATGGCCATACCTCATCACACTTACCTCATCATGAAGATGTCGGCGCCAAATGGAATCCTCTCCGTCCTCGGGGATATCATAGTCTCCTACAGCTGCGAAAGTGGCACCGTCGAGCTCTTGAAAGACTCCGCAGTCCAAGATGCAACAACGGTCATGGTCGCCCAAGAAGCCAAGATCGACCAGACCACTTTGGAGTTACCTGAGCAGAAGCGCACAAGTGAGGACCATTTGTGGTTCGAGGATCAGTGGTTAGCCGCTTCCTGGTGTGATGAGTGATTGACAACATTGTGTCGACTGACTCTTGGCTATGTATTATAGGTGCAGGTTGCGGCTTGACTAGTTGAGGACCATGTGTGGTTCGAGGACCGGTGGATGGTCGCTTCCTTGTGTGATGAGTGATTGACAACGTTGTGTGGACTGATTCTTGGCTAAGTATTGCAGGTGCAGGTTGCGGCTTGACTGGTGTTGGTGCAGGTGAAGAACAAGCGCGAAAGGTCGTCGCCGGTGAGGCCTCCAGGTGTGGAGAAGACAAGTAGGCTTCGTTCGAGGGACCCGGTGGCCGGCGGGGGTCAAGTGCGGGCCGCATGGTGGCATGAACAGCAAGATGAAGTCGTGGACGGTTTCTTGGTTGAGCCTCAAAACCAAGGTCGAGCCGGGACTACGTGGGAGCCAAGTCATGAGTGGAGATTGGCGGAGGCTACACCGAGTTTGCGGGGTTTCCGGTGGTTCACCAGAAAACCACTGGGTTCCTTGGTTGATGGACAAAGCCAAGACCGGAGAACCGAAGACGGAGGTGCAGCAGCACCAGACCGGTCTGACCGGTGGGGACCGGTCTGACCGGTGAGGAGCACCGGTCTGACCGGTGTGCGACGATGCAGTCCGGAATCTTCGAAGCGGAGAATACGCGTCGGGATCGCATGGCTTGCGCCGAGGCTACGCAGGGTGCGGTCGTCGGGCATCCGTCCGATGGTGAAGACATCAAGAATTCCATATCCGCCCTTGAGGGGCTTGTATCCCTAGTTAGTAGAGAAGGGCATTTTAGACATTCGGTTGCCTCCATATAACCCAAGAGGTGAGAGGATGGCAGCCAACTCTTGGAACCCTAGCTCATTAGTTTTCCTATTTTCCACCTATTTTCTCTAGGTTTTCCTTAGGACTAGCAAGAGAGCTTCACGGAGAGATCTTGTAGAGAGGGATGGATGATCGGGCGGCTTGCTAGACCTTGTACGAACCTTTGTTTCATGTATAGATGATTCGGCGTGGTTCCTCAAGGTTTGGATGTGTTTTCCCCGGTTGTTCTTGGTGGTGATTTTCGGAGCTCTCTCTTCGTGATTTCTTTGGGGTGTTTTCGGGGCTTTTCTCTTGGGGATTTGATGGGGGAAATTTGTGGGAACCCTTCGTGGTTCTTTGGGCTGTGATTCCCCTCCCAAATCCGTGAGTAAAAGTGCTCGATTTTGGGGTTTTCTTGAGTTCTTGGGTTGGAAGTGCTTTCGGCGGGATTTCTTCGATTCCTCCTTTTTGGTAGGATTAAACTTGGCTATGAACTCCTCATGAGGTGTTCCTGATATCCCCAAAGTCTTGTTCAAGTCTGTGGAGCGATTCGGGAGGTCGAGATTTGGATTTGGGGGAGTTGACCCGCGGGTGCTGTTCATCACGAGCTGCCCAGGCTACACCGGTCTGACCGGTGCTCTTGACCGGTCTGACCGGTGCGAGCTCTTGTGGGTTTTTTCTCGGGTGAACGTCTTGGTGTGTTCGTTGTTGTCCCGTGGTGCTGCTGTTTCGAGTTTGGGTCCGTTTGGTGGTCGGTTGGCCTCGTTTCGTGTCTTGGGGGCTTTCGAGGCTGCCATCGGTCCGACCGGTGTGTCTCACCGGTCCGACCGGTGTAGAGCCACTTAGTGGAAGTTGCTCGGTTTCACTGCGGGGACCGGTCGACTGCGGGGACCGGTCCCGACCGGTGTGGGTCCGTAGACTCGAGGTTTGGTTTTTCCGCTGCGTTTCTCGGGTCGGAAGGTTGCGTGTTGGTTCCTAGGTCCAGTGGCACTCCAGTGGCTACGTGGGCTTGACCAACCTTGGTAGTGAGTCGGAGACGTGTGTTGGAAGCCGTGTTCGTCTTGTTGGAGTTTTCATCTCCTTCGAGAAGAATTTTTATCGGCTCCCATTCACTCCCCCCTCTCTGGTTCGCCGTATCGGTCCTTCAAGTGGTATCAGAGTCGGTTCGGGTCTTTGTTGACTCTAACCAGTCTAAGATCCAAGGATGGCATACCAGGAACGGGGTTTGGGTCCTCCACACTTCGATGGCAAGAACTACCAGATGTGGAGCAAGCGGATGGGTGCATTCCTCCGCGGAAAGGGTCGTTTGCTTTGGGATGTCACGGTGGACACGAGGCTATGTCCGGCCGATGGATTTCCTTGCTCCGGGGTCGAGGGGACGGATTCGACGCCAACAATAAGGCGGTCGACTACTCGTTTCGTGCTTTGTGTCGGTCGAGTTCCGATCGGGTGCACACCGAGCACTTCGCTTGTAGGATTTGGGCGGTGTTGAAGGAGGCTCATGTTGGGAACGCCCGGGTTCGGGCACGGTTGTATGCGACCTACGGAGAGAGTACGAGAACTTCACTCATCTCCCCGGTGAGTCCATCGATGCCTTGTTTCGAGAGGTTCACGGTGGTGGTGAACAACATGAGGGCCAATGTGGACGTGCTCCCGTACGATGATCATGATAGAGCGGTCAAGCTCTTACACTCTTTGGATCGTACGATATGGGGCGGAAAGTTCGAGGCCATAGTCGAGTCGGAGAGGTATGATACTCGACGGTGAACGAGCCGTTCTCGAAGCTCAAGTCGGCCGAGGTGGATAGGGGCATGACCGCCAAGCTCGAGGGACCGACCGATTCCCATAGTCTTGCCCTCGTTGGTGGTTCCAAAGGAAAGACTAACTCTAACCCATCCACCAGGATGTTCTCGTTTTCCTCTTTGATGTCTATGCCAGATGAGGAGTTTGATGACCTTGGAGAGGACGAGCTGGCGCTGTTGACGAGGCGGTTCGAGAGGCTGCACGAGAGCCGCGTGAACATGAGGAGGAACACGAGGACCTGCTTCCAGTGCGGCAAGCCGGGACACTTCGTCGCCGACTGCCCGGAGAAGGCCGAGAACAAGGACAACTACAAGCACAAGCCGAGGATGAACGATGGCAAGTACCGTTCGAGGCGCGACCACAAGAGCAAGCACAAGAACAAGTACAAGGACGAGCGACGATCGAGGAAGAAGGAGAGCCGAGGCAAGGCTCGAGCGATGGTTGGAGTGAGCGACGTCGACTCCAGTTCCGCGTACTCCACCTCGAGCTCGAGCAGCAGTGAAGACGAGGGAGATCGCCACAAAAACAAGAAGTCGTCCAATAACCTGAGCGGGCTGAGCTGCTTCGCGAGAGATGGCTTCTGCACCATGGCGCTGAGTTCCGGCAGCAAGAAGAGCACACAGAGCGACTCGGACTCCGAGTCCGACGACGAGGTGCGTGATGAACTTCCCTTCTTGCGCCGGGAGAATGAGAGGCTTGGCTCTTTGCTTGATAACCGTGATGACATGCTTAGAGAGGCCAAGAAAATGAGGAAAGAGCTTAGGGCTTCACTCGAGGATGCTAGGACTAGAGTGGCCGAGCTAGAGACACAAGTGCTTGATAGCAAGCTTGAGATTGATTCGCTTAAGGCTAGCCCTGTTGTTTCTGATGAGAATGATTGTGCTGATTGCTCCATATTCCTTGCTGATCTTGCTTTGTTTAAGGAGAAGCATGCCTCCAAGTGTGAGGAACTAGATGTGCTTAGGGTTGAAGTGGCTGAGCTTATGTCTAGACCTGCTTTGCTAGGTGCTTGCACTTCTTGCCCTGTTTTGCATGCTAAGATTGATGAGATGCATGCTTACACTAGTTCGCTCGAGGCTAAATTGAAGGAACCCATGCCTACATCTTGCTCTACCTGTGAAATGCATGCATTGAAAAATTTGGAGCTTTCACATTACGTTGATCGTTTGCAGGATGAGAATGATGACTTGAGGAAGTTGATGGATTGGTTGTCCGGTCATGAGCCTCAGTTGAGGATGATGATCGAGGCCTTTAAGAGGCAAGATGGTGAGGGGCTTGGGGCAAACAAGGTTGGTGAGGGAAGTGGAGAGAATATCTCAGAACCACCAAAAACCCACCACAAAATAATTTCCCTCCAAAACCTAACCATCTAAGGAACCGACTAGACACAACCCCAGCTCCACCCGTGTTTTCTACACCCACAAATGACCTACAAAAGCCTATCAAGTTTGTGAGTACTTCGGGAAAAGTGTTCTTTGGGAAGGAGAGTGAGAAGGCGAGTGGTGAGAAACCGGTGGAGGGTTTGAGTGGAGAGAAACCGAGTGAGCAGCCACATCCCAAGCCTCAGCCTAAGCTTGTGAGATTCCATTGTGGCTATTGTGGGAGAGATGGCCATAAGGAGGAGTTTTGTTTCAAGAGGAAGCGAGAGGAGAGAATGGAGAAGGAGTGGGCTAACAAGGACAAGTACCACCCTTCCGATGGTGTACTTGAGCCTCGTATGCAGATGCCCAGGGGCAAGGCGATTGTGAGGACAGTTCGGGCTTGGGGAGAGAAGAAGGTTGCAGGTGGTGCTGCTGCCCAGGTCACACCGGTCAAACCGGTGTGGGGCACCGGTCAGACCGGTGCAGGCCTGGACAGACAGTTGTTCGGGTTTCGAGCTCGTACAGGTGCGAGGGTTGTTTCTGGTGGTCGTGGTTCTGGTGGTTGGGCTGGAAAGGGTGCAGGTGGTCAGTTTGCTAGGCATTCTCCCCCTCGAGTTCACTACGGGGATGGGAGGAGTCGTAGCTTTGAGTTGGAGAGGAAGGACGTTCCACGGGCTTTCTTGCGTGGATTTGGTCCTCCTCCAGGCAGAGAGAGGTGGTTTCCTCAGGGTGGTTACCGTGGTGGTGTTCGTGGTGGTAGCTTTGGTAGGAGAGATGCTTTGGTTGGTGCTAACCCCACTTTCGAGCAAATGGCTCGGCACTGGTTTTCCACCTTTGGTACTAACCCCAGTGCTGAGTCGTTTGTTCGCTCACGTGCCTATTTTTGAATTTTAGGTGGGAGACTTGAGGAACATTTGGTTGATTGACTCCGGTTGTTCGAGGCATATGACCGTAGACAGGGGGTGGTTCTCAAGTCTCGTCCCGGTGGTGACGAAGAGGTACATCACCTTTGGGGACAATGGGCGTGGGCGTGTGCTTTCAGAAGGTGAGATAAAAGTGAGTGACAAGATCACTCTGAGGCGTGTTGCTCTTGTTCAATCGCTGGGGTACAATTTGCTTTCGTGTCCCGGCTTGTTGGATGAGGGCTTTGAGGTGTTGTTTCGGCCTGGTGGTTCTCGGATTGTGGACTCTCGAGGGGACCTTGTCTGTATGGTCGTTCCCGAGGGTCAGGTGTTTCGTGCTGATTTTTCTCAGTCTTCGGGTGTTGAGCGTTGTTTCTTGGCTGGTTCTTCGAGTGAGTTGTGGAAGTGGCATAGGAAGTTGGGTCACTTGAGCTTTGACCTTTTGTCTCTCTTAAGTAAACTCAATTTGGTCCGAGGATTGCCACGGTTGAGGTTTGAGAAAGAGTTGGTTTGTGCTCCGTGTAGGCATGCCAAGATGGTGGCCTCTTCTCACCCGCCTCTCACCGATGTGATGACTGAGCGTCCATGCGAGCTGCTCCATATGGACCTTGTTGGCCCAGCTCGTGTGCGATCTGCGGGTGGGAAGTGGTATGTCCTTGTTGTGGTGGACGACTATTCTCGGTATGCGTGGGTGTTCTTTCTGGAGGATAAGGGGGAGACATTTGGTTTTGTTCGAGATCTAGTCTTGAGGTTGAGGAACGAGAGGCACGGGGATGCCATACGAGCTATCCGCAGTGATAATGGCCCGGAATTCAGGAACTCTTGTTTTGAAACCTTTTGCCATGACTTGGGTCTTGAGCACCAGTTTTCGAGTCCGTATACGCTTCCCCAGAATGGTGTTGTGGAAAGGAAGAACAGGACCTTGTGCGAGATGGCTCGGACGATGCTTGATGAGCATAGGACTCCGAGGAGGTATTGGGCTGAGGCAGTGAATACCGCATGCTATGTGTCGAACAGGATATACCTCAGAGTGCACAAGAAGAAGACATGCTATGAGTTGATGCATGGCCGCACACCCAAGGTGAGTCACTTCCATGTCTTTGGTTGCAAGTGTTTCATTTTGAAGAAAGGCGGGGAAGTTGGATAAGTTTGAGGCTAGGTCTGTCGATGGCATTTTCTTTGGTTATGCATCTCATTCTAGAGCATATCGTGTGCTCAATCTTGAAACTAACCAAATCGTGGAGACTTGCGAGGTAACCTTCGACGAGACAGAGCCACGTAGTCAGCTTATCTTTGAGTGTGCAGGTGATGATGAGCTTGGCGAGGAGATTTTTCAGGAGGAGGAGCATGAACACGGTGATGATGAGGATGGCGGTGCGGTGCCCCCGGCTGAACATGTACCCACTACTTCGACTACGATGATGGATGGACCCTCTGCTACACCTACGAAGACAAATCAAGAACAAGAAGGAGCTGATGTTGAGGGGGAGGTAGCTTCGAGGCGAGAACCTCCCCGGCGAGTTCAAGTGGATCACCCAGCTTTGGGGGTCATCGGCGACATGAATGAACGCACTACACGGTCGAGGGTTCGAAACAATTCCCACTTTGCTCATGCTGCGTTTGTTGCTTCTTTTGAGCCCAAAGACATTGGACACGCACTATCTGATCACAATTGGGTTAATTCGATGCATGAGGAGTTGGAGAACTTTGAGGGGAATCAGGTGTGGGAGTTGGTTGACCCTCCCCCAGGGTGTAAGCCGATTGGTACAAAGTGGGTGTGGAAAAACAAAGAGGGAGAGAAGGGTGAGGTTGTGAGGAACAAGTCGAGACTTGTTGCCCAGGGGTTCAGTCAGAAGGAGGGGATCGACTAGAGGAGACCTTTGCTCCCGTAGTCCGTTTGGAGGCGATTAGGATCCTTCTAGCTTTTTCTGTGGCTAAAGGGTTCAAGTTGCACCAAATGGATGTGAAGAGTGCTTTTCTGAATGGTGTCTTTGGAGGAAGAAGTGTATGGGGGGGTTGAGAGGGAAGTCCCCCGGGGTGGGGGGGGGGTGCCCCCGGTGTACAAGTTGAGGAAGGCACTGTACGGGTTGAAGCATGCGCCTAGAGCTTGGTATGGCAGGTTGAGGGGGTTCTTGTTTGAGAGAGGTTTTGAGATGGGGAAGGTCGATCAGACCTTGTTTTTGCTGAGGCAGGGCAGAGATATCCTGATTGTGCAGGTGTACGTGGATGATATTGTCTTTGGTGGCTCGTCTAACTCTCTTGTTGCGAGGTTTGCGGATGATATGAGCAGGGAGTTTGAGATGAGCATGATGGGTGAGTTGCAGTTCTTCCTTGGGCTACAAATCAAGCAATCAAAGGAAGGAACATTTGTGCACCAGGCTAAGTACACCAAGGACATTGTGCGGAAGTTCAAGATGGAGGACTCCAAGGCTATGACGACGCCGAGGAGTACGACTACAGCTCTTGATGCGGACGAGGAAGGTGAACACGTGGACCAGAAGGAGTACCGGAGCATGATCGGGTCACTCCTCTACTTGACGGCGACGAGGCCGGACATACAGTTCTCGGTGTGTCTGTGCGCTCGTTTTCAAGCGTCTCCGAGGACTTCGCATCGGCAAGCAGTGAAGAGAATTTTCAGGTACTTGCGTCACACTCCCAACTTCGGCCTTTGGTACTCCGCGTCCTCTTCTTTGGCGCTTCATGGCTTTTCAGACGCGGATTTTGCCGGGTGTCGGTTGGATAGGAAGTCCACTTCTGGGACTTGCCAGTTTTTGGGTTCATTTTTGGTGTCTTGGTCTTCCCGCAAGCAGTCGAGTGTTGCTCAATCCACGACCGAGGTCGAGTATGTCGCCGCTGCTAGTTGTTGCTCTCAGCTCATTTGGATCACTTACACCATGAGCGATTTTGGTGAGGAGTATACCCATGTCCCACTTCAATGTGATAGCACCAGTGCCATAAGCGTTGCAAAGAACCCAGTGCTCCATTCCAAAACCAAGCACATAGAAGTGAGGTATCATTTTTGGAGAAACAACGTTGAGAAAGGAAAGATAGCTTTGATCCATGTACCCACACATCACCAACTAGCCGATATTTTCACCAAACCCCTAGATCAAGCAACTTTCAGTCGTTTGCGGGGGGAACTTGGTGTGTGTTTGATTTCTTGAGTTGGGTGTGTGGGAGCTCTCTTTTGCCGGTGGTGTCGAGCCCGTTTTGCCTCCCCTCGAGGAGCCGGTTTGTAGCGTATGTATAGCTTTCATTTGTGCATTTCTTGCATTTTGGCATGGCATATGTAACATGATGTATAGGCATCCTTGTATCTTAGATTGCATGCATTTTGTATCATATGCATTGGTTAGGAAAGCTTCTCTCATATACATTGTTCACCATGGAATGAGATATATGTCTTTGTGAGCTTGTTTGGTGTGATATGGTTAGTTTGACTTAGCTCTTGATGATCTTGATGAATAATCCATGGTTGATAGCTATGCTTTTGAAAAATGTCACATGTATGCTCTCTCATGTGTAAATGCCTTTACATGCTCTTGACATGTTTTTGTGGCCTTGCTATGCTTAATTTGTGGTTGGATGGCTAGTTTATTGATCATATGGGGCCAAAGGCTCATTTGCCATCATGAATGTTTAGCCCTCTTGATTTATCTTGTGGAGGAGCATAAGTTCCTTTTTGTCGCAAAGACATTTCATGTACCATTTACAAATCTGAAAATTAAATGAAAAATGCTTGGAAAATATGCTCCCATGTCATATGTGCTGAATTAAAATTGCTTTGGGTGCTAAACCGTTGCATGATGCCTACCAATGAGAAGTCTCATACATAGAAGTAGGCACATGGCTCGGTGGCTTTGACATGACATGAGGTGCTTGTGGGTGTTTGTGATGGTCTTATGATTAGAATGGCTGTCCTAGCATGAAGTTTGTGTGGCTTTGCCATTTTGATATGCTTTGATCATGTTTAGGACTTTGCTCATGAGAGGCAAGTTTTTCGCAAAATTGCCAAAATCCTTTTTAGCTTCGTCCAATGGTTGTGAAACTTGGTGATCATGTAGTTGAGATCGATACGAAGCTGTAGAGTATCTAACTTGCTCATTTGGACATGTGTAGCATTCTTTGTTGAATTTTGTCTATTTGAGAAGCTCTAGGTTGAAAATTTTGCATTTTTGGCTTGATTCATGCAATGCCAACAAGGGGGAGAACTTTGAGCTTGAAATGGCTTGCTGGACGTGTTTAGAAGGTTTTCAGGTGGTTTCGAGCCATTTCTGGGCTCTGTTGTGCACCGGTCTGACCGGTCAGGGTCACCGGTCTGACCGATGTGAGTGCTGGTTCTGTACACATGTTGCACACCGGTCTGACCGGTGGTGTGGACCGGTCTGACCGGTCAGGGCTGTTTTGTTGCAGCTGCCCTGTTTCAAGTGATGTCTTTCTGCATTCGTCCAGGGGGAGGTGCATTGGTTCAGGGGGAGCTTGCATGTGTGCAGGGGGAGCTCTTTGTGGTTGTTCGAGCTTTGCTTTGGTGGTTTGCGCTCTTTGCTTGAGTTTTTCTTTGTCTCGGATGTGTCGAGCCGTTGCCCTTGCCTAAGGGGTCCGAGACTTGTCTTCTTCAAGTGATCTTGCTCTTTGCCTTTGTTTGGCTTTCGATCGCTTGTTGGAGTTTCTTTTTGTTCGTTTCTTTTCTTTTTCTTTTCTCTCTTGTTACTTTCGTGTGGGTGTTGTCAATGCACTCATCAAGGGGGAGATTGAGGACCATGTGTGGTTCGAGGACCGGTGGATGGTCGCTTCCTTGTGTGATGAGTGATTGACAACGTTGTGTGGACTCGATTCTTGGCTAAGTATTGCAGGTGCGGGTTGCGGCTTGACTGGTGTTGGTGCAGGTGAAGAACAAGCGCGAAAGGTCGTCGCCGGTGAGGCCTCCAGGTGTGGAGAAGACAAGTAGGCTTCGTTCGAGGGACCCGGTGGCCAGCGGGGTCAAGTGCGGGCCGCATGGTGGCATGAACACCAAGATGAAGTCGTGGACGGTTTCTTGGTTGAGCCTCAAAACCAAGGTCGAGCCGGGACTACGTGGGAGCCAGGTCATGAGTGGAGATTGGCGGAGGCTACACCGAGTTCGCGGGGTTTCCGGTGGTTCACCAGAAAACCACTGGGTTCCTTGGTTGATCCACAAAGCCAAGACCGGAGAACCGAAGACGGAGGTGCAGCAGCACCAGACTAGTCTGACCGGTGGGGACCGGTCTGACCGGTGAGGAGCACCGGTCTGACCGGTGTGCGACGACGCAGTCCGGAATCTTCGAAGCGGAGGACACACGTTGGGATCGCATGGCTTGCGTCCAGGCTACGCAGGGTGCGGTCGCCGGGCATCCGTCCGATGGTGAAGACATCAAGAATTCCAAATCCGCCCTTGAGGGGCTTGTATCCCTAGTTAGTAGAGAAGGGCATTTTAGACATTCGGTTGCCTCCATATAACCCAAGAGGTGAGAGGATGGCAGCCAACTCTTGGAACCCAAGCTCATTAGTTTTCCTATTTTCCACCTATTTTCTCTAGGTTTTCCTTAGGACTAGCAAGAGAGCTTCACGGAGAGATCTTGTAGAGAGGGATGGATGATCGGGCGGCTTGCTAGACCTTGTACGAACCTTTGTTTCATGTATAGATGATTCGGCGTGGTTCCTCAAGGTTAGGATGTGTTTTCCCCGGTTGTTCTTGGTGGTGATTTTCGGAGCTCTCTCTTCGTGATTTCTTTGGGGTGTTTTCAGGGCTTTTCTCTTGGGGATTTGATGGGGGAAATTTGTGGGAACCCTTCGTGGTTCTTTGTGCTGTGATTCCCCTCCCAAATCCGTGAGTAAAAGTGCTCGATTTTGGGGTTTTCTTGAGTTCTTGGGTTGGAAGTGCTTTCGGCGGGATTTCTTCGATTCCTCCTTTTTGGACGAGATTTGGTGGGATTAAACATGGCTATGGACTCCTCGTGAGGTGTTCCTGATATCCCCAAAGTCTTGTTCAATTCCGTGGAGCGATTCGGGAGATCGAAATTTGGATTTGGGGGAGTTGACCCGCGGGTGCTGTTCATCCCGAGCTGCCCAGGCTACACCGGTCTGACCGGTGCTCTTGACCGGTCTGACCGGTGCGAGCTCTTGTGAGTTTTTGCTCGGGTGAACGTCTTGGTGTGTTCGTTGTTGTCCCGTGGTGCTGCTGTTTCGAGTTTGGGTCCGTTTGGTGGTCGGTTGGCCTGTTTGGTGTCTTGGGGGCTTTCAGGCTGCCATCGGTCTGACCGGTGTGTCTCACCGGTCTGACCGGTGTAGAGCCACTTAGTGGAAGTTGCTCAGTTTCACCTGCAGGGACCGGTCTGACCGGTGGTGCTCACCGGTCTGACCGGTGTGGGTCCGTAGACTCGAGGTTTGGTTTTTCCCTTTGCGTTTCTCGGGTCGGAAGGTTGCGTGTTGGTTCCTAGGTCCAGTGGCACTCCAGTGGCTACGTGGGCTTGACCAACCTTGGTAGTGAGTCGGAGACGTGTGTTGGAAGCCGCGTTCGTCTTGTTGGAGTTTTCATCTCCTTCGAGAAGAATTTTTATCGGCTCCCATTCACTCCCCCCCCTCTCTGGTTTGCCGTATCGGTCCTTCACTAGTGTTGGTGCAGGTGAAGAACAAGCGCGAAAGGTCGTCGCTGGTGAGGCCTCCAGGCATGGAGAAGACAAGTAGGCTTGGTTTGAGGGACCCGGTGGCCAGCGGAGTCAAGTGCGGGCCGCATGGTGGCAAGAACAGCGGGACGAAGTCGTGTACGGTTTCTTCGTTGAGCCTCAAAACCAAGGTCGAGCCGGAACTACGTGGGAGCCGAGTCATGAGTGGTGATTGGCGGAGGCTACACCGAGTTCGCGGGGTTTGCAGTGGTTCACCAGAAAACAACTGGTTACTCGGTTGAGGCACAAAACCGAGGCTGAAGACTCGACAAGGAAGTGCAGCCACCCAGGCCGGTTCAACCGCCGAGGAGCAGTGGTCAGACCGCCTGGGCCGGTCTAACCGCCCAGGGTTCAGTCTGACCGCCCTTGTCGCTGCCGCCGAGAAGGTGCGGTCTAACCGTCGAAGCGGAGGACACGCGTCGGGATTGCAAGGCTTGCGTCGAGGCTAAGCAGGTTGCGGTCGCTGGGCATCCGTCCGATGGAGAAAATCTGAAGACTTCCAAATTCGCCATTGAGGGGCTTGTATCCCTAGTTATTAAGTAAGGGTAGTTTAGTCTTTTGAGTGCCTACATAAATACTCATTGAGGGGATGGATGGCAGCCAACTCTTGGAACCCTAGCTCATTTGTTTTCCCATTTTCGTTCTTATTTTCCCCTAGTTTTTCCTTGGACTAGCTGGAGTGCTTCATGTGAGATCTAGAGAGAGGGATGGATGTATGGGTGGCCTAGACCTTGTATGAACCTTCATGGTATGTGTAGATGATTCGGTATGGTTCCTGAAGGTTGTGTGGTGCTTTTCCCGTCCTTCTTTGTGGTTATTTTCAGAGATCTTTGTTGTGATTTTCTTGGCGGAGTTTTGAGGATGATTTCTTGGCTATTTTGTTGGGTGTCACGCAAGAGGACTTTGTGCCTCTTTGGCTGGTGACTTTGCCCCCAACATCTCGCTTGAATTAGTCTCAATTGGGTGGTTTTTCGAGTTGCTCGAGTACTTGCCCTAGAGAGCCGAAATCTTCGATTCCTCTTGATTGTGAGCAATTTGGGTCAATTCCTTTGAGGCAGAGGTTGTCCACGAGGTAACCCAGCTATTCCCGGAGTTTTGCTGCAATCCGTGGAGTGATTCGGGAGATCGGGCGATGGAAAGTTGAGGGTTGACCCACGGGTAGGTTTTCTGGAAGTGGCGGTCTAATCACCATGGGGTCAGTCTAACCACCCTGGACCTTCCAGGTGAAGGTTTTGATTTGGCCGGATTTTCCTCTGTGAGTTTGTTCGCCTTGAAGAGGAGCGTTCAGGTGAAATCTCGGGTCGTTTTCGTGCTGTTTGCTAGGAGTTCATGCTCGGAGTTTCATGCTGGGTACAGGAGGTTAGACCGCCCCTGGTAGCCGGTCTAACCACCCCTGGTAGCCGGTCTAACCGCCCCTAAGCTGTTGGGTGAAGTTTTTGTTTTCGCCAAGATTTCCAGATAGCCAGCTTGGCCATGATCAGATATTTCTGCTGGTGAAACCGTGAGGGTTTTGGTGCTCGAAAGAGGCTTTTCGAAAGATTTCTTGTTCACCAGGTAGAGGCGGTCTAACCGCCCCCGTACCCGGTTAGACTGCCCCCCTCTTGTCAGCCGGCTCCTGAGTTATTTCTGCTGCCGTGTTCGTGTAGGCCTCGAGGCTGCTGGTAGTGTTTGTTCCTAAGACTAGTAGCACTCCAGTGGCTACGTGGCTTTGGCAAACGGAAGGTTGAAGTGCGGAGCGTGTGATTATGGGTGTCTGACCAAGCTAGTTCATCTTGTTGGAGTTTTGATCTCCTTCGAGAAGAATTTTTATTGGCTCCCATTAACTCCCCCCTCTCTGGTCGCCAAATCGGTCCTTCAATTGGTATTAGAGTAGGTTCGGGTCTTTATTGACTCAACTCAGTCTAAGATCCAAAGATGACGTACGACGAATGAGGTTCGGTTCCTCCACATTTCGATGGGAAGAACTACCAAATGCGGAGTAAGTGGATGGCGGTGTTCCTATGCGGAAAGGGTCAGATCCTTTGGGATGTCACGGTGGACACAATTTGTGTCCAGCCGATGAACTTCCTTGCTCCAGGATCGAAAAACATGTTCAACGCCAACAACAAGGCGGTCGACTACCTGTTTCGCGCTTTGTGTCAGCCTGAATTCGATCGGGTGCACACCGAGCACTTGGCTTGTAGAATCTGGTCGGTGTTGAAGGAAGCACATGTTGGGAATGCCCAGGTTCAGGCTCGGTTGTATGCGACCTACCAGAGAGAGTACGAGAACTTCACTCATCACCTCTCTGTTTTTTCTACTTCTAAAATATATATAAAAGGTGAGCCTGAATCTCCCTCCCAGCTCTCCACATATCCTCTACTCGAAGATCCATCCATCACAGAGGTTCAACAAGAACCGAATCCATATGCATTCATACTCCAAATTAATGAGCAAATCAATGTTCAATCATTTTCTGCATAAGCATGTAATGTTGAGTAAGACTAACCGAGCTTATGGGCATCGATGATATGACATTATTCTGTTTTTTGTGCATGGATGTTGCCCTGATTATTTGTTTTATTGTCATTTTTTCTTCGATGTATAGGATCTCCTATGACTTGCCCTAATATGTGATTCTTTTGTTGTGTTTGCTGAGGTGGGTTGGGTGAACTGAGGTTTTGCAATGGGCGTCATTACAGAAAGGTGAGATGTCTCCTGCCCTTTTTAGTTTGTGTTTATTTGCACACCATGTGTTTGATAAAATGCATATAGGCAGATGTAATGTGTTTTTGTGTTTAGAAAGCCGGCCAGAGAGTCTTTGTTATCAGTCCCCTGTTGATTATCTTCCTAGCACGAGCTTTACTCATCTGCGCTGGCTATCAGCTGCTTGAGTCATGTCAAATAAGAATAAAAATAAAAATGGACATATCTAGGCTATCTTTGGACCTTGTGTACATTTTGTTGGAGTAAACTTAGTCATGACCTATGTAAAAAAAGAAGCTAACTGACTTGGTTGTTGTACTTCACTGTTTCATTTATGCGCTACCCCTAACACTCCTTCCATGTACTGTAAAATGCTCAGAATAAATTAGGCATATTTCAATTAGGCATGCTTCTTGTGCTCAATCTGAATGCTACTGTGTAGGACATCTTTCAATTAGGCATTTCAATTAGGCATGCTTCTTGTGCTCAATCTGAATGCTACTGTGTAGGACATCTTTCAATTAGGCATGCTTCTTGTGTGGATTGAAGAGTGAAATGTTACTTCCATGCTCTAATAACTCAATTCCATTGTATTTTATTAGGCCAAAATAAAGTATGGTTTAATCCATTGTTTCTTTTATGGTCAATCCAATCCATGCCATGGTTAATCCTGTTACATGAGATCTTGTGTACATTAAGAATATGTGTGATTCAATTGGATATTTGTGTAGGCGTTCCGCTTCCCCGTAGCAGTTATGTGCATGAACTATTTGTCGAAATGCCTTACTGAGGTTGGTGCTTTGCTTATAATATAAATTCAGTATTTAACTCAGATGTATGAATTCTTTGGTGCTTAGCAATTAAGTTTTCTTATCTTTTGTTTCAGCTATATAACCGGAGTGTGAGAAATTTGAAGCTCGGTATTTAACTCACCTCATGGCTTGCATGCATGAGGTATACCGCCTACGAAGTTTTAAAATACCGAGTATCTTGCCTCGTATTACGGTAGTGATGTTGTTTATGGTGATGTAGATGTACCAGATATGTTGGTGATGTCGTGATTTGATATTTTGATGTCATGCTGAACATAAACATGATTCATGGAAGTATTTTTTGGCCAGAATTGATTTGTGTTTTTTGAGATTTTTGTTTTGATCTGTTGGGAAAACTTTGTTGGGCTGAAATGTATATGAGCTGTGGTTGGAATGTATATGTGCTGTGTATGAAATGTATTGGAGTTGTGTATGAAAAGTAAATGGGCTGTGTATGAAATGTAAATGGGCTTTCCTTAAATTTATATGGGCGAAATAGCTATCCAGTTTGTGCCCAATCTTCAATTTGGCCTGTTAACAAATGTCATGTGTTGACGTCATTTTCAGAAAATGCTGACGTCAGCATTCGCCACATCAGCTGTCACGTGGTTGACACGTTGCCATGTCATCATCCACGTCAGCAGCCAACTCATCATCCAAGTCATCCATGAGTGATGTGGCAATCTGATCCATGACGTTCATTTTCGTCATAGATTTTGGGCTTTGGGCCGGGTTCAGTGGGCTTTAGACAGTTCTATGACGGCTTCAAATCGTCATGGATCATGTTAATCTATGACGAAAACTTAAGGACGTCACGAGAAGGGATCCGTGACGCTCAATACATGACCTTTTCAAATTTCGTCATAGATGCTGTTTTATGACGAATTTTCGATGATCTATGACGAAAGTGGCACGTCATAGACTACAACATTTTTTGTAGTGTCAATATGGGGATGGGAGGAGTCGTAGCTTTGGGATGGAGAGGAGGGACGATCCACAGTTTTCCTTTTGTGGTTTTGGTCCTCCTCTAGTTAGAGAGGGTTGGTTCCCTCGTAGTGGTTACCGTTGAGGTGTTCGTGGAGGTAGCTTTGGTAGGAAAGATGTTTTGGATTGTTCTAACCCCACTTTTGAGCACATGGCTCCGCACTGGCTTTACTCTTTTGGTACTAACCCAGTGCTGAGTTGTTTGTTCGCTCATGTGCTCATTTTTTGAATTTCAGGTGGGAGACTTGAAAAACATTTGGTTGATTGACTCCGGTTGCTTGAGGCATATGTCCGGAGACAAGGGGTGGTTCTCAATTCTAGTCCCGGTGGTGACAAAGAGGTACATCACCTTTGGGGACAATGGGCGAGGACGTGTGCTATCAGACGGAGATTAAGGTGAGTGACAGGATCACACTCAGGCGTGTTGCTCTTGTTCAATCGCTTTGATACAATTTGCTTTCTGTGTCCCAGCTATTAGATGAGGGTATTGAGGTGTTGTTTCGGCCTGGTGGTTCTCGGATTTTAGACTCTCGAGGGGACCTTGTCTGTATGGTTGTTCCCGAGGGTTAGGTGTTTCGAGCTGATTTTTCTCAGTCTTTTGGTGTTGAGCATTGTTTCTTGGCTGGTTCTTCGAGTGAGTTGTAGAAGTGGTATAGGAAGTTGGGTCACTTGAGCTTTGACCTTTTGTCTCGTTTGAGTAAACTCAATTTGGTATGCGGATTGCCACGGTTGAGGTTTGAGAAGGAGTTGGTTTGTGCATCGTGTAGGCATGCCAAGATGGTAGCCTCTTCTCACCCGCCTCTCACCGATGTGATGACTGAGCATCCATGCGAGCTACTCCATAAGGACCTTGTTGGCCCAGCTCGTGTGCGATCCGCGGGTGGGAAGTGGTATGTCCTTGTTGTGATGGACGATTACTCTCGGTATGCGTGGGTGTTTTATCTTGAGGGGAGAGGAGAGACGTTTGGTTTTGTTTTAGATCTTGTCTTGAGGTTGAGGAACGAGAGGCATAGAGATGTCATATGAGAAATCCGCCGTGACAATGGCTCAGAATTCAGAAACTCTCATTTTGAAACCTTTTGCCATGACTTGGGTCTTGAACACCAGTTTTCGAGTCCGTATACGCCTCCCCATAATTGTGTCGTGGAAAGGAAAAACAGAACCTTGCGCGAGATGGCTCAGACGATGCTTGATGAGCATAGGACTCCGAGAAGGTTATGGGCTGAGGTGGTGAATACCTCGTGCTACGTTTCGAACAAGATCTATCTCAGAGTGCATAAGAAGAAAACCTGCTACGGGTTGATGCACGGTAGCACACCCAAGGTGAGTCACTTCCATGTCTTTGGTTGCAAATGCTTTATTCTTAAGAAAGGGAAGAAGTTGGACAGTTTGAGGCTAGGTCGGTCGATGGTATTTTCTTTGGTTATGCATCTCACTCTAGATCATATCGTGTGCTCAATCTTGAAACTATAAAATCGTGGAGACTTGCGAGGTAACCTTCGACGATTCACAACCACATAGTCAGCTTGTCTTTGAGTGTGCAAGTGATGATGAACTTGGCGAGGAGATCTTTCAAGAGGAGGAGCATGAACATGGAAACGATGAAGATGGCGGTGCGGTGCCCGCGGCTGAGCATGTACCTACTACTTCGACTACAGTGATGGGCGGCCCCTCTCCCACACCTACGATGACAAACCAAGATCAAGGAGAAGCTATTGTTGAGGGGGAGTTAGCATCAAGGCGAGAAGCTCCCCGGTGAGTACAAGTGGATCACCTAGCTTCAAGGATCATCGGCGACTTGAATGAACGAACTAAATGGTCGAGGGTTCGGAACAATTCTCATTTCGCTGATGCTGCATTTGTTGCCACCTTTGAGCCCAAAAACATTGGGCACGCACTATCTGATCATAATTGGGTTAATTCGATGCATGAGAAGGAGGAGAACTTCGAAACAAATCAGGTTTGGGAATTGGTTGGTCCTCCCCCAGGGTGTAAGCCGATTGGGACAAAATGGGTGTGGAAGAAAAAAGAGGGAGAGAAAGGTGAAGTGGTGAGAAACAAGTCAAGGCTTGTTGCTCAGGGGTTCAGTCAGAAGGAGGGGATCGACTACGAGGAGACTTTTGCTCCCGTAGCCCGTTTGGAGGCGATTAGCATTCTAGCCTTTTCCATGGCTAAAGGGTTCAAGTTGCACCACATGGATGTGAAGAGTGCCTTCTTGGATCGTGTGTTGGAGGAAGAAGTGTATGTGAGACAACCACCGGGGTTTGAGAGTGAGAAGTACCCCCACCGGGTGTACAAGTTGAAGAAGTCGTTGTATGGGTTGAAGCAGGCGCCTATAGCTTGGTATGGTAGGCTGAGGGGGTTTCTGTTTGAGCGATGGTTTGAGATGGGAAAGGTCGATCAAACCTTATTTTTACTCAGGCAGGGCAGAGATATCCTTATTGTGCAGGTGTACGTGGATGATATTGTCTTTGGTGGCTCGTCTAACTCTCTTGCTGCAAGGTTTGTAAAGGATATGAGTAGGGAATTTGAGATGAGTATGATGGGTGAGTTGCAGTTCTTCCTCGGGCTACAATTCAAGTAATCAAAGGAAGGAACATTTGTGCAATATGCTAAGTACACCAAGGACATTGTGAGGAAGTTCAAGATGGAGGATTCCAAGGCCATGTCGACGCCGATGAGTATGACAACAGCTCTTGATGCAGATGAGGAAGGTGAACACATGGACCAGAAGGAGTATCAGAGCATCCAGTTCTCGGTATGTCTGTGCGCTGATTTTCAAGCGTCTCCGAGGACTTCGCATCGGCAAGCGGTGAAGCGAATTTTCAGGTACTTGCGTCACACTCCCGATTTTGGCCTTTGGTACCCCGCATCTTCTTCTTTGGCGCTTCAAGGTTTTTCAGACGCGGATTTTGCCGAGTGTCGGTTGGATAGGAAGTCCACTTCTGAGACTTGCCAGTTTTTTGGATCTTCTTCGATGTCTTGGTGTTGCCGCAAACAGTCGAGTGTTGCTCAATCCACTACCAAGGCAGAGTATGTTGCCGCTGCTAGTTTTTGCTCTCAGCGCCTTTGGATCACCTACACTATGAGTGACTTTGGTGAGGAGTATACCCATGTCCTACTTCAATGTGATAGCACCAATGCCATAAGTGTTGCAAAGAACCTAGTGCTCCATTCCAAAACCAAGCACATAGAAGTGAGGTATCATTTTTTGAGAGACAATGTAGAGAAAGGGAAGGTAACCTTGATCCATAGACCCACACATGACCAACTAGCCGATATTTTCACCAAACCCCTAGATCAAGCATCCTTCACTCATTTGCGGGGGGAGCTTGGTGTTTGTTTGATTTCTTGAGTTGACGTGTGGGAGCTCCTTTGTAGCATATGTATAGCTTTCTTTCATGCATTTCTTGCATTTGGCATGGCATATGTAACATGATGTATAGGCATCTTTGTATCTTAGGTTGCATGCATTTTGTATCATATGCATTTGTTAGGAAAAGTTTCTCATATATACATTGTTCACCATGATGTGCTATATATGATTGTGTGAGCTAGGTTGGTATGCTATGGTTAGTTTTGGTTTAGCTCTTGATAATCTTTATTTATAACCTATGGTAGATGGCTATGTTTTTGAAAAATGTCATATATGCTCTCTTATGTGTAAATGCCTTTATATGATCTTGACAAGTTTTAGTGTCCTAATTATGCTTAATTTGTGGTTGGATAGCTAATTTTGATCATATGGGGCCAAAGGCTCATTTGCCATCATGAATGTTTAGCCCTCTTGCTTTATCTTGTGGCGGTGCATAAGTTCCTTTTTGTCGCAAAGGCATTTCATGTACCAAATAAGAATCTAAAAATGAAGTGAAAAATGCTTCGAAAATGTGCTCCCATGTCATATGTGCTCAACTTAAATTTGGTTTGGGTTTTAAATCGTTGCATGATGCCTACCAATGAGAAGTCTCATATATAGAAGTAGGCATATGGCTCGGTGGTTTTGACATGACATGAGGTGCTTGCGGGTGTTTGTAATGGTCTTATGATTAGAATGGCTATCCTAGTATGAAGTTTGTGTAGCTTTGCTATTTTGACATGTTTGTCTCATATCTAGGACTTTGCTCATGAGAGGGTAAATTTTCGCAAAATTGCTCAAATCATTTTTAGCCTTGTCCAATGGTTGTGAAACTTGGTGATCATGTAGTTGAGGTCATTATGAACCTGTAGAGTATCTAACTTTCTCATTTGGACATGTGTAGCACCTTGTAATGAATTTTGTATATTTGAGAAGCTATATGTTGAAACTTTCCGCATTTTCAACAAGGGGGAGAAGTTTGTGCATGTTTTGGGCACCTGGGAGCAATTGGAAGTTGTTCCAATTGGTTCGTGCAATTTTTGAGCAATTTGTTGCAGGGCCGGTCCCATGGGGCGGTCCAACCGCCCCCTAGGCGGTCAGATTTTTGGTAGGCGGTCTAACTGCCTGGTGAAGGAGGTCTAACCGCCCTGGGCAAAGTTAGTAGATTCTTTTCAGTTTGTTGCACTCCCATGTTGCATTACTGCATTGGTTCAGGGGGAGTGTGCTTTGGCTCAGGGGGATCTTGCATATGTGCAAGGGGAGCTCTTTGTGTTGTTCAAGCTTTGGATAGGTGGTTTGCGCTCTTTCTTGAGCATGGTTTTGTCTCGGATGTGTCGAGCCGTTTCCCAAGCCTATGGGGTCCGAGACTTGTCTTCTTCAAGTGTGAAGGACCTATTAGGCGACAAGAGAGGGGGGGAGTGAATGGGAGCCGATAAAAATTCTTCTCGAGGGAGATTGAACCTCCGACAAGACGAACTAGCTCGGTCGAACCCCCGAAATCACACGCTCCGCACTCCTACCTTCCGTTTGCCAAAACCACGTAGCCACTGGAGTGCTACTGGTCCTAGGAACAAACTCTACCAGCAACCACAACACACACGCAGAAACGACAGCGGAAACAACTCGAAAGCCGACTAACCAGAGGGGGGCGGTTAGACCAGGTATAGGGGGCGGTTAGACCGCCTCCACCTGGTAACCAAGAAATCCTCCGAAATGCCTCTTCCGAGCACCAAAACTCACCACGGTTTCACCAACAAATATATCTGGTCAAGGCCATGCTAGCTACCAGAAAATCTTGGCGAAAACCAAAACTCCACCCAGGGGCCTAGGGGTGGTTAGACCGGCTAACATGGGCGGTCTAACCTCCTGTACCCAGCAACGAACTCCAACCAAGAACACCTAGCAAACTGCACGAGAACGACCCCAAATTTCACCCAGACGCTCCTCTGATCAAGGCGAACAAACTCATAGAGGAAAATCCGGCGAAACAAAACTTCGACACGGAAACACACGGGCGGTTAGGCCCGCCCTCGCAGCGGTTAGACCGCCCCTTCCAGAAAACGAACCCGTGGGTCAAACCTCAACTTCCTCGCGCCCGATCTCCCGAATCACTCCACGGATTGCAGCAAAACTTCGGGAATAGCTGGGTTACCTCTTGGGCAACCTCTACCTCAAAGGAATCGACCTGAAGCGCTCACAATCAAGAGGAATCGAAGAAATCGCTTTTCTAGGTCAAGAACTCGCCCAACTCGAGAAACCACCAAATCGAGTCCGATTCAAAGGAGATTTGGGGGCAAAGTCACCAGCCAAAGAGGCACAAGAACCTCATACGTGACACCCACGAAAAACCCCAAGAAATCGTCCTCAAAACACCGCCAACAAAGAGCTCCGAAAATCAACACAAAAGAGACGGGAAAACCACCATGATGAACAACGCCGAACCATCTATACATGCCATGAAAGGTTCGTACAAGGTCTAGCTTGCCACCCAAACATCCATCCCTCTCTCTAGATCTCACATGAAGCTCTCAAGATAGTCCTCTAAAATCCTAAGGAAAATGGAGAACGAAAATGGAAAAACAAATGAGCTAGGGTTCCAAGAGTTGGCTGCCATCCACCCATTCAATGAGTATATATGGAGGCACCCAGAAGACTAAACTACCCTTCACTAATGACTAGGGATACATGCCCCTCGGGGGCGGATTTGGAAGTCTTCATGTCTTCACCATCGGACGGATGCCCGGCGACCGCAACTTGCTTAGCCTCGACGCAAGCCTTGCGATCCCGACGCGTGTCCTCCGCTTTGAAGCTTCTCGGCGCGGCGGCCGGGCGGTCGGACCGCCCCCCCCCCCCCCCCCCCCGGGGCGGTTAGGCCGGCCGGGAGATCTGACCGGCCCCGGGCGGTCTGACCGCCCCTCCTTGGCGGTTGAACCGACCTGGGTGGCCGCACCCCCTCATCGAGTCTTCGGCCTCGGTTTTGTGGCTCAACCGAGTAACCCAGTGGTTTTCTGGTGAACCACTGCAAACCCCACGAACTCGGTGTAGCCTCCGCCAATCTCCACTCATGACTCGGCTCCCACGTAGTCCCGACTCGACCTTGGTTTTGAGGCTCTACCAAGAAACCGTCCACGACTTCATCTTGCTGTTCATGCCACCATGCGGCCCACACTTGACCCCACTGGCCACCGGGTCCCTTGAATGAAGCCTACTTGTCTTCTCCACACCTAGAGGCCTCACCGGCAATGACCTTTCGCGCTTGTTCTTCACCTGCACCAACACGAGTCAAGCCGCACCCTGCACCTGCAATATTTAGCCAAGAATCAGTCCACACAACGTTGTCAATCACTCATCACACAAGGGAGCGACCATCCACCGGTCCTCGAACCACACATGGTCCTCAAAGTGATCTTGCTCTTTGCCTTTCTTTGGCTTTCGATCGCTTGTTGAGGATTCTTTTTATTCGTTTCTTTTCTTTTTATCTTTTTGGTTACCAAATCATGTGTTTTGTTAATGCACTCATCAAGGGAGAGATTGAGGACCATGTGTGGTTCGGGGACCGGTGTATGGTCTCTTCCTGGTGTGATGAGCGATTGACAACGTTGTGTGGACTGACTCTTGGCTAAGTATTAAAGGTGCAGGTTGCAGCTTGACTAGTGTTGGTGCAGCTGAAGAACAAGCATGAAAGGTTGTCGCCGGTGAGGCGTCTAGGTGTGGAGAAGACAAGTAGGTTTGGTTCGAGGGACCCGGTGGCCAGCGGAGTCAAGTGCGGGCCGCATGGTGGCAAGAACCGCGGGACAAAGTCGTGGACGGTTTCTTGGTTGAGCCTCAAAACAAAGGTCGAGTCGGGACTACATAGGAGCCGAGTCATGAGTGGCGATTGGCGGAGGCTACATCGAGTTCGCGGGGTTTGCAGTGGTTCACCAGAAAACCACTAGGTTACTCGGTTGAGCCACAAAACCGAGGCTGAAGACTCGATGAGGAGGTGCGGCCACCCAGGCTGGTTCAACCGCCCAGGAGGGGCGGTCAGACCGCCTGGGTCGGTGGGCCGGTCTAACCGCCCAGGGGGGCGGTTTGACCGCCCGGGTCGGTGCCGCCGAAAAGCTTCGAAGCGGAGGACACGCGTTGGGATCGCAAGGCTTGCATCGAGGCTAAGCAGGTTGCGGTCGCTGGGCATCCGTCCGATGGAGAAAATCTGAAGACTCCCACATTCTCCCTTGAGGGGCTTGTATCCCTAGTTATAAAGTAAGAGTAGTTTAGTCTTTTGGGTGCCTCCATATATACTCATTGAGTGGATGGATGGCAGCCAACTCTTGGAACCCCAGCTCATTTGTTTTCCCATTTTCGATCTTATTTTCCCCTAGTTTTTCCTAGGACTAGCTAGAGTGCTTCATGTGAGATCTAGAGAGAGGGATGGATGTATGGGTGGCAAGATAGACCTTGTATGATCCTTCATGGTATGTATAGATGATTCGGCGTGGTTCGTCAAGGTTGTGTGGTGCTTTTCCCATCCTTCTTTGTGGTGATTTTGAGTGCTCTTTGTTGTGATTTTCTTGGAGGAGTTTTGAGGATGATTTCTTGGGTATTTTGTTGGGTGTCACGCAAGAGGACTTTGTGCCTCTTTGGCTGGTGACTTTGCCCTCAAAATCTCGCTTGAATTAGTCTCCATTGGTTGGTTTTTCGAGTTGCTCGAGTACTTGCCCTAGAGAGCTGAAATCTTCGATTCCTCTTGATTGTGAGCGATTCGGATCAATTCCTTTGAGGTAGAAGTTGCCCACGAGGTAACCCAGCTATTCCCGGAGTTTCGCTGCAATTCGTGGAGTGATTCGGGAGATCGGGTGATGGAAAGTTGAGGGTTGACCCGGGTAGGTTTTCTGGAAGGGGCGGTCTAACCGCCTAGGGGGCAGCCTAACCACCCTGGACCTTCCAAGTGAAGGTTTCGATTTTGCCGGATTTTGCTCTGTGAGTTTGTTCACCTTGATCAGAGGAGCGTTCAGGTGAAATCTCAGGTCGTTTTCGTGTTGTTTTCTAGGAGTTCTTGCTCGGAGTTTCTTGCTGGGTACAAGAGGTTAGACCGCCCTTGGTATCCGGTCTAACCGCCCCTAGGCCCTTGGGTGAAGTTTTGGTTTTCGCCAAGATTTCCTGATAGCCAGCTTGGCCTTGATCAGAGATTTCTGCTGGTGAAACCGTGAGGAGTTTTGGTGCTCGGAAGAGGCTTTTCGGAGGATTCATTGGTCACCGGGTGGAGGCGGTCTAACCACCCCCATACCCGGTTAGACCGACCCCCTCCTGTCAGCCGGCTCCCGAGTTGTTTCCGTTGTGTTTGTGTAGGAGTCAAGGCTGCTGGTAGTGTTTGTTCCTAGGACCAGTAGCACTCCAGTGGCTACGTTGTTTTGGCAAACGGAAGGTAGAATTGTGGAGCGTGTGATTCTGGGTGTCCGACCGAGCTAGTACATCTTGTTGGAGTTTCGATCTCCTTCAAGAAGAATTTTTATCAACTCCCATTCACTCCCCCCCTCTCTGGTCGCCTAATCGGTCCTTTAACAAGCACAGCTTTGGACCCAAGTCCAGCTGTCAAGAAGGTTTGCCTCGGCCTTCTTGACGCATCCAAGGAAGTCGTCATCGGGGCCAACCTCAACCCCAAATAGGAACTCGCACTCACCAGTTTCCTCAGGGACAACGCTGACGTCTTCGCATGGAGCCCTTCTGACATGCCCGGTGTCCCCAAGGAGCTGGCTGAGCACGCACTTGAAGTCAACAAGTCCTCACGACCTATCAAGCAAAAGCTCATGTGATTTGCAAAAGACAGAAAACAGGACATAAAAGTAGAAGTCTATAAGCTCTTAGCTGTAGGATTTATCAGGGAATGTAAACACTCGGTTTGGCTCGCAAACCCTGTTCTTGTACCAAAGAAAACTAGTGGATTAAGAATGTGTATCGATTACACCGATCTCATCAAGCACTGCCCGAAGGATCCCTTCCCTCTTCCTCGCATCGACCAAGTCGTGGACACCACGGCTGGTAGCGTTCTACTCTGCTTCCTCGACTACAATTTAGGGTATCACCAGATAGCCCTACATCCCGACGACGAAGATAAAACGGCATTCATAACGCCCCACGACATCTACTGCTACAAGGTCATGACCATCAGTCTGAAAAATGTTGGAGCAACATATCAAAAGGTGTCAGACCCTGAAATTCCTGATGTTCAGGATGTGAATCGGAAGAAAAATTAAACAGTGATTTTATCTTAATTTTTAAAATTTTGCCCAACATTTAATTCTTTATAGGGAATATAGTACAGGAAACAAATATTATTTGTTTTACGTAAATAAATAAATGGCGCGAGGTTTATTGCACACATGCTGCTGCATTATTTTTCCTTGGTTGAATTCAAAGTAATATTTGAATTCATTTGTTTGAATCTTTCAGAAAAGAAAAAAACAAAACAAAACAAAATCCTTTTCCTTTTCTGCCTGTGTCAGCCCAGCTACTGAAGTCTGGAAGATGCCCTCAGACTCTCAGCTCAAGTCGCAGGACACCTCTGAGCTCGGCAGCTCGCTCTTCAGCCCGGTCCAGCAACGGAAGTCCATCCTTGCTCCCTGAAGTCCACAGCTCGGATCGCCCATGCCCTGTAGCTCGGAGCCCAGTTGGCTTTCGGCCCAGTGTTGGCCCGCGTTGCCTCCCCCTCTCTCTCTTTTGGTGACAGGCGGGACTTGCCCGTCATCTCCCTCCTCTAGCAGCCACCCGAGCCACACACGGAGCCCGACTCCGACTCCCCGCCGCGCCGACCGCCTCGCGAGCCTCTCGACGCCACTGTTGCCCGACCGCCCGTCCTTGTGCCCTAGATCAATTAGGTGTGTCGTCCCCTTCGCCCCAGTGCCGTTCGTGCATGGGATCGAGCCCCTAGCTCAAGATCGACGAAGCTCGCCGGAGCGCCGCCGGCCGTGCGCTTGCGTGCGTCCATAGCAGTCAGGTCGAGATCCGACGATCTCTGCTCGACTAGACCATAGTCAACCACAACCACCCGACCACAGCCGCCCGATCTGGAGCCGAAGGCTCAGCTCGAATCTGATCCAAGTCAACCGGTCAGTGTACCGGTCAACCCCAGAGCCGCACCACGTCATTTTGCAAAAAGGTCCCTATGTTTCTTAGAATCGCAGATATGCCCTTTCACATGCAAAGACCGTAACATACAGGCCCTGTTTTTTTAGTTTAAACCCTCAGCTTCTTGTTTTTAGCACCCGAGATCCATCCTTTAGTTTTTATAGATTAGCCCTAGTGTTATTGTATTTAATTAGGTTTTAGCCCTCGGTTTCTTGCAGAAAGGCCCCTATTAATTTAAGTTTTCCTACATAATGCATGGATAGAAAGGCTAGCAAAAAGATAGATACGCAAAAATGGAATCACCAGCTTCTTAGTCTCGGACCAGAGAAATCAAGGCCTGAAATAACTCACCAAATAATAATTCTTGTATACTAAGGTTTATACACACAAGGTTTATATATATATATATATATATATATTAGGTAGAGCGAAATGCAAGTAGCACAAATGACAAGGTTAGCATATATATTTTTAAGAGCAAATGATCTTTAACTCATCCAAAATTGTGAGCATGAAAATAACACTATGGGTCGTATTTTTATCATAATCTCCACAAAAGATTAAGCTGGCGTTTAATTAATTTTAGATTCATATTAAAGAGAGCATCAACTTAATCATGCATAAAACAAGTACAAAAGTTTAGCAAAGTGGCAATTTTTCATCATATATTATCATGACATCAACTTCATATTTTTATTAAAGGTTGATCAAGGTGGAAACTTTATTCATGGTGACCTTAAACTAACTCTACTATTATCACACATGCTGAAAATAAATAAAAATAGAAAATGCTACACATATATAAACTTGCACAAAAGCTGAAAATAAAGAAAATGAAAAGGAGAAAATCAAACCGGTTTTGAAAGCTTATTATTTTCTTCTCTTCCTCCTTCTTCCTTTATTTTTCGGTGGTTGATATTGATGATCTGGTGCGTTGTATCCTTGCTTGTATTGTGATTGCGTCGGTCCTCCTCCAAACTGCTCCAATGGTTAAGGCGACCAATTTTATAGGCAATGTTTGCGGTCCCTTCTTCTTGTATTTGTTGAATGGAGCGCCATGAAAACTTCATGAGGAAAATGTATGGCGGAGGAGGTGGCGGCATGGCTGCCCACTCCCCCATGCTTGAATCGGCACACTTCTCCTCCATAAGGTGGTGGTATCGGGATCCCTCCATGTGTTTGTTTATTAGCTTCATGCGCAGCCCCTCCTCCATCTTGGGCTACGGAGGATGATCCCTCTTACACAATTTTCCGTTTTAATCTTTTTTGTCGGTACAAGAAATCCTTCCTCTAACCAATTTTTATCTCCCTTCAACAAATAAATTCAGCCCCATGTTGGAAAGAGGAACGTCAACTTGCACCCTCTCCTCTCGCCTCCACTAATTTAATTTCCTTGCTTCATGTACTTGATCCCAAAGAAATTCCGTCAAGGAGAAATTTTGGATTCCTTGTAATCATTCCCCAAATATCATCAACTTGCTTCGGGGTTCCTTCTTGTAACCGAGTAGTTCTCCAATATATCTACAAGGAACTAGTTGCTCTTCATCTTCAAAGTGAAATCAGAGGCATGACACTCCTTCATCGATTACCAGTGCTAATGTATAAGGACTTTTGAATCAAGCTCCTTGTGAGTATTCACACCAACTCCATGAAGAATTGCACCCATCCAAGGTTGATCAAGATTTGAGTACAATCCAACACTTGGAGGGCGTCATCGAAATCAAAATTTGGCAGAAGCCTCTTCTCAAGACGAACACGCCTCTCCTCCTCCTCCTCCTTCGTCTTTATGATGAATCCATAGGGACGCCTCGAAGTGTATGGTGATGGAGCGGATGAACGAGTTGAGCATCATGGTGGAACGGGGGGGGCTCCTTCGTGTGTCCTAGTGGTTCGGTGTACCGCATGGATGAACTTTGTGTACTCCTCATGCCACCGAGGGGTAGTGTCACTCCTTTGTGGTGCCACATCTTCCTCCATAATTTGGGGAGACTCAGAGACTGAGTGCCTCCTCCAAGAGCCCAATGATGGTGCCTTCGATGATCGTGTCTTCTTGGTGAAGAAATTTTTGTCCATCTTCCATATTGTTGTTGCACTAACTCACAACGAGTGCACTGGGGGTTGCTTGCCATTGATGAAAAAACGCACAAGAGAATTATATGCATTGATGGAAATTATGTTGAATTTTCTTTATTATTATAGTTGGAGGGCGGTGAGTGAGGTGCACAAGTTAGTATGGATATTAACCCCATAAGGTTTATGGATTCTTGAACATGCAACCGCCTATTAAGGTGAAGCTAAACTAATGAGGTGTGAACAGGAGGCCACTTTAGCTAAACCTACAAAACATATGTTGATGGGATCTACGGGAGCAGCGGACCTCATATTCCATTAAGCATGGTAGCTAGCCTTAGGCATCAAAGCATTATCAACATCAATAAAATAAAAGATTCGGCTATTACATGACAAGATACTACAACACCATGGAAATAAAACTTTTCTAGGTTGTTTCTGAAACTTATGGGCTAAGAACTCAGAAACACAAATTAATAAATTCATAAATTACTTACCTGGCAAAGGGGAGCACCGGGGGCTTGATCTATCTCCGAGATGCTTGTTGCTCCCTCCTTTCCTCGTGTCCACGTGTTCCTCGAGGTTACATTGCCCGAACTGTTGACCTCACCTTTGCTTGCGTGATTAATCTTCCACCTCCATTGTTTTGCTCTGTGTCATTCCCTTTTTTCTTGCCTCTTGCGCTTCCACTAATTTCATTCAAAACAAAGCCCTTGCTTCCCTCATGCTTGTCCTTTGCATGTGCCCGAGATGCCAAAAGATTGAGGCTTCCCAAGATGCATCATGGGGCACTATATGTTAAACAAGCTCAAAAACCTCCCTTATTCATGTTTAGATGCTAATCACTCCTCTAATTTTGAAACTTTAAAAATTAACTCAGCGCTAGTGACGAGTCCAAATATATCATTAGAGGAGCTTTTAGGCATCAAAAAACAATTATAATATTTATTTTGGTTGCACCTGGATCGATTGATTTCATTAATCGATAGCACATTCCTCTGGTTTGACTGTGGGGGTATAGGTTTTGGTTATAATTTTGGCCAAACAAGAGAGAGATATTTTGAATAAAAATAAAGTCAATAGGGCTTAGAAAATTTCTAAATCTTGAGAAACTAATGGATGTCAAGTTGAATGAAACCAAAATTCAAATCTCTTAGGTTCACACGAGTCCTACCATGCATCAAAGATTTAGAAAACGTTGAAGAACAAAGCAAGGCTCTACTCGTGTATTTTTATCATGTAAAACAAGCCAACCTTAACACCATGGAGAGGATGAAAGGTTGGGGTAGGTGCTGAATTTTTTGTACTAGTTTCTCTAAAAGATGCCAACAAAACAAGGGATGACGCAAGTCATTGGTTTAGGATCAATACAAAATTCAAGTAAAATGACCGAGCAATTATAATATCTCTAAAAATTATTTAACCACGTAGAAATTTATAATATTTAATGCGTAGAAAATTCTAAGACCAACTTCCTTGAAAAACTTGAAAATTTTCTTCGGGTTGCCCTCCCGGTAGCTTGACTCTTCAACGGGTTGTCGTCCCAGTAGCTTATTCTTGACTTGACGAACGGGTTGCCGACCGCCAGGCGCTTCATTTATAGTCTATAGCTAGACTTCTTCTCTTTTCTCCGGATCAACGATCTTTGCGGGCGTTGCAATCTTAGGGTCCCCACTTCTACACCATCCTTGGCTTTGGTGTAGATTTATTTTTCGGCTTAGTCATTTTTTCACAGCTGGGCTTTGATTCTTGGTCTTGATGGATGCAACAACTTTTGTGTCTTCTTTGCTTCATTCTCCATTGACTCCTCCCTTCCGATGCGATGATGAGGTAGAATGTATTTAACATGAATCGTGTTGTATACCTCGAATCATGGTTGACTTGAGTGCACTCCTCACGCCATCGATGTCGAACTTGATCTCCCCTTTGCTGACATCGATTGCTCCGACGGCCTTGAGGAACGATCTCCCTAGGATGAGTGGCAATGAGGTTGATCTACTCTCGATCTTGGAGATAGAGTTTCTCTTGGAGATTCCAACAATTTTCGACCTTTGCTTTTAGATGTTGTGTTGCACGTCACCTTTGCCTACAAAATTTTTCTAGACCATCCACAAAATATATCTTTTTTGTTGGAGATGTAGCCGTCCATCTCCGGTTAGGGTTAGCAATAAACAAAATATATACAAAAGCTAAAGGAAAACTAGGGATTAGTGAAACCCTAGATTGATTTTTTTGTTTTGTGGATGATCAAAATCAAAAGATGCAAAAAGAGAAATCAAGAGAAAAACTAAAAATATTCACAAATGCAAACTAGATTGAATCTTGATTATTTATTCCCCGGCAACTGCACAAGAAAAAGGGGCTTGTGGACGGTATATATTCGAACCAAAGTTCGTTTGGACTTGCAAGCGGACAAGTCCTCCGTTGTTGTTAAGGGACCCTTCTTCCCTTAAGTGTGAACCCAAGGTATCGAATCAGTGTAACAATGTGTAATGTAAGATCCAATCTAATAAGCGGAAAACACTTTGATCTTGTGAAGGATCGATACGGCAAACCAGAGAGGGGGGGAGTGAATGGGAGCCAATAAAAATTCTTCTCGAAGAAGATGGAGGCTCCAACAAGATGAACACGGCTTCCAACACACGTCTTCGACTTACTACCCAAGTTGGCCAAGTCCACGCAGCCACTGGAGTGCTACTGGACCTTGGAACCAACTCCCAACCTCAAAGTCCCGAGAACGCAGCAGAACACAAAACTCAAGCCTCACTGACCTACACCGGTCAGGCCGGTGAGCACCACCGGTCAGACGGGTCCCTGCTGGTGAACCCTAGTGACTTCCGCAGAACAGCTCTACACCGGTCAGGCCGTGCAACACACCGGTCAGACCGGTCCAAGCCAGAAAGCCCCAAAACACCAAACAGGCCTACCGAGCTCCAAAATGACCCAAACTCGAAACAGCAGCAACACGTGACAACAACGAACTCACCCAAACGTTCACCCTAGCAAAAACCAACAGGAGTTGCACCGGTCTGACCGATGAGAGGCACCGGTCGGGGCGGTGTGGCCTGGGCTTCTTGGGATGAACAGCAGCCGCGGGTCAACACCCCCAAATCCAAACCTTGATCTCCCGAAACGCTCCACGGACTTGAGCAAGACTTTGGGGATAGTAGGAACACCTCATGGGGAGTCCATAGCCAAGTTAATGTCCACCAACACTTGCCAAAGCAAGAGGAATCTAAGAAATCCCGCCAAGAACTCCTCTAACCCCAGAGCACCGAAAACCCCAAAATCGAGTCCCTTAAATCACGGATTTGGGAGGGGAATCAAAGGATAAAGTACCATGAACGGTTCACACATACATCCCCCACAAAATCCTCAAGAGCAAGGTTCCGAAACCACACCAAGAAAACCACCAAGAGAGGGCTCTGAAAATCACCACCATGAACAACCGGGAACAACACAACAAGGAGGTTCATACAAGGTCTACCTTGCCGCCCGATCATCCAACCCTCTCAAAAGATCTCACCATGAAGCTCTCAAGCTAGTCCTATGGAAATCCTATGAAAATAGGAGGGGAAAATAGGAAAGCAAATGAACTAGGGTTCCAAGAGATGGCTGGCATCCTCTCACCACTTGGGTTATATGGAGGCAAGCCGAAAGTCAAAGATACCCTTACTAGCTAATTAGGGATACATGCCCCTCGAGGGCGAATTTGGAAATCTTTGTCATCGCTCCATCAGACGAATGAACGGCGACCGCAACCTACTTAACCTCGACGCAATCCTTGCGATCCCGACGTGTGTCCTCCGCTTCGAAGTCTCCGGACTACGTCATCGCACACCGGTCAGACCGGTGCTCCTCACCGGTCTGACCGGTACCCCAGACCCACCGGTCAAACCGGTCAGATCCACCTGTAAGACCGGTATGGAGCTGCAGCACCTCCGTCTTCGGTTCTTCGGTCTTGGCTTTGTGGATCAACCAAGGAACCCAGTGGTTTTCTAGTGAACCACTGGAAACCCCGCGAACTCGGTGTCGCCTCCGCCAATCGCCACTCATGACTCAGCTCCCACGTAGTCCCAGCTCGACCTTGGTTTTGAGGCTCAACCAAGAAACCATCCATGACTTCATCTTGACGTTCTTGCCACCATGCGGCCCGCACTTGACCCCGCTGGCCAGCGGGTCCCTCGAACGAAGCCTACTTGTCTTCTCCACACCAGGAGGCCTCACTGGCGATGACCCTTCACGCTTGTTCTTAACCTGAACCAACACCAGTCAAGCTACAACATGCACCTGCATTACTTAACCAAGAATCAGTCCACAAAACGTTCTCAATCACTCATCACATCAGGAAGCGACCATCCACCGGTCCTCGAATCACACATGGTCCTCATTTTGAAAAGGGGTTTTGCATCTAATCTATGGAAGAACCATGAAACGCGTCTAATCAACTAAACACCGGAGGTAGCAAGAGAAAGAGGGATAAAACCAATCTAGAGATTGGATTGGGTCTTTTGTTGAAGTTCCAAAGCAAAGAAGAATAAAGCAAACGAATCTCATAACTAGCCCCTATAAATCGTGGCTTTCGTTCCAACTCTGAAGACACCCGCCTTTTGGAGCCACTGTCCTGTCACAACGCACTCCTATTCATGTGGATTAGCCTAGGGCGAGTCCAAGAAGAACATGTTGAAACAGTCGGTAGATCGGGTATGCACCTCTAGCCGCCATGACTACAAGAGCACTCTAAGCAATCTAGCTATAGACTAGATTGGGGAAGAAGCAAACCCAAGCAAAAACAAAGTCGTGGAGAAAGCACTTGGACAATATCATCACCGGGATCCTACCTTGACCCTAAACGGATTCAATCTTGCAAATTCAACACGAGAGTATAATACATGGACAATATCATCACCGGGATCCTACCTTGATCTTGATTCTAGCTCTGGGAATTCTGACGTGGTCTTCCATGCAAGGTTCCCACGTCAGCTAGGGGAACCCTAGACAACCAGCTTGACCCTCTCCTCTCTGGAACGGTGTCCCTCTCTTCTCTGCTCCTCAACGGCATATGACGAATGTATTTCTTCGTGGCTCTGTGCCAGGGGGCTATAAATAGCCCGAGAGGTGGCTAGGTCAAAGGGGGCATCGAACCGGGCCCAGAATGGGCTGGGACAGTCGGGCCAGGCCCATTTCGGCCCCGGCTTCCTCCAGGCTTGGTTCTCGCGTGATTCCTTATTTGTGTGCACTTGCATGTGGGCCTTTGACGTCATTTCCTTCGCAGTTAAGGCTTTAATCTTTCTATCCAAGCTTCACTGTTTCCTGGTTGAGTCCCTGAAGATTTGCATGTTGACGCTTCGGTCCTTGGGTCATTTGGAGTCATATTTATCGCATGTCTTGACTCCTGTCAGGCTTCATAATATTCTTACAAAGTTCTCGATGAACTTATCCTGAAAGTCTCCTCTTTAGCGTAGATTTCCTGTGTAAACAATAAACTCCAATACCAACATGCAAGAGTGAACTTGTTATATAACGGGGGGGGGGGGGGTAGTTCCAGTGGTTGGAATAATAAATCAATGGCAACATTAAGGCTAAGCTCATGGCTAGGTTGACGGAAATTCACCGTCAACAAGGGTTCGAAACAATTCTCATTTTGCTCATGGTACTTTTGTTGGTACCTTTGAGCCCAAAGACATTGGACGCGCACTATTTGATCACAATTGGGTTAATTCGATGCATGAGGAGTTGGAGAACTTTGAGAGGAATCAAGTTTGGGAATTGGTTGACCCTCCCCCAGGGTGTAAGCTGATTGGGACAAAATGTGTGTGGAAGAACAAAGAGGGAGAGAAAGGTGAAGTGGTGAGAAAAAGGTCAAGGCTTGTTGCACAGAGGTACAGTCAGAAAGAGGGGATTGACTATGAGGAGACCTTTTCTCCCGTAGCTCGTTTGGAGGCAATTAGGATTCTTCTAGCCTTTTATGTGGCTAAAGGGTTCAAGTTTGAGGACCAGGAGCGTCCCAGTGGTCGATGGATGACCGCTCCTCAGTGATGAGTGATTGACAACGGGTGTTGGACTGACTCTTGTCTTAGTGCGCAGGTGTAGGCTGCGGCCTAGTTCGTGTTGTTGCAGGTGAAGAACGGGCGCGAAAGGTCTTCAGCCTTGAGGGGCCTCCGGGAGATGGAGAGACAAGTAGGCTCGGTTTGAGGGACCCAGTGGACAGCGGAACTAGGTGCGGGCCACATGGTGGCGACACGGGCAAGACGAAGTCATGGACAGTCGAGCCGGTGCACGGTGGCGGTCGAGTCAAGTGGTTTGGCGGGAGGCCGGGCCGAGCACGCGGGGTTTGGTGGTTTTCCCACAAAACCATCGTAGGACGGTTTCTTGGTTTGGGCCTCAAAACCAAGTCCGAGGGCCCAACACGACGGAGACGGGATCCGGGCGTGTCGGGAAGCTTTGAGGCGGAGGACACGCGGCGGGATCGCATGGCTTGCGTCGGGAGGACGCGGGGTGCGGCAAAGGCGTGGCCGTCTGATGGCAAGACCCACAAACATTACCTAAATGCCCCTGCGTGGGTTGTATCGCCAGTAGTTGAGTTAGGGGTAGTCGAGTCATTTACCACTCCGACGGGACCTGATATATAAGCCATGAGTGTGTGTGGATGGCTCTCTCTCTCGGCGACTTAGGGTTTCATTTCCTCCCTCCCATTTCTCATTTTCGTAGCTATTTTTTTTCCATTTTCTCTAGGCTAGCATGAGAGCTTCATGAGAGATTTGTTGAGAGGGATGGATGCTAGGGCGGCATGCTAGACCTTGTGAATCTTTCCTGGTTTGTATAGAAGATTCGGACTTGTGTTTTTCGTGGTCTTTTTGTGCTTGTTTTCGTGCCTTTGTTCTCGGTGTGTTTCCACGGATTTGAGTGGGTTTCTCCCCGGATTTCTTTGAGGGAAACATGGATGGATGTCTCGTGCATCTTTGTGATTGATCTTGCGACCTCAAACGCCGGGAAACCACTTCGATTCGAGGATTTTCATTCGGTGCTCGCGATTCCCGGTGATTTAGGGAGTTAGGAGGCAAGAATTTTGGGCTATAGCATCCTTGTGTGACGCTTTTCAAGTCCCCAAACCCTTGTCTCCACAGCTTCAACCGTTTGGGAAATCCGATTATGATTTGGGGGAGTTGACCTTCGAGGTCGGGCGTTTTTCTGCTCTGTCCGCAAGGGGCGGACGGTCCGCCTGGGGTCGGCGGACGGTCCGCGCAGGTCCTGTTCATCGGGAGTTCTTCGTGTTCTTGCTCGTCTTTCGTTTTGATCCGTCGTGGCTTTGAGTTTTCGTTGGGAAAGGTTTCGGACAGTCCGCAGCAGAGGGCGGGCGGTCCGCGGGTGCTTGACGGACAGTCCGCGTGCTCCTCACGGACGGTCCGTTATTTGGGTGCGTATCTGTTGGTTCTGTGTGTTTTATCGGACGGTCCGCGGCGTAGGGCCAGACAGTCCGCAGGGTTGGCGCGGACGGTCCGCGACATCAGGCCGGACGGTCCGTGAGGCCAGTGCGGACGGTCCGCCCCTCCTGGCCGGACGGTCCGCCAGAGCCTGTGTGCTTTGCTTCTTGGTTCGATTCCTCCCTTCCTTTCTTGTGCTTCCGTGTGTGCTTCAAGGAATCGTTACTAGGACTAGAGGTTGATCCATAACCTCGTTGTTTTGGCGATTGGTGTGTGATTCGATCCATCGCTTGTGTAAGACCAGGATTTGACTAGGGTATAGGCCGGGTTCTTTGAAAAGAATTTTTACCGGCTCCTATTCACTCCCCCCTCTCTAGTCGCCATCTGATCCTTCAATTGGTATCAAAGCTTGGTGCCGGATTCTTTGCGACTTTGACAAGTCTCGAATCCTAAGATGGCGTACGTTGAGCGGGGCGGTCCACTGCACTTCGATGGCAAGGGTTACCACAAGTGGGCGGCTCGTATGATGATCTTTCTTCGTGGCAAGTTGTTGGATTTCATTGTGCTTGACAAGACTTATGCTATTCCGGTCAACATCCATACTCTTATGGTGACCGATGCCGGTGCTAAGGCCAAGTATGAGGCTAATGCAAAAGCCGTTGATCACTTGGTTCGAAGCTTGTGTGATCCTGAGTTTGAGCGTGTTCGCCATTTGAATCTTGCTTGGCAAATTTGGGAAAAGTTGTTGGTTGCTCACGGTGGTGATAACCATGTGAAGGCTCGCCTCTTTGTCTCTTACCGGATGCAATATGAGAACTTCACTCCACTTCCCGGTGAGGACATTGATGCGATGTTTTAGAGGTTCACCGCCATCGTGAACAACATGAAGGCTAATGTTGAGGATTTTCCGTACACCAAGCATGATTAGGCTTTGAAGCTCTTGCATGTCTTGGACCCAAATGTTTGGGGTGCTAAGGTTGAGGCCATCAAGGAGTCTAGGCAATATTTGACTATTGAGTTGGATGACCTCTTTTCTAAGCTCAAGTCGGCTGAGGTTGATAGGATGAGGGCTCGACTGACCATAGTCTTGCTCTTGTGGGGGGATCAAAGAGAAAATCTAACCCTTCCTGTTGATAGTTTTCCTTGTCTTCTCTTATGTCTATTCCAGATGAGGAGTTTGATGTGCTGGGCGAGGAGGAGCTGGCCTTGCTCTCCAGGAGGTTTGATCGACTACACGAGAGTCAGAGGAATGCAAGGCGGAGCTCAGGGACGTGCTACAAGTGTGGCAAGCGTGGCCACTTCATCGCCGAGTGCCCGGAAGCGGAGGAGAACAAGTACAAGATGAACAAGTACAAGGCGCACCCGAGGCGTGAAGACAAGTACTCCTCCAAGGGCAAGCACTTCAGCAAGTCCAAGAGCAAGGACAAGGACAAGCGGCGACCGAGCAAGAGTGGCTACAAGAAGAATAAGGCAAGAGCCATGGTGGCCGGTGCGAGCGACGTCGACTCAAGCTCAAGCGACGCGCAGTCAAGCTCAAGCAGTGAAGATGAAGACGCCAGGAGGCGCAAGGACAAGAAGAGTGCAAGTCGGAACCTCAGTGGGTTGAGCTGTGTGGCGTTTGAAGGCTTTTGTGGCATGGCCCATAGCTCGAGCAGCAAGAAGAGTGACAAGGAAGACAGCGACTCCGACTCGGAGGATGAGGTAAATCGTGACCCCGACTCTTTGCTTGCTGAGATCACTAGGTTGAATGGCTTGATTGACAACCGTGATAGTGTGTTGAGAGATGCTAAGAAGATGAGGAAAAATCTTAGGGCTCAACTTGAGAATGCTAATGAGAAAGTAGGAGAGTTAGAGTCCAAATTGCTTGAATTGAAACTTGAGAATGACTCTTTGAAACTTTCTCCTACTACTCCTGATGATGTTGAATGACTTGAGTGTGATGCATGGTTGAATGAGATCAAGTTGCTTAATTAGAAGAATGCTTCTACTTTGGCTAAACTAGATGCTCTTAGGACTGAGTATGATGAGCTTAAGGCTAGATCTACTTTGCTTGGTGCTTGTAAATCATGTCCTACTATGCATGCTAAGCTTGTTGATGCTCGTTCTACCATTAGTTCTTTGGAAGCATCTTTGAAATCTCCTATTGCAAATGCATGCTCTAGCTGTGATGAAGTTACTTCGCACAATCTTGAACTTACTTCCCGTTTGGATGTCATATATGAGGAGAATGACTATTTGAGGAAGGTGTTGGGTTGGTTGTCTGGGCAGGAACCTCAATTGAAAATCATGATTGAGGAGTTCAAGAGAGCGGATGGTCGTGGTTTGGGTTTTGAGAAGTTGGGTGAGAAAGTGGGAGAAAACAGTGGGGAGAGTGTGTATGAGAAGTGTGTTGAGTCTAACCCCGAGTTTGAGGTGATCGGAGACATCCAAGTCCCACTTCCAAAAGCACCCAAGAACTCTTTCACACCAAAGCCCAACCACCTTTGCAACAAGCTTGACACAACCCAAGATCCACCCAAATTCCCACCTAAGACAAATGACTTCCAGAAACCGGTGAGGTTTGTGAGTGAGAAGGGTGAGAAGCCTAGAGAGCAGCCAGAGCCAAAACCAAAACCCATCCCCTTCAGGTGTGAGTATTGTGGCAAGGAGAGACATCTTGCAGAGTGTTGCTACAAGAGGAAGAGGGATGAGAGGCTTGCTAAGGAGCAAGCAAACCAAGACAGGTATCGCCAGTCTCATGGTATTCCTGAGCCTAGAGTACCACTTCCACGGGGTGTGGGAAGTGTGAGAAGTGTTGGCAGGTTCCCACAGAGAGGTGGTGGTGCGAGGTTTGAGAGGAGAGATGATGGTGTGCATGCTGGTGAGAGGTTTGGTCGGGCTCATGGTGGTTTTGCTGGACGTCCCCCTACTCGTCCTCAATACGGGTTTAGGGGAGATGATTGCAGCTTTGGGTTCCAAAGGAACTACGGACCATGTTTTCCCCCTCATGGTGCTCGTACTCCTCCCATGGGACATGGGAAGTTTGGTGGCAAGGGAATGATGTTTGCTAACCTCTCTTCTGAGCAGATGGCTCGACACTGGTTTAACTTTCTTTGTGCTAACCCCAGTGTCGAGTCGTTAGCTCACTCTCGCTCTTGTTTCTGACTACAGGCAGGAGGCTTGGAGAACATTTGGTTGATCAACTCCGGATGTTATCGACACATGACCGGAGATAAGAAGTGGGTCTCCAGCCTCACCCCAGTGAAGGAAAAGATGTACATCACATTTGGGGACAATGGACGAGGAAGGGTGATTTCTGAGGGTGTAGTGCATGTGAGTGACAAGGTAACGTTGAAGAGAGTGGCTCTTGTGAAGTCTTTCGGTTTCAATTTGCTTTCGGTTTCTCAGTTGCTTGATGAGGGTTTTGAGGTGCGTTTCAAGTCTGGTGAGTCTCGTTTGCTGGATTCTCGAGGTGATCTTGTCTGTATGATCATCGCCGAGGGTCAGATTTTCAGGGCTGAGTTCTCTCGTTCTTTGGGTCCTGCTCGCTGTTTGATGGCTGGTCCTTCTTCTGATTTGTGGAAATGGCATAGGCGGTTGGGACACTTGAGCTTTGATTTGGTTTCCCGCTTGAGTGGTCTTGACCTTGTCCGAGGATTGCCGAGGTTGAAGCTTGAGAAGGATTTGGTTTGTGCTCCGTGTAGGCATGGCAAAATGGTAGCCACTCCTCATCCACCCCTGACCGATGTCATGACCGAGCGTCCGACAGAGCTGTTGCACATGGACCTTGTTGGGCCAGCTCGAGTTTGCTCGGTGGGTGGGAAGTGGTATGTCCTTGTTGTGGTGGACGATTACTCTCGCTATGCCTGGGTGTTTTTCTTGGAAGACAAGAGTGAGACATTTGGTTTTGTTCGAGATCTGATCGTGAGGTTGAAAAACGAGAGGCATGGGAATGTTATTCGAGCTATCCGCAGTGATAATGGCTCAGAGTTCAAGAACTTTCGTTTTGATGCCTTTTGTCGTGATCTAGGTCTTGAACATCAGTATTCGACCCCATATGTGCCCCCTCAAAATGGAGTTGTGGAAAGGAAAAATCGGACTCTTTGTGAGATGGCTAGGACGATGCTCGATGAGCACAGGACTCCTAGCAGGTATTGGGATGAGGCGGTCAATACGGCTTGTCATGTTTCCAACAGGATTTTATTGCGAGCTTTCAAGAAGAAGACCTGTTATGAGCTTATTCATGGTCGGGCACCCAAGGTGAGTCATTTCCGAGTCTTTGGCTGCAAGTGCTTTATTCTTAAGAAGGGAAAACTCAACAAGTTTGAGGCTAGGTCTAGTGATGGTATTTTCTTTGGATATGCTAACCACTATAGAGCCTATAGGGTGCTTAACCTTGAGACTAACAAAATGATGGAGACTTGCGAGGTAACCTTCGACGAGACAATGCCATGTACCTCTCTTGGCTTTGAATGTGCAGGTGAAGAAGAGATGGCCGAGGACCTCTTTGAAGAGGAGAAGGATGAAGCTGGAGATGATGATGGGGAGAACCATGCGCCTGAAGCTGAGTGTGTACCCACTACTCCCCCTACGACCACTACGGAGCATGGACCGTCTACTTCATGGACAACGATGGTGCGACAAGAGGACCAGGCGAGAGAAGCTGAAGTTGAGGGGGAGGTAGCCTCGAGGCGTGAGGCTCCCCGGCGGATTCAAGAAGTGCAATCCCTATCGAAGATCATTGGGGACATCGACGAACGCACTACACGGTCAAGGTCCAGAAATTCCTCTCATTTTGCTCATGCTGCTTTTGTTGCCACCTTTGAGCCCAAGGACATTGGACATGCTTTATCTGATGCAAACTGGGTCAATTCTATGCATGAGGAGTTGGAAAACTTTGAGAGAAACCAGGTGTGGGAGTTAGTTGAGCCACCTCCAAATTGCCATCCCATAGGAACCAAGTGGGTTTGGAAGAACAAAGAGGGAGAGAATGGGATGGTTGTGAGGAACAAGTCCAGACTTGTTGCTCAGGGGTTTAGTCAGAAGGAGGGGATTGACTATGAGGAGACCTTTGCTCCTTTGGCCCGTCTTGAGGCAATTCGGATCCTTCTAGCCTTTGTCGTGGCTAAAGGGTTCAAGTTGTTTCAGATGGACGTCAAGAGTGCTTTTCGGGATGGGGTCATAGAGGAGGAGGTGTATGTGAAGCAGCCATCTGGGTTTGAGAGCGAGCTATACCCACACAGGGTGTACAGGTTGAAAAGGGCCCTGTATGGGTTGAAACAGGCGCCCCGTGCTTGGTATGGGAGATTGAGAGGTTTTCTGTTGAGCAGAGGGTTTGTGATGGGTACCATGGATAGTACCTTGTTTCTCCTCAAGCATGGAAATGACTTGTTGATTGTTCAGATATACGTGGATGATATTGTCTTTGGTGGCTCATCACATAACCTTGTTGCCAAGTTTGTAGATGAGATGAGCAGGGAGTTCGAGATGAGCATGATGGGCGAGTTGCAGTATTTTCTCGGGCTTCTGATCAAGCAAGTGAAGGATGGAACATTCGTGCACCAGACCAAGTACACGAAAGACATGCTGAAGAAGTTCCAGATGCAAGATGTGAAGCCGATGTCGACTCCCATGGGGAGTACGACCACTTTGGATGCGGATGAGGATGGAGAACCAGTGGACCGGCGGGAGTACGGGAGCATGATCGGCTCCCTCCTCTACTTGACGGCGATGAGGCCGGACATACGGTTCGGCGTGTGTCCGTGCGCTCGTTTTCGAGCTTCGCCGAGGACATCACATCGACAAAGCCGTCAAGAGGATTTTTAGGTACCTACGATCCCCCTCGGTCTTGGCCTTTGGTATTCGTCCTCCTCGACTCTTTCTCTTCATGGTTTTTCCGATGCGGATTTTGTCGGTTGTCGAGTCGAGAGGAAGTCTACTTCGGTACTTGCCGTTTCTTGGGTCTTCGTTGGTTTCATGGTCTTCCCACAAGCGATCTAGTGTAGCTCGGTCTACCACCGAGGCGGAGTATGTTGCGGCCGCGAGTTCTTCGTTCCCGGTTGTTGTGGATTTCATACACTTTGAGAGACTTCGGTGAGGAGTGCACCCAGATCCCACTTCTTTGTGATAGCACCAGTGCCATAAGCGTAGCCAAAAATCCAGTGCTTCACTCCAGAACCAAACACATAGAAGTGTGGTATCATTTCTTGAGGGACAATGTGGAGAAAGGAACCATTGTGTTGAGCCATGTCCCAACCCAAGATCAGCTTGACGACATCTTTACAAATCCTCTCGAGCAAGCTACATTTGTGCGCTTGCGGGGGGGACTTGGGGTTTGTTACCCTTTCTAGTTGATTCTTGGGGGATTTTCTCTTGTACCATATGTATCATACCATGTTTTACTTTGATGTATATACATGCTTTGCTTGATGTATAAACCATGGTAGGATGGCCATCTTGTCATATATCATGTTGCATTTGTATCATATTGCATTTTAGGAAGATGAGCTTTTTTCATATGCCTTATTTGAGTCTCTTTGGCTATTTGTGAGATATTGGTCATATGTGTGGAGCAATGGTGGTGTGAGGCTATGCTCTTGGAATATTTGAGATATATGTGTGGTGAGATAGCCATTTTTGAAATAAATGCTAATTTTGACAAATTTTTGGTGAAATGTGCTCCACTCATGTGTAGTAGTGTATCCATGTCACGTTTTGGTCTAAATGTGCTTTCTATACTTAGATTGTGCTTGGATGCCTTTTCTTGCATTTGGGCAAAAGGCCGAATATCATTGTGAATGTTTAGCCTATATTGCATTCATGGGGGAGCATAAGCATCTTTTTTCCACAAAGGCAATTCATGTACCATGAAATGAATTAATCTTGAAAAGAAGTGTGTAATGCTTGCAAAATGCTCCATCCATCTTGTCTATGCTTAAAATGTCTTATCTTTCACATATGGGTGCAAAACATGTTGCATGATGTTCACCAGTGGGAGAAGTCTCCCCGAAGTGGACACATGGCTCATGAGCTTTGACATGACATGCTTTGCTTTATGGGTGTTTGCCATGATCTTTTGCTGAGAATTTGATATCCTTGTATGATCTTTGAATGGTATGCATGTTTGTGTCTCAAGTGTGACATGGATAGGCTTTTACATATGAAGCTGGCCTTCTTTTGGTAAAACTGCTTAAATCTGAAAATTTTGCTTTGTCACATGCTTGTATTTTCATATATTACTTGTGGCAATGCTTTTACTATGCTATGATTCATATGTGTGATCTTTGTCTCATTTTTAGCCTTTGACACTAGATTTGGCCTATTTGAGAAGCTCATGTAGATGTTTATATGCTTTGTTTTGCATTTCTGCATTTTCACCTTGATTCATACATTGTCAACAAGGGGGAGAAGAGGTGAGCTGAATGAAAATTCAGAAGATGTGAGCTAAAATTTTGGGAGTTTGCATCCACATGTTCAGGGGGGAGCTTGCATTGGTTCAGGGGGAGCTTTCTTGTTGATTTCAGTGTGGAGTTTGTGCTTTGCTTGGCTTGTGACCTTTCTTTGCCTTTCCTTGGTTTTGGTCATGAGTTGAGCTTCTTTGTTTTTCTTTCTCCTTCCTTTCTTTCTTTCTCTGAATTTCATTTCGCGTTGTGTGTTGTCAATGCACTCATCAAGGGGGAGATTGAGGACCAGAAGTGTCCCAATGGTCGATGGATGACCGCTCCTCAGTGATGAGTGATTGACAACGGGTGTTGGACTGACTCTTGGCTTAGTGCGCAGGTGTAGGCTGCAGCCTAGTTCGTGTTGTTGCAGGTGAAGAATGGGTGCGAAAGGTCTTCAGCCTTGAGGGGCCTCTGGGAGATGGAGAGACAAGTAGGCTCGGTTCGAGGGACCCGGTGGACAGCGGGACTGGGTGCGGGCCACATGGTGGCGACATGGGCAAGACGAAGTCATGGACAGTCGAGCCGGTGCACGGTGGCGGTCGAGTCAAGTGGTTTGGCGGGAGGCCGGACCGAGCACGCGGGGTTTGGTGGTTTGCCCACAAAACCATCGGAGGACGGTTTCTTGGTTTGGGCCTCAAAACCAAGTCCGAGGGCCCAACACGACGGAGACGGGATCCGGGCGTGTCGGGAAGCTTCGAGGCGGAGGACACGCGGCGGGATCGCATGGCTTGCGTCGGAAGGACGCGGGGTGCGGCAAAGGCGTGGCCGTCCGATGGCAGGACCCACAAACATTACCTAAATGCCCCTGCGTGGGTTGTATCGCCAGTAGTTGAGTTAGGGGTAGTCGAGTCATTTACCACTCCGGCGGGACCTGATATATAAGCCATGAGTGTGTGTGGATGGCTCTCTCTCTCTCGGCGATTTAGGGTTTCATTTCCTCCCTCCCATTTCTCATTTTCGTAGCTATTTTTCTTCCATTTTCTCTAGGCTAGCATGAGAGCTTCATGAGAGATTTGTTGAGAGGGATGGATGCTAGGGCGGCATGCTAGACCTTGTGAATCTTTCCTGGTTTGTATAGAAGATTCGGAGTTGTGTATTTCGTGGTCTTTTTGTGCTTGTTTTCGTGCCTTTGTTGTCGGTGCGTTTCCACGGATTTGAGTGGGTTTCTCCCGGATTTCATTGAGGGAAACATCGATGCATGTCTCGTGCATCTTTGTGATTGATCTTGCGCCCTCAAACGCCGGGAAACCACTTCGATTCGAGGATTTTCGTTCGGTGCTCGATCCCCGGTGATTTAGGGAGTTAGGAGGCAAGCTTTTTGGGCTATAGCATCCTTGTGTGACGCTTTTCAAGTCCCCAAACCCTTGTCTCCACAGCTTCAACCGTTTGGGAATTCCGATGATGATTTGGGGGAGTTGACCTTCGAGGTCGGGCGTTTTTTTGCTCTGTCCGCAAGGGGCGGACGGTCCGCCTGGGGTGGGCAGACGGTCCGCGCGGGTCCTGTTCGTCGGGAGTTCTTCGTGTTCTTGCTCGTCTTTCGTTTCGATCTGTCATGGCTTTGAGTTTTCGTTGGGAAAGATTTCAGACAGTCCGCAGCAGAGGGCGGACGGTCCGCGGGTGCCTGGCGGACAGTCCGCGTGCTCCCCGCGGATGGTCTGTTATTCGGGTGCGTCTCTGTTGGTTCTATGTGTTTTATCGGACGGTCCGCAGCGTAGGGCCAGACAGTCCGCAGGGTTGGTGCGGACGGTCCGCGGCATCAGGCCGGACGGTCCGCGAGGCCAGTGCGGACGGTCCGCCCCTCCTGGCCGGACGGTCCGCCAGAGCCAGTGTGCTTTGCTTCTTGGTTCGATTCCTCCATTACTTTCTTGTGCTTCCGTGTGTGCTTCAAGGAATCGTTCATAGGACTAGAGGTTGATCCATAACCTCGTTATCTTGGCGATTGGTGTGTGATTCGATCCATCGCTTGTGTGAGACTAGGATTTGACTAGGGTATAGGCCTGGTTCTTTGAAAAGAATTTTTACCGGCTCCTATTCACTCCCCCCCTCTCTAATCGCCATCTGATCCTTCAAAGTTACACCAAATGGATGTAAAGAGTGCCTTCATGAAAGGTGTGTTGGAGGAAGAAGTGTATGTGAGTGTCTGATGGTGAGATATAGACAGCCGACGGGGGTGCTAATCCCAGTGGTTTATTTTTTCGGTGTGGTGGAATCTAAGGCTAAGAACTCGAAGGTCGCACATGTGTACGCGGAACACAGGGAACACGACGAGTTTATACTAGTTCGGGCCTCCGGAGAGTAAAACCCTACGTCCAACTCTTCAGATTGTATTGCTTGGGGGATTGCATATGTTGTACAAGGAGTCGCCTCGTCCGCCCCATATTGGCCAGCAGATGAGGTCGGTTCCCAGACTCCTAGTCGGTTACGATCAGGAGACCTAAGTCTTATCCTGTCAATATGCTTTGGTCGAAATCCACTGATGTCTTGTCTTGTACGCCAAGTCTCGAGATCGTTCTGGACTAGGTCGTCTGGGAATCTTCTAGAAGGTCTTCAAGAGGTCGTGTGGGCCGCCAACTAGGTCGGTTAGGCCCACTGACAGGTCGGCGGCTCTTTTAGTAGGCCGGACCCACTTGTCGGGGACGGCCGTGAGCCTGATCGGTGGGGACCCAAGGGTACCCATGTCTCACAAGCCCCCCGAGCGACGTGTAGGCACAGCAACCTTAGAAAGGTCATGACGAAGTCGTAGAGCTATCGACAGGTCGAATAGCATGCACGTCGGTCAAAACGAAAAATACCAAGTTCAGCTTAGCAGCCAACCTGTTGAAGTCTTGCCGAGCGAAGAGAGGTCGAGTGACGACCTATAGGAAGCAGACTTCCAATAGGTCGAGACGACAATGAAAAAAATTAGAGGGCATCGAAGATGCACTCATAGAGCAGTATCCGAGCATCGTGGCAGGAAGGATGGCCCGTGTGATGACCCAAAAAAAGAAAAGAGAAAGTAGGTCGAGTAATGACGTGATGGGAAACAGGTTTCCCAAGAGGTCGGTACGATGAGGAAAACAAGAGGGCGTCGAAGACGCACTCGTAGAGTAGTCCATGAGCATTGAAGCAGGCAGCATGGCTGGTTTGATGCTCTAAAAAAGAGAAAAAAACTGAGTCGTGGTCTTGATCGACCAAAGTGTAGAGACACCTAGATCTCCTAGCATAGCTGCAAGGAGTCTGGTAGGGCCGACCTCAGGGAGGCCTTGTAGGCGGGCCGACCTCAAAGATGCCTGAAATCAACAACGGCCAGTACCCGAGGATACCCAGCAAAATCTTGAAAGACTCGTCGCATGAAGAGGTTGTCAATGATGAAGATGATGAAGCGATGATTGAAATGAACAATGAAGAAGCTTACCAGAGTGATGTTGATCTTGAACGTATGGAGTGTAGCGACACCCAGATATCCTGCATGGCTGCGAGGAGTCTAGCACGACCACTCAAGGCATGCCGACCTCTGAAGGTCTCAACTCAAAAGAGCCCAAGCACCCAGAGGTACTTGGCAGGGCCATCAGGCGCGCACCCCTTAGGGAGGCCTTCATTCCCGACGTAAAATCCTGGGTGCCCAAAACAGGCTAGCAAGGCTACAAGATCACACCGACCTCGGAAGGTCACACATCCAGGGGGCCCAACTAGGTTGGTAGGGCCATATTTATACCTAGGTGTTGCAAGACCTAGGTACTAAGGCACACCAACCACAAGGAGGTCGTTTTGGTGTCCAGACGGTCAACATGGATGCTAACCATCCAGTGGAGCCATGATGCTAAGGTACTGGTGACCTCAGCAATAGGCACACCGACCACTGGGGCCCGACGAAATTTGAAGATCTCCATGATGCTTCTGATCTCCAGGCGCCCAGACGGATCTGGCAGGGCAGCAAGGCACGCCTACCCGGAAGGTCTTCAATCGAACCTATGACCATTCTGCTCAGCGAACAGAAATATAGGCTGATTGGAATATGTCCGTTTACGTGCAAAGCCATAGCGGGTGCACTAGGACGCATAGCCTAGTGGGTGCAAATAAAGGTCATTAGGTCATAGAGGAAGGACGTGGAGTCGTTGAAAGGGGGCTAAGTTAGGTGCTGGGCCCTCTAACATAAAGTCAGGTTTTGTCGTGTAGCGTAGACTGCAGGGTCACGGGTCAACAGTGGTCGGAGATTCTCTTGCCACTTGAAAAATGACAAACTGCTTGCTGATCGAGGGAGTTACTGTAGCCATGTGACTCTGCAGCGGGCTCAGGCAACATTGATGCACTAGTGATAAAAGACGTCGTCAGACAGCGTAATAAAGTTGTCGCCTTTAATCGTGCACATGTCTGCAGGTCCCAGGATCATGTGGTGACAGTGTCAACACTCCGTGAGCTTCCCAAGGCTCCGATCCGCCTATAAATAGCATTTTGAAGCTAAAGGAAGCAAGCACCGAGCATTGTTGAGCTATGAAGCTGCAGAGTAGTGTTCCCATCATGCCATGGGCATGTGTTCGTCCGCCAGATTGTAAAGTCTTGTGCTTGTAGAGACTTGGAGCTAGGATAACTCTCGTGAAATGTGGGCAACACCTCCATCCTCTATGCCCTGCCTCTGCGGGGTATCAGGTAGAGTTCGGAGGTGATGCTGTTCGAGCTGGGGCTATAGCAAGACGTCACTGGTGAGCATCGGGTGCTCACTAGTGGTTGGAATTCCGCGCCGAAGAGAAAGCTCGTGATTGCATTCCAATAGTCTAGTCCGAGCATTCCTTAGGTTGCGCGCCGTCCTGCAGCTGTCCCACGCATGGCCGCCATCAAGGTCCTGGTGCTAGGAGAAATCTCACGATGTGCTCTGCTTTGGTAAAGTAGGTCGCAATATTTGCTCTTGGTAGTTCAGGCCTTGTAGTATGTTTATCTTGTGTGTCAGGTTCTGGATTCAATGAGGTCGCATGCGACTTGTGTACCTTCGGACGGTCCATGTAATGTTCGCTCTCTTCTGTCTTGTACTTGGCCGATTTGACAAAAGGATTTGTCAAAGACCTAAATTAACTGACGTGAGGGCTTGTTCAATCTGTTTAGCCATTAGGGTGACCTGATGATAATTTGTTACCAGCTGACGACCTAAACTCAGAGTTTAGCTCGTGGCTTTAGTTGGTTAGCAATGAATCCGCCGTAATTTTCTCGCGAACTTCTCGGAATAGAGCCGTTGAAGTGTGTTGTACAGCGGAAGGAACCGCAACAGGCAGATTCGGTGGACCCCCTATAAATAATGCGACCCGGGTCGGGGTTGACCCCATTCACCCTTCTTCTTCCTCCCGTCGCTCTCACTTCCGCCGCCATAGCTTTCCTGCAATCTTGCAACCGCCTCTCTCCCGTGCGCGCGCTCCCATCGAACCTCCAACTCCGGCCGGCCACGCACTTGCACCACCGCCCCACATCGCTCTCTTCTGCGCATGCGCGTCAAGACTTTGTGCACTATTAGATCCAGTGCTAACCCTAGCGGCGAAATGGCGGCGGAAACGACTTCCATCCCGGACCCGCATACGGCATGGGTCCGGTGGATGACGACGAAGGCGAAGATCCAAGCTTTTGTGGACCGCGGGCTGCTCCGGCCAAAGGCAGAGGTGGAGTGGAAGGCCGCGGCTGGGGAGGGGTTCCAGACCAAAGACGTCAAGGAGGAGGTCCTCTTCATGTCCTTCTTAGAGCGCGGCTTCAACCTCCCCGTGGGGGATTTCTTCCGCGGCTTGTTGTACTACTACAAGCTAGAGCCGGTACATCTTGTCACTAACTCCATAACTGTAGTTTTGATCTTCATTCACTTCTGTGACTCGTATCTGGGATATTGCCCCACTTCTTATTGTGGAGGTACTCGTTTTGTGTGAAGAGCACTAGCAAATGGTCGGGGCCATTGGGGGCTATAATGTTCTATTTGAGGTCGGGCCTCAAGAGATTGTGGATAGATACCGACCTCCCCGACAACACTGCTGGGTGGAGGTCGAAGTGGTTTTATATTGTAGATCAACTTCCTGGGCTTCCACGTTGTACTGGCCTCAAGCTAGTGGAGATAAATGAGTGGGATTTAGGGTTGTCATCCCGTGCCTCGAGGACCTCAAGGGAGTCCTGGAGCTGAAGGATCAGATGGCGACTAGAGAGGGGGGGAGTGAATAGGAGCCGGTAAAAATTCTTCCCAAAGAACCCGGCCTATACCCTAGTCAAATCCTGGTCACACACAAGCGATGGATCGAATCACACACCAATCGCCAAGACAACGAGGTTATGGATCAACCTCAAGTCCTAGGAACGTTTCCTTGACGCACACGTGGAAGCCCGAAAGGAGGGAGGAATTGAACTAAAGAGCAAAGCGCCAAGCCGGGGGGCGGACCCGGCCGGAGAGGGAGAGCCGTCCGCACGCCGGGCCACGCGGACCGTCCGCCAATATACCGCGCGGACGCCGTCCGCACGAGCACGGGAGGACCGTCCGGCCTGGGCCGCGGACTGTCCGTTAAATCCAACAGAACCTCTAGTAGCGAACCCCAAAAAACGGACCGTCCGCGGGAAGCACGCGGACTGTCCGCCAAGCACCCGCGAACCGTCCGCCCACTGCTGCGGACTGTCCGAAACCACTTCCAACCAAAACTCGAAAACAAAAAGGATCAAAAGCGAAGCCGAGCAAGAACACGAAGAACATGGGAAGAACACTGTACACGCGGACCGTCCGCCTGGCCCTCGCGGACCGTCCGCCGTGCACAAAGCCGAGAACCGAAAACTCGCTCGACCCCGAAAGTGAACACTCCCAATCCATCACCGGATCTCCCAAACGATAGAAGTTTTCGTTGAGACAAGAGTTTGGGAAAAAAAAAAAAAAAAAAAAAAAAAAAAAAAAAAAAAAAAGGACATGTAAAGCGTCAACCAAGGATGCTATACCCCAAAAATTTAGTCTCCTAACTCCCTGAATCATCGGGAATCGCGGATCCTTTGAACACCACCAAAAGCTAGACCACCGAACAAAAATCCTTGAATCGAAGTGGTTTCCCGGCGTTTGAGGGCACAAGATCAATCACAAAGATGCACTAGACATCCATCCATGTTTCCCTCAAAGAAATCCAGGGAGAAACCACTCAAATCCGCGGAATCACACCAAGAACAAAGGCACCAAAAACAAGCACGAAAAAGACCACGAAATTCACAACACCGAATCTTCTATACAAACCAGGAAAGATTCACAAGGTCTAGCGTGCCGCCCTAGCACCCATCCCTCTCAACAAATCTCTCATGAAGCTCTCATGCTAGCCTAGAGAAAAATGGAGAAGAAAATAGCTACAAAAATAAGAAATGGGAGGGGGGAAATGAAACCCTAAGTCGCGGAGAGAGAGAGAGCCATCCACACACACTCATGGCTTATATATCGGGTCCCGCCGGTGTGGGAAATGACTAGACTACCCCTAACTTAACTACTGGCGATACAACCCACGCAAGGGCATTTATGTAATGTTTGTGGGTCTTGCCATCAGACGGCCACGCCTTCGCCGCACCCCGCGTCCTCCCGACGCAAGCCATGCGATCCCGCCGCGTGTCCTCCGCTTCGAAGCTTCCCGACACGCCCGGATCCCGTCTCCGTCGTGGTATTCGGACTTGGTTTTTAGGCCCAAACCAAGAAACCGTCCTTCGATGGTTTTGTGGGCAAACCACCAAACCCCGCGTGCTCGCCCGGCCTCCCGCCAAGCCCCTTGACTCGACCGCCACCGTGCGCCGGCTCGATCATCCATGACTTCGTCTTGCTCGTCTCGCCACCATGTGGCCCGCACCTTGCCCCGCCGTCCATCGAGTCCCTCGAATCGAGCCTACTTGTCTCTCCATCTCCCGGAGGCCCCTCAAGGCTGAAGACCTTTCGCGCCCGTTCTTCACCTGCAACACCAAGAACTAGGCCGCAGCCTACACCTGCGCACTGAGCCAAGAGTCAGTCCAACACCCGTTGTCAATCACTCATTACTGAGGAGCGGTCATTCATCGACCACCGGGACGCTCCTGGTCCTCAGGAGCTTGTCAACAATATGAAGAAATGGGGGGAGACGGGAGTTGCAGTCGTCAGGTCATTTTGTCGGCGGATGATTCAACCGATCAAGGATCGGGTTCACCCGGCGTACAAGAACTGGGGGCAGTCAGACCCCACGTGTGAAGTTAACCGCAAGGTCTCTAAGGAGGATATGGTGGCTAGAGTGTCCCAGATGAACACTGGGAAGGTGAAGGTGAAGAAGTGCCCTAAGGCACACTCATTGAAGAGGCCGGCTGACCCGGTAAGATTCTGAGACTTACTTTTAGGTTGTTTTACTTCGTTCGCCGTTTGTTTATATTGTGTAATTTTCTTGGCTGTTGTGTTGCTTGCAGGCGCGCGCGAGTGTCAGATGTGGTGCCCTACACCTCTTCCTGAAGGCGAGCTGCACCGGAGAAAACTTAGGTTGGACAAATATAAACCGCAGGCAGGTTGTCAGCTGTGAGTCTGACTCGTCGGTGGAGGCTGACGAAGATGCCGATGCTGAGGCTGGAGGTGATGCCGGAACAGGCAAGGGTGCTGGTGGCGCCGTGAAGCCCCGGCGCAAGACTAGGTCGGCGGTGGGGAAGCAATCAGCTTCATCCACTGCCGCTGCGGTTTCTGCGGTGAAGGTCGCAGAGAAGAAGAAGAGGAAGAGGAAGGCAACTTCCCCTCCGGCAGTCGTTACACCGTCAATTCTCACACCTCGCTCGAGGGAGGTCGAGTCGGAAGAGGAGACCATTGAAGAGTTGTCGGTCGTCGGGGATCGGCTGGAGAGGAGCTCGGAGAGTCCTGCTGCCAAGAAGTAGCGGGAGCAAGTAGAGAAGACGTTAGAGGTTGCCCTCCGTCGAGGTTTGGAGGCGCAGCGGACTGCTGCCACCACACAGCCAAAGATTCCTGCGACGATTAGGCCTCAGCTTTTTAGGCCGAAGATTCGGATCCCAATCGCTGCAAGGTAAAATCTTGAAGACTCAATCTTGTTTGCTTGTTGTTGAATGCTTGCTTTGATGTGATATTGTTGTGCAGGCTGGTGGCGGTGCCGCAAGACGACCTGGGCGCCCCGGCTTCTCCTTCCCGCATGAGGTCATCTGACCCGAAGGTTATGGGGGGGCGCTTGCTGGTGACGCGCGGACAGCTACTCCGCCGCGAGGAGTAGCTGAGAGTAGGGTGTTGGATAGAGGGGTGGCGAGTCCCTGTCGCGCTGTTGAAGCGGGGGGAATGAACTTCTGTTGGGGATGTCGGGGCGACGACCTCCCTAAGAATTGTTGATGTCGACCCAATCAGTGCAAGACCTGCGGGGGTTGAGGACCTGATCAGGGATCAACCTCAAATTGATCAAGCGCCAAGAGGTCCGGGAACATCTGGCGCACAGGTACCCGAATCTTCTTCTTCGAGCCTGAGGTTACCGCGGTGGGAAATTAACTAGAATGGCACTCCTTGGTAGGATGATATCTTCAAGGCCAATGAGGATATGCAGGCCTTGCGGACCAGCATTGTGACCATCAAGAATGCGCTGACAGAAAGTTTACTTACGATGTACATTCTTGATGATGCTTGGTTGAAATTCTGCTAACGAGCTTGTTATATTGTGACATTCCTTAGCAGAACGGGCCAAGAGTTGGGCCGACCTGCTGAAGAACACGACAGAGAAGGAACAACGAAGTATCAACCCTGAGCAGGAGCACAAGGAGGTCCGTGAGGCGGCAGTTGCCGAGAAGAAGAGGCTCGCGGACGAGCTCGCCGAGGAGAAGCGCAAGGCCATAGAGGCTACTTCGCAATTCAATACTGTGTCCACTGGTAGGTTGAATCTTCGTGTTGGCGATCTTGTTGAAGGGGGTCTTTTGGTCGTATGCTAACTGTTATACCTTGCAGAGTTCCGCAACCGTAAAGAGGAGCTCAACACCGCCGCTAGGAATACCAAGGGGAAGGTTCGGGACTTGGTGTTGTCTCTTCGAGAGGTCGAGGCGGGGGTCAAAAGCTCAAGCGAGCGATGATGGAAGCTAAATACGGTGAGTACGCCGTATCTCAAAAGCTGTCTTATGAGATAGGAGCTCATCGGGGCCTTGAGGTCGAATTCAAGGTTGTTTTGATGTAATTGCAGGATAACCAAATGACCATTGCAGGGTATGAGGTGGAGTTGAACGACCTGAAGGGTGCTGCCAACTATGCAATGGATTGCATAGCTATGTCAGCTGAAGGGGAGGAGGCGAAATCCATCGTGGATCGCCTTAGAGATACTCCTGACAGGCTCTTGACTCTGCTGAGGGCCACGAGCTTGGCGGCGGTTACAGATGCATTGGTGAGAGTTAAGTCTCACTACCCTGATGTCGACATGGCCACAGTCAAGGCTGGACCTAATGTTGAGAAGGACCTCGCAGCCCTGGAGCTAGAGGTAGAAGATGCCGCCACCTAGGCGATGGACAATCTGGACTATGTTGACAGTGTATTTTGGTACACCAAACATGTTCGTTACACTTTGGTTTGGATTTGTTTATGGAACTAACCCGCCACTAGGCACACTAATCATATAACAAGTTCATCTTTGTGCATGCATTTGGAAGTGTTGTGTTTATGTAGGAAAACATGGACATAAAGGACGGATTCACAACAAGTTCAAAGGAGCATTTACGGAGTCTTGTTCGTGTTCATGAGCTTGATGAAATCACTTCCAATGGTGGCAAGGACCGAAGTGTTATGAAGGAACGCCCTCGGGGATTGAGCGTAAAAGACCGAACTTCATGCGCGGAGAACCTCCATCTTGGACGCGAGGATGACATCGTCAAAATCATGCAAGTGGAAGGGGCAAAGTGCGTAATCACCCGAGGACCCACAGGAGCAAAGGGGTGACCGAACCAGGCCGAAATGGGTCGGTTCGGTCCCCCTTTCCTTGCACCCTAAGGATCTTCAACCCTAAAGCCCTGGAGGCGCCGCCATTCGCAGGGGGAAAGCCATTCGTAGGAGGAGGCCATCTATAAGCTAGAGAGAGTGGAGGGAGATCTTCGGAGGGGGATCGACCACCTCGAAGGAAGCACCCACAAGTGGAGATGAAGGAAGGCACTGTCGGAAGGGTGACCATGATCAACGGTGCTATGTCTAGCACCTTGATGGGGTAATCTCCTTATTTGTCCATGGGTTGTAATCGATCTTAAGATGTAATCATACTTTGTTGGAACGTCTTTCTATCATCATGTCTTGAGTATACTTTATTGCTTAAGGTTAGCTACCATGCCGTAAAGGGAGTAGAGCTCCAATGCTCCCTTGGATCCATTCAATACACCATGTCCATCATGGGTCTAGTCACGAATACCTTCTCGTAGTGGCAGTACGAGGGGGGGGAGGGCGAACCCGTTGTCACAACCCCCGATAGATTAGATTGGTTTTCATCTTTAAAGCGATTGCATGTTCTAGGATCTAGACCCATGGGCGAGTGTCTTTTATCTTGATAGCTTAATCGTTTTCTCTAGTGTAGTTTAGTTGTTTTCTAGTTTAATCATAGTTAGGGTTTGAGTAGTTAGTGAGTAGAGGTAGATCACACGTTTGTAATCCCCTTGCTCCGCGGATTGACAAGAACCTTGGGAATCCCGTGGTGAAAAAGGTGTAGGTCCGTATGCTTGCGGATCGTAGGTGGATACGTCTTTTATCCGTCAACAAGCCCCTTTTTCTGGCGCCGTTGCCGGGGAGCAAGTTAGTTTACATCGTTTGGTTTGCATTTAACTTAGTTTTATATTTATTTTATCTTTTATTTGCTATATCTAACACATATTACCTAGAAAACCACTTGTTTTGTTTTTGTTTTTATCTTGTTGTCTACATGGTGTTCGCTAATCAATCCGTGGAAGAACCGGAGAAATCACTAAGGGATTATGCTAGCCCTCGATGTGAAGACATAAAAGTACAAGAGTCGGATTTGAAGCTTGAAGCGACCAAGTATGAGACTAAATCCAAGATCATCGAGATGGTGGCGACAAACCCATTTGAAGGGATGGTTACAGAGAACCCATATAGACACCTAAGGCATTTCACGACACTATACAACACGGTGCGTCAAGGAGTTCCCGACGAATGGTTCAAATGAAATCTCTTTCCCTACTCACTTGCTAGTGAAGCAAAGACGTGGTACTCGTTTGCATCTTTTGAAGTTGAAGGCAATTGGAACAAGTTGACAAAGAAGTTTTGCGAGAAGTTCTTTCCAATTAGCAAGGTTCAACATCTAAGGAGGCAAGTGATCACTTTCATGTAAGAAGAGGAGGAAGGGACAGACCAAGCTTGGAATAGGTTTAATGAGTTGATCGAACAAGGACCAAGACTCAGCTTCTCCGGTGACGTACTCTTGCATACATTTTTCTTTTCCCTAACCTCTAGTTGCATGCAACACGTCCAAATGTGTGCTGGTGGGGATCTCATGGAGAAAACACTCACGAAAGCTGCTCAACTTCTACAAAAGATTAGTAAAGCGGCTGCCATGCGAAGTGATTAGGAAACAAGACTTGCAAAAGAGCCGGAATATAATTCAAGGATGAAAAAGTGTGCTGAATTTTCTAAAGAGGCAACCCCGGAAGTAACAAAAGAGGAGCCAATCCCGGAAAAGCTTGAAGAAGAACACATCAAGTCAAGAACTACCCCGAGTGTTGACTTCGCCGTATCAAATGAAACAAACAAGACAAGAATGTCAAGCGCGAAGCCACTAAGGGAGTTCGAACCAATGGATTGGGTTCCAATCAATTACGGAGAAGTATTCGATAAGAGAAGACCATTCCCCAATCAAAATGGAATGGCAACAACATTGGAAGTGGATTTCCCACCGGAGAAGAAAGCAGAAAATTCATTCGACCTTGAAATCACCGGTGAGATCTTTCAAAAGCTCTTTGGAGATGATGAAGTGGATCCGGAACACATAGCCGAGCTGAAAAGAATCTTGGGGATCAAGCCCAAAGCATCACCATACGCTCGCCTCGCGGAAGTTTACGCGATAGGATCCGAAGAAGAAGAGAAGACGGCACCACACTTGAGTTGCGAGATCAACGGAGTTCAATGCAAAGCTTTATGTGACACCGGAGCCTAAGTAAGTGTCCTATCTTCTAAAATTTATGATGAAGTTCAAGGCCACAACCTAGACTTAGCTCCAACATCAACGAATTTAATCATGGGAGATGGTAGAACTACTAGACCTCTAGGTATTGCTTGCAACATGAATGTAAATATCTTTGAAAATGTATACCAACCGATTTCTTTGTTATTGATGCTTACCATAGTAATCATGATCATATAATTCTAGGTAGGCCCTTTCTTAAGTTGGTTGATGCCGTGTTGGATGCCGGAAAAGGCAAAGTAACAATGAACCTTAATGGAAAGAAGTACACATATAACTTTCTTCGCGTTTCTAAACACCCTACACCCTCTCCTCCCGACGACGAAGTAGTGGAGGTAGATAGTCTTTATTTTGTCGAAACCCTTAGAGACCCGCTGCAAAGGGCAATGGAAAATCAAGTTAATAATCAACAAGATGAAGAGCTAGAAGAAGCAACAAAAGGCTTAGAACCACAAGATGGAGGAAAAATTCGAGGACATAGGAGAGATTAAACCCGAGGAGCCAGAAGTGCCCGAGGTAGACCTTAAACCTTTGCCCAAAGGATTAAAGTACGAATTTTTGGTCCCAGACAAGACTTATCCAGTCATCATGAGCGACGAGTTGAGTCCCGAAGAAAATGAGAAGTTGTTGATTTTATTGAAAGAACATAGGAAGGTGATTGGATATTTGATTAATGTTCTAAAAGGTCTTAGCCCAACCTTTTGCACTCACCGTATACCAATGGAAGACCAATGTAAGCCCGTAGTGGACCACCAAAGGAGGCTAACTCATGCCATGAGAGAGGTAGTAAAGAAAGAGGTCATCAAGTTACTTGATGCCGGAATCATCTACCCGGTTGGGCATAACGAGTGGTTGAGCCCGGTACATTGTGTACCAAAGAAAGGAGGTTTAACCGTGGTGAAGAATGAGAATAACAAGATGATACCGAAAAGAACCGTGACCTGGTGGCGGATGTGTATCGATTATCGTAAGCTTAACAAAGCAATGAAAAAAATCACTTCCCCCTACCGTGCATTGATGAGATGCTCGAGAGATTAGCAAACCACGCTTATTTTGCTTTCTCGATGGGTACTCGGGGTTCATGCAAACTACTATTCACCCGGACGATAAACACAAAACAACATTTACATGCCCTCATGGAATGTTTGCATATAGAAGGATGCCCTTCGGTCTATGCAACGCTCCGGCCTCTTTTCAACGTTGCATGATGGTCATATTCTCAGAATTCATCGAAGAAATTGTCAAGGTTTTCATGGATGATTTTTCCGTTTATGGGAGACATTCATGGATAAGGTCCTCACGAGGTGTGCGGAGGTAGACTTGGAGTTAAATTGGGAAAAGTGCCACTTCATGGTTAAGCAAGGCATATTGCTCGGACATGTTATATCCGAGAGAGGCATTGAAGTGGACAAGGCTAAGGTAGAGATGGTTGAGCAACACCCACCTCCGACGGATGTTAAGTCCTTGAGGAGCTTTCTAGGTCATGCTGGATTTTATAGAAGATTTATTGAGGACTTCTCAAAGATCACTAAGCCTTTAACGCATCTCCTTCAAAAAGATGTGGATTCGACTTTGATGAGAAGTGCTTAGCGGCATTCCGGACCTTGAAAAGTGTGTTGGTGAGTGCTCCCATTATTCAACCTCCGGATTGGAGCCAACCTTTCGACATCATGTGTGATGCAAGTGACTACGCCATAGGTGCGGTTTGGGTAAAAGAACGGAAGGCCGAGTTCACACCGTTTACTACTCTAGCAAAACTCTACATGAGGCACAATTAAACTATGCCACTACGGAAAAGGAGTTGCTAGCGGTGGTATTCGCCTTTGAAAAATTCAGATCTTACATCGTGAACTCGAAGGTCATTGTTTACACCGATCACACAGCCATCAACTATCTCTTGTCTAAGAAGGATGCTAAACCACGTTTGATCTGTTAGATCCTTCTTCTCCAAGAGTTTAATGTTGAAATTCGTTATAAGAAGGGGGTGGAGAATGTTGTGGCTGATCATTTGTCTAGGATGAATCGTGGACAAGATGATAAAGAGGTCATAGAAGATAAGATGAGAGATGACCACCTCTATCGAGTGCTCGATAAAGACACTTGGATGATTGATATCATTCGAGCAATTCGGAAGATGCCTCTTGACCATCTGATAGAAACTCTCAAAGGAAGATAATCTCCGAAAGTAAGAAGTACTTTTGAGATGCACCATACCTATTCAAACTTGGCAATGATGGAGTCATGAGAAGATGTGTGCCAAGAGAAGATAGGCTAGAAATTTTGAGAAAGTGCCACTCGGCGGAGTACAGTGGACACTATAGCCACTTTAGGACCCAGGCAAAAGTGTGGTCTAGCAGATTCTATTGGCCGGAGATGCATGAAGATACTAAAAGATATGTTGCATCATGCCCCGAATGCCAAAGAACTGGAAACATCTCTGAAAGAAATTTTATGCCTTTGAAATACAATCTACAAATCGATTTATTCGATGTGTGGGGTAGGACTTCATGGGGCCTTTCAAAAACTCACATGGATATGAGCATATCCTAGTCATGGTTGATTATGTGTCCAAGCGGGTAGAGGCTATGCCATGTCGTAAAGCTTCCACTGAGGAGTCCATTGTTATGATCAAGAAGGTGATTTTTCCTCGTTTCGGTACACCGAGAATCTTGATAAGCGATGGAGGAACTCACTTCACTAGAAAGAATTTCAAATAGTGCTTTTCCAAGTTGGGAATTGAACATAGGGTCTCTACGGCCTATCGTCCACAAACCAACGGACAAGCAGAAACATCGAATACGCAATTAAAAAGCATTATTAACAAAACCATAGAGAAGGGAGGCAAAGATTGGTCAAAGAAATTAGATGGATCTTTGTGGGCATATCCAATGGCGTTCAAGACACCAATAGTTATGACCCCTAATCAATTCGTCTATGGAAAAGTTTGCCACCTTCCGGTTGAGTTGGAACATAAAGCCTATTGGGTCATCAAAGAGATGAACCTTGATCTCGATGCCGCGGTGGTGAAACGAAGGATTCAAATAAGCGAGCTACAGGTTATGAGGTTGAAAGCATATGAAAATGCAAGCATATACAAACAGAGAATTAAAAGGTGGTATGATAAAAGGTTGAAAAAAAAGAGTTTAAAGAAGGAGTTAAGCTCCTCCTCTACAATTCGAGGTTTAAAACCTTCGGAAACAGGAAATTGCAAAGCAAGTGGGACGGACCTTATGTTGTGCATTCGGTGCTCTCCAACGGAGCGGTAACCATTATGGATGTGAAGTGTGATCAATTCATGGTGAATGGTCAACGGCTTAAGGTTTACCATGAACCCGACGTTGTGCCCCTTCACCACATTGATGTCTTCACCATGGAAGAAGAGCCCGAGCGTCCAGCCTAGAACGAAAAACAAGGCATGGATTTTTGTAAATAGTTTTTCTTTTAATTTTTGGAGTTTCTCACGATGTTTTATTGGGCCAACTTTTTCCATGGCTGAGGAAGCGAAAAAAGGGCGGTACACGGGAAACCGGACCGGACCAGCCACCGGAACAGGATGGGCCGGCCGGCCCGGTCCGACCGGCCCAGTGGGGCCCTGGCGGCGGTTCGCCCCGGTTTCTCCCCAAAATGCTCCTTTTCGACTTCCTTCTTCGGTCAGAAAATTTTAAGGGATGTTTGAATAAGGAATATGAGGTTCCTAGGGTTTTCTTTTCCAGACTATTTATTTGGCCGAATTGGGAGCTCGGGAATCCATCCCATCTAGCAATCTTTTGCTGCCACGCAGCAGCCACGGTGTCCCCGAGGAGCGTAGAGTTGAAGCAATGCGCTGAGGAGCCATCAATGGAGGAGGCGAAGCGATTCGAGATCAAGCTACCCGTCGAGATCAAGAGGACCGCCCGCATCCATTGCGGAGGGCGTGTCCCGACCGGAGCTATCGCTTCTCGCAACCCCGTCAAAGTGGAAAAGGTCCCTACTCCCGTTCGAAGGTCGGCGCGCATCCGAAGCATGAAGCGGAAGGACTACAAGGAGTTGTCGCCCGAGCCTAAAGACTATGGGTATAGCGACTACTCCGATGATCGTAGCCCGAGCTCGTGGGCGGCCGCTGGAAGAGATGACATCAATTTGTACATTTGGGAAGAGGTGCCCAAGGAGAAGACTCCCGAAGGCCCCAACGGTGGCGGCAACGACGACGGCGGCAACGACAATGGTGATGGCGACGACGGCGACGATGACCGCGGAGACCCTGGTGATGACGATCCTTTCGGGATGCATCCGATGTGTTGTGCGGCTTGCCATCACTCCATCTCGGAGCTCTACGCATCGGTAGATGAATGTTTCCAAGCCATGGAGGCGATGAGGCAGCGTATGGAGGATTTGGAACGTGTGGTCGAAGATGACTACAAGTTCCTGAATCGCAACGTGCCCAAACTTTTTGGCATGGTTGGGAACATGAAGGGCAAGTGGTGCAATAGTTGCGGAAAGTACCACTAGGTTTAGTTTTTTCCCCCTTAGGATTTTTGTAAGATACGACGAGGACGTCGTATGATTTTAGCATGGGGGAGAGCTAGCTAGCTAGCTTTTAGATTTTGAGCTTCAAGTTTAGATTGGTTCGGTTTAGTTTTCGAGAGAGTTTTAGAGTTTAAGAGTCTTTAGTTTTTTAGTGTGTTTTAAAATTTTTGCAAGTTTGAAGCGTCTTGATTTAGTGTTGCGTCAAAGAAAATCAAATAAAAAGAGTCCTTTAAATTTTGTGTTTTGTGTGATGCTTATCTTTATTCACACGTTTGTTTATCTTTAGTTCTTGATATATGAACATAAGTGTGTGGTTTGAAAAACGTTTACCGTGGTGCTTAGTGGAATTGCTACTTCTAAAAGTACCCATATCGTGCTTCGATCTTGAGCTTTTTATTTTGGTTGTGCTATGTTTGATGCTAAAAGTTGGTGGAATTCAATTCTGAAAATTATCTAAAAACCCTTGTAACAAAGGTTAGCAAATCATGTTTTTCCAAGTTGAGAGTAAGAAGAAGATCCTATACAAAGCCAAATTTATTTTTTGCTCCACCATAAGTGTGATTAGCACAATGAGTTGGGCTAGGACCCTTCTCTCTTGGGAGTTTTAATTTCGAGCAATGATCATGTCCTTGTGCTTATCTTTTGTTGCTCGCCTCGTCATGCATTCGGTAACCTGACTTTCACATCGGAAGTCCCGTACATCGCTGAATTCCATACCCGAACCTATACATCTCTTTTGTACATCACATTCCTTGAACACAACCTACTCTCAAAGTTTCATCTCGTCTCTAGCATGGTTTATTTACAATTTCAGATTGAGTGCATGCAATAAAGAGAGGAGTTGAGAGCTTTGAAAAGAAAAAAAAAGAAGTCAAGAGCGGGAAAAATATAGAGAAAAGTATGTGTATGGAAAAGAAAGAAAGAAAAAAATAGAAAAGTAAAAAAATATATATATGTACGAGAAAGAAAAAAAGAAAAGAGAGAAGAGGGGTGGCAAGAAAGATATGAGAGGGACGAATCAAGTGAAAGAAAAATAAAGTGCAAGGAAGGATGTCACGTTGTTGAGAGACGAAACTTTCACTCTTTTCCAACCATGTGCAATCCAACAACGAGGACGTCATGAGTGCCGCGGAGTCATATTTTCTTTTGCCCTTGCACATGCCCACCATTCTAAATCTTCTCATCCTTGATATCCCTACATATGGATTGATTCTCATGATCATTGGCTTTGAAAGGTAAACAACCATTAGAGGAAGGTCTTAGTTGTGTTGATTGCACTAGCCCTACCTATAGCTCCACTTTACTTGTCATATGCGAGATTTATGGAAAGTGAGAGTTTTATAAAACTTGTTTAGGATAGCCACCTCATATGAGTGACTTGAGAGAGCTTGAAGAAAGGATTTTGTCTAACACTTGTTGCAGGAATTTTATTTTTTAAAATCATAAAAACCCTCCGATGGAAGCAAAGAGGTAAGAATGGCTGAGATTGAAGGCTTCGAGTGAAGAGTTTGAGTTGTGGGGTCAATCTTGACGTGGTAAAGATTCTAAACGCCCATGTTTATATTTGATGATCATTACATTATGTTTATGTATTAAAGACAAAGGATTGACTAACTTTTGAAGAAAGATTTAGCGGAACATGATTACAACGCCTTGGACGAAGTTCTTTTACGAGTACTTGCTCGAGGACGAGCAAGAGCTAAGCGTGGGGGAGATGTTGACGGTGTATTTTGGTACACCAAACATGTTCATTACACTTTGGTTTGGATTTGTTTGTGGAACTAACCTGCCACTAGGCACACTAATCATATAACAAATTCATCTATGTGCATGCAATTGGAAGTGTTGTGTTTATGTAGGAAAACATGGACATAAAGGATGGATTCACAACAAGTTCAAAGGAGCATTTATGGAGTCTTGTTCGTGTTTATGAGCTTGATGAAATCACTTCCAATGGTGGCAAGGACCGAAGTGTTACGAAGGAACACCCCCGGGGATTGAAGCGTAAAAGACCAAACTTCATGCACGGAGAACCTCCATCTTGGACGCGAGGACGACATCGTCAAAATCATGCAAGTGGAAGGGGCAAAGGGCATAATCACCTGAGCACCCACGGGAGCGAAGGGGCGACCGAACCGAGCCGAATTGTGCCTGGGCCGGTCGGCCCAAGCCGGCCGGCATAGCCCACTCCGGGGGTCGGTTCGGCCCCCCTTTCCTTGCACTCGAAGAATCTTCAACCCTAAAGGCCTAGAGGCGCTGCCATTCGCAGGGTGGAGATCCATTCGTACCAGGAGGCCATCCACAACCTGAAGAGGAGGGAGATCTCCGGAGGGGGATCGACCACCTCGAAGGAAGCACACACAAGTGGAGAAGAAGGAAGACACCGTCGGAAGGGTGACCATGATCAACGGTGCTATGTCTAGCTCCTTGATGGGGTAATCTCCTTATTCGTCCGTGGGTTGTAATCGATCTAAAGATGTAATTGTACTTTGTTGGAACATCTTTCTATCATCATGTGTTGAATACACTTTATTGCTTAAGGTTAGCTAGCATGTTGTAAAGGGAGTAAAGCTCCAATGCTCCCTTGGATCCATTCAATACGCCGTGTCCATCATAGGTCTAGTCACGAATACCTTCGCGTAGTGACAGTACGAGGGGAGGGAAAGGGCAAAACCGTGGTCACAACCCTCGATAGATTAGATTGGTTTTCATGTTTAAAGCGATTGCATGTTCTAGGATCGTAGACCCATGGGTGAGTGTCTTTTATCTTGATAGCTTAATCATTCTCTCTAGTGTAGTTTAGTTGTTTTCTAGTTTAATCATAGTTAGGGTTTGAGTAGTTAGTGAGTAGAGGTAGATCAAATGCTGGTAATCCCCTTGCTCCGCGGATTGACAAGAACCTTTGGAATCCTGTGGTGAAAAAGGTGTAGATCCGTATGCTTGCGGATCGTAGGTGGATACGTCTTTTATGTGTCAACCGACTATGAAGGCGATGGCGGCGAAGCATAGTCTTAGAGTTTGAGCTGTACCTTCTCCTCTTTCCGAGTCTTGTAAACAGGGCTTGTGGATGAGTATTTTGTTGAACCTAAGTGAAGAACTTGCCTTGTGACTGTACGAGCTTGGTAGTCTTGTAGTTGATGATGTCTTGTTTCTTTCCTTGCTAACCACTACTCATGGAGAGGCTGGCTTACCGACTTCCACACCTCAGCGTGGAGGCTTACGTGAGATCGGCACGCGAAAAGGTAGCCTAGGGATCGGGTTTGGCGACCCTATTTCGACCAAGCATGCTCACGACGACAGAAGGCTTCGTGCTCATTAGGGATGGATTCTTTAGGTCGTACGACCCTTAGGTTGGCTTTGAGCAAAGCCCCCGTGCATGTCGAGGGGGAGGAGTAGGCGAAAACCTGTGACCCTCAGGTTTTGCAACCCATGTAGTGGCTTTAGCCAAGCCCTCGAGCATGCCGAAGGGGAGGGCTTTATGGCATGAGAGAGGAGAAGGTAGTGCTAGACACGTACAGATGACTGCTTGAAGTAATTTTTATTCAATCTGAAAAAGTACAAGGAAAGGAAATACACAGCTGAAATTTAAAGCTATTCTACGGATAGAATCGTCGTAGGTGCTCCATGTTCCAAGGGTTTGGTACTCCTTGTCCGTCGCCCCATTGGAGGCGATAAGTGGATGGGCTGATAACTTCGGTGGTGATGAAGGGTCCCTCCCAAGGGGTAGAGAGCTCGTGCATGCCATCTGTCTTCTGGATGCGCCTGAGGACGAGGTCGCCAATGTTGAAGGAAGTTTCCTTAACATTGCGGTCACGATAACGTCAAAGTTGTTGGTCGGGACGGGCTTGTCTCATGACAACATCAAGTCTCTATTCTTCGAGGCTGTCAAGGTCGACACGGCATGTTTGCTCAGCCTCTCCTTCCTCATAGAACTGGATGTGTGGAGCTCCAAAGGCGGCATCGGTGGGTATCACATCTTCCGATCCGTAGACCAGAAAGAAGGGCAAAAAACAAGTGGCGGAGCTGACCTGGGTCCTTAGACCAAAAATCATGTGCGGCAGCTCGGCTAACCACCAGGTGGCGTAGTTGGAAGCATCGTCGTAGATACGATCTTTGAGAGGTTGAAGCACCATGTCGTTTGCTCATTAGACTTGGCCGTTGCACCAAGGGTGGGCGACAGAGGAGTAATATACGCCTGTCGGTGTTTTAGACCGGCAACCTACCAAGGGGAGTACTCGAGGTAGATGAATGTGGCCTCGCCGAGATCGGTAACACAAAGGAAGAGACACGTGACACACAATTTAGACAGGTTCGGGCCGCGAGGTGCGTAATACCTTACGTCCTGTATGTTGTGTAGCTCTGGATTGATTGGGTGTGTTTACAAGATGATGCGTATGAGAGAGATAGGGGTCCCTGCCTTGCCTTATACAGTCCGGGAGGCAGGGTTACAAGTCGGTTTGAGGAGAGAGTACTAGTCGTGTACGTCTAGGAGATCTCTACATGGTATAGGACATGCGCAACTTCCTATCTGAGTACTCCTCCACCGTAGTCCATGCGCCCCATGCCATCAGGTGCCGTGTGACCCAAGTCGAGTAGTCCCAGGGGCCCACCGAGTAGTCGGTCCTGGTACCCACCAAGGTGAGGTCCATACGACAAGCCCCTAAGTACTTTGTAGTCGAGCAGGATAGATTCGAGTAGTCTTGATGGCCTTGACGAGTATTTCTCAGGCATCCCCGAGTACTACAAGCCAAAAGTCCTCAAGAATACTTGAAGTATCCTGAGGCTGGAAGGTACTCCAACTAATCCTTGAGTAGTCTTTAAGTCTTCTCGAGTAGTTCCCAAGCGTCCTCGAGTTCTTCTCTTGAAGGTCTTCAATAGTACTCGCTTTGTATTGAAGAATAAACCATATGGAAAATGTGATTCAAAGAATCGCATTCCATATGGAATGTAGCCCCAGAGCCTTAGGTCGAATCATAGATTCAAGCTGAGGGTCAATCTGAAGTTCTGCTAAGATTATGCTGTAAAATTCGGAGAAAAAACCGAAGGACACGTGGCACGGAGCCCCCGAGGCTTGAGTGGAGTACTTTCTCTCGAATTGAAGGGTCATCTTGATTGTACAATGTGTCCTGAGTTGCTCTTGAGTCTTGTCGTTACCCAGGAAATCTAGCAGATGTAGCCGAGCCCCTGAGAAGGAGCGCATCGAGTACTGGAAGGTGAAGGGTCAAGCCGCCGCCGCTGAGTCACCCACTGGATCTTATCCGTTTAACCGCTGCGGTGGCGCTGGTTGGCTTATAAATAGACACCGAAACCCCTAGGATTTTTCATTCCCCTCAATAGAAGCCACTGGAATAGATCTAGCCAAGTCCCCATGCACTGTTGAATCTGCTCCCGCAAGAGATTGCAAGTCAACGCGCGCCGCCGGCCCGCAAGAGATTGCAAGTCAACGCGGATGCGACTGAAGACCTCGTGCACTTGGTGGATGAAGCCGTCTCCGTCCAGGGGCTCAAAGGCTGGTGCTAGGAAGAAGAGGTCTCATAGTGAAGCACAAGGATCTGCTCAGGGGTCATCGCCGCCCACATCTCCCCCGCATCCCAATCCGGCCAAAGAGTGGAAGAAGTCCAAGATGAAGACTGAAGATCTGCTAGCCCTGGTGAATAACGGGTTCCTGCGGGAGAAGGAGATGGATATGTGGCGCGATGCCACAGGAGACCCGTACCCCACGGAGAAGAATCCAGACGAAGTCCCCATGTTCGTTGGGTTCGTTGAGCACACATTAGCACTCCCGGCCCGCGATTTCTTCAAGGGTCTGCTCCAGTACTACGGTATCGAGTACTTGAACTTGAACCCCAATGGTATTTTCGACGTCTCCGTCTTCGTACACTTCGGCGAGGCATTCGTGGGAATCAAGCCCCACCGGATTTTGTTCCGGAAGTTCTTCCGTGTGAAGCCGCAGCCAAGCGCCAACGACCCGAGAGTAGTCAGAGGGGCTGGCATTCAGATGCGAGAAGACACGGCCGACCAGTACTAGGCATATAAGATTATTTATTCGAACCAAGATTGGAAGGCCAAGTGGTTCTATATCACAAACCACCACCTAGAGCTGTCGAAGGCAAGTGGGAAGCAGCCAAAGCATCAGGCATGGTGGAGCACAGAGCCGACGATGCATGAGGGTATCCAACTACCCGAGTTGATGCAGAAGATCAAGGCCTTGAGAGAGGCCGGGCTAAGGGCCGAGCATGTGGCCTTCAGCTTCATGAAGAGGATGGTGCAACCACTGATGGCTCGCGACACCCTCGGGTACCAGTACACGGGCGATGAAGACACATCACGGATATTGTTGAGAGGCTGGGCAGGATATTCAAGGATATGCCATCGTACACTCCTTGCCCAGTCCCCGAGTACTCTGTGGCTCGTCCGCCGGACAAGGTTAGTAACTATGACCTCTGCCTCCGAGTATTGATTGACTTGGAGTAATCGCGCTCACCCAAGTTGTTTGTTGCAGGATGATATTGCGAAGTTTGTCTTCGACCAGCTCCCCCTCCTCGACTTGTAGATATTCCAGAGGAGGGCAAGAGCAAAGCGATGGAGCACCGTGAAGTCGGCGAAGGTGGCAACACTGTCACCATTGAAGACACATCCGACGAGGAGGATGGGAAATGCTGCAGGAGCGATTTCGGCTACGGTCCAGGTTCAGCCGACCTGGACTACCCATATCCCCCTCATTGATGATCCACCGACTAGCTTGGAGCCTAGTCTCCCTGCGCCACCGAGAAGGCCGCGCAATGTGGCACGAAAACATGTCGCCAGGAAGCTGAAGGTGACAGAGACCATTCCCAGGAGGTACGTTCCTCGAGTAGAGTAGTCGAGTACTTGTCTTGGAGCATTGCATCATGACAGTCGAATTGCAGGAGATTCCATCATCCGACCCCGCGGATCAGGGGGGAGAAGACGACTGGGACACGGTGGGCGAACCGAATGAGAGGAGCATTAGTCCAGCCCCCACCATAGAAGAGACCGTGCCTCAGATGGCGCAATAGACTCCTGGTACTGCCGAGCTGCAAGCGTCGGCAGAAGAAAGTAGGCCAGAGCCCTCCGCGACTACAGGAGCCGGAGGACCAGTAGCAGCTGAGGCTGAAGAAGAGGCACCTGCGGAAACCAGACTCGTTGATATCGCCAGTATACTTGGCGCTCTGACCGTAACTGTTTTCCGGTCCGGCTTGTAAGTGAAATCCATCCCCGAGTAGTACATGTAGTTTGGTAGCCTTGCTTTGGCTGACCACTAAATTTGTACTGTGTAGGAAATCCACCGATTTGTCCTGGGAAGGAGAAGAACCCAGTACAGCAGCTGCTGAGGAGGACCCGTCGCCAACTGTTCAGGAGTCCGCTCCCCTTCCCTAGCCTGTGACAGTGGCGCCGGGCGTAGAGGCTACGCCACCGGAGGCCACCGTAGTGGAAGGTATGTAGGCTGCGGTGATGCCGTCTACCCCATGTATTAGTTGTAGCCCACAGGTACTGACGTCGTATGCCTTGTGATGACAGAAACACATGTTGAGGGGACCACGATCCCTGAAGCCCTGCCGGTTGAAGGTATCGTGCCTGAAGCCGAGGTGCTGGAGGGGGCAGCTTCCAGACCGGAGGTGACAATAGCTCCTGAGGCCACAGAAGAGGTGCGTGAGGAAGCGCTGCCGGAGTCGAGCATGGACGTTGTCGTCCGGTCGCCGGAGATCCAAGATGCGGAGCTAATCCGTTCGGCGTTGATGACAGAGACCGCGGCGACTAGTCGTGGTGGGCTCGAGCTTCTGGCCGATGACCTCATCGACCCGGTGATGGTGGCCTATAACTTGGAGTCGATGCGCCGGGCTGAGCAGTGGATGAAGGTACGTGACAGTACCCTTGAGTAGTCGATTTCCACAAGAACTGAGTACCCAAGTAATGGTTGTTGCCTTGTGCAGGATGTCGTGGAGAGATCCCGACAGAAATCCGATATGCTCCAGGGATATGGCGATACAGTGCTCCGGGCGTAAGCGCTAGAGAAGGAACTCAGCAAGGCTAGGAAGCAGTCCGCCATGTTGCAATCCAAGCTGGATGGAGCCTTCGCCCAGTACCATAATGATTTACAAGAGATGCAAGCGAAGAGCAATGACTTGATTCGCAAGAACAAGTCGTTGCGCCAAAAGAACAAAGGTACGCCGCCATCAGCCTTGTCGAGTACTTATTGAGAGTACCTTGTAGTAGTCTAACATGCCTTATTTGAGCTATTGCAGATCTTGAGGTCCGTATAGACCAGCTGAAGGCATCGGAGACCGATCTGAAGAACATCGTCTACCGAGAAAAGGATGCTCGAGAGGTACTCGAATATGAATATAAGCAGCAATCTCATGAATGCATCAAGCACATGGAGCTTCGTGAAGCCTCGAACCGTGATCTTGTGAACGGCTAAAAATCTTTGCAGAAACTCAATGTAGATTGCGAGAAGCTGCGCAGCCAACTCAAGGAGCTTGAAGGAGCCGCGCTTCCCATTGCAAGATTGTTGGTGCCTCACCCAGGCGGGCCGAAAATAGCTCCATTGGTTGATCTGCTGAAGGAAGCCCCTGGGCATGTGGCAACTTATGTGAAGTATCTGGCGAAGTCCATCCCAAACCAGGTTTTGGTTTATATGAAGTCATACTTCCCCAAGGCCCCGGTAGATTTAGTCGCGGTGGACTAGCCACCAAGCACATACGACCAGTACAAGGAGCTGCTGGACCAGATGGTGCCCATCGTGGAACAAGTCGCGGAGAAGCTGAACCTCGAATAGTTGTCCTATAGGGTTAGCTTACAACGGCATATGTAATATAAACAAAGTTATGATGAACTTGTTTATGTTTTGAATGAAAATCTCCAATGATGTATGGCTGAAATGAGTACTCGTTGTCGCTGTTTGTATGTGCGGAGTGCTCATCATGGAGGTGTTGCGAGTAGTAGTACTCGATAGTAGATCCATTGGAGGAAATCACAGTAAATGAGTTGATTATTAGAAATCAAACTTTAATGCTGACAAATACACCTGGATGGCCAAGGTCGTTTACAAGTGTAGTCGCCTAGACCCACAGGCCGCCTATGGCTTAAGTAGTGCTAGGACCCGTGGCCGCTTACAGCTGTAGATCCCTTAGTAGCTGTATAGGCTGGATCTAAGAGTACATGGTCTCTTGATAGACTGCCGCTAGAGTTCTTGACGATCTGAGCACCCCGAGATCCGTTAGTGTGACAACCCCATCTAAGATAAGTCCGTACTATCGCCTAAACCACTCCATTTGGTCATTAAGCCATAATAAAGAATCATCCCATTGAGTGTTGCTAGGTTTACGCCCAGTAAATCACTTTAAAACACAGAGAGGATCGAACGTATGCATTAAAACTCTTACGAAGGAGAGTCCAGAGTGCCTTACAAATTAATGCCAAATTCCCTGTAGGGTCCGTTATTACAAACCATAGTTCTTAACATGAAAATAAATGGTTCAGAGTTTATTAAAAATAGCGTAAGAAACTAAATGGTACGATCACATCATAGGAGGCCTGTCCATGATGCAATCACTCATCATCATCCACCCATTCCAGCTCCCAGCCAGGTGGAAGTTCTCCGGGCCACACATCACATGCATTACCTGGAAACAACAATTATAGCAAGGTTGAGTATACTAATACTCAACGAGGCTTACCCGTCTAAAAGAAAGACTTTACCCCTAATCATGCAATGCTTTTGGCTACTGGGTTTGTTTGCCGAAAAGCTACTAAGTAGTGAATCCTTACTTTCACATTTTAGCTCATGTTCTAGGAGAAGTAATCATAACTAGGTAGGCAACTATTGCAATCATAGTTGTACAAACAATTAATCAAAGTAATAATCTTCACAAAGTTCCATCATAAAGGGATATCATGGCCGGTAGATTAAGCATTCTCAGATAACGGTGAGAGGCCGACAATCGATTGATTCAAACCTTGCAAGGTGGACCTAAACACACGGGAGGTGCCCTCACTAAGAGTTCACCAACCAGGCGGTTCCCGTCATTCCCTGGTTTGGGGATAATAGCTCATAGTGTTAAGTACAAGGTTTATCTGGGCTACGCCACTAAGGTCACCCAGCCTCACGCACGCACTCGGGTGGCGAGCCCGAGGCCGCAACCCGAAGGGTAGTGATAGTAAAACCCCGTACCGCCTCATTTAGGTACTAGGTTTACCGTGCCCATTTCCGACAAGTGTTTAGTACTTTCAAACACTTAACCAATGAAGCCATTGGACCGGAGCCCAACTCCCATGCTCTTACCACATGAGCAATCCATTTAAACATATGGTGATTCCATGAAGGAGATCCTATTCTCACGAGTGACCAATATCACTCGACTTGTACCGGATCCTTAAAGCATAGCTACTAGCAACCTAACATGCTAGTAAAAGATCATAGGTACTTAAGGATCATGCAACTAGGGTTTCAATTCAACTCCTGAATATAAATGGACATAAAATAACAATAGAAAAATTCAGAAGTTTAAAGAAACACATAGGTTAATGAATAAACTGGGGCTTGCCTTCGTTAGTACAAGCGGACAAACAACCTTCCGGACTTTGGTCCGGGTCTTGCTCTACAGTCACGTAGTGCACGTCTCCTCCTGCTCCCTCGTCCTCGTCAGCTAGCACGAGCGTATAGCTACCGTCGGGGACTTCTACACGGAGGATGTAAATGCAAGACTTAATTAACGGTTTGATTTAATTATTCACCAAAACAACACAAGCCAACCATGGGGTGCATGGTTGACCACATTCACCTAGATAATAATACATTTAGCATACTCTTCCTATAAAGGAACAATATGCGTTGCTTTATTATTGTTGACGGATAAAAGACGTATCCACCTACGATCTGCAAGCATACGGACCTACCCTTTTTCACCATGGGATTCCCAAGGTTCTTGTCAATCCGTGGAACAAGGGGATTACAAGCATTTGATCTACTCCACTCACTAACTACTCAAACCCTAACCATGATTAAACTAGAAAACGACTAAACTACACTAGAGAGAACGATTAAGCTATCAAGATAAAAGACACTCGCCCATCGGTCTACGATCCTAGAACATGCAATCGCTTTAAACATGAAAACCAATCTAATCTATCGGGGGTTGTGATCATTGTTTCGCCCTTCTCCTCACCTCGTACTGTCACTACGCGGAGGTAATCGTGACTGGACCAATGATGGACACAGCGTATTGAATGGATCCAAGGGAGCATTGGAGCTCTACTCCCGTTACAGCATGGTAGCTAACCTTAAGCAATAAAGTATATTCAACACATGATGATAGATAGATGTTCCAACAAAGTACGATTACATCTTAAGATCGATTACAACCCATGGACGAATAAGGAGATTACCCCATCAAGGTGCTAGACACAGCACCGTTGATCATGGTCACCCTTCTGACGGTGTCTTCCTTCTTCTCCACTTGTGGGTGCTTCCTTCGAGCTCGTCGACCCCCTCCGGAGATCTCCCTCCTCTCTCTCTAGCTTGTGGATGGCCTCCTAGTACGAATGGCTCTCCCTCCTGCGAATGGCGCCGCCTCCCATGCTTTAGGGTTGAAGATCCTTCGGGTGCAAGGAAAGGGGGGCCAAACCAACCCCCGGAGTGGGCTGGGCCGGCCGGCCTGGGCCTACCAGCACAGGCCCACCTTAGCCCGGTTCGGTCGCCCCTTCGCTCCTGTGGGTCCTCATGCATTTATACACTTTGCCCCTTCCACTTGCATGATTTTGACGATGTCATCCTCGCGTCCAAGATGGAGGTTCTCCGTGCATGAAGTTCAGTCTTTTACACTTTAATCCCTGGGGGTGTTCCTTCGTAACACTTCGGTCCTCGCCACCATTGGAAGTGATTTCATCAGGCTCATGAACACGAACAAGACTCCGTAATGCTCCTTTGAACTTGTTGCAAATCCGTCCTTTATGTCCATGTTTTCCTACATAAACACAACACTTCCAAATGCATGCACAAAGATGAAATTGTTATATGATTAGTGTGCCTAGTGGCGGGTTAGTTCCATAATTAAATCCAACCCAAAGTGTAATGAACATGTTTGGTGTACCAAAATACACCGTCAACATCTCCCCAACGCTCAGCTCTTGCTCGTCCTCGAGCAAGTACTCGTACTCAGCCATGCTTACCTCTTTGCTTCCATTGGAGGGTTTTTATGATTTTCGAAAAACAAAATTCCTGCAACAAGTATTAGAGAAAAACCTTTCTCCAAGCTCTCTCAAGTCTCTCATATAAAGTGGCTATCCTAAACAAGTTTTATAAAACTCTCACCTCCCATAAGTCTCTCATATAACGTGTAAAGTAGAGCTATAGGTAGGGCTAGCACAATCAACACATATTGTCAAACTAAGAACTTCCTCTAATGGTTGTTTACCTTTCAAAGCCAATGATTATGAGAATAAACCATATGTGGGGACATCAAGGGTGAGATGATTTAGAATGGCGGACATGACTACGAGGCACCGATGACGTCCTCGTTGTCGGATTGCACATGGTTGGAAAAAGAGTGAAAGTTTCGGCTCTCAACAACGTGACATCCTTCCTTGCACTTTATTTTTCTTTCACTTGATTCAACCCTCTAATATCTTTCTTGCCACTCCTCTTTTGTCATTTTATTCTTGTTATTCCTTTCATTCTCTCATACACATATATTTATATTTTCCTTACTTTTCTATTTTTCTTTCTTTCTTCTGCATACACATACTTTTCTCTTTATTTTTCCCTCTCTTGACATCTTTTCTCTCTTTCAAAAGCTCTCAACTCCTCTCTTTCTCGCATGCACTCAATCTGAAATTTTAAATAAACCATGCTAGAGACGAGACGAAACTTTGAGAGTAGGTTGTGTTCAAGGAATGCGATGTACAAAAGAGATGTATAGGTTCAGGTACGAAATTTGGCGATGTACAGGACTTTTGATGTGAAAGTCATCTTACCGAATGCATGACGAGGCTAGCAACAAATGATAAGCACAAGGACATGATCATTGCTTGAAATTAAAACTACCAAGAGAGAAGGGTCCTAGCCCAACTCATCATGCTAATCACACTTATGGAGGAGAAAAAAATAAATTTGGCTTTGTATAAGATTTTTTTCGTTACTGTCAACTTCGAAAAAGAGGTTTTGCTAACCTTTATTACAAGGGTTTTTAGATAATTTTCAGAATTGAATTCCTCCAACGTTTAGCATTGAACATAGCACAACCAACATGTGAAGCTCAGGATTGAAATGTGGTATGGGTACTTTTAGAAGTAGCAATTCCACTAAGCACCACGGTAAACGTTTTTCAAACCACACACTTATGTTCATATATCAAAAACTAAAGACCAACAAACGAGTGAGCGATAGCGAGAAGCGATAGCTCCGGTCGGGACATGCCGTCCACAGCGGATGCTGGCGGTCCTCTTGATCTCAACGGGTAGCTTGAGCTCGCATCGCTTCACCTCCTTCATCGATGGCTCCTTATTGCCTTGCTTCAACTCTACGCTCCTCGGGGACACCATGGCTGCTGCGTGGGTGCAAAAGAATGCAAGATGGGATAGATTCCCGAGCTCCGAATTCGGCCAAATAAATAGTCCGAAAAGGAACACCCTAGGAACCTCATTATCCTTATTGAAACTTCCCTTAAAATTTTCTGACCGAAGAAGGAAATCGAAAAGGAGCAGTCCAGGGAAAAACCGGGGCGAACCGCCGCCAGGGCCCCACTGGGCCGGTCGGACCGGGCCGGCCGGCCCACCCTGTTTCGGGGGGCCGGTCCGGTCCGGTTTCCCGTGTACCGCCCTTTTTTCGCTTTCTCAGCCTATGGAAAAAGTTGGCCCAGTAAATCTTCGCAAGAAACTCCAGAAAACTAAAAGAAAAACTATTTACAAAAATCCATGCCTTGTTTTTCGTCCTAGGCCGGACGTTCGGGCTCTTCTTCCGTGGTGAATACATCAATATGGTGATGGGGCACAACGTCGGGTTCGTAGTTAACCTTAAGTCGTTGACCATTCACCATAAATTGATCACCTTTCACATCCATAATGGTTACCGCTTCGTTAGAGAGCACCGAATGCACAAAATAAGGTCCCTCCCACTTGCTTTGCAATTCCCCCTTTCCGAAGGTTTTAAACCTCGAATTGTAGAGGAAGACCTTATCTCCTTCTTTATACTCTTTCTTCTTCAGCCTTTGGACATACCACCTTTTAATTCTCTCCTTGTATATGCTTGCATTCTCGTATGCTTTCAACCTCATCTCCTCTAGCTCACTTATTTGAATCCTTCGTTTTACCCCCGCGGCATGAAGAGGATGCTTTATGTTCCAACTCAACCGGAAGGTGGCAAGCTTTTCCATAAACAAATTGATAAGGGGTCATACCTATCGGTGTCTTGAACGCCGTTTGATAAGTCCACAAAGCCGCATCTAATTTCATTGACCAATCTTTGCCTCCCTTCTCTATTGTTTTGTTGAGGATGCTTTTTAATTGCCTATTCGACATTTCCGCTTGTCCGTTGGTTTGCGGGTGATAGGTCATAGAGACCCTATGTTCAATTCCCAACTTGGACAAGCACCTTTTGAAATTCTTCCCAGTGAAGTGAATTCCCCCATCGCTTATCAAGATTCTCGGTGTACTGAAACGAGGAAAAATCATGTTCTTGATCATGGCAATGGACTCCTCCATGGAAGTTTTACGACATGGCATAGCCTCTACCCACTTGGATACATAATCAACCATGACTAAGATATGGTCATATCTGTGTGAGTTTTTGAAAGGCCCCATGAAGTCTATACCCCATACATCAAATAAATCGATTTGTAGATTATATCTCAAGGGCATCGCATTTCTTTGAGAGATATTTCCGGTTCTTTGGCATTCGGGGCATGATGCAACATATCTTTTAGTATCTTCATGCATCTCCGACCAATAGAATCTGCTAGACCATACTTTTGCTTGGGTCCGAAAATGGCTATAGTGTCCACCGTACTCCGCCGAGTGGCACTTTCTCAAAATTTCTAGCCTCTCTTCTCTTAGCACACATCTTCTCATGACTCCATCATTGCCAAGTTTGAAGAGGTAAGGTGCATCCCAAAAGTACTTCTTACTTTTGGAGATTATCTTCCTTTGAGAGTTTCTATCTAGATGATCAAGAGGCATCTTCTGAATCGCTCGAATGATATCAATCATCCAAGTGTCTTTATCGAGCACTCGATAGAGGTGGTCATCTCTCATCTTGTCTTCTATGGGCTCTTTATCATCTTGTCCACAGTCCTAGACAAATGACCGGCCACAACATTCTCCACCCCCTTCTTATCACGAATTTCGACGTCAAATTCTCGGAGAAGAAGGATCCAACGGATCAAACGTGGTTTAGCATCCTTCTTAGCCAAGAGATACTTGATGGCTGCGTGATTAGTGTAAACAATGACCTTCGAGTTCACGATGTAAGATCTGAATTTTTCGAAGGTGAATACCACCACTAGCAACTCCTTTTCCGTAGTGACATAGTTTAATTGTGCCTCATTAAGAGTTTTGCTAGCGTAGTAAACGGTGTGAACTCGGCCTTCCTTTTTTTGACCCAAAACCGTGCCTACAGCGTAATCACTTGCATCGCTAATGCTCTCGAAAGGTTGGCTCCAATCAAGAGGTTGAATAATGGGAGCACTCACTAATGCACGTTTGAAGGTTCGGAATGCCGTTAGGCACTTCTCATCAAAGTCAAAAGCCACATCCTTTTGAAGGAGATCCGTTAAAGGCTTAGTGATCTTTTAGAAGTCCCTAAAAAATCTTCTATAAAATCCGGCATGACCTAGAAAGCTCCTCAAGGAATTAACATCCATCGGAGGTGGGAGTTGGTCAACCGTCTCTACCTTAGCCTTTTCCACTTCAATGCCGCTCTCGGATATAACATGTTCGAGCACTATGCCTTGCTTAACCATGAAGTGGCACTTTTCCCAATTTAACAAAAAGTCTACCTCCGCACACCTCGTGAGGACCTTATCCAAGTTTGCCAAGAAATCCATGAACATCTTCTCATAAACGGAAAAATCATCCATGAACACCACGACAATTTCTTCGATGAATTCCGAGAATACGGCCATCATGCAATGTTGAAAAGAGGCCGGAGCGTTGCATAGACCGAAGGGCATCCTTCTGTTTGCAAACGTTCAATAAGGGCACGTGAAAACATTGTTTGTGTTGATCGTCCGGGTGAATGGGAATTTGCATGAACCCCGAGTATCCATCGTGAAGGATCGGATGGCGACTAGAGAGGGGGGGAGTGAATAGGAGCTGGTAAAAATTCTGCTCAAAGAACCCGGCCTATACCCTAGACAAATCCCTGTCACACACGAGCGATGGATCGAACCACACACCAATCGCCAAGACAACGAGGTTATGGATCAACCTCAAGTCTTAGGAACGATTCCTTGAAGCACACGCGGAAGCACGAAAGAAAGGAGAGAGGAATCCAACCAAGGAGAAAAGCTGCCAGGCACTGGCGGACTGTCCAGCCAGGAGGGGCGGACTGTCCGCACTGACCATGCGGACAGTCCGGCCAGGTGCCGCGGACAATCCGCAAGGGCCACGAGGACAGTCCGGCTAGGTGCCGCGGACAGTGCGTAAAAGCCACCAGAACCACCAGAGACGAACCGGGAAAAACAGACTGTCCGCAAGGACCAGGCGGACCGTCCGCACCGGATCCAGACCGTCCGCTACAGATGCTCGGACCGTCCGCAAACCGACTGCAACAGAACCTAAAGCAAAACCAGATCGAAAGTGAAGGCGAGCAAGAACACGACGAACACGCAAAGAACACAGATCCCGCGGTCTATCCTCCAGGCACGCGCGGACTGTCCGCGCCTCACGGACAGAGGCAAGAACATCTCGACCCCGCGGGTCAACTCCTCCAACACATCACCGGATATCCCAAACGGTAGAAGCAGAAGAGACAAGAGTTTGAGGACAAGACATGCGTCAAACAAGGATGCTATACCCCAAAACTTTCGCCTCCTAACTCTCTAAATCACTGGGAATCGCGGATCCTTTGAGCACCACCAAAAACTAGAGCTCCGACCGAAAATCCTTGAATCGAAGTGGTTTCCCGGCATTTGAGGGCACAAAATCAATCACAAAGATGCACAATACATCCATCCATGTTTCCCTCAAAGAAATCCGGGGAGAAACCCACTCAAATCCGCGGAATCACACCAAGAACAAAGGCATCAAAAACATGCACGAAAAAGACCACAGGAATCACAACGCCAAATCTTCTATAAATACCCCGAATGATTCACAAGGTCTAGCATGACGCCCTAACATCCATCCCTCTCAACAAATCTCTCATGCAGCTCTCATGCTAGCCTAGACAAGAAATGGAGAAGAAAATGTCTCAGGAAAAATGAGAAATGGAAGGGGGGAAATGAAACCCTAAGTCGCGGAGAGAGAGAGCCATCCCCCACACTCATGGCTTATATATCGGGTCCCGCCGGTGTGGTAAATGACTCAACTACCCCTAACTTAACTACTGGCGATACAACCCACACAGGGGTATTTATATAATGTTTGTGGGTCTTGCCATTAGACGGCCACGCCTTCGCCGCACCCCGCGTCCTCCCGACGCAAGCCATGCGATCCCGCCGCGTGTCCTCCGCTTCGAAGCTTCCCGACACGCCCGGATCACGTCACAGTCGTGTTGGGCCTTCGGACTTGGTTTTGAGGCCCAAACCAAGAAACCGTCCTCTGATGGTTTTATGGGCAAACCACCAAACCCCGCGTGCCCGGCCCGTCCTCCCGCCAAGCCTCTTGACTCGACCGCCACCGTGCACCGGCTCGATCGTCCACGACTTCGTCTTGCTCATAACGCCACCATGTGGCCCTCACCTAGTCCCATCGTCCACCGGGTCCCTCGAACCGAGCCTACTTGTCTCTCCATCTCTCAGAGGTCCCTCAAGGCTGAAGACCTTTCGCGCCCGTTCTTCACCTGCAACAACACGAACTAGGCCGCAGCCTACACCTGCGCACTGAGCCAAGAGTCAGTCCAACACCTGTTGTCAATCACTCATCACTGAGGAGAGGTCATCCATCGACCACAGGGACGCACCTGGTCCTCAATCTCCCCCTTGATGAGTGCATTGACAACACACAACGCGAAATTAAAATTTAGAGAAAGAAAGAAAGGAAGAAGAAAGAAAAACAAAGAAGCTCAACTCATGACCAAAACCAAGGAAAGGCAAAGAAAGGTCACAAGCCAAGCAAAGCACAAACTCCACACTGAAATCAACAGGAAAGCTCCCCCTGAACAAATGCAAGCTCCCCCTGAACATGTGGATGCAAACTTCCAAATTTTAGCTCACCTCTTCTGAATTTTCATTAATCTCACCTCTTCTCCCCCTTGTTGACAATGTATGAATCAAGGTAAAAATGCAGAAATACAAAACAAAGCATATGAACATCTACATGAGCTTTTCAAATAAGCCAAATCTAGTGTCAAAGGCTAAAAATGAGACAAAGATCACACATATGAATCATAGCATAGTCAAAGGATTGCCACAAGTAATATATGAAAATACAAGCATGTGACAAAGCAAAATTTTCAGATTTAAGCAGTTTTACCAAAAGAAGGCTCGCTTCACATGTAAAAGCCTATCCATGTCACACTTGAGCCACAAACATGCATACCATTCAAAGACCATTCAAGGATATCAAATTCTCAGCAAAAGATCATGACAAACACCCATAAAGCAAAGCATGTCATGTCAAAGCTCATGAGCCATGTGTTCACTTCGGGGAGACTTCTCCACTAGTGAACATCATGCAACATGTTTTGCACCCATATGTGAAAGATAAGACATTTTAAGCACAGACATGATGGATGGAGCATTTTTCAAGCATTATACACTTCTTTTCAAGATTAAATCATTTCATGGTAGGTTTTTCGCTACGCTTATGGCACTGGTGCTATCACAACGAAGTGGGATCTGGGTGCACTCCTCACCAAAGTCTCTCAAGGTGTATGAGATCCACAACAGCTGGGAACAACAACTCGCGGCTGCAACATACTCCGCCTTGGTGGTAGACTGAGCTACACTACACTGCTTGCGGGAAGACCACAAAACCAACGAGGACCCAAGAAACTGGCAAGTACCAGAAGTAGACTTCCTCTCGACTCGGCAACCAGCGAAATCCGCATCAGAAAAACTATGAAGTGAAAGAGTCGAGGAGGATGAATACCAAAGGCCAAGACCAGGGGCAGACTGTAGGTACCTGAAAATCCTCTTGACGGCTTGTCGATGTGATGTCCTCGGCGAGGCCTGAATACGAGCGCACAGACACACACTGAACTGTATGTCTGGCCTCGTCGCCGTCAGATAGAGAAGGGATCCGATCATGCTCCGGTACTCTCGCTGGTCCACTGGTTCTCCATCCTCGTCCGCGTCCAAAGTAGCCGTACTCCCCATGGGTGTCGACATAGGCTTCACATCTTGCATCTAGAACTTCCTCAGCATGTCGTTCGTGTACTTGGTCTGATGCACGAATGTTCCGTCCTTCACTTGCTTGATCTGCAACCCAAGAAAGTACTGTAGCTCGTCCATCATGCTCATCTCAAATTCCCTGCTCATCTCATCTATAAACTTGGCAACAAGGTTATGTGACGAGCCACCAAAGACAATATCATCCACATAAATCTGCACAACCAACAAGTCATTCCCATGCTTGAGGAGAAACAAGGTTTTATCCACGGTACCCATCATGAACCCTCTGCTCAACAGAAAACCTCTCAATCTCCCATACCAAGCCCGGGGCGCCTGTTTCAACCCATACAGAGCCCTTTTCAACCTGTACACCCTGTGTGGGTACTTCTCACTCTCGAACCCCGGTGGTTGCTTCACATACACCTCCTCCTCTATGACCTCATTCAGGAAAGCACTCTTCACATCCATCTGATACAACTGGAATCCTTTAGCCACGGCAAAGGCTAGAAGGATCTGAATTGCCTCAAGACGGGCCACAGGAGCAAAGGTCTCCTCATAGTCGATCCCCTCTTTTCGACTATATCCACCGAGCAACAAGTCCGGACTTGTTCCTCATAACCATCCCATTCTCACCCTCTTTGTTCTTCCAAACCCATTTGGTTCCTATTGGATGGCAATTTGGAGGTGGTTCAACTAACTCCCACACTCGGTTCCTCTCAAAATTTTCCAACTCCTCATGCATAGAATTGACCCGAGTTTGCATCAGATAAAGCGTGTCCAATGTCCTTGGGCTCAAAGGAGGCAACAAATGCAGCAAGAGTGAAATGAGAGGAATTTCTTGACCTTGACCGCGTGGTACATTCATCGATGTCCCCAATGATCTTCGATAAGGGATGCACTTCTTGAATCCGCCGGGGAGCCTCACGCCTCGAGACTACCTCCCCCTCAATTTCAGCTTCTCCCGCCTGGACCTCTTGTCGCACCGTCGTTGTCCATGAAGTAGACGGTCCACCCTCCTTAGTGGTCGTAGGGGAAGTAGTGGGTTCACACTCAGCTTCAGGCGCATGGTTCTCTCCATCATCATCTCCAGCTTCATCCTTCTCCTCTTCAAAGAGATCCTCAGCCATCTCCTCATCACCTGCACATTCGAAGCCAAGAGAAGTACATGGCATTGTCTCGTCGAAGATTACCTCGCAAGTCTCCATGATTTTGTTAGTCTCAAGATTAAGCACTCTATAGGCTCTAGAATGGTTAGCATATCCAAAGAAAATCCCATCACTAGACCTAGCCTCAAACTTGTCGAGTTTTCCCTTCTTAAGAATAAAGCACTTGCAGCCAAAGACTCGGAAATGACTCACCTTGGGTGCCCGACCATGCATAAGCTCATAACAGGTCTTCCTCTTGAAAGCTCGCAATAAAATCCTCGTTGGAGACATGACGAGTCGTATTGACCGCCTCAGCCCAATACCTCTTAGGAGTCCTGTGCTCATCGAGCATCGTCCTAGCCATCTCACAAAGTGTCCGATTTTTCCTTTCCACGACTCCATTTTGAGGGGGCACAAAAGGGGTCGAATACTGATGCTCAAGACCTAGATCACGACAGAAGGCATCAAAACGAGAGTTCTTGAACTCTGAGCCATTATGACTGCGGATAGCTCGAATGACATTCCCATGCCTCTCGTTCTTCAACCTCACGATAGATCTCGAACAAAACCAAATGTCTCACTTTTGTCCTCCAAGAAAAACACCCAGGCACAGCGAGAGTAATCGTCCACCACAACAAGGACATACCACTTCTCACCCACCAAGCGAACTCGAGCTGGCCCAACAAGGTCCATATGCAACAGCTCTGTTGGACGCTCGGTCATGACATCGGTCTGGGGTGGATGGGGAGTGGCTACCATCTTGCCATGCCTACACGGAGCACAGACCAAATCCTTCTTAAACTTCAACTTCGGCAATCCTCGGACAAGGTCAATACCACTCAAGCGGGAAACCAAATCAAAGCTCAAGTGACCCAACCGCCTATGCCATTTCCACAAATCACAAGAAGGACTAGCCATCAAACAACAAGCATGACCCAAAGAACGAGAGAAATTAGCACTAAAAATCTGACCCTCGGGGATGATCATACATACAAGATCACCTCGAGAATCCAGCAAACGAGACTCACCAGACTTGAAACACACCTCAAAGCCCTCATCAAGCAACTGAGAAACCGAAAGCAAATTGAAACCCAAAGACTTCACAAGAGCAACCCTCTTCAACGTTACCTTGTCACTCACATGCACTACACCCTCAGAAATCACCCTTCCTCGTCCGTTGTCCCCAAACGTGATGTACATCTTTTCCTTCACTGGGTGAGGTTGGAGAACCACTTCTTGTCTCCGGTCATGTGTCGTGAACATCCGGAGTCGATCAACCAAATGTTCTCCAAGCCTCCTGCCTGCCGCCAGAAACAAGAACGAGAATGAGCCAACGACTCGACACTGGGGTTAGAACAAAGAAAGTTGAACCAGTGTCGAGCCATCTGCTCAAGTGAGGGGTTAGCAAACATCATTCCCTTTCCACCAAATTTCCCATGTCCCATGGAAGGAGTACAAGCACCACGAGTGGAAAAATGTGGTCCGTAGTTCCTCTGGAACCCAAAGCTGTGGTCATCTCCCCTAGACCCGTATTGAGGATGAGTAGGGGGGACGTCCAGCAAAACCACCACGAGCCCGACCAAACCTCTCACCAGCACGCACACCATCATCTCTCCTATCAAACCTCTCACCACCACTTCTCTGTGGGAACCTACCACCCTGAGCTCCAACTCTACCAACATTCTTCACACTTCCCACACCCCGTGGAAGTGTCACTCTAGGCTCAGGAATACCATGAGACCGGCGATACTCGTCTCGGTTTGCTTGCTCCCTAGCAAGCCTCTCGTCCCTCTTCCTCTTGTAGCAAAACTCTGCTAGATGCCTCTCCTTGCTACAATACTCACACCTGAAGGGGATGGATTTTGGTTTTGACTCTGGCTTCTGAAGGACCGATTAGGCGACCACAGAGGGGGCGTAAATGGGAGCCGATAAAAATTCTTGTCGAAGGAGATTGAAACTCCGACAAGATGAACTCGCTCGGTCCGACCCCCAAAATCACACGCTCCGCACTTCTATCTTCCGTTTGCCAAAACCACGTAGCCACTGGAGTGCTACTGGTCCTAGGAACAAACACCACCAGCAACCTCAACAGACACGCACCCACGACAGCGGAAACAACTCGAAAGCCGGATGTCCAGAGGGGGCGGTTAGACCTGGTATAGGGGGCGGTTAGACCGCCTCCACCAGGCAACCAAGAAATCCTCCGAAACACCTCTTCCGAGCACCAAAACGCACCACGGTTTCACCAACAAAGATCTCTGGTCAAGGCCATGCTAGCTACCAGAAAATCTTGGTGAAAACCAAAACTCCACCCGTGGGCCTAGGGGCGGTTAGACCGGCTACCGGGGGCGGTCTAACCTCCCGTACCCGAAGCAACGAACTTCAAACAAGAACTCCTAGCAAACGGCACGAGAACGACCCGAAATTTCACCTAGACAGTCCTTTGATCAAGGCGAACAAACTCACAGAGGAAAATCCGGCGAAACGAAACTTTGACTTGGAAGACCCAGGGCGGTTAGACCACCCCCTCTAGGCGGTTAGACCGCCTCTCCCAGAAAACGAACTCGCGGGTCAAACCTCAACTTCCTCGCGCCTGATCTCCCGAATCACTCCACGGATTGCAGCGAAACTTCGGGAATAGCTGGGTTACCTCCTGGGCAACCTCTACGTCAAAGGAATCAACCTGAATCGCTCACAATCAAGAGGAATCGAAGAAATCGCTTCACTAGGTCAAGAACTCGCCCGACTCGAAAAACTACCAAATCGAGTCCGATTCAAGAGAGATTTGGGGGCAAAGTCACCAGCCAAAGAGGCACAAGATCCTCATACGTGACACCCTCCAAAGACCCCAAGAAATCGTCCTCAAAACACCGCCAACAAATCTGACCGGCCCAGGCGGTCTGACCGCCCCTCCTGGGCGGTTGAACCGGCCTGGGTGGCCACAGCTCCTCGTCGAGTCTTCGGCCTCGGTTTTGTGGCTCAACCGAGTAACCCAGTGGTTTTCTGGTGAACCACTGCAAACCCCGTGAACTCGGTGTAGCCTCCGCCAATCTCCACTCATGACTCAGCTCCCACATAGTCCCGGCTCAACCTTGGTTTTGAGGCTCTACCAAGAAACTGTCCACGACTTCATCTTGTTGTTCATGCCACCATGCGGCCTGCACTTGACCCCACTGGCCACCGGGTCCCTCGAACGAAGCCTACTTGTCTTCTCCACACCTGGAGGCCTCACCGGCAATGACCTTTCGCGCTTGTTCTTCACCTGCACCAACACGAGTCAAGCCGCAACCCGCACCCGCAATACTTAGCCAAGAATCAGTCCACACAACGTTGTCAATCACTCATCACACAAGGAAGCGACCATCCACCGGTCCTCGAACCACACATGGTCCTCAATCTCCCCCTTGATGAGTGCATTGACAACACCCACATGAGGTAACGCAAGAGAAAAGAAAAAGAAAAGAAACAAATAAAAAGAAAACTCAACAAGCGATCGAAAGCCAAAGAAAGGCGAAGAGCAAGATCACTTGAAGACGACAAGTCTCGGACCACTTAGGCAAGGGCAATGGCTCGACACATCAGAGACAAAACCATGCTCAAACAAAGAGCGCAAACCACCGAACCAAAACACGAACACCACAATGAGCTCCCCCTGCACATATGCAAGCTCCCCCTGAACAAATGCAGCAATGCAACACGGGAATGCAACAAACAGCAAACAAAACTGCTCACTCTACCCCAGGCGGTTAGACCGCCTACCACACATCTGACCGCCTGGGGGCGGTTAGACCGCCCCATGTGACCGGCCCTGCACCAAACTGCTCAAAATTTTCTCGAACCAATTGGAACACCTTCCAAACACTCCCGGGTGCCCAAAGCATGCACAAACTTCTCCCCCTTGTTGACAATGCATGAATCAAGGCAAAATGCGAAAAGTTTCAACATATAGCTTCTCAAATATACAAAATTCATCACAAGGAGCTACACAAGTCCAAATGAGCAAGTTAGATACTCTACAGGTTCGTAAAGACCTTAACTACATGATCACCAAGTTTCACAACCAATGGACAAGGCTAAAAAGGATTTGACTAATTTTGCAAAAAGTTACTCTCTCACAAGCAAAAACCCGAACATGAGCAAAACATGTCAAAATGGCAAAGCCACACGAACTTCGTGCTAGGACAACCATTCTAATCATAAGACCATCACAAACACCCACAAGCACCTCATGTCATGTCAAAGCCACCGAGCCATGTGCCTACTTCTATGTATGAGACTTCTCATTGGTAGGCATCATGCAACGGTTTAGCACCCAAAGCAAATTAATTTCAAGCACATATGACATGGGAGCACATTTTCCAAGAATTTTACATTTCATTTTCAGATTTATGAATGGTACATGAAATGTCTTTGCGACAAAAAGGAACTTATGCCCCTCCACAAGATGAAGCAAGAGGGCTAAACATTCATGATGGTAAATGAGCCTTTGGCCCCATATGATCAATAAACTAGCTATCCAACCACAAATTAAGCATAGCAAACCCACTAAAACATGTCAAGATCATATAAAGGCGTTTACACATGAGAGAGCATATATGTGACATTTTTCAAAAATAGAGCCATCAACCATGGATTATTCATCAAGATCATCAAGAGCTAAGCCAAACTAACCATAGCATACCAAACAAGCTCACAAAAACATATATAGCATCCCATGGTGAACAATGTATATAGGAGAAGCTTTTCCTATCCAATGCATATGATACAAAATGCATGCAATCTAAGATACAAGGATGCATATACATCATGTTACATATGCCATGCCAAATGCAAGAAATGCACAAAGGAAACTATACATATGCTACAAAGGAGCTCCCACACACCCAACACAAGAAATCAAACACACACCAAGTCCCCCCCGCAAACGAGTGAAGGTTGCTTGATCTAGGGGTTTGGTGAAAATATTGGCTAGTTGGTCATGTGTGGGTACATGGATCAAAGCTATCTTTCCTTTCTCTACGTTGTCTCTCGGAAAATGGTACCTCACTTCTATGTGCTTGGTTTCGGAATGGAGCACTCGTGTTCTTTGCAACGCTAATGGCACTGGTGCTATCACATTGAAGTGGGACATGGGTATACTCCTCACCAAAGTCACTCATGGTGTATGAAATCCAAAGGAGCTGAGAGCAACAACTAGCAGCGGCAACATACTCTACCTCGGTAGTGGATTGTGCAACACTCGACTATTTGCTGGAAGACCAAGACACCAAAGAAGAACCCAAAAACTGGCAAGTTCCAGAAGTGGACTTCCTATCCAACCGACACCCGGCAAAATCTGCGTCTGAAAAACCATGAAGCGCCAAAGAAGAGGACGCGGAGTACCAAAGGCCGAAGTTGGGAGTGTGACGCAAGTACCTGAAAATTCTCTTCACCGCTTGCCGATGCGAAGTCCTCGGAGACGCTTGAAAACGAGCGCACAGACACACCGAGAACTGTATGTCCGGCGTCGTCGCTGTCAAGTAGAGGAGTGACCCGATCATGCTCCGGTACTCCTTCTAGTCCACGTGTTCACCTTCCTCGTCCGCATCAAGAGCTGTAGTCGTACTCATCGGCGTCGTCATAGCCTTGGCGTCCTCCATCTTGAACTTCCGCACAATGTCCTTGGTGTACTTAGCCTTGTGCACAAATGTTCCTTCTTTTGATTGTTTGATTTGTAGCCCGAGGGAGAACTGCAACTCGCCCATCACGCTCCTCTCAAATTCCCTGCTCATATCATCTACAAACCTTGCAACAAGAGAGTTAGACGAGCCACCAAAGACAATATCATCCACGTACACCTGCACAATCAGGATATCTCTGCCCTGCCTCAGCAAAAACAATGTCTGATCGACCTTCCCCATCTCAAAACCTCTCTCAAACAAGAACCCCCTCAACCTACCATACCAAGCTCTAGGCGCCTGCTTCAACCCATACAGCGCCTTCCTCAACTTGTACACCCAAAGGGGGTACTTCTCACTCTCAAACCCCGAAGGTCGCCTCACAAACACTTCTTCCTCCAACACACCATTCAGAAAAAGCACTCTTCACATCCATTTGGTGCAACTTGAACCCTTTAGCCACGGAAAAGGCTAGAAGGATCCTAATTTCCTCCAAACGGGCTAAGGGAGCAAAGGTCTCCTCGTAGTCAATCCCCTCCTTTTGACGGAACCCTTGAGCAACAAGTCTCGACTTGTTCCTCACAACCTCACCTTTCTCTCTCTCTTTGTTCTTCCACACCCACTTTGTACCAATCAGCTTACACCCCGGGGAGGGTCAACCAACTCCCAAATCTCGATTTCTCTCAAAGTTTTCCAACTCCTCATGCATCGAATTAACCCAATTGTGATCAGATAGTGCGTGTCCAATGTCTTTGGGCTCAAAAGTAGCAACAAATGCAGCATGATTGAAATGAGAGTTGTTCCGAAACCTCGACCGTGTAGTGCGTTCATTCATGTCGCCGATGATCCTCGAAGCCGGGTGATCCACTTGTACTCGCCGGGGAGGTTCTCGCCTTTGAATATTCCCAAACCTTTGGCAAATACGACATCCCTTGTAATACTCAGCGAGTCCTCTGGTAGGCCAAGCATCCGGCTTGTCTAATAACCCACTTCATACGGTAGGCCGATTGGTGTGCTCCACATATCCCATCGTACTTCACTCATCATGTTCTTGGCTATACGGACCCCGAGCATCTAATAGTAATACCCCATCTAACGATTTATAGAATAAATTACCATCCGGAAAGAACGAACTTTATGGCCAACGCGCATGCTTCCTAGAGACCTTTCGGGATGGATCCTTCAAGTAATCAACGATCTCTTTCCTCCAATCATCTTCTGCAAGATCCGCCCCTAGTGCACACATACACTTGACAAATGCTTCTTGACTCTCTTTGTAACTAGAGGCGCTCACAAGGCTAGCTTTGTTTTGCTTCTTCGTTATGTTCTCTAGGAATGTGCTGTAGAGTTACCAATGGGAAGCTCTTCAAGATTTCCCTGCATTCTTCGTAGTAACTCCTCAGCGCTTCACTTTTGCACTCGTATTGGCCGTTCAATTGCTTGATTACCAACTCTGAATCTCCATAAACTTCAACTGAAACGGCCCCAGCTTCTCTCAAATATTGAAGCCCTCGAAGTAATGCCTCGTACTCAGCCTGGTTATTTGTGACAGTGGGTTGTATAGGGATGGCAAATTCAAACATCTCACCTCTGGGCGAAATCAATAGGATCTACTCCCCCACCTTTACCACACGACGATCCATCAAAAATAAGGCCCAAGGGGTAATCTCAAGCGAGATCAATTGACGGATCACGATGTTCGGTTATGAAATCGACGTGATGCGACCTTTGATGGCTTTTGCCGATTCGAACTTCAACTCAAACTACGATAAAGCTAAAATCCATATAATCCTATGTTTAGTTCAAAATTGGCATAGATAACATATGTTTTATCACATCAAACTTGGAATACACAGTGCATTCGGCATTCAGGTAGTGCCGAAACTTTCGCTACTGCCACAGTAGTACACGCAAAGACACGGTTCTCTACGGCCGAATACCTGGTTTCGGGATCAAGTAGTTTTCGGCTAAGATAAGCTACTACCGCTCCTTTCCTTCAAATTCTTGAATAAGGGCCGATCCAATGGTTTGGGTATCGGCCGCCACATTACAACTTGAAAGGCTTGTTTAGTTGAGGAGGAACCAACACCGGCGGCTCCTTCATGTCTTGCTAGATCTCATCGAAACCTTTTGTTGTTTGTCGCCCCACGTGAACTTGATCTTTCTTCGGCTTGATAACGGAGAGAATGGCAACACCTTCTGTGATAAATTTGAAATGAATCTTCTCACGAAGTTGATCTTGCCGAGCAGTGATTGCAACTCCTTGAGGTTAGTTGGAGGAACGACTTCATCAATGGCCTTCATGCTCTTCTTGCCAACTTCAATTCCTCCTTCGTGGACCAAAAACCCCAAGAATTCTCCAGCTGATACCCCAAAAGCGCACTTGTTTGGATTCATCTTCAAGCCGTGTTTCCGGGTGCACTCTAAGGTCTTCTTCACGTCTTCCAAATGGGTGTCATGACTTAGGGATTTGATCACCACGTCATCGATGTAGATCTCCACAATCTTGCCGATCAACTCATGGAAAATGTAATTCATGGCCGTTGATAGGTTGCACGGCATTTTCCAACGGAAATGTCATGACTATCCACTCGAACGAGGCCTATATGACCGGGACATCTAAAGGCCGTCTTTGATATGTCTTCTATTGCCATGAAGATGCGATTGTATCCCGCATTACCATCCATGGAAACTAATCACCTTGTGTCCGGCGGCGGCATCGATCAACAAATCGGCAATGAGCATCGGGTATCCATCCATCGGAGTGGCTACGTTCAGGTCCACGAAATCTATGCAAACCCTCATTTTTCCATTCTTCTTGTACACGAAGTGATGTGGGGCCCTCCCGCGTATACGCATGGCCGAACGAAGTTTGCATCAAGTAATCTTTCAACTTCCTTCTCCACATCGGCCGATACCTCATCCTTGTAGATTTTAGGTGGTTGCTTATATGGTTTGAAACCGGGCTTGATTGGCAGCGATGCTCGGCGATGAAACGATCCGATCCCGGGCATCTCGCTCGAATAATCCCCGAGAGGCGAAGCAATCCTTGTATTCTTTGAGAAGCTCAATTAAATTCCCACCAGTGCGGTACCAAATTTCACGCGATGAACGTCGGCCTTGGCTTATCACCGCTTCCAATGTCAACTTCTTCCGGTTGTCGGCCGACATGAATCCTCGCCCTAACTTGCCATCAAGGCCATCTACGAGTTCTCCGTAAAAATTGCTATAAGAGCCGGCTGGCAGATGGTGATCACTACGACGAGGTTCAACGGGACCTTCTCCCCGATCTTTCCACGAGAAACAATCGATGCCTTGGTATTCCCGGAGAGGTGGTTCCTGTTGCCACGCTCACGGAGTCATGCAGCAGGCATTATTGATCTCATCGTCCACCCCTTGGATAGTGATGCATAGTGGATGGGGCCGCGGAAGTTAGCATGAATCCGGTCCCGCCCAAGCGACGGAGGCTGTGGGCTCCTTTGCCTTCGATGACAAAGAAGTGGTGAGCGACATCTTGGACAAGATCATCGAGGTCCACGTGAGCGCATCCCTTGGTGTCGAAGGGTTTCGTAGAAATCATTCAAGATGATGCTTGTAGGCGTCAAATCGCTCGGGCCCATGCCAAGCTTCTGAAAGGTGGTGTACGGCATTACGTTGGCTAGCAGCTCCACCGTCCACGAATATCTTGGTCGGTGGCTTGCCATTCGCGTATCCTCTCAAGTACGGCGGCCTCATGCTGTGATTCTTGGCCGGCTTGTGTCGAAGATGGCCTGCTTGGCCGGCACCGATTTGTGCCATCATCCCCTCGGTCTTGCTCATCATCGAAGGAAGCTTCCCCCGCTGCATAACTGGTTGGCGGGAGCCATAGACTCGTTCGGTAGAAAGTATACCATGCATCTTTGGAGCCGAACGCTTCCAATCCCTCCGAGTTGGTCTTTGGGCGCCACCCCCCGCCGTGCGGATCTAGGCACCCTTCGGTTCACGGTTCCTCAAGCGGGACCCGTCTCTTCGACTCTTGCGTAGTCGGGGCGGGCTGCCCCTCTGTCGGATGTAGTCATCCTCATCCTCTTCTTGATCAGCCCACCGAGATCAGCTTGGCGCTACGGGATGATCGATGACTTTAATTTTTGGCGCCGATCCCCGTTAGGGTGGATCCTTCAATTCTCTCGTGGACGGATCGGCGATTGGCGATTTCTGCTGTACTCAACATACACATCCACGCATTCGGGACGGTTCTTCCAACGTGGCGACTTTAAACCCTCATTCCCGTGATACTCGAAGAAGGCGCATCCCTAGTGTGCGCGCTCCTGCTCGCGCGTGTCTTGCTCCCCCGGTCCCTTCTGCGCGCCTCTCCTTCGGCTCTGCGTTGCTCCTCCTCGTAGCGCCGCTTCTGGTAGCGCTCTTTCTCTATCTGGCGCTGCCACTTGTTGAGGAGGATGCGTGATGTCACCCTGGGCTTGGCTCTGGACGACTCCCCGATTCCGATGCTGACTTCTAGAATGCGAGGCGTCACCATGCTGTTCCGAGTCACTTGGGCGCTGCGGGTCTCTTGCTCCATCTTGTCTAGACTGGGCGAGGTCAAGACCTTGACTTTTCCCTTCTCCTCGAGTTTGTTATCACGTTAACGAGAAAAGCCCACCATGTTACGAGGAAAGGGGTGGCCATCCGGCTTCATTTTGTTGTCGAACTTAAGGTGACCCTCCTGGATGGCCTTACGGGATCTTCATCTGAAGACCACTGCAATCATTGATGGAGTGTGAATCCTTGTCATGAAAGCCACGGTAACGTTTTGCTTTAACTCCATCGGGCGAAGCATGGAATGCCCCTCGGACGACTTGATTCGGCCTTCTTTCACTGAGCTCAAAACAATTTATCGACTTTAAATGATATCAAAATCATAAGTTCCCTTGGTCTGCTTGACCAGTGACTGATTCATTGTCAGGCTCCTTCCCCCACATGATCTCTCTCTTCATGGCTTCATCCAATTCATCATCAGAATCCTCGAGCAGATCGACCTTGTCCAAGAGCGGGTTGTAGACGTCGACGGCATTCGTCTTGCTTGTCAAATTTGGCGTCCTTCTTAAAGCCATATGCCTGATTGCTCATCAGTGATAGCTTCTGCGATAGCTGGTCCAGATTCTCAAATTCCATCCCGAACAACTTCTCGCGCACGGCCGGCAACATCCCGGCGACGGCCATATCGACCAAGCGGGTCGTACGGCAAGTTCGGCGAGAAGCACATGCCTTTGACTTTACTGAATCTTCTAAGAAATTCCGGCGAGGGCGTTTATTTGTGCCTTTCTTCGGGGGTGGCGAGGTCGATCAACTTCTTCTCGGCGCCGGGAAATGAGCGCGTGGAATTTCCGCTCTAAGTCCTTCCATGCGGCAAGCTGATTCGGGGAGCGGGGACGAGAACCATTGGAACGCTGGACACGGTAGTGATGCGGGGAAATGCGCGGACCCCGAATGTCTCCTGGTCGAGCACTCCCCACGTGCATGAGGTAACGGCGATGTGCTGAGCCGTGCCTCGTGTCGTCTTGCCCCAAAAATTTCGTAGACCTGGGTGGCGGCTTCACCCTTGGCGGCAAGAGCACATTGTAGTACCGATACGGGAACGGCGGCCTATAGAGGCGGGTCCTTGCATTTTTGACGAGGCCCGGGCGATTTTGCATCAATTCGGCCATCTTCGCGCGAGAGGCGTCATCCTCTTGTGCGCTGGGGTATTCGCGTATCTGAGTGCGGGAAGGCGTCAAATGCTCCGTAGTTTCCCACCTCATGATAACCTCCGCGGTACAAGTTCCTACGCGGCCAGGTTGGTCGCAAGACGAGTAACGGCGGGATCAAGTGGGGCCCCGGCGCGAGCCGAACGCTAGGTCTCCATACGTAGGCTGGTACGGATTCGGCTGTTGCACAGGCTGACCCGTGCTGCTCTGTGGTGGCGGCAGAACCGGCTGACCTCCTGAAGCTTGTAACGGGGGCTGAACTGGCTACCCCCCAGTGCCCTGCGGAGGAGGCTGGAACGCTTGACTTCCAGAGCTCTGAGGAGGAGGCTGCTGTGGCTGGCTCCGTAACGGCGGTTGAGAGCTCGATTCGCCCAGCTCCACGGTGCCCCCCTGGATGGGTGCCTTGCTGAACTCTTGTTCCATGCCTGGGCCGAAGACGGCCACCATCATCTGCTGAAGCGCACCGAGGAAAGCTTTGTTGTGCTTGCGAAGCATGTAATCTGCTGATTCTTGGAATACACGCATGCACTCCTCTTTTTCCTGCTGAGCTGTGGTATCGCTCTCCCCTGGTAGCAACACCCTGGGCATCTCGTTCTTCAGATATGGGACGCCGCTTCTATTCTTCTTGAACGACAGCAGACATTTCTGCTGAAACTGGTCCATGACATCCTGGAGTTGCTGCCGCTGCTCGGGAGAGAGATCTTCAAGGTTGACATCCATGAGGTCTCTGATTTCAGGCATCTTGAATCTATTCGGCTGTGGTCCCACCAGGCGTGCCAAAAAGTGTGTTGACGCGAAAAGTGCACTCAATGCCAAACACACAGCAAGCCGAACAAAGCTGGCTTCACACGCGCAAAGAGCGAAAGACGTGCCAGTCAATTTTTCCTGAAAATTAACAAAAGACAAAAGCAGTTAAATACCAAAGCTTGCAACTTGCCGGCTGGTACCAGACAGTTCCATATTTACGGCTAAGAAGCCAAATGAGATGGCACATAGCTATAGAAAGCTATCTGCCAACGAACTACAACCATTCGGGAAACCGCAAAGGGGAAAAAGTAACATTGCCGAATGGATGACGTAAGCATGACAGCGATCGGTCTTTGTTTGAACAAGGATACACATGCCCAAGGCCATGACCGATCCCCATGAAGATTAGCATTAAATAAATGAATAAAGCAAAGCACGGACATGATCATGTATTAAACAAGTATGCATAGATCCAAAGCACTAGTCTACCGCATGTCTAGTTACTTTAAAACCCGTCGGGTACGATACCAAACAAATCTATCCACCGCATGATACAACTTGCATGAAAAACCGTACCACTTTCCACAAATAGATCTATCCACCGCATGATGCAATCTAAACATGGAAAGCTAAAAGCATACGTTATTTAAAGCATAGATAAAGCACGTGTTCTACTCGTGAAGAAACATAACCGAATACGGTACGAATGTACCGATTCGGGGTCCATGAAGAAGGAACAAACATTACCAAGTGAATAAATCTATCAGATTGATTTGGGAATCTAATCCACCGCATGACTAGCTCCAAAGCAACCCAAAAACCTGCATCTACCGCATGATACCCGGCTCTTTCAAGATTTATACAAACATTAGCAAGCTTGAACCCGCAACACGTCACAACCTAGATCGATTCGGTTTCGGCTATCGGAAAGCACAAGATCCACGTGTTAAAATATGAAATCTACTCGAACAAGGATCATAATAGAGGTAGAGCCGGTCCAAACCCATCTAGATTGGGCAAAGGTGTGTTACATGAATTAAATCATGAAGTAAAACTCAAGATAACACGGGGTAACTTAATGAATCTATCAGATCTTGCCAAAATCTAATAGAGCCGATAACTAGCTTCAAGCTAGATCTTAGCCTACCGCATGACTCATGATCTAACAAGAAACCCTCTTGAACCAAGCTTGAATCTACCGCATGACACGAAGCATGGTAACAAGACTACTTGCATCAGATCTAAATCCACCGCATGATACTAGACATGATACAAGGTTGCCGGTACTCACGGAGGTCGACGGATCGATAAGCCCTCTCGAAGAACTCGACGACACGACAAGGGACTCTAGGGTTTGGCGTAAGGCCGGTGTGTATTGAAGAATGATTGTGTTTTTTCACATACATTCAGGGGTCATATTTATACCCTGTTGAGTACAACTTCGAATGGATTCGTTGCCTAACTTATCTCTAAGCTCGATCGCCTATCCATCCATTCGTCTCCCCTGATTGAGCCACGTCACCGTCCAATCCCGCAAGATCAGCTCTACTGTTCCTTCGCCGAACCGGAGCAGATAGCCGACTGCAGATCTCTTTGCCGAATATCTCTGAAAATATCCTTCCTTCCACCAGACGGACTCTTTATCGAACCGGACCCACAAGTCAGACTCCTTACCAAATTTTGGTGTTAACAACATGAAGTGCCTTTGCGGCAAAAAGAAGCTTATGCTCCCCCATGAATGCAACATAGGCTAAACATTCACGATGATATTCGGCCTTTGGCCCCAATGCAAGAAAAAGACATCCAAGCACAATCTAAGCATGAAAAGCACCTTTAGACCAAACTGTGACATGGATACACTACTACACACGAGTGGAGCATATTTCACCAAAAATTAGTCAAGATTAGCATTTATTTCAAAAAGGGCTATCTCACCACACATATATCTCAAATATTTCAAGAGCATAGCCTCACATCACCATTTCTCCACACATATGACTAATATCTCACAAATAGCCAAAGAGAATCAAATAAGGCATATGAAAGAAGCTCATCATCCTAAAATGCAATATGAAACAAATGCAACAGGATATATGACAAGATGGCTATCCTACCATGGTTTATACATCAAGCAAAGAATGTATATACATCAAAGTAAACATGGTATGATACATATGATACAAAAAGGAAATCCCCCAAGAATCAACTAGAAAGGTCAACAAACCCCAAGTTCCCCCCGCAAGCGCACAAAAGTAGCTTGGTTGAGAGGGTTTGTAAAGATGTCGGCTAGCTGATCTTGGGTAGGGACATGACTCAACACAATGGTTCCTTTTTCCACATTGTCCCTCAAGAAATGATACCTCACTTCTATGTGTTTAGTTCTGGAGTGAAGCACTGGATTTTTGGCTACGCTTATGGCACTAGTGCTATCACAAAGAAGTGGGATCTGGGTGCACTCCTCACCAAAGTCTCTCAAAGTGTATGAAATCCACAACAGCTGGGAACAACAACTCGCGGCTGCAACATACTCCGCCTCGGTGGTAGACTAAGCTACACTAGACTGCTTGCGGGAAGACCATGAAACCAACGAAGACCCAAGAAACTGGCAAGTACCAGAAGTAGACTTCCTCTCGACTCGACAGCTAGCAAAATCCGCATCAGAAAAACCATGAAGAGAAAGAGTCGAGGAGGAAGAATACCAAAGGCCAAGACCAGGGGCAGACTGTAGGTACCTGAAGATCCTCTTGACGGCCTGTCGATGTGATGTCCTTGGCGAAGCCTGAAAACGTGCGCACAGACACACACTAAACTATATGTCTGGCCTCGTTGCCGTCAAGTAGAGGAAGCCGATCATGCTCCTGTACTCCCGCTGGTCCACTGGTTCTCCGTCCTCGTCCGCATCCAAAGTGGCCGTACTCCCCATGGGTGTCGACATCGGCTAAACATCTTGCATCTGGAACTTCCTCAGCATGTCTTTCGTGTACTTGGTCTGGTGCACGAATGTACCGTCCTTCACTTTCTTGATCTGCAGCCCGAGAAAGTACTGCAACTCGCCCATCATGCTCATCTCGAACTCCCGGCTCATCTCATCTGCAAACTTGGCAACAAGGTTATGTGACGAGCCACCAAAGACAATATCATCCACGTATATCTGAACAATCAACAAGTCATTTCCATGCTTGAGGAGAAACAAGGTCCTATCCACGGTACCCATCACAAACCCTCTGCTCAACAGAAAACCTCTCAATCTCCCATACCAAGCACGGGGCGCCTGTTTCAACCCATACAGAGCCCTTTTCAACATGTACACCCTGTGTGGGTACAACTCACTCTCAAACCTAGGTGGCTGCTTCACATACACCTCCTCCTCTATGACCCCATTCAGAAAGGCACTCTTCACGTCCATCTGAAACAACTTGAACGCTTTAGCCACGGCAAAGGCTAGAAGGATCCGAATTGCCTCAATACGGGCCACAGGAGCAAAGGTCTCCTCATAGTCGATCCCCTCCTTCTGACTAAACCCCTGAGCAACAAGTCTGGACTTGTTCCTCGCAACCATCCCATTCTCTCCCTCTTTGTTCTTCCAAACCCACTTGGTTCCTATGGGATGGCAATTTGGAGGTGGTTCAACTAACTCCCACACCTGGTTCCTCTCAAAGTTTTCCAACTCCTCATGCATAGAACTGACCCAGTTTGCATTAGATAAAGCATGTCCAATGTCCTCGGGCTCAAAGGTGGCAACAAAAGCAGCATGAGCAAAATGAGAGGAATTCCTGGACCTTGACCGTGTAGTACGTTCGTCAATGTCCCCAATGATCTTTGACAGGGGATGCAGTTCTTGAATCCGCCGGGGAGCCTCACGCCTCGAGACTACCTCCCCCTCAACTTCAGGTTCTCTCGCCTGGTCCTCTTGTCGCACCGTCGTTGTCCATGAAGTAGACGGTCCACGCTCCATAGTGGTCGTGGGGGAAGTAGTGGGTACACACTCAGCTTCAGGCGCATGGTTCTCTCCATCATCATCTCCAGCTTCATCCTTCTCCTCTTCATAGAGGTCCCTCCGCACCATCTCCTCATCACCCTCGCAAAAAAAAAACCAAAAAATACAAGTCTCCATGATTTTGTTAGTCACCAGGGTTCAAAGCACCCTATAGGCTCTAGAGTGGTTAGCATATCCAAAGAAAATACCATCCAAAACCCACGGCACTTGTCTCAAACTTGTCGAAGGTTACCCTTGGGTGCCCGACCATGCATAAGCTCATAACAGGTCTTCTTCTTGAAAGCTCGCAATAAAATCCTGTTGGAAACATGACAAGACGTATTGACCGCCTCAGCCCAATACCTCCTAGGAGTCCTGTGCTCATCGAGCATCGTCCTAGCCATCTCACAAAGAGTCTGATTTTTCCTTTCCACAACTCCATTTTGAGGGGGGCACATAAGGGGTCGAATACTGATGTTCAAGACCTAGATCAAGACAAAATGCATCAAAACGAGAGTTCTTGAACTCTGAGCCATTATCACTGCGGATAGCTCGAATAGCATTCCCATGCCTCTCTTTTTTCAACCTCACGATCAGATCTCGAACAAAACCAAATGCCTCACTCTTGTCTTCCAAGAAAAACACCCAAGCATAGCGAGAGTAATCATCCACCACAACAAGGACATACCACTTCCCACCCACCGAGCGAACTCGAGCTGGCCCAACAAGGTCCATATGCAACAGCTCTGTCGGACGCTCGGTCATGACATCGGTCAGGGGTGGATGGGGAGTGGCTACCATCTTGCCATGCCTACATGGAGCACAAACCAAATCCTTCTCAAGCTTTAACCTCGGCAATCCTCGGACAAGGTCAAGACCACTCAAGCGGGAAACCAAATCAAAGCTCAAATGTCACAACCGCATATGCCATTTCCATAAATCAGAAGAAGGACCAGCCACCAAACAGCAAGCGGGACCCAAAGAACGAGAGAAATCAGCCCTGAAAATCTGACCCTCGGGGATGATCATACAGACAAGATCACCTCGAGAATCCAGCAAATGAGACTCACCAGACTTGAAACACACCTCAAAACCCTCATCAAGCAACTGAGAAACCGAAAGCAAATTGAATCCCAAAGACTTCACAAGAGCCACTCTCTTCAACGGTACCTTGTCACTCACATGCACAACACCCTCAGAAATCACCCTTCCTCGTCCATTGTCCCCAAATGTGATGTACATCTTTTTCTTCACTAGGGTGAGGCTGGAGAACCACTTCTTATCTCCGGTCATGTGTCGAGAACATCCGGAGTCGATCAACCAAATGTTCTCCAAGCCTCCTGCCTGTAGTCAGAAACAAGAACGAGAGTGAGCTAACGACTCGACACTGGGGTTAGCACAAAGAAAGTTAAACCAGTGTCGAGCCATCTGCTCAAAAGAGGGGTTAGCAAACATCATTCCCTTGCCACCAAACTTCCCATGTCCCATGGAAGGAGTACGAGCACCACGAGGTGGAAAACGTGGTCCGTAGTTCCTCTGGAACCCAATGCTGCGGTCATCTCCCCTAAACCCGTATTGAGGACGAGTAGGGGGACGTCCAGCAAAACCACCACCAGCCCGACCAAACCTCTCACCAGCACGCACACCATCATCTCTCCTCTCAAACCTCGCACCACCACCTCTCTGTGGGAACCTGCCAGCACTTCTCACAATTCCCACACCCCGTGGAAGTGGCACACTAGGCTCAGGAATACCATGAGACTGGCGATACCTGTCCTGGTTTGCTTGATCCTTAGCAAAACTCTCATCCCTCTTCCTCTTGTAGCAAAACTCTGCAAGATGCCTCTCCTTGCCACAATACTCACACCTGCAGGGGATGGGTTTTGGTTTTGGCTCTAGCTTCTCTCTAGGTTTCTCACCCTTCTCACTCACAAACCTCACCGGTTTCTGGAAGTCATTTGTCTTAGGTGGGAATTTGGGTGGATCTTGGGTTGTGTCAAGCTTGTTGCAAAGGTGGTTGGGCTTTGGTGTGAAAGAGTTCTTGGGTGCTTTTGGAAGTGGGACTTGGATGTCTCCGATCACCTCAAACTCAAGGTTAGACTCAACACACTTTTCATACACACTCTCCCCACTATTCTCTCCCACTTTCTCACCCAACTTCTCAAAACCCAAACCACGACCATCAGCTCTCCTGAACTCCTCAATCATGATTTTCAATTGAGGTTCCTGCCCAAAAAACCAACCCAACACCTTCCTCAAGTAATCATTCTCCTCATAAATGACATCCAAATGAGAAGTAAGTTCAAGATTGCGCAAAGTAACTTCATCACAGCTAGTGCATGCATTGACAACAGGAGATTTCAAAGAAGCTTCCAAAGTACTAATGGTAGAATGAGCATCAACAAGCTTAGAATGCATAGTAGGACATGATTTACAAGCACCAAGAAAAGTGGGTCTAGCCATAAGCTCATCATACTCAGTCCTAAGAGCATCTAGTTTAGCCAAAGTGGAGGCATTCTTCTCATTAAGCAACTTGATCTCATTCAACCATGCATCACACTCAAGACACTCAACATCATCAGGAGTAGTAGGAGCAAGTTTCAAAGAGTCATTCTCAAGTTTCAATTCAAGAAATTTGGACTCTAACTCTCCTACTTTCTCACTAGCATTCCCAAGTTGAGCCCTAAGATCTTTCCTCATCTTCTTAGCATCTCTCAACACACTATCACGGTTGTCAATCAAGCCATTCAACCTAGTGATCTCAGCAAGCAAAAAGTCGGGGTCACGATTTACCTCATCCTCTCAGTCGGAGTCACTGTCTTCCTTCTCGCTCTTCTTGCTGCTCGAGCTATGGGCCATCCCACAAAAGCCTTCAAGCGCCACACAGCTCAACCCACTGAGGTTCCGGCTTGCATTCTTCTTGCCCTTGTGCCTCCCGGGGTCTTCATCTTCACTGCTTGAGCTTGACTGCTCGTCGCTTGAGCTTGAGTCGACGTCGCTCGCACCGGCCACCATGGCTCTTGCCTTGTTCTTCTTGTAGCCGCCCTTGCTTGGTCGCCGCTTCTCCTTGTCATTACTCTTGGACTTGCTGAAGTGCTTGCCCTTGGAGGAGTACTTGTCTTCACGCCTCGGGTGCGCCTTGTAGTCGTTCATCTTGTACTTGTTCTCCTCCGCTTCTGGGCACTCGGCGATGAAGTGGCCACGCTTGCCACACTTGTAGCACGTCCCTGAGCTCCGCCTTGCATTCCTCCGACTCTCGTGTAGTCGATCAAACTTTCTTGAGAGCAAAGACAGCTCCTCCTCGCCCAGCTCATCAAACTCCTCATCTGGAATAGACATAAGAGAAGACAAGGAAAACTGTCGGCAGGAAGGGTTAGATTTGCCCTTTGATCCACCCACAAGAGCAAGACTATGGTCAGTCGAGCCCTCATGCTTGGATTGCAACTTCCTGTCAACCTAAGCCGACTTGAGCTTAGAAAAGAGGTCATCCAACTCAATAGTCAAACACTGCCCAGACTCCTTGATGGCCTCAACCTTAGCACCCCAAACATTTGGATCCAAGACATGCAAGAGCTTCAAAGCCTGATCATGCTCAGTGTAAGGAAAATCCTCAACATTAGCCTTCATGTTGTTCACGATGGCGGTGCACCTCTGAAACATCGCATCGATGTCCTCACCGGGAAGTTGAGTGAAGTTCTCATATTGCACCGGTAATAGACAAATAGGCGAGCCTTCACAGGATTATGACCACCGTGAGCAACCAACAACTTCTCCCAAATTTGCCAAGCAAGATTCAAATTGCGAACACGCTCAAACTCAGGATCACACAAGCTCCGGACCAAGTGATCAACGGCATTTGCATTTGCCTCATACTTGGCCTTAGCACCAGCATCAGTCACCATAAGAGTATGGATGTTGACCGGAATAGCATAGGTCTTGTCAAGCACAATGAAATCCAACAACTTGCCACGAAGAAAGATCATCATACGAGCCGCCCACTTGTGGTAACCCTTGCCATTGAAGTGCGGCGGACCGCCCCGCTCAACGTACGCCATCTTAGGATTCAAGACTTGTCAAAGTCGCAAAGAATCCGGCACCAAGCTCTGATACCAATTGAAGGATCAGATGGCGACTAGAGAGGGGGGAGTGAATAGGAGCCAGTAAAAATTCTTCTCGAAGAACCCGGCCTATACCCTAGTCAAATCTCGGTCACACACAAGCGATGGATCGAATCACACACCAATCGCCAAGACAACGAGGTTATGGATCAACCTCTAGTCCTAGGAATGATTCCTTGAAGCACACGCGGAAGCACAAGAAGGGAAGAGAGGAATCGAACCAAGAAGCAAAGCACACAGGCTCTGGCGGACTGTCCGGCCAGGAGAGGCGGACTGTCCGCATGGGCCATGCAGACCGTCCGCCAATGTACCATGGACTGTCCGCACAGGTACGGCGGACCGTCCGGCCTGGGCCGCGGACTGTCCGTTAAAACCAACAGAACCACCAGAAGCGAACCCCGAAAAACGGACCATCCGCGGGGAGCACGCGGACTGTCCGCCAGGCACCCGCGGACCGTCCGCTCGCTGTTGCGGACCGTCCGAAACTCCATCCAACCAAAACTCAAAATCGCGACAGATCGAAACGAAAGGCGAGCAAGAACACAAAGAACACCTTACGAACACGTGCGGTGCGGACCGTCCGCCTGGACGCCGCGGACCGTCCGCGAGGCACGGACAGAGCAGAAAACAGCCCGACCTCGAAGGTCAACTCCCCCAAATCATCATCGGATTTCCCAAACGGTTGAAGCTGTGGAGATAAGGGTTTGGGGACTTTAAAAGCGTCACACAAGGATGCTATAGCCCAAAAATCTTGCCTCCTAACTCCCTAAATCACCGGGAATCGCAAATCCTTTGAGCACCACTAAAAGCTAGAGCACCGAACGAAAATCCTTGAATCGAAGTGGTTTCCCGGCGTTTGAGGGCACAAGATCAATCACAAAGATGCACGAGACATCTATCCATGTTTCCCTCAAAGAAATCCGGGGAGAAACCCACTCAAATCGGCGGAATCACACCGAGAACAAAGGCACGAAAACAAGCACAAAAAAGACCACGAAAAACACAACTCCGAATCTTCTATACAAACCAGGAAAAATTCACAAGGTCTAGCATGCCGCCCTAGCATCCATCCCTCTCAATAAATCTCTCATGAAGCTATCATGCTAGCCTAGAGAAAATAGAGAAGAAAATAGCTACGAAAAATGAGAAATGGGAGGGTGAAAATGAAACCCTAAGTCGCGGAGAGAGAGAGCCACTCACACACCCTCATGGCTTATATATCGGGTCCCGCCGGAGTGGTAAATGACTCGACTACCCCTAACTTAACTACTGGCGATACAACCCACGCAGGGGCATTTAGGTAATGTTTGTGGGTCTTGCCATCGGACGGCCACACCCTTGCCGCACCCCGCGTCCTCCCGACGCAAGCCATGCGATCCTGCCGCGTGTCCTCCGCCTCGAAGCTTCCCGACACGCCCGGATCCCGTCTCCGTCGTGTTGGGCCCTCGGACTTGGTTTTGAGGCCCAAACCTAGAAACCGTCATCTGATGGTTTTGTGGGCGAACCACCAAACCCCGCGTGCTCGGTCCGGCCTCCCGCCAAACCACTTGACTCGACCGCCACCGTGCACCGGCTCGATTGTCCATGACTTCGTCTTGCTCGTGTCGCCACCATGTGGCCCGCACTCAGTCCCGCTGTCCACCGGGTCCCTCGAACCGAGCCTACTTGTCTCTCCATCTCCCAGAGGCCCCTCAAGGCTAAAGACCTTTCACAACCGTTCTTCACCTGCAACAACACAAACTAGGCCGCAGCCTACACCTGCGCACTAAGCAAAGAGTCAGTCCAACACCCGTTGTCAATCACTCATCACTGAGGAGCGGTCATCCATCGACCACTGGGACGCTCCTGGTCCTCATCGACATGATTGGGCCACTTCCAACTGCGCCAGGTGGATTCAACAGAGTACTGGTGGCCATCGACAAGTTCACCAAGTGGATCGAGGTCAAGCCGGTCACATGCCCCAAGGCCGACAGAGTACTCGACTTCCTGGATGAACTGGTACATCGCTACGGACTACCCCATCGCATCATCACAGATCTGGGCTCCAACTTCAACAACCACCAGTTCTGGGAGTACTGCGAGAACAGCGGGATCGACGTCCGATATGTCTCAGTTGCCCATCCTCGGGCCAACAGACAAGTCGAGCGCGCCAATGGGATGGTGCTTGACGCTCTCAAAAAGCGGATACATGACGCCGCCAACTCAAAAGGAGGCAAGTGGATCAAGGAACTACCCAATGCACACTGGGGGCTACGTACTCAACCCTCCAATCCAATGGGGCAATCTCCATACTTCCTGGTCTACGGGTCCGAAGCAATCCTCCCTGCTAATGCCAGGTGGGATTCACCAGCAGTGGAGCACTACGACGAAGGCGTCTCCGAAGACAGCAGACGAGTTGACATTGACGGACTCGAAGAAGCTCGTTGTGCTGCCCTCATCTAATCAGCAAGGTACCTGGAGGGTATCCGACGCTACCATGATCGCATCATCTTGGAACGCTCCTTCAACATTGGTGATCTTGTCCTCCGTCGCATCCAGAACACGGAAGGACTACACAAGCTCAGCTCGCCCTGGGAAGGTCTCTTCATAGTTGCAAAGGTGACCGGACTGGGCTCCTACCGCCTCCAGACGCTTGAAGGCGAAGACGTCAACAACTCATGGAATGTCGACCAACTCTATCGGTTCTATGCCTAGTATATACGACTAACCTGGGGGCTCAAGTCTACACGACTACATCAAGACCCCTTTGCTGTAAGCAGCCTCCGGGTCCAGGCACCAGTCTCCGGACTACTCCTCTCCAGGATCCAGCCCACGCGGCTACCTACGGATCTTGGGCTGCGACGAGCGACAAAGGACTCTAGCAGCGGTCTACTGAGAGACCATGTACTCATAGATCTAGCCTACACGGCTACTTACGGATCTACTGCTGTAAGCGGCTACACGCCCTAGCACTACTTAGCCGTAGGCGGCCTCCGAGTCCTGGCGACTACTATGTAACAACGGCCCTAGCCATCCAGGTGTACTTCTTCAATAATAAAGTTTGATTATCCATCAACTACTTTACTGTCCTCCTCCCTCAACGGGACTACTGGCGAGTATGACTACTCGCGACGACTCCAGGATGGGACTCCGCACTCACAGATCGCGATAACGAGTACTCATTCATGGAAGTTTTTCTCATTCATACTTAAACAATTTCATTACAATTGTTTTTGTACAATTACTGCTACGAGCTAACATTACAGGACTATTGGAGGTTGAGCTTCTCGGCGACCTGTTCAACAATGGGTGCCATCTGCTCCAGCAGCTCCTCGTATTGCTCGTCGGTGCAGTTGGCGGCTAGCCTGCCGGCGACTACGTCCACCGGAGCCTTCGGGAAGTATGACTATTTGAAGGCAAGAACTTGGTTGGGGATCGACTTGGCCAAGTGCTTCACGTAGGTCGCCAGGCGGCTGGGGGCTTCCTTCAGCCGGTCCACCAGTGGAGCTATCTTCGGACCGCCAGGGTGGGGCACCAACAGCCTCGCGATGGGGAGCGCGGCTTCCTCGAGTTCCTTGAGCTGAGACCACAGCTTCTCGCAGTCCTCGTTCAGCTTCTGGAAGGATTTGTAGCAGTTGATGAGGTCATGCTCTGATGCAATTCGGAGCTCCATGTTCTTGTCGCACTCGTAAGCAAGCTCCTTATAATCGTACCCCAATACCTGGCGGGCCTCCTACTCTCGGTAGAAGAGGTTCTTCAAGTCGGTCTCTGAAGCCTTCAGCTGATCGACACGGGTCTCAAGCTCTGCAATCAACAAGGCAAAGTGGGTCAGACTACCTCAAGCTACCATCAACAAGTACCCGACAAGGCGGTCGCGTACCTTTATTTTTGTTGTGGAGAGACTTGTTCTTCTGCACCAGATCGTCGCTCTTCGCCTGCATCTCTTGGACGTCATTGTGATACTTGGCGAAGGTGGTGTCCAGCTTCGACTGCATGGCGGCGGCGTGCTTCCGGGACTTCATGAGTTGTTCCTCTAATGTCTCATCCCGGAGCACCGCGTCGCCGTATCCTTGAAGCATCTCGGACTTCTGGGGGGACCTCTCTGCGACGTCCTGCACAGACAACACATGTCAAATGGGTACTCAACACTAAAGGATTGACTACTCAAGGGTGTCGACTACTCACCTTCATCCATTGCTCGGCCTGGCGCACCGCCTCCAGGTGCCGAGCCACCGTCGCCGGGTTGACAAGATCATCCGCCAACAACTCGAGCCCGCCACGACTACTCGTCGCGGCTTCAGACATTAGCGCTGAGCGGATTGGCTCCGCGTCCTAGATCTCTGGCGAGCGGACGACCACCTCCAGAGCGGGTTCTGGCAGCGCGTCGTCGCCCTCCCCTCAAGTCGTCGCGGCGGCTTCTCCGACGGTCACTTCCATGGGCTCGGGGGCTCCTCCGGCAGCCTCCTAAGTCTCCGGTGCCACACCTTCAACGGGCACCACCGTCGCTCCCCTCGGCCTCAGCACCTGTCGACAAAATGACAAGTGGATCAGTTTTACCTGGCGGCTATGACTACTCTTCGGGGTACTCGCACCTGAGCAGAGTACTCACCTTCAACGACGCTGGCCTCAGGCAACATAGTCTCAGCGGCCGGCGCCTCGGACTCCGCATGAGGGGCGGGAGCGGACTCCTCAGCGGGCGGCGTGGCTTCCTCCTCTGCCACCGCTATGGCGGGTTCATCCCCCACCTAAGACAAGTCCATCGATTTACTGCACAGTGAACAAGCTGGTTGTCAACCTAGTACGACTACCACGCCCAATGCACTACTCGGGAAGGATCAACACTTACAAGATCGACCGGACCACCGTCACGGTAGGGGCGCCGAGGATACTGGCGATGTCGACCAGTCCCGCTTCGGCAGGCGCCTCCTCCTGCTCCTCGGTAGCCGCTGCCTCTTCAGTGGAAGCAGCGGCCGGTTCTGTGCTCCCCTGAGCAACAGGGGGCTGGCGCTCCATCTGCGCCAAAAGCTCTTCTACGGTGGGGGCTGGGCTACAACTACTCGCAGCTGCCTCCCCCATTGTGTCCCAGTCGCCTTCGTCACCCAGCTCAACGGGGTCGGAACGTGGCATCTCCTGCAAGCAAGGAAACTTCATCGTCAACACACAAACTCGAGACATCAGTACTCGACTACCTTATTCAAGATGGCTTACCTCTCGGGATGTGGTCTCCGTGACCTTCAACTTCTTGGCCACGCGCTTGCGGGCCACATTGCGCGGCTTCCTTGGCGGTGCGGGCAAGCTAGCCTCCAGACTAGCTGGCTGATCCTGAACGAGAGGTATGTGCGGCAATCCAGGGTGGCTGAACTGCGACCGCAACTGGAAGCGCTCTTGGAGCGTCTCCTCATCGTCGTCCTCCTCGGACATGTCCTCGACGACAACTGTGTCGTCTCCTTCGCCAACCTCGTGCCGCTCCTTGGCCTTGGCCTTCCCTTCCTCTGGGACCTCAACAAGCTGAGGAGGCGACGCCGGCTCAGAGACGAACTTCGCCAAGTCATCCTGCAAGAAGCTTAACACATCAGTGTGACTACTCTTACGTAATGAGTACTCGACAATGGATGCGGCTACTGACCTCTTTTGGTGGGCACGCGGGGGAGTACTGTAGTACTGGGCACGGTGTGTACGCCAGCATATCTTTGAAGATCCTGGCCAGCCTATCAACAATGTCGTCGTCGTCGAGTTCATCTCCAGGCATCCGCGACGTGTTGTCGTCACTGGTGTACTCGTACCCTAGGGTGTCGCGGGCCATCAGTGGCTACACCCTTCGCTTCACGAAGCTGAAGGCCACATGTTCGGCCCTCAGCCCGGCTTCGCTCAGCGCCTTGATCTTCGCCAGCAGCTCGGGCAACTGGAGACCTTCTTGCATCGTCGGCTCCGAGTTCCACCACGGCCGGTGCTTGGGCTGCTTCCCGCTTGGCTTCGGTAGCTCCGGGTGGTGGTTCGTGATGTAGAACCATTTCGCTTTCTAATCTTGATTGGAATCAATCAACTTGTAGGAGAGGTACTGCTCTGTCGCGTCCTCCCTCATTTGGATCCCCGCTCCTCCGACTACTCGGGGATTGCTGGCGCTGGGCTGATGCTTCACCCGGAAGATTTTCCGAAACAAGATCCAAAGGGGCTTGATCCCCAAGAAGTCTTCGCAGAAATGTACAAAGACGGCGGTGTGGAAGATATTGTTGGGGTTGAGGTTGAGGTACTCGATGCCGTAGTACCCCAATAACCCTTTGAAGAAGTCGCTGGCAGGAAGGGATAGTCCGCGCTCCGCGAACCGGGTGAACATCGGGATCTCGTCCGAGTTCTTCTCCATGGGGTACGGACCCCCTGCCGCGGCTCTCCACATGTCCACCTCCTTCTCTCGCAGAAACCCACTGTTGAGAAGGGCCAGCAGGTCTTCGGTCTTGGCCTTGGACTTCTTCCACTCGCGATTCGGATCTGGCAGCGGCGGAGACACCAACGGTGTCCCCGTAGCAGATCCGGCGGCCTCTTCACGGGACCTCTTCTTCCCACTAGCGGCCTTCGCAGTCTTCGATGGTGAAGGCTTCATTCTCCGGGTGCACAGTGTCTTCACGCGCATTCGCTTGGGGGCTACAGCGGTGGCTTCTTATGGCGGCGCGCTCGGATCTACAATCCTCTCTGCGGCGGTAGTGTGCACTGGCGGTGATTTCTGGCTAGATCCGCTGGAATGGCTACGAATGCGTGGGGTGAAAAACCTTAAGGGTTTTGGCTTCTATTTACAAGTCAACGGCGGCCCCTCCAACGGCCGGATGGATAAGTCTGTGCTCGGCTGACTCAGCAGCTGCGCGTGACCCTTCAACTTCTACTAGTCGAAGCACCTCACCTCGGGGGCTCGGCTACTTCTACTCAACTTCCTGTGAGCAACAAGACTCAGAGCATCTCAGGACACATTCTACAAGATGACCCTTCATTTCGAGAGGAGGTACTCGACACAAGGCTCGGGGGCTCCGTGCCACGTGTCCTTCGGTTTTTTCTCTGGATTTTTTGGGATATTCTTGCCAAAACTTCAGATGGACCCTCAGCCAGAGTCTACAACTCAACCTAAGGCTCGGGGGCTACTCCATATGGAGTGCGATTTTGCAATCACACTTCCATATTTGTTTCGGCTTCAAGACAACACGGGCATTGTTGATGACCTTCAAGGGCAGCACTCGAGGACGCTTGGGACTACTCGAGAAGACTTCAGGATTGCTCAAAGATCAGCTAGAGTACATTCCAGCCTCGGGATGCTTCGACTACTCTTGAGGACTTTTGACTTGTAGCACTCGGGGACGCTTGAGGACTACTCATTAAGGCCGTCAAGACTACTCGAAGCTATCCTTCTCAACTACAAAGTACTCGGGGGCTTGTCGTATGGACCTCCCTGGGCCTACTACCTCAGTGGGTACCAAGACCGACCACTCGGTGGGCCCCTGGGATTACCCGACTTGCGGTGCACGGCACCTGATGGCGTGAAACACAAGGACTACAAAGGAGAAGTACTCGGTTAGGGAGCTGTACATGTCCTGCACTGTATGGAGGACTCCTAGACGTACTCGACTAGTACTCTCTCCCTGAACTGACTTGTAACCCTGCCTCTCGGACTATATAAGGCGAGGCAGGGACCCCTCTCTCGATCATCTCATCTCACGGCGTAAGATTGCATCATCTTGTAATCGTACCCAATCTATCCAGAGCTACGGAGCATACAGGACGTAGGGTATTACGCACCTCGCGGCCCGAACCTGTCTAAATTGTGTGCCACGTGTCTCTTCCTTCGAGTTACAGATCTCGGCGAGGCCACATTCATCTATTTCGGGTACTCCCCTTAGTAGGTTGCCGGTCTAAAACACCGACAATGAAATTCAGAAAAAGAAAGTAAAAAGAAAAAAACAAGGAAGCTCAACTCATGACCAAAACCAAAGAAAGGCAAAGAAAGGTCACAAGTCGAGCAAAGCACAAACTCCACACTGAAAACAGCAAGAAAACTCGCCCTGAACAAGTGCAAGCTCCCCCAGAACATGTGGATGCGAAGTTCCAAATTTTAGATGCATTTTTCTGAATTTTTCATTAAGCTCACCTCTTCTCCCCCTTGTTGACAATGTATGAATCAAGGTGAAAATGCAGGAATGCAATATAAAGCATATAAACATCTACATGAGCTTCTCAAATGGGACAAATCTAGTGTCAAAGGCTAGAAGTGAGACAAAGAGCACACATATGGATCATAGCATAGTCAAAGCATTGCAACAAGTAATATATGGAAATATAGGCATGTGACAAAACAAATTTTCAGATTTGAGCAGTCTTATCAAAAGATGGCTCACTTCAAATTTAAAGGCCTATCCATGTCATATTCTAGCCAAAAACATGCATATCATCCATAGATCATACAAGGATATCAAATTCTTAACAAAAGATCATTGCAAACACCCATAAAGCAAAGCATGTCATGTTAAAGCTCATGAGCCATGTGTCCACTTCGGGGAGACTTCTCCACTGCTGAACATCATGCCTGAAAGATAAGACATTTTAAGCATAAACATGATGGATAGAGCATATTTCAAGCATACACACTTCTTTTCAAGATTAATCCATTTCATGGTACATGAAGTGCCTTTGCGGCAAAAGGAAGCTTATGCTCCTCCATGAATGCAACATAGGCTAAACATTCACAATGATATTCGGCCTTTGGCCCAAATGCAAGAAAGAGACATCCAAGCACAATCTAAGCATGAAAGGCACATTTAGACCAAAAAGTGACATAGATACACTACTTGGAGCACATTTCATCAAAATTAGTCAAGATTAGCATTTGATTCAAAAAGGCTATCTCACAACACATATATCTCAAATATTCCAAGAGCATAGCCTCACATAGCCATTTCTCCACACACATGACCAACATCTCACAAGTAGCCAAAGAAACTCAGACAAGGCATATGGAAGAAGCTCATCATCCTAAAATGCAATATGATACAAATGCAACATGATATATAACAAGATGGCTATCCTACCATGGTTTATACATCAAGCAAAGCATGTATATACATCAAACAAAACATGGTATGATACATATGGTACAAAAATAAATCCCCCAAGAATCAACTAGAAAAGGCAAAAAACCCCAAGTCCCCCCCGCAAGCGCACAAATGTAGCTTGGTCGAGAGGCTTTGTAAAGATGTCTGCAAGCTGATCTTGGGTAGGGACATGACTCAACACAATGGTCCCTTTCTCCACATTGTCTCTCAAGAAATGATACCTCACTCCTATGTGTTTGGTTCTAGAATGAAGTACTGGGTTTTTCGCTACGCTTATGGCACTGGTGCTATCACAACGAAGTGGGATCTCCAAAGTCTCTCAAGGTGTATGAGATCCACAACAGCTGGGAACAACAACTCGCGGCTGCAACATACTCCGCCTCGGTGGTAGACTGAGCTACACTAGACTGCTTGCGGGAAGATAACGAAACCAACGAGGACCCAAGAAACTGGCAAGTACCAGAAGTAGACTTCCTCTCGACTCGGCAACTAGCGAAATCTGCATCAGAAAAACCATGAAGTGAAAGAGTCGATGAGGATGAATACCAAAGGCCAAGACCACGGGCAGACTGTAGGTACCCGAAAATCCTCTTGACGGCCTGTCGATGTGATGTCCTCGGCGAGGCTTGAAAACGAGCGCACAGACACACACTGAACTGTATGTCTGGCCTCGTCGCTGTCAGATAGAGGAGGGAGCCGATCATGCTCCAGTACTCTCGCTGGTCCACTGGTTCTCCGTCCTCGTCCGCGTCCAAAGTAGCCGTACTCCCCATGGGTGTCGACATAGGCTTTACATCTTGCATCTGGAACTTCCTCAGCATGTCTTTCGTGTACTTGGTCTGATGCACGAATGTTCCGTCCTTCACTTGCTTGATCTGCAAACCGAGAAAGTACTGTAGCTCGCCTATCCTACTCATCTCGAATTCCCTGCTCATCTAATCTGCAAACATGGCAACAAGGTTATGTGACAAGCCACCAAAGACAATATCATCCACGTATATCTGCACAACCAACAAGTCATTCCCAAGCTTGAGAAGAAACAAGGTTCTATCCACGGTACACATCATGAACCCTTTGCTCAACAGAAAGCCTCTTAATCTCCCATACCAAGCCCGGGGTGCCTGTTTCAACCCATACAGAGCCCTTTTCAACCTGTACACCTTGTGTGGGTACTTCTCACTCTCGAACCCCGGTGGCTGCTTCACATACACCTCCTCCTCTATGACCCCATTCAGGAAAGCACTGTTCACATCCATCTGATACAACTTGAACCCTTTAGCCACGGCAAAGGCTAGAAGGATCCGAATTGTATCAAGACGGGCCACAGGAGCAAAAGTCTCCTCATAGTCGATCCCCTCCTTCTGACTATACCCCCGAGCAACAAGTCTGGACTTGTTCCTCACAACCATCCCATTCTCACCCTCTTTGTTCTTCCAAACCCATTTGGTTCCTATATGATGGCAATTTGGAGGTGGTTCAACTAACTCCCACACCTGGTTCCTCTCAAAATTTTCCAACTCCTCATGCATAGAATTGACCCAATTTGCATTAGATAAAGCGTGTCCAATGTCCTTGGGCTCAAAGGAGGCAACAACTGCAGCATGAGCGAAATGAGAGGAATTTCTAGACCTTGACCGCGTGGTACGTTCATCGATGTCCCCAATGATCTTCGATAGGGGATGCACTTCTTGAATCCGCCGGGGAGCCTCACGCCTCGAGACTACGTCCCCCTCAACTTCAGCTTCTCTCGCCTGATCCTATTCTCGCACCGTCGTTGTCCATGAAGTAGACGGTCCACCCTCCGTAGTGGTCGTGGGGGAAGTAGTGGGTACACACTCAGCTTCAGGCGCATGGTTCTCTCCATCATCATCTCCAGCTTCATCCTTCTCCTCTTCATAGAGATCCTCAGCCATCTCCTCATCACCTGCACATTCAAAGCCAACAGAGGTACATGGCATTGTCTCATTGAATGTTACCTCGCACGTCTCCATGATTTTGTTAGTCTCAATATTAAGCACTCTATAGGCTCTGGAATGGTAAGCATATCCAAAGAAAATCCCATCACTAGACCTATCCTCAAACTTGTCGAGTCTTCCCTTCTTAAGAATAAAGCACTTGCAGGCAAAGACTCGGAAATGACTCACCTTGGGTACCCGACCATGCATAAGCTCATAACAGGTCTTCCTCTTGAAAGCTCGCAATAAAATCCTGTTGGAGACATGACAGGCCTTATTGACCGCCTCAGCCCAATACCTCCTAGGAGTCCTGTGCTCATCGAGCATCGTCCTAACCATCTCACAAAGAGTCCAATTTTTCCTTTCCACGACTCCATTTTGAGGGGGCACAAAAGGGGTCGAATACTGATGCTCAAGACATAGATCACGACAGAAGGCATCAAAACGAGAGTTCTTGAACTCTGAGCCATTATCACTGCGGATAGCTCGAATGGCATTCTCATGCCTCTCGTTCTTCAACCTCATGATCAGATCTCGAACAAAACCAAATGTCTCACTTTTGTCCTCCAAGAAAAACACCCAGGCATAGCGAGAGTAATCGTCCACCACAACAAGGACATACCACTTCCCACCCACCGAGCAAACTCGAGCTGGCCCAACAAGGTCCATATGGAACAGCTCTGTCTGACGCTCGGTCATGACATCGGTCAGGGGTGGATGGGGAGTGGCTACCATCTTGCCATGCCTACACGGAGTACAGACCAAATCCTTCTCAAACTTCAACTTCGGCAATCCTCGGACAAGGTCAAGACCACTCAAGCGTGAAACCAAATCAAAGCTCAAGTGACCAACCGCCTATGCCATTTCCACAACTCACAAGAAGGACCAGCCATCAAACAACGAGCAGGACCCAAAGAACGAGAGAAATCAGCCCTGCAAATCTGACCCTCGGGGATGATCATACAGACAAGATCACCTCGAGAATCCAGCAAACGAGACTCACCAGACTTGAAACGCACCTCCAAGCCCTCATCAAGCAACTGAGAAACCGAAAGGAAATTGAAACCCAAAGACTTCACAAGAGCAACCCTCTTTAATGTTACCTTGTCACTCACATGCACTACACCCTCAAAAATCACCCTTCCTCGTCCGTTGTCTCCAAACGTGATGTACATATTTTCCTTCACTGGGGTGAGGCTGGAGAACCACTTCTTGTCTCTGGTCATGTGTCGTGAACATCCGGAGTCGATCAACCAAATGTTCTCCAAGCCTCCTGCCTGCCGTCAGCAACAAGAACGAGAATGAGCCAACGACTCGACACTAGGGTTAGCACAAAGAATGTTGAACCAGTGTCGAGCTATCTGCTCAAAAGAGGGGTTAGCAAACATCATTCCCTTACCACCAAATTTCCCATGTCCCATGGAAGGAGTACGAGCACCACGAGGGGGAAAACGTGGTTCGTAGTTCCTCTGGAACCCAAAGTTATGATCATCTCCCCTAGACCTGTATTGAGGACGAGTAGGGGGCCGTCCAGCAAAACCACCACGAACCCGACCAAACCTCTCACCAGCACGCACACCGTCATCTCTCCTATCAAACCTCTGACCACCACCTCTGTGTGGGAACCTACCACCCTGAGCTCCAACTCTACCAACATTCCTCACACTTCCCACACCCCGTGGAAGTGGCACTCTAGGCTCAGGAATACCATGAGACTGGCGATACCTGTCCTGGTTTGCTTGCTCCCTAGCAAGCCTCTCATCCCTCTTCCTCTTGTAGCAAAACTCTGCTAGATGCCTCTCCTTGCCACAATACTCACACCTGAAGGGGATGGGTTTTGGTTTTGACTCTGGCTTCTCTCTAGGCTTCACACCCTTCTCACTCACAAACTTCACCGGTTTCTGGAAGTCATTTGCTTTAGGTGGGAATTTGGGTGGATCTTGGGTTGTGTCAAGCTTGTTGCAAAGGTGGTTGGGCTTTGGTGTGAAAGAGTTCTTGGGTGCTTTTGGAAGTGGAACTTGGATGTCTCTGATCACCTCAAACTCGGGGGTGGACTCAACACACTTCTCATACACACTCTCCCCACTGTTTTCTCCCACTTTCTCACCCAACTTCTCAAAACCCAAACCACGACCATCCGCTCTCTTGAACTCCTCAATCTTGATTTTAAGTTGAGGTTCCTGCCCAGACAACCAACCCAACACCTTCCTCAAAAAATCATTCTCCTCATAGATGACATACAAATGGGAAGTAAGTCCAAGATTGCGCAAAGTAACCTCATCACATCTAGTGCATGCATTGACAACAGGAGATTTCAAAGAAGCTTTCAATGTGCTAATGGTAGAACGAGCATCAACAAGCTTAGCATGCATAGTAGGACATGATTTACAAGCACCAAGCAAAGTGGGTCTAGCCTTAAGCTCATCATACTCAGTCCTAAGAGCATCTAGTTTAGCCAAAGTGGAAGCATTCTTCTCATTAAGCAATTTGATTTCATTCAACCATGCATCACATTCAGGACATTCAACATCATCAGAAATGGTAGGAGTAAGTTTCAAAGAGTCATTCTCAAGTTTCAATTCAAGCAATTTAGACTCTAACTCTCCTACTTTCTCACTAGCATTCTCAAGTTGAGCCCTAAGATCTTTCCTCATCTTCTTGGCATCCCTCAACACACTATCACAGTTGTCAATCAAGTCATTCAACCTAGTGATCTCAGCAAGCAAAGTGTCGGGGTCATGGTTTACCTCATCCTCTGAGTCGGAGTTGGTGTCTTCTCGTCCTTCTTGCTGCTTGAGCTATGGGCCATGCCACAAAAGCCTCCAAGTGCCACACAGCTCAAACCACTGAGGTTCCAACTTGCATTCTTCTTGCCCTTGCGCCTCCCGGCGTCTTCATCCTCACTGCTTGAGCTTGAATGCGCGTCGCTTGAGCTTGTGTCGACGTCGCTTGCACCGACCACAATGGCACTTGCCTTGTCCTTCTTGTGGCCGCCCTTGCTCGATCACCGCTTGTCCTTGTCCTTGATCTTGGACTTGCTGTAGTGCTTGCCCTTGGAGGAGTACTTGTCTTCACGCCTCGGGTGCGCCTTGTACTCGCTCATCTTGTACTTGTTCTCCTCCGCTTCCGGGCACTCGGCGATGAAGTGTCCACGCTTGCCACACTTCTAGCATGTCCCCGAGCTCCGCCTTGCATTCCTCCAGTTCTCATGTAGTCGATCAAACCTCCTTGAGAGCAAGGCCAGTTCCTCCTCACTCAGCACATCGAACTCATCATCTGAAATAGACATGAGAGAAGACAAGGAAAACTGTCGACAGGAAGGGTTAGTGTTGGCTTTGCTCTTTGATCCACCCACAAGAGCAAGACTATTATCAGTCGAGCCCTCATACTTGGATTGCAACTTCCTGTCAACCTCAGACTACTTGAGCTTAGAAAAGAGATCATCCAACTCAATGGTCAAGTATTGCCCGGACTCCTTGATGGCCTCAACCTTAGCACCCCAAACATTTTGGTCGAAGATATTGAAGGACCGATTAGGCGACCAAAGAGGGGGGGAGTGAATGGGAGCCGGTAAAAATTCTTCTCGAAGGAGATTGAAAATCCGACAAGATGAACTCGCCCGGTCGGACCCCCAAAATCACACGGTCCGCACATCTACCTTATGTTTGCCAAAACCACGTAGCCACTGGAGTGCTACTGGTCCTAGGAACAAACTCTACCAGCAACCCCACCACACACGCACCCACGACAGCGGAAACAACTCGAAAGCCGGCTGTCCAGAGGGGGCGGTTAGACCGGGTATAGGGGGCTGTTAGACCGCCTCCACCAGGCAACCAAAAAATCCTCCGAAACACCTCTTCCGAGCACCAAAACGCACCATAGTTTCACCAACAGAGATCTCTAGTCAGGGCCATGCTAGCTACCAGAAAATCTTGGCGAAAACAAAAAATCCACCCAGGGGCCTAGGGGCGGTTAGACTGGCTACCAGGGGCGGTCTAACCTCCTGTACCCAGCAACGAACTCCAACCAAGAACACCTAGCAAACGGCACAAGAACGACCCGAAATTTCACCCAGACGCTCCTCTGATCAAGGAGAACAAACTCACAGTGGAAAATCCAGCGAAACAAAACTTTGACCTGGAAAGCCTAGGGCGGTTAGACCACCCCCTCCTAGCGGTTAGACCGCCTCTCCCAGAAAAACAGCCCGCGGGTCAAACCCTAACTTCCTCACGCCCGATCTCCCGAATCACTCCACGGATTGCAGCGAAACTTCGGGATTAGCTGGGTTACCTCCTGGGCGACCTCTACCTCAAAGGAATCGCCCAAATCGCTCACAATCAAGAGGAATCGAAGAAATCGCCTCTCTAGGTCAAGAACTCGCCCAACTCGAAAAACCACCAAATCGAGTCCGATTCAAGAGAGATTGGGGGCAAAGTCACCAGCCAAAGAGGCACAAGATCCTCATACATGACACCCACCAAAGACCCCAAGAAATCGTCCTCAAAACACCGCCAACCAAGAGCTCCGAAAATCAACACCAAGAAGGACGGGAAAACCACCTTGAGGAACAATGCCGAACCATCTATACATACCATGAAGGTTCGTACAAGGTCTATCTTGCCACCCAAACATCCATCCCTCTCTCTAGATCTCACATGAAGCTCTCAAGCTAGTCCTAGGAAAACAGGGAATATACAGACGCAAATGGAAAAACAAATGAGCTATGGTTCCAAGAGTTGGCTGCCATCCACCCACTCAATCAGTATATATGGAGGCACCCAAAAGACTAAACTACCTTACTTAAAACTAGGAATACAAGCCCCTCGAGGGCGAATTCGGAAGTCTTCAGATTCTCTTCATTGGACGGAAGCCCGGCGACCGCAACCTGCTTAGCCTCGACGCAAGCCTTGCGATCCCGATGCGTGTCCTCCGCTTCGAAGCATATCGGCGTCGGCGGCCAGGGCGGTCAGACCGCCCCCCTAGGTGGTTAGACCGGCCTGGGCAATCTGACTGACCCCAGGCGGTCTGACCGTCCCTCCTGGGCGGTTGAATTGGCCTGGGGTGGGCGTACCTCCTCTTCGAGTCTTCGGCCTCGGTTTTGTGGCTCAACCGAGTAACCCAGTGGTTTTCTGGTGAACCATTGCAAACCCCGCGAACTCGTTGTAGCCTCCGCCAATCTCCACTCATGACTCGGCTCCCACTTAGTCCCGGCTCGACCTTGGTTTTGAGGCTATACCAAGAAACTGTCCACGACTTCATCTTGCTGTTCATGCCACCATGCGGCCCGCACTTGACCCCACTGGCCATCGGGTCCCTCGAACGTAGCCTACTTGTCTTCTCCACACCTGGAGGCCTCACCGGCAACGACCTTTCGCGCTTGTTCTTCACCTACACCAACACGAGTCAAGCCGCAACCTGCACCTGCAATACTTAGCCAAGAATCAGTCCACACAACGTTGTCAATCACTCATCACACAAGGAAGCGACCATCCACCGGTCCTCGAACCACACATGGTCCTCAATCTCCCCCTTGATGAGTGCATTGACAACATCCACATGAAGTAACACGAGAGAAAAGGAAAAGAAAAGAAACAAATAAAAAGAACCCTCAACAAGCGATCGAAAGCCAAAGAAAGGCGAAGAGCAAGATCACTTGAAGAATACAAGTCTCGAACCCCTTAGGAAAGGGCAACGACTCGTCACATCCGAGACAAAACCATGCTCAAACAAAGAGCGCGAACCACCGAACCAAAACTCAAACACCACAAAAAGCTCCCCCTGCACATATGCAAGCTCCCCCTGAGCCACAGCACACTTCCCCTGAACAAATGCAGCAATGCAACACGGGAGTGCAGCAAAGAGCAAAAACTGCTCAACATGCCCAGGGCGGTTAGACCGCCTGCACAGGGCGGTTAGACCGCCTGCTCCTGATCTGACCGCCTGGGGGCGGTTAGACCGCCCCAAGAGACCGGCCCTGCACCAAACTGCTCAAAAACTTCCCGAACCAATTGGAACACCTTCCAAACACTCCCAAGTGCCAAAAACATGCACAAACTTGTCCCCCTTGTTGACAATGCATGAATCAAGGCAAAATGCGAAAAGTTTCAACATATAGCTTCTCAAATATACAAAATTCATCACAAAGAGCTACACAAGTCCAAATGAGCAAGTTAGATACTCTACAGGTTCGTAATGACCTGAACTACATGATCACAAAGTTGCGCAACCATTGGGCAAGACTGAAAAGGATTTGAGTAATTTTGCAAAAAGTTACTCTCTCATAAGCAAAAACCTAAACATGAGCAAAACATGACAAAATGGCAAAGCCACACAAACTTCATGCTAGGACAACCATTCTAATCATAAGACCATCACAAACACCCACAAGCACCTCCTGTCATGTCAAAGCCACCGAGCCATGTGCCTACTTCTATGTATGAGACTTCTCATTGGTAGGCATCATGCAACAGTTTACTACCCAAAGCAAATTAATTTCAGCACATATGACATGGGAGCACATTTTCCAAGCATTTTACATTTCATTTTCAGATTTATAAATGGTACATGAAATGTCTTTGCGACAAAAAGGAACTTATGCCCCTCCATAAGATGGCAATTGATTCATGATGGCAAATGAGCCTTTGGCCCCATATGATCAATAAACTAGATATCCAACCACAAATTAAGCATAGAAAAGCCACTAAAGAATGTCAAGATCATATAAAGGCATTTACACATGAGAGAGCGTATATGTAACATTTTTCAAAAACATAGCCATCACCCATGGATTATTCACCAAGATCTTCAAGAGCTAAGCCAAACTAACCATAGCATACCAAACAAGCTCACAAAGACAAATATAGCATCCCATGGTGAACAATGTATATAGGAGAAGCTTTTCCTATCCAATGCATATGATACAAAATGCATGCAATCTAAGATTCAAAGATGCCTATACATCATGTTACATATGCTATGCCAAATGCAGGAAATGCACAAAGGAAAGCTATACATATGCTACACAAGGAGCTTCACCACCAACTTAGGAAACCAACCACACACACAAAGCTCACAAAAGACCGGCTCCTCGAGGGGAGGCGAAAAGGGCTCGACACCAGTGGCAAAAGAGCAAAGGAGCACAAAACTCACAAGCTCCCCCTAAACACATGCACTAGGGCCAAAGAGCATACAAAGCTCACCCTACACACATGAGATAGAGAAGGAACAAAACAAACCAAGTGGCTTGACCAAGGCCACACACTCGAAGGTCATAAATACACTTACCTTTATCATTTCTTCACAATTTGCTCATCCTTGTCCACCGTCCCCGAAAGTGATGCACCTACATGCACACCGGGATATGAGGCCGGAGAACCACCCCCGATATCAACCAAATGTTCTCTGAGCCATCCACCTGCAACTCAAAACCAAGAGCGAGAGCCAGCAAACGACTCAAAACTGGGGTTAGTTCCAAAAGTGTAAAACCAGTGCCTAGCCATTTGCTCGAAAGTGGGGTTAGCACAAACCAAGCCATCTTTCCTACCAAAGCTACCTCTACGAACACCACTACGGTAACCACCATGAGGGAACCAACCCTCTCTATCTGGAGGATGACCAAAACCACGAAAGAAAGCCCGTGGACTGTCCCTCCTCTCCTTCTCAAAGCTATGACTCCTCCCATCCCCGTAGTGAGCTCGAGGGGGGAGAATGCCTAGCAGACTGACCACCTGCTGACTCTCCAGACCAACCACCAACATCACTATCTCTAGACCTGAAACCTCTCGACTCACCACCTCGAAAACCACTCCGCCCAGAATTCTAGGGGGGGCGGTTGAATCGCCTAGCCAGGCCGGTCTAACTGCCCCCTTTGGGCAGGGCCAGTCTGACCGCCTAGCCAGGCCGGTCTGACCGCCCTCTCCAGAACAGCTCCTAGGCTGTGGGAACTCGCGTCTCCCCATGCCGGAACACTTCTCACCACAGCTTTACCCCTGGGCAGTGACATACGAGGCCTAGGTACACCATGGGAAGGATTGTACCTATCCTTGTTCGCCCACTCCTTAGCCATTCTCGCCTCTCTCTTTCTCTTATAGCAAAACTCTCTCTTGTGACCATCCTTTCCACAAAACTCACAATGGAAAAGGATTGGTTTGGGCTTAGGCTTGGGGTGAGGCTCTTCACAAGGCTTCTCAGTTGGTTTCTCACTAGTCTTTTCACTTGCCTTCTCACTCGGTTTTTCTCTTGGTTGGTTTGGCTTGGATGCAAACTTGTCTTTGGGTGTGGGTTGTGGTGGAACTGAAATATTCCCAAATTTCCCTTCTCTCTCACCACTGCCCTCACCAACCTTATCCAAACCCAAAGTCCAACCAACTCAGCGCTTCACGCAACTTATCATTCTCATCTTGCAAGCGACCAACACATTTTGCAAGATCCAAATTCTTCATAGCATGCAACTCACATGTAGAACAAGAAGTAGGAATAGGCACTTTCAATCTTGCCTCTAGCGACACAATGCGAGAATGAAGCTCAACAATTCTCATGCAAACCAGGGCAAGAAGTGCAAGCACCAAGCAAGGTCTACATTGTAGCTCAGTCAATTCAACCTTAAGCACATCCAATTCGTCACACTTGGAGGCATACTTCTCCCTGAGATCAGTCAAGTCAGCTAGGAAGGCAGAGCAATCCGCACAATCATTTTCATCAGAAACAACAGGGCTAGCCTTAAGAGAATCAATTTCAAGCTTGATATCAAGAACCTGTGTTTCTAGCTCAGCCACTCTAGTCCTAGCATCCTCAAGCAAAGATCTATGCTCCTTCCTAAGCTTCTTAGCCTCTCTAAGCATGTGATCGCGATTATCAAGCAAGTCAACCAACTCCTCATTCTCCTTGCGCAAAGAAGAGAGCTCATCACATACCTCATCCTCGGAATCCAAGTCCGAGGCATCCTTCTGGCTTCTCTTGCTGCTCGAACTGTGAGCCATGCCGCAGAAGTCGTCCTTGAGGCTTAGGCCTGTCACACAAAGGCCGTTGAGATACTTGCCGAGGTTCTTCTTGTTCTTCTTCTTCTTCTTGTCATCCTCTTCGTCTTCATCACTCGAGCTTGAAGACATGTCCTCGGAATATGACTCGATGTCGCTTGATCTCTTCATCTTCTCTCGAGACCGTGTCTTCTTCCCATGTCCATGATCCTTCTTCATGGACTTCTTCCTCTTGTCCTTGAACTTGTGCTTGTCGTGCTTGTTCACCTTCGGACACTCGGCGAAATAGTGTCCAGCCTTGCCGCACTTGAAGCATGTCCTCGGGTTCCTCCTCATGTTCACCCGGTTCTCGTGTAGCCTCTCGAACCGCCTCGTCAGGAGCGCCAGCTTGTCCTCTCCAAGCACGTCAAACTCCTCGTCTGGCATAGACATCAAAGAGGACAAAGAGAACATCCTGGTGGATGGGTTAGTGTTTGCCATTCCCTTCGAACCACCAACGAGGGCAAGACTATGGGAATTAGTCGGACCCTCGAGCTTGGCAGTCATGCCCCTATCCACCTCAGCCGACTTGAGCTTCGAGAACAGCTCGTTCACCGTCAGAGTGTCATACTTCTCCGACTCCACAATGGCCTCGAACTTTCCGCCCCATATTGTACGATCCAAAGAGTGTAAGAGCTTGACAGCTCTATCATGATCATCGTACGGGAGCACGTCCACATTGGCCCTCATGTTGTTCACAACCACCGTGAACCTCTGAAACAAGGCATCGATGGACTCACCGGGGAGATGAGTGAAGTTCTCGTACTCTCTCCGGTAGGTCGCATACATCCGTGCCTGAACCTGGGCATTCCCAACATGAGCCTCCTTCAGCACCGGCCAAATTCTACAAGCCAAGTGCTCGATGTGCACCCGATCGAACTCAGGCTGACACAGAGCACGAAACAAGTAGTTGACCACCTTGTTGGCGTCGAATCTATCCCTCGATCTTGGAGCGAGGAAGTCCATCGGCTGGACATAGCCTGTGTCCACCGTTACATCCCAAAGGATCTGACCCTTTCCGCGATGGAACGCTCCCATTTGCTTACTCCACATCTAGTAGTTCTTGCCATCGAAGTGTGGAGGACCCGAGCCCCGTTCCTGGTATGCCATCCTTGGATCTTAGACTGGTTAGAGTCAACAAAGACCCGAACCGGCTCTAATACCACTTGAAGGACCGATTAGGCGGCCAGAGGGGGGGAGTGAATGGAAGCCCGTAAAAATTCTTCTCGAAGGAGATTGAAACTACGACAAGATGAACTCGCCCGGTCGAACCCCCAAAATCACACGCTCCACACTTCTACCTTCCGTTTGCCAAAACCACGTAGCCACTGGAGTGCTACTGGTCCTAGGAACAAACTCTACCGACACAAAGAACCTCACCACACACGCACCCACGACCGCGCACCGGAGGGGGGGGAGTGGGGGCCCGATAAAAATTCTTCTCGAAGGAGATCGAAACTCAAAAGAGAACACGGCTACCAACACACGTCTCCGACTCACTACCAAGGTTGGTCAAGCCCACACACTAGAGGGGGCGGCTAGACCAGCCACACTCCCTTCTAGAGAATTTCACTAGTGGCTCTCGCTAGTAGGGGTTGGTTAGCCCCAAGGCCCAAACGACCAACCCCACCCGACCAAACTCAGGCAACCAAGAAATCCTCCGAAACACCTCTTCCGAGCACCAAAATGCACCACGGGTTCACCAACTGAGATCTCCTCGGTCGAGGGCCATGCTAGCTACCGCCGAAAGCACTTCCAACCCAAGATCTTGGCGAAAGCCAAAACTCACACCCCCCCCCAATTCCCAAGAGAAAAGCCCCGGGCCAACAAAACCCATCTCAGAACCCCCACAAATGGGGGATCATCACCACCAAGAGGACCAAAACCCATCCAAACCTTGAAACAACGCCAAATCATCTATACATGAAACAAAGGTTCGTACAAGGTCTAGCAAGCCGCCCATCATCCATCCCTCTCTACAAGATTTCTCCGTAGCCCTCCCTTTCTTTTCCTAAAAAAACCCAAAAAAATATATTAAAAATAAAAAAACTAATTAGCTTAGGTTCCAAGAGTTGCTGCCATCCTCCTCACCTCTTGGGTTATATGGCGGCAACCGAATGTCTAAAATGCCCCTCTCTACTAACTAGGGATACAAGCCCCTCAAGGGCGGATTTGAATTCTTTTTCCTTCTTCCTCTCACCCCCCGCCTCCCCCCCCCCCCCCCCCCCCCCCACCCGCCCTCCCTACCCCCCCCGTCCCCCCCGCCTCGCATCCTCTTTTCCTTCTCCTCCCCCCCCCCCCCCCCCCGCTCCCCCCCCCTTCCCCCCGCCCCCCCCCCCCCATCCCCCCCCCCCCCGCCCCCCCCTTCCCTTCTTCCCCCCCCCCCCTCCTCTTTCCCCGGTCCTTACTTTTTGGTTCAACCAAGAAACCCGGTGGTTATCGTGAACCACCGACCCCGCGAACTCGGTGTAGCCTCCGCCAATCTCCACTCATGACTTGGCTCCCACGTAGTCCCGCCCGACCTTGGTTTTGAGGCTCAACCAAGAAACCGTCCACCCCCCCCCCCCCCCCCCCCCCCCCCCCCCCCCCCCCCCAATGACCTTTCGCGCTTGTTCTTCACCCGCACCAACACGAGTCAAGCCGCAACCGCACTGCAATACTTAGCCAAGAATCGGTCCGGACAACGTTGTCAATCACTCATCACACAAGGAAGCGACCATCCACCGGTCCTCGAACCACACATGGTCCTCGGCCCGAGAAAACCTCAAACCCAAAACTCCACCCGGGGCCTAGGGGCGGTTAGACCGGCTACCGGGGGCGGTCTAACCTCCGGCTCACCCGCAACGAACTCCAACCAAGAACACCTAGCAAACGGCACGAGAACGACCCGAAATTTCACCCAGACGCTCCTCTGATCAAGGCGAACAAACTCACAGAGGAAAATCTGGCAAAACAAAACTTTGACCTGGAAAGCCCAGGGCGGTTAGACCACCCCCTCCTGGCGGTTAGACCGCCTATCCCAGAAAAACAGCCCGTGGGTCAAACCCTAACTTCCTCGCGACCGATCTCCCGAATCACTCCACGGATTGCAGCGAAACTTCAGGATTAGCTAGGTTACCTCCTGTGCAACCTCTACCTCAAAGGAATCGACCCGAATCGCTCACAATCAAGAGGAATCGAAGAAATCACCTCTCTAGGTCAAGAATTCGCCCAACTCGAAAAACCTCCAAATCAAGTCCGATTCTAGAGAGATTTGGGGGCAAAGTCACCAGCCAAAGAGGCACAAGATCCTCATACGTGACACCCACCAAAGACACCAAGAAATCGTCCTCAAAACACTGCCAACCAAGAGCTCCGAAAATCAACACCAAGAAGGACGGGAAAACCACCTTGAGGAACAACGCCGAACCATCTATACATACCATGAAGGTTTGTACAAGGTCTAGCTTGCCACCCAAACATCCATCCCTCTCTCTAGATCTCACATGAAGGTCTTAAGGTAGTCCTAGGAAAACTACGGAAAAGAAAGACGAAAATGGAAAAACAAATGAGCTAGGGTTCCAAGAGTTGGCTGCCATCCACCCACTCAATCAGTATATATGGAGGCACCCAAAAGACTAAACTACCCTTACTCAAAACTAGGAATACAAGCCCCTCGAGGGCGAATTCAGAAGTCTTCAGATTCTCTTCATCGGACGGATGCCCGGCGACCGCAACCTGCTTAGCCTCGACGCAAGCCTTGCGGTCCCGACGCGTGTCCTCCGCTTCGAAGCATCTCGGCGTCGGCGGCCAGGGCGGTCAGACCGCCCCCCTGGGCGGTTAGACCGGCCTTGGCAATCTGACAGGCCCCAAGCGGTCAGACTGCCCCTCCTGGGCAGTTGAACCGGCCTGGGGTGGCCACACCTCCTCGTCGAGTCTTCGACCTCGGTTTTGTGGCTCAACCGAGTAACCCAGTAGTTTTCAGGTGAACCATTGCAAACCCCGCGAACTCGGTGTAGCCTCTGCCAATCTCCACTCATGACTCGGCTCCCACTTAGTCCCAGCTCGACCTTTGTTTTGAGGCTCTACCAAGAAACCGTCCACGACTTCATCTTGCTGTTCATGCCACCATGCGGCCCGCACTTAACCCCACTGGCCACCGGGTCCCTCGAACGAAGCCTACTTGTTTTCTCCACACCTAGAGGCCTCACCGGCAACGACCTTTCGTGCTTGTTCTTCACCTGCACCAACATGAGTCAAGCCGCAACCTGCACCTGCAATACTTAGCCAAGAATCAGTCCACACAACGTTGTCAATCACTCATCACACAAGGAAGCGACCATCCACCGGTCCTCGAACCACACATGGTTCTCAGGTATGTAAAAGCTTCAAAGCTTGATCATGCTCGGTGTAAGGGAAATCCTCAACATTGGCCTTCATGTTGTTCACGATGGCGGTGAACCTCTGAAACATCGCATCAATGTCCTCACCGGGAAGTTGAGTAAAGTTCTTATATTGCATCTGGTAAGAAACAAAGAGGCAAGCCTTCACATGGTTATCACCACAGTGGGCAACCAACAACTTCTCCCAAATTTGCCAGGCAAGATTCAAATGGCGAACACGCTCAAACTCAGGATCACACAAACTTCGGACCAAGTGATCAGCGGCTTTTGCATTTGCCTCATACTTGGCCTTAGCACCAGCATCGGTCACCATAAGAGTGTGGATCTCCGCCGGAATAGCATACGTCTTGTCAAGCACAATGAAATTCAGCAACTTGCCACGAAGAAAGATCATCATTCGGGCCGCCCACTTGTGGTAACCCTTCCCATCGAGGTGCGGCGGACCGCCCCGCTCAACGTACGCCATCTTAGGATTCAAGACTTGTCAAAGTCACCACGAATCCGGCACCAAGCTCTGATTCCATTTGAAGGATCGGATGGTGACTAGAGAGGGGGGGGAGTGAATAGGAGCCGGTAAAAATTCTTCTCAAAGAACCCGGCCTATACCCTAGACAAATCTCGGTCACACACGAGCGATGGATCGAACCACACACCAATCGCCAAGACAATGAGGTTATGGATCAACCTCAAGTCTTAGGAATGATTCCTTGAAGCACACGCGGAAGCACGAAAGAAAGGAGAGAGGAATCGAACCAAGGAGCAAAGCTGCCAGGCACTGGCGGACTGTCCGGCCAGGAGGGGCGGACTGTCCGCACTGACCACGCGGACGGTCCGGCCAGTGCCGCGGACAGTCAGTAAATGCCACCAGAACCACCAGAGACGAACCGGGAAAAACGGACTGTCCACAAGGACTAGGCGGACCGCCCACACCGGATCCGGAACGTCCGCTACAGAAGCTGGGACCGTCCGCAAACCGACTGCAACAAAAACCTAAAGCAAAACCTGATCGATAGCGAAGGCGAGCAAGAACACGATGAACACGCGAAGAACACAGAGCCCGCGGACTGTCCGCCAGGCACGCGCAGATTGTCCGCGCCGCACGGACAGAGGCAAGAACAGCTCGACCCAGCGGGTCAACTCCTCCAACACATCACCGGATCTCCCAAACGGTAGAAGCTGAAGAGACCAGAGTTTGGGGACAAGATATGCGTCAAACAAGGATGCTATACCCCAAAAATTTCGCCTCCTAACTTCCTAAATCACTGGGAATCGCGGATCCTTTGAGCACCACCAAAAACTAGAGCTCCGACCAAAAAACCTAGAATCGAAGTGGTTTCCCTGCGTTTGAGGGCACAAGATCAATCACAAAGATGCACAAGACATCCATCCATGTTTCCCTAAAAGAAATCCGGGGAGAAACCCACTCAAATCCGTGGAATCACACCAAGAACAAAGGCACAAAAAACATGCACAAAGAAGACCACGGGAATCACAATGCCAGATCTTCTATACATACCCCGAATGATTCACAAGGTCTAGCATGCCGCCCTAACATCCATCCCTCTCAACAAATCTCTCATGAAGCTCTCATGCTAGCCTAGACAAGAAATGAAGAAAATGTCTCAGGAAAAATCAGAAATGGAAGGGGGAAATGAAACCCTAAGTCGCGGAGATACAGAGCCATCCACCCACACTCATGGCTTATATATCGGGTCCCGCCGGTGTGGTAAATGACTCGACTACCCCTAACTCAACTACTGGCGATACAACCCACGCAGGGGTATTTATGTAATGTTTGTGGGTCTTGCCATCGGACGGCCACGCCTTCGCCGCACCCCGCGTCCTCCCGACGCAAGCCATGCGATCCCGCCGCGTGTCCTCCGCTTCGAAGCTTCCCGACACGCCCGGATCCCGTCTCTGTCGTGTTGGGCCTTCGCACTTGATTTTGAGGCCCAAACCAAGAATCCGTCCTCCGATGGTTTTGTGGGCAAACCAACAAACCCCGAGTGCCCGGCCCAGCCTCCCACCAAGCCTCTTGACTCGACCGCCACCGTGCACCGGCTCGATCGTCCACGACTTCGTCTTGCTCATCTCTCCACCATGTGGCCCGCACCTAGTCCTGTTGTCCACCGGGTCCCTCGAACCGAGCCTACTTGTCTCTCCATCTCCCGGAGGCCCCTCAAGGCTGCAGACCTTTCGCGCCCGTTCTTCACCTCCAACGACACGAACTAGGCCGCAGCCTACACCTGCGCACTGAGCCAAGAGTCAGTCCAACACCCGTTGTCAATCACTCATCACTGAGGAGCGGTCATCCATTGACCACCAGGACGCTCCTGGTCCTCACATCGAGAAAGCAAAAATAAGAGTGGTTCGCTAATCTCTCGAGCATCTCGTTAATGAACGGTAGGGGGAAGTGATCTTTTTTAATTGATTTGTTAAGCTTACGATAATCGATACAAATCCACCACCCGGTCACGGTTCTTTGTGGTATCAATTCGTCCTTCTCATTCTTCACCACGGTTAAACCTCCTTTCTCTGATACACAATATACCGGGCTCACCTACCTGCTATGCGGAACTGGGTAGATGATTCCGGCATCAAGTAACTTGATGACCTCTTTCTGTACTACCTCTCGCATGGCATGAGTTAGCCTCCTTTGGTGGTCCACTACGGGCTTACATTGGTCTTCCATTGGTATACGATGAGTGCAAAAGGCTGGGCTAAAGCCTTTGAGATCATTAATCGAATATTCAACCACCTTCCTATGTTTTTTCAATAAAATAAGCAACTTTTCATTTTCTTCGGGACTCAACTCGTCGCTCACAATGACTAGATAAGTCTTGTCTGGGCCCAGAAATTCATACTTTAATCCTTTGGGAAAAGGTTTAAGGTCTACCACGGGCACTTGTGGCTCCTCGGGTTTAATTTATCCTATGTCCACGAATGTTTCCTCCTCTACGCTTCCATCTTGTGGTTCTAAGCCTTTTGTTGCTTCTTCTAGTTCTTCATCTTGTTGATCATTAATTTGATTTTCTATTGCTATTTGCAGCGGGACTCTAAGGGTTTCAACAAAACAAACACTATCTACCTCCTCCACTTCGTCTTCAGGAGGAAAGGGTGTAGGGTGTTTAGAAACGCGAAGAAAGTTATATGTGCACTTCTTTCCATTAAGGTTTATTGTTACTTTGCCTTTTCCGGCATCAAACACAGCATCAACCAAATTAAGAAAGGGCCTACCTAGAATTATATGATCATGATTACTATGGTAAGCATCAATAACAAAGAATTCAGTTGGTATACATTTTCTAGAGATTTTTACATTCATGTTGCAAGCAATACCTAGAGGACTAATAGTTCTACCATCTCCCGTAATTAGTTTCGTTGATGTTGGAGCTAAGTCTAGGTTGTGGTCTTGAACTTTTTCGTAAATTTTCGAAGATAGGACACTTACTTGGGCTCTGATGTCGCATAAAGCTTTGCATTGAACTCTGTTGATCTCGCAACTCAAGTGTGGTGCCATCTTCTCTTCTTCTTCGGATCCTATCGCGTAAACTTCGGCGAGGCGAGCGTATGGTGATGCTTCGGGCTTGATTCCCATGTTTCTCTTCACCTCGCCCATGTGTTCCAGATCCACTTCATCATCTCCTAAGAGCATTTGAAAGTCACCAGTGGTTTCAAGGTCGTATGAATCTTCCGCTTTCCTTTCTGGTGGGAAATACACTTCCAATGCTCTTGCCATCCCCTTTTGATTAGGGAACGGTCTTCTCTTATCGAATACTTCTCCGTAATCGATTGGAACCCAGTCCATTGGTTCGAACTCCCTTAGTGGCTTCGCACTTGACATGCTTCTCTTGTTTGTTCCATTTGACACGGTGAAGTCAACGCTCGTGGTAGTTCTTGACTTGATATGCTCTTCTTCAAGCTTTTCCGGGATTGGCTTCTCTTTTGTGACTTCCGGGGTTGCCTCCTTAGAAATTTCAGCACACTTCTTCATCCTTGAGTTATATCTGGCTCTCCCGCAAGTCTTGTTTCCCAATCTCTTTGCATGGCAGCTGCTTTACTAATTTTTTGTAGAAGTTGAGCGGCTTCCGTGAGTGTTTTCTCCATGAGATCCCCACCTACACACATTTGGACGTGTTGCATGCAACTAGGGGTTAGGGAAAAGAAAAATATATGCAAGAGTACGTCACGGGAGAAGCCGGGTCTTGGTCCTTGTTCGATCAACTCATTAAACCTATTCCAAGCTTGGTCTATCCCTTCCTCTTCTCCTTGCGTGAAAGTGATCACTTGCCTCCATAGATGTTGAACCTTGCTAATTGGAAAGAATTTCTCGCAAAACTTCTTTGTCAACTTGTTCCAATTGCCTTCAACTTCAAAGGATGCAAACGAGTACCACGTCTTTGATTCACCGACAAGTGAGTAGGGAAAGAGATTCCATTTGAACCATTCATCGGGAACTCCTTCTTGACGCACCGTGTTGCATAGTGTCGTGAAATGCCTTATGTGTCTATATGGGTTCTCCGTAACCATCCCTTCAAACGGGTTTGCCGCCACCATGTCGATGATCTTGGATTTAATCTCATACTTGGTCGCTTCGAGCTTCGAATCCGACTCTTATACTTTTAGGTCTTCACATCGAGGACTAGCGTAATTCCTTAGTGATTTTTCCGGTTCATCCATAGGTAGATTGACCAACGCCATCTAGACAACAAGATAAAAACAAAAACAAAAATAAAAAAAGTGGTTTTCTAGATAATACGTGTTAGATATTAGTAAACAAAAGATAAACTAAATATAAAACTAAGTTAGATGCAAAGCAAACGATGTAAACTAGCTTGCTCCCCGACAACGACGCCAAAAAAGGGTCTTGTTGACGGATAAAAGACGTATCCACCTACGATCCACAAGCGTACGGACCTACACCTTTTTCACCACGGGATTCCCAAGGTTCTTGTCAATCCGCGAAGCAAGGGGATTACAAGCGTTTGATCTACTCCACTCGATAACTACTTAAACCCTAACTATGATTAAACTAGAACTAAACTACACTAGAGAGAACGATTAATCTATGAAGATAAAAGACACTCGCCCATGGGTCTACGATCCTAGAACATGCAATCGCTTTAAAGATGAAAACCAGTCTAATCTATCAGGAGTTGTGACCATGGTTTCGCCCTTTCCCTCCCCTCGTACTGTCACTACGCGGAGGTAATCGTGACTAGACCTATGATGGACACGGCGTACTGAATGGATCCAAGGGAGCATTGGAGCTCTACTCCCATTAAGACATGGTAGCTAACCTTAAGTAATAAAGTATATTCAACACATGATGATAGATAGATGTTCCAACAAAGTACAATTACATCTTAAGATTGATTACAACCCATGAACAAATAAGGAAATTACCCCATCAAGGTGCTAGACATAGCACCGTTGATCATGGTCACCCTTCCGACGGGGTCTTCCTTATTCTGCACTTGTGGGTGCTTCCTTCGAGGTGGTCGATCTCCCTCTGGAGATCTCCCTCCTCTCCCTCTCTAGCTTGTGGATGGCCTCCTGGTACGAATGGCTCTCCCTCCTGCGAATGGCGTCGCCTCCCAGGCTTTAGGGTTGAAGAACCTTCGAGTGCAAGGAAACGGGGGCCAAACCGACCCCCAGAGTGGGTGGGCCGGCCGGCCTTGGCCGACCGGCCTAGGTCCACTAAAGGAATGATTAGGTGACCAGAGAGGGGGGGAGTGAATGGGAGCCGATAAAAATTCTTCTCGGAGGAGATTGAAACTCCGACAAGATGAACTCACTCGGTCGGACCCCCAAAATCACATGTTCCGCACTTCTACCTTCCGTTTGCCAAAACCACGTAGCCACTGGAGTGCTACTGGTCCTCAGAACAAACACTACCAGCAACCTCAACACACACGCACCCACGATAGCAGAAACAACTCGAAAGCTGGCTGTCCAGAGGGGGGCGGTTAGACCGGGTATGGGGGGCGGTTAGACCGCCTCCACCAGGCAACCAAGAAATCCTCCGAAACTCCTCTTCTGAGCACCAAAACGCACAACGGTTTCACCAACAGAGATCTCTGGTCAGGGCCATGCTAGCTACCAGAAAATCTTGGCAAAACCCAAAACTCCACATAGGGGCCTAGGGGCGGTTAGACCGGCTACCAGGGGCGGTCTAACCTCCTGTACCCAGCAATGAACTCCAAACAAGAACTCCTAGCAAACGGCACGAGAACAACCCGAAATTTCACCCAGACCCTCCTCTGATCAAGGCGAACAAACTCATAGAGGAAAATCCAGCGAAACAGAACCTCGACCTGGAAGGCCTAGGGCGGTTAGACCACCCCCTCCAGGCGGTTAGACCGCCCCTTCCAGAAAACCAACCCCCGGGTCAAACCTCAACTTCCTCGCGCCCGATCTCCCGAATCACTCCATGAATTGCAGCGAAACTTTGGGAATAGCTGGGTTACCTCCTGGGCAACCTCTACCTCAAAGGAATCGACCCGATTCGCTCACAATCAATAAGAATCGAAGAAATCGCCTCTCTAGGTCAAGAACTCGCCCAACTCGAAAAACCACCAAATCGAGTCCGATTCAAGAGAGATTTGGGGGAAAAGTCACCAGCCAAAGAGGTACAAGATCGTCATACGTGACACCCACCAAAAACCCCAAGAAATCATCCTCAAAACTCCGCCAACAAAGAGCTCCGAAAATCAACACAAAGAAGGACGGGAAAAACACTTCTCAACCTTGAGAAACAACGCCGAACCATCTATTCATACCATGAAGGTTCGTACAAGCTCTAGCTTGCCATCCATACATCCATCTGTTGACGTTTAATAGTTGTATCGAATTTCGTTTACGACTTGCAAGCAGACAAGTCTCCCGTCGTAGTCAAGGGACCCTTCTTCCCTCGAGTGGTGAACCCAAGGTATCGAATCCGCGGAACAAATGTGTGACACAAAAGTTGATCTAGTAAAGCCAAGTAACCTCAATCTTCGGTAAAACCCTAATGCATCTAATAAAAGATACGAAACTAATCTAATCTACTAAAGACTGGAGATAACAAAGTAAGATTGGGTAGATAAACCGATCTAGAGAGATCGGGCTAAGCCTTTTGTTGAAGTTCCAAGCAAGAGAAGAAGTAGCAAATCGAATCTTATAAGAAGCCTCTTTAAACCGTGGTTTCCCGTCCAAATCCGAAAACATCCGCGTTTCGGAACCCCCATTCTGTCACAACGTATCCCAACTCATGCGGGGAGCTTAGGGTGAGTCAAAAGACAAGTCGAGATTCTTTCGGAAGATCCCGCGTGTACCTCTAGCCACCGCGGCTACAAGAACACCCTATGTGATCTATCGCGTGAATAGATATAGAATAAGCAAACCGATCGAAAAACGAAATCTTCGAGGAAACACTTGATCGCTAAGAATAGATTCAACTTGATAATTCAACTACGACAATGATACATACACAAGATCACCACCGGGATCCTTCCTTGATCTTGCTTCTAGCTCCGGGAACTCTGACGTGGTCTTCCATGCAAGGTTCCCACGTCGGCTAGGGAAACCCTAGTAAACTAGCTCGACCCTCTCCTCTCCGAGATGGTGTCTCTCTCTTCTTTGCTCCTCGGCGGTCGATGACGAATTAGATTCTGCGTGGCTCTCGGTCAGGGGGCTATAAATAGCCCGATTGGCGGCTAGGGAAAAAGAGGGGGCAAACGGGCCCTGGAAAGGGCTGGGCCGACCGGCCTAGGCCGGCCGGCCTGGGCCCATCCAGGCCCATCCCGAGGCCTCCTTTGCTCTACATCGGTTCCCTTGCTTCCTGTATGTTTCCCCTTCTGCATGTAGGTCCATTTCGTCAGTTTCTCTCCGAATTGGGCATAACTCCTTGTCTTGCAAGATTCAGCACTTTTCTGGTTAGGTCCTCGGAGTTTGTCGTCTTCTCGGATCAAGTCCCTGACTTCTTGGAGTTAAGTTTGCTTCATTGCATGACTAGTACGGGACTTCAAGGTCTTGTCATAAGGTGCTTGATGAACTTATCCCGAAAGTCTTGCTTTCAACGCTAAAACCCTGCATAAACACTAAACCGACATGCACACGTGAACTTGTTATACCACGGGGGTTAGTACCAATGGATAAGGTATAAAACTTATGCCAACACCGAAGGTAAACTCATGGCTAGGTTGACGGATTTTCACCGTCAACATCTCCCCCATGCTTAAACCTTGCTCGTCCTCGAGTAAGCCTTCGATGGATATCATCGTTGCCAAACAATGTTTAAACCTTGTACTTGATCATACATAAGAAAACATAATGCTCTCAAAATTATAATTCGTTAAAGTTCCATAATGTACTAGCCTTCATCTCTACGGAGGGTAGATTCTTATTAAGCTTATACACAAGTATTAACATGCTCACAAAGTTTAAATAGATCTCAGAATTTTTGAAATAAAGAACGAGATAAAGAAAAGCTAAACCAAGTTCACAAATTTAAATCATCTTGTATATTGCTCATGAACTCTCAACTCGCTTTTCTCTCAAGTCTATATATTCTACTCCTTTCCCTCTCATAACATATATGTGTGGTAGGCTTTATATGGAGCTTTTTTGGGAAAGTTTAGTCCTAACAAGATTTTATAAATGAGGTGTTGTCAAAACAAGACAAGCTTCTCATGGTCTTACCGAGACTCGTCAAAAAGGTCATTGGAAAATAATGTCATATCAAGGAGGGGAAAGAGAAAAATACACACACTTGAGATGAGTGGACATGTGCAAATGGCAAAGAGTGATCCCGAGGCACAAAGGAAGTCCTCGTTATCGGATTGCACATGGTTGGAAAATGAGAATGGATCCTTTAAACTTGAAGCCTTGAATGCACTTTAGAGAACCGGGGAGTTCACTTTACGCATACTCATTTTCTCCTTTTCTCATATTTCTCCTTCTTTTCTTTCTTTCTTTCTTGCTTTCATTCATTTTTTTCATATATTCGGTAGTGTGACTTTCACAACGGAGTTTTGATTTTTTTATTTGCTTGCTCCTCTTTTGAACTCTTTTTTTAAAATCGCTCCCCTTTGAACTCTAAAAATTGCATCTACCTCCTCCCCCATGCTTAGACGTTGCTCGTCCTCGAGCAAAGAGGCGGTAAATAGGGTAGGTACCGGAGATATTTTTCCTTTGGAGAGATACTTGAAATCTTCAATGTTAGCACCATCTTGCGATCTTCCTTGAATTGATGATCCATTCTCAACGATAGGTTGTGGTCAAGAAGGTAATCACAAAAGATGATATTTGGTTTTAAGGGTGGATATCCGGCGAGGTCTGTGAGATCTTCCAATGTGGGGATACACAATGGACGGATAAAAGGCTAGCAAAAAGATAGATACGCAAAAACGGAATGACCAGCTTCTTAGTCTCGGGCCAGAGAAATCATGGCCTGCAATAACTCACTCAAAAATAAATCTTGTACACTAAGGATTATGCACTCAAATATATATTAGGCTTTGGATAGGTTGAGCAACACACAAGCGATATTTGTGACAAGGTTAGCGATATTTTTGAGCATAAAAGACATCTTCAATCTATTCATAACTTGAGAGCACATAAAACACTATGGGTCTTTATTTTAATCATAACCTCCGCTAAAGATTAAGCTAGTATTTAAATAAATTCAGATTCGTATTTTAAGAGAGCACTAGCTTAAACATGCATAAATCAATTACAAAGATAAACAAAGCGGCAATTATAATCATATATCATCATGGCACAAATTTTTTAACTTTTCCAATGTTATAATCAAGGTGGTGTCTTTATTAATGATGAAATCAAGTTGAAATACAAACTGAAAATAAGCTAACACACTTGCTGAAATTTAAATAAAAACAGAAAATATTACGCAAACACACATAAACAAAAGCTGAAAATTACGGAGAAAGGGAAAAGAAAAGAAAACTAAAGTTCCTTAATCTTCCTAGTCCTCCGCCGGTGGTTGATGTTGATAGTCTTGATAGTAGTACCCTTGCTCGTAGTACGGTTGGACATTCCCTCCGACGAATTGATTCGGCTCCACTAGGTGAAGGCGTCCAAGCTCATAAGCAATATTTGCATTGCCTTCACCAAGTTGAGCCGCGTTGGCTTGGATGGCTGCGACGTTTTGGGCGTCTCTTGCAACATACCCTCCAATTATGGCCATTCTTTGTTGTGGTTGGGGATATTGTGCGTAGGGCTCCGCGAAGTTAGCGTTGGGCACCACATAATTTGGTGGGGGTACCGGTGCACCACCCCCCCCCCATGCTTGCTCTTGTGGCCCTCCGTAATAACTTGGCGGAGGAGGAATCCCGCCGAATGGTGGCACATTGGGTTGTGCACCACTCGCTTGTGTGGAGGATGTTCCCTCCTCTACGATTCTTCCTCTTTTGTTTTTCCTTGCGGGGACAAGGATTCCCTCTTCCAACCAATCTTCCCTCCCTTCGATGAAAAGCCTAAGCCTCACATCTGGAAGGGGTAGGTTTACGATGGCCAAACGATAACCTCCTCTCTCATCTCCACTAATGTATTTACCTTGCCGCAGATACTCAATGCCGAAAGAGGTACCACGCAAAAGATGGTCGGGGTTCCTTGCGATCCCCGGCCGTAAGGAGAAGGACAACATGGAGAGGTAGCACCCCAAACCAATATGTCCCGCCCCCGATGTTGCTTCACAACACCAACGGTTGATCATAAGGTAAGAGGGGTCTATTGGCTGCCTGGCAATTAAAGCTGAGTAGAGCCAATTCAACTCCGTGTCGGTCACCTTCGTCTCCTTCATCCTCCCCAATACCCACTTGCACATCCAAGAGTGAAATATCCGGATAATGGGGTTGCAGATGTAATTGCGTTGTTGATGGGCTTCTCCGGAGATTAAATTCCAAAATCCCGCTAACATGCCGGGTGGCACGTCAACTTTCTCCGGAGCTCCCTTATGGAATCCAAGTAGCTCCCTAACATGCTCGTAGGGAACCACTTGCTGGACTCCCTCCAAACGGAATGATAAGCTTTGCACCCCACCATCAAGGATAGGTGCAATGGTCATCAAGATTTCCAAGGCGAACCCCTTGTGGGTGTCCGCCGATACTCCGTTGGAGAATTGCACCCATCCAAGGTGCCCCAACATGTAGTATATGTTGGTGCCAAAACCCAAGGTGTAGAGTGCTTGGTCGTCGAACTCGACGTTGGGCACAAGCCTCTTCTCAAGACGAGAGAGCCTCTCCTCCTCCTCCGATGACAAGATGATGAAGCCGTACGAAGAATATATCAGAGTGTAAGGAGGTGGCGCGGTCGAACGGGTCGATTGTCGTGGTGGCGCGGGCTGCTCCTCCGTGTGCCCTTGAGGTTCGGTAAACCTCATGGACGTGCTCCTTGCAGCCCTCATACCACCAAGGAGGAGAGCATCGTTCCTCCTTGGTGGTGCCGTATCCGTCTCCATGCTCTGAGGAGACTCGGAAACCAAGTGCCTCCTCGAAGACGTCGTCAACGACGGCTTGGATGACGATGAACCCTTCTTCTTGGAGAAGAGACTTGTGGTTTTCTTCCACATGGTTGCTGCACTCTTCTCTCCACTAAAACTCCGGGTTGCAACCGGTAACTAGGCACTTCTAATCTTACTTCGGGATGTGGACTTTGAGTGTATTAAGGTGGTGGATTTTTTGAGCTATCAAGCTTGGGAAGGTTGGCTATGTCTACGGAGGTTCTGGGCACACAAACTTGAAAACACAAACTGAGGAAGGAGAGGGAAACTTTCCTGCAGAAAACGGGAGCTGGGGGCTCCTTAAGTAGGGGAGGCCGGCCGGCCTGGGCCGGCCGGCCTGGGTGGCCTCTGGCTCCTCCCCACCTCGGCTTTCTTCCAGCACGATCATTTCTCCTCTGCAACTTTCCTGCCCGCGTGCTCCACGAATTGCACCGCCCAAACGCTCTCGTCCACTCCTTTTCTTGCATTATTGGTCCTTCCACGTGATGCTTCATGCTTTGAGTCATGTCCATGCTCCCTTGCTCCACTTGCTTCACATGCCACCATTAAATTCCTGCAAAGTTCATGCTTGCTGCCCACCATGCTTGTCCTTTGCATGTGGACTTGGTGAAAGTTGATGAAAGGGTATCCAATGGTGCATGCTTGATCAATTCAAACTAGATTGCCTCCCTTTAAGTGTGTTTAAGGTTAAGCACTCCTCTAATTTCGAAATTTAAAAATATTTTTCAGAGCCATGCAAGAGCTCAAGCATAAATTTCGAGAAGTTTTTAAACCATTCAAAACAAATGTGAGTCGAAAATATTTTCCGACTACGTTGATATCGGTCTCACCGGTATAGTTTGCCTTCATTGGTTGAGAGCAAGCTTTTCCCGGCTTGATCATGGGGGCATAGGTTTAGGTTCTAATTTTGGCTAAATGAGAGAGATTTTGAATAAAACAACATTAAATAAGGCTTAGCCAAGTTCTAATATTAGAGAAACCAAGGATATAGGTTTTTAAAACCAACCAAAAGTTTTAATTTCTAGGTTCACGCGAGTCCTACCACGTGCTGAAATTTAAATAACACCTAGGTATAAGTCGTGGCTCTACTCGTGTGGTTTTATCATGAAAAATAATTCAACCACAGCACCATAATAGGGGTGAAAGGTTGAGTTAGGTTCTGAAATTATTTGGTTTTGGTTTCTCGAAAAGAAAAGAACAAACAAGCACATCAGAGGGTTCATGCAAAGGGTTTATGATAAAGCAAAACATTCAATCAAAAATTATGTCCCTAATATTGTTCAACCACTTCTAAGTCTAATGTTTTTGCGTAATAAAACTCAAAACTAAATTACTAAAAAGACTCGAAAAACCTGGAATCGGGTTGTCCTCCCGGTAGCTTATTCTTGACTCGATGAAACGGGTTGCCTCCCGCCTAGCGCTTCGTTTATAGTCCATGGCTAGACTTCTTCACTTGATTACCTCGGATCAACGCTCTTTGCGGGCGTTGCAATCTTGGGTACCCATTTCCGCACCATCTCGGGTACGGGCTTCTTCTTCGGCTTAGTCAATTTTTTTGGGTCTTCACAGGCTGGCTTTGTCTTTTGGTCTTGACGGATGCAACAACTTCCTTCATGTAGTGGCTCGGCATCTCGAACTCCGGTCCTTCAGTTGTGATCTTCATGGTCTCCTTAGTGTGATCCTCCTTCTCTCCCGAATGAGTTTGAGTAGCCTTCGCCGTCTTGGGACCTTGGAGTTGTCTCGAATATTCTTCTTTGTTACCCATCGGGCGTCCGGCATGTTGTCCCACTTGCGTCTCTTCATCACGATGAACAGTTCAATCCTCACATGTGTATTTTGCCTTGACAGCCTTTAGGTGTTGAGCTTCTTTCTCTATCTCCGTCTTATCCATCCTCCTCTTAAGTTAACCGATTTGCCACTCAAGGAATCCGGCTCATATGTATTCATTGAAACGCTCCAAAGCTCCCGCAACCATCATGCGGATAGTTGAGACCTTGATCTTGAACGGCCTTCTGGCGTCTTGAGGTTTATGATAGGTAGATCAACGATGTCGGTTTAGGTTGATCTTCCTTTGGACTTGGAGGTGGTGATTCCCTTAGAGATTCCGGCGGTCCTTCAACTTCGGCTTTTGAATCTAGGGTTTCCGACCCTTTAGCTTGTGTTGCACGTCTTCTTTGCCTGTAAAGTTTTCCTGGATCATCCACAAAAAAGTTTGGGTTTCTTGGAGAGGTGGCCAACCATCTCCGGTTAGGGTTAGCAATAAACAAAGTATGCAAAAACTAGAAAGTAAAAGTAAATCTATGAAAATTAGGGTTAGACAAACTAGATTAGATGTATTTTGAGGATGATCAAAGTTTAGTAGATGCAAAAAGAAAAATAGAAAGAAAACTGAAAATTACAAAAAGGCAATAAAAAATCAAATCTTGATCACTTGTTCCCCGGCAACGACGCCAGAAAAAGGGGCTTGTTGACGTTTAATAGTTGTATCGAATTTCGTTTATGACTTGCAAGAAGACAAGTCTCCCGTCGTAGTCAAGGGACCCTTCTTCCCTCGAGTGGTGAACCCAAGGTATCGAATCCGTTGAACAAATGTGTGACGCAAAAGTTGATCTAGTAAAGCCAAGTAACCTCAATCTTCGGTAAAACCCTAATGCATCTAAGTAAAAGATACGAAACTAATCTAATCTACTAAAGACCGGAGATAACAAAGTAACATTGGGTAGATAAACCGATCTAGAGAGATTGGGCTAAGCCTTTTGTTGAAGTTCCAAGCAAGAGAAGAAGTAGCAAATCGAATCTTATAAGAAGCCTCTTTAAACCGTGGTTTCCCGTCCAAATCCGAAAACATCCGCCTTTTGGAACCCCCGTTCTGTCACAACGTATCCCTACTCATGCGGGGAGGTTAGGGTGAGTCAAAAGACAAGTCGAGATTCTTTCGGAAGATCCGGCGTGTACCTCTAGCCACCACGACTACAAGAACACCCTATGTGATCTATCGCGCGAATAGATCTAGAATAAGCCAACCGAACGAAAAACGAAATCTTTGAGGAAACACTTGATCGCTAAGAATAGATTCAACTTGATAACTCAACTATGACAATGATACATACACAAGATCACCACCGGGATCCTTCCTTGATCTTGCTTCTAGCTCTGGGAACTCTGACGTGGTCTTCCATGCAAGGTTCTCACGTCGGCTAGGGAAACCCTAGTCAACTAGCTCGACCCTCTCCTCTCAGAGATGGTGTCCCTCTCTTTTCTGCTCCTCGGCGGCTGATGACGAATTAGATTCTGCGTGGCTCTCGGTCAGGGGGCTATAAATAGCCCGATTGGCAGCTAGGGCAAAGGAGGGGGCAAACGGGCCCTGGAAAGGGCTGGGCCGACCGGCCTGGGCCGGCCGACCTGGGCCCATTCAGGCCCAGCCCGAGGCCTCCTTTGCTCTACGTCGGTTCCCTTGCTTCCTGGATGTTTCGCCTTCTCCATGTAGGTCCATGTCGTCAGTTTCTCTCTGAATTAGGGATAACTCCTTGTCTTGCAAGATTCAGCACTTTTCTGGTTAGGTCCTCGGAGTTTGTCGTCTTCTCGGATCAAGTCCCTGGCTTCTTGGAGTTAAGTTTGCTTCATTGCATGACTGGTACGGGGCTTCAATGTCTTTTCATAAGGTGCTTGATGAACTTATCCTGAAAGTCTTGCTTTCAACGCTAAAACCCTACATAAACACTAAACTCCAAAACCGACATGCACACGTGAACTTGTTATACCACGGGGGTTAGTACCAATGGATAAGGTATAAAACTTATGCCAACACCGAAGGTAAACTCATGGCTAGGTTGACGGATTTTCACCGTCAACACCATCCCTCTGTCTAGATCTCACATGAAGATCTCAAGCTAGTCCTAGGAAAAACTAGGGAAAAAGAGAACGAAAATGGAAAAACAAATGAGTTAGGGTTCCAAGAGTTGGCTACCATCCATCCCCTCAAAGAGTATATATGGAGGCACCCAATAGACTAAACTACCCTTACCTAATAACTAGGGATACATGCCCCTCAAGGGCGAATTTTGAAGTCTTCAGATTTTCTTCATCGGACGGATGTCCGAGGACTGCAACCTGCTTAGCCTCGACGCAAGCCTTGTGATCCCGACGCGTGTCCTCCGCTTCGAAGCATCTCGCCACCAGCGACCAGGGTGGTCAGACCGGCCCCCTGGGCGGTTAGACCGGCCCGGGCAATCTAACCGGCCCAGGCGGTCTGACCGCCCATCCTGGGCGGTTGAACCGGCCTGGGTGGCCGCACCTCCTCGTCGAGTCTTCGGCCCTGGTTTTGTGGCTCAACCGAGTAACCAGTGGTTTTCTGGTGAACCACTACAAACCCCGCTAACTCGGTGTAGCCTCTACCAATCTCCACTCATGACTTGGCTCCCACGTAGTCCCGGATCAACCTTGGTTTTGAGGCTCTACCATGAAACCGTCCACGACTTCATCTTGCTGCTCATGCCACCATGCGGCCTGAACTTGACCCCGCTGGCCACCGGGTCCCTCGAACGAAGCCTACTTGTCTTCTCCACACCTGGAGGCCTCACCGGCAACGACCTTTCGCGCTTGTTCTTCACCTGCACCAACCCGAGTCAAGCCGCAACCTGCACCTGCAATACTTAGCCAAGAATCAGTCCACACAACGTTGTCAATCACTCATCACACAAGGAAGCGACCATCCACCGGTCCTCGAACCACACATGGTGATGAGTGCATTGACAACACCCACATGAAGTAACACAAGAGAAAAGAAAGGGAAGAGAAGCAAATAAAAAAATTAACTAGCGATCGAAAGCCAAGGAAAAGCGAAGAACAAGATCACTTGAAGAAGACAAGTCTCGGACTTCTTAGGCAAGGGCAACGGCTCGACACATCCGAGACAAAACCATGCTCAAACAAAGAGCGCAAACCACCGAACCAAAGCTCGAACACCACAAAGAGCTCCCCCTGCACATATGCAAGCCCCCCCAGAACCAATGCAGCAATGCAACACAGGAATTCAGCAAAGAGCAAAAATCTGCTCACTCAGCCCATGGCGGCAAGACCGCCTTCACAGGGCGGTTAGACCGCCTGCACAACAACTGACCGCCAGGGGGCGGTTAGACCGCCCCAAGAGACCGACCCTGGACCAAACTGCTCAAAATTTGCCCGAACCAATTGGAAAACCTTCCAAACACTCCCAGGTGCTGCCCGAACCACTTGACCGCGTGGGGGTGGTTAGACCGCCCCAAAAGACCAACCTTGCACCAAACTTTTCAAAAACTGCCTGAACCACTTTGAACACCTTCCAAATGCTCCGAGGTACCCAAATCATGAACAAACTTCTCCCCCTTGTTGACAATGCATGAATCAAGGCAAAATGCGAAAAGTTTCAACATATAGCTTCTAAAATATACAAAATTCATCACAAGAGGCTACACAAGTCCAAATGAGCAAGTTAGATACTCTACAGGTTCGTAATGACCTTAACTACATGATCACCAAGTTTCACAACCATTGGACAAGGCTAAAAAGGATTTGAGTAATTTTGCGAAAAGTTACTCTCTCATAAGCAAAAACCTAAACATGAGAAAAACATGTCAAAATGGCAAAGCCACACAAACTTCATGATTGGAAAACCACTCTAATCATAAGACCATCTCAAACACCCACAAGCACCTCATGTCATGTCAAAGCCACAGAGCCATGTGCCTACTTCTATATATGAGACTTCTCATTGGTAGGCATCATGCAACGGTTTAGCGCCCAAGGCAAATTAATTTCAGCTCATATGACATGGGAGCACATTTTCCAAGCATTTTACATTTCATTTTCAGATTTATAATTGGTACATGAAATGTCTTTGCGACAAAAAGGAACTTATGCCCTTCCATAGGGTAAAGCAAGAGGGCTAAACATTCATGATGGCAAATGAGCCTTTGGCCCCATATGATCAATAAACTAGCTATCCAACCATAAATTAAGCATAACAAAGCCACTAAAACATGTCAAGATCATGTAAAGGAATTCACACATGAGAGAGCATATATGTGACATTTTTCCAAAAATGTAGCCATCAACCATGGATTATTCATCAAAATCATCAAGAGCTAAGCCAAACTAACCATAGCATACCAAGCAAGCTCAGAAAGACATATATAGCATTCCATGGTGAACAATCTATATAGGAGAAGCTTTTCCTATCCAATGCATATGATACAAAATGCATGCAATCTAAGATACAAGGATGCCTATACATCATGTTACATATGCCATGCCAAATGCAAGAAATGCACAAAGGAAACTATACATATGCTACAAAGGAGCTCCCACACACCCAACTCAAGAAATCAAACACACACCAAGTTCGCCACGCAAATGAGTGAAAGTCCGCAAATGAACTCAAAACATTTAAACCTTTAACGGCATCCAAAACTTTTATTCAACATTAAATCATTAAAAATTAGTGGAGGTTTCTTAAGCACCAAAACACCTATATCAAGCCACTGAACATGAAACGACCCGGATTTCCGCGAACGGAACCCCGAATCTTAGCACCTCGGTGGTAGACCCAGGAGGCTACCACGTGCAATCCCTGTCTCAGCGATTCCAAAATCCATACGGAAAAGTAAAAACAAGGAATAGAGTACAACATTTATTTTATTACATTAATCAGAGTACATCTCTTCGGCACATGCCGGGTACAAGTCCATCAGGACTGAATCAAACAGAAACAAATCGTCTAGCAGCGGCTCCATGAAAGCGCGGGAAACTCCATATCCGCGAGCGGCTCAAGTGTAGGAAGAGCTCGGCCACCCAGCCGTCGTTGTCGAAGTCGTAGTCGGCTCGCGTCGAGTCACCAAGGTCTACCCGATAAGCGGGTAGGTCATGTCAGCTTCCCAACAAAGAGGCAAAAGCGGTGTATATTCTACTATGCATGAGGTAACCCTAATGCGGCGTAGAAGGCTTAAGCAAAGCAAGAAGGGCAACATTCAAGGTAAGCGAGTAGCAAGGAGGTCCACGCCTCGGGGAAGCTTCCGCTTCCGAGGTCCACACCTCGGGGGTCCACACCCCGCTCAAGGAACACCACACCAAAGCACCGATCTCAACCACGATCCGAACCCAACTCTCATCCGCGATGTGGGGCCACCGCTCCTATCCCCACATCTCAACGCGCCGAAGCCGGGCTCACACACTCGGGGGAGAGAAGAAGCACAAGAGAAGTGTAACTAGTCGGGGAGAGATCGAAAGACCGTCCATAACCAAGGGACACGGACTATAGCTATAGGTTTATCACTCTCGCGAGGTTGTACAACCGTACCCGCCGGGTAGGTCCGAACCGCCGTCACCGTGTCCGACCCTACCATACGGCCGAAGCCCAAGTAAGTGGATAGTACCCTTCTGCATCTCCGAGCCTGGCCCAGCCTCCGCGGCAGAGCTCATACTACCCGCGAGAGGTCCCTCGAAGCTGTGGAACCCTTCCCTGGCCTCGCCAGGGCAAAGTCTACTAAGGAGGGAAAGACCACTCCCGACACGATCACACCGATCCTCCTACAGGAGGAGTGCTATCCACTACAAGTCTCACCCCGCACCCCCGCCCAATACAAGGCGGGCGGTCTGTACGAAAGTAGTCATTCGAAACAAGGTCAACTGACGATCGGTCCTTAAGGGGCCGAGAGCGAGCACTCAACATCTCCATCCCACACGACACGACCCTCGGGTAAGAGGCCGTATCGCATCTCCCCTCGGCGGCCGTTCACAAGTAATCAGCGGCTCGCTCCCGCCAAAACACAGCAAGGGGTACACAACCCAGAACGCACGCTAGAATCACACCGAGATACCCACATCTCAGCTCAAACCCAGAGCACCATCCATAATCAAGCAACAAAAGTATGGATAGTTGAAGTATGGGACTAGCTAGGGGTCTGTAGCTAGTCCCGCAGGTAGTAGATCAAGGAACAGGATATAATAAACATCAAGGCATGGCTAGTAAACAGGTTATGCAATTCATCAGAACAATGCATTAAAGTAAAGCACTAGCAGCTAAAAATCAACATGGGATCTATATGGTTGGGAGTGACATGACACCTTCTGTGCCGTTGAAGCAGTCGCTGTCCGGTGCAGTGTACTCGGGGTCCTCCGCGTCCTCCTGGTCGAAGCTCGGGTCTGCGGCACGAGATTCGACGCGAAAATAAGATATCGGTGCACATCTAAGCAATAACTCCAAATAAAATCCAACTTAGAAAATCCAAAAGAGCCCGAACTACCTACAATCAGCAAGGTTTTGCAAATACGAATTTATAGAAATTAGTTTTGTATTTTTCGGAGCTCCCTAGAATTTATTACCAATTTTTAAAGGTCCAAAACATTTTCTCGGAAATTAAAACGAAGAAAAGAAAAGGGGTTTTCTGTTCCATGGGCCGAAGATGGGCGGCGCGATTATCCGGGGTGAAAACGACCCCTTGGGCTCGGTCCGACGGGCCCAGGCGGATGAAGTCTAGGAAACCCCCCCCTGGTTTTCTGGATGCGGTCCAACTCTACTAGGTGGGCTTCTTTTAAATATAAACCGGTCTCCTAATGCGGCCCGACGGCCTGACGGCTCGGGCGGCCCGGCCTAGCGCGGATGGCCCATCGGCCCGGCCGGCCTTTCCTTCTTCGCGGCCCGGGAGCACGGGGTCACGTCCCCCTCTTCCTCCGCGGTCGCCGTGCCGCGGCGCCCTCGCCGCGCGCGCATCGGCGGCGGCTCGTCGGGTTGGAAACCCGGTCTCGGCGGCGGGGTGCGCCTTGGCCTCACCACTCTCTTCCGTGCTCACGCACGCCCGCGCGGCTCGGAGGCCGGCCAGCGGACTACTCGCCACGGCGCGCGCGCGCGGCGTCGTCGCCGCGCGCGCGTTCCCCCCGGTACGGTGAAACCCTGTGCGCGCTGAGGTGCGGCCTGTAGGATTCCTGGTGCACGCCCGCCTGCAAGACCCACTCCCACACACGGAACTAAGCGTGGACGCCCACACACGGTGTTCCACGGGCGGCGGGGCCACGGCCACGGCGCGCTGGGGTGCGGCCGGCCGGCGCCCGCGCCCACCTTCTCCCCCGCAACAACATCCTACGCGCTCAAAGGCCGGATTCACGGCGGTTCAAGACACGGCGCAAAGGACACACTTGACCCCCGGGGCCGGCGGTGCGTCACGCGCTCGGCGCCGCGCACGACGGCGCGGCGCACGGCGACGCGGCGCGGCACGGGGTGATTCCCCCGAAGACACCCGCAATCGCGCCAAGAGCACCACGTAAACGGCGACGGCTCCGGGTCATCACGGCTTGGGGTAGCCTTGACCCCCGGCCGCCGCCGCACGGCCGCAACGCGGCGCGACGCGGCGTCACCCATGGGGAGGCGGCGGCGCGCGCGCACGAACAGAGGCGGCTCGAAGGCACGCATACAGCAGACGGCTAAAGCGGCCGCGCAAGGAGGAGAGAAAGGGGACCACGGTGCTCACCGTGGGTCAACGGTGAAGGCGTAGCGCCGTGGCGCGGGTGGTGACGCGACGTCGGTGTACACGGCGAGCTCCGGTCCGGCTCCCTCTCGACCACGGACGGCGCCTCCCCCTTGAACACGAACGGCGCCTCGCGAACACGTCCCGTCTCCGCAGCGACGCGCCGGCGGCGGCGCGCGTCGCACTTCCCCCTTCCCCGGCTCCTCTTCCCCTCTCCGGCCTCCTTCTTCCCCCCCTCCGATGGCTGCTCTGAGTTGGGGCAAAAACCCCAATGCGGGTGGTTGCGAGGCCAACTGCTCCCTGCCCTCCTTTTGAACTAGCGCCGCGGAATCCCGAGGGGGAAAGCCCCAGTTTGCCCCTGGTTCGCCGCCGTCCCGGGCCAGATGGCGCCCGCGGCACGCGCCGCCCGCCTCGGGTGCTTGGGGAAAAGGGCGGCGAGGTCTTTCACCTTTTCCGCGGTCACGCGCCCGGGTCCGCGCGCGCGCGCGCGGTCTTGGCGTGCGTGCCGGCCGGTCGGACCGGCCGCGCGCGCGCCCCCCGCGCGGGGCGGCGCGGTTGGACCGGCGGCGCGGCCGCCGGCCGGCCGTGGCGCGGCGGGTCAAGAGGATAAGGGGAAAAGGTTGGGGATGAAGGATAGGGTGTCCGACGAGCGGGGCCCACGTGGCGGGGGGTTGAAGGGGACGGTTGGGCCGCGCGGCGCGATGGGCCGATAGCGCCCGCGGGTTGGGCCGACCGCACGGCCTACCGAAGGGAAATCGGCCCACCACTCCTACTCCACTTTGGTTTTAAAAGCTAAAGGTTTAAATAATGGTTTGATTAGGAGTTTGAATTTGAATCCCAAACAAATTCAAACTTCACACAAAAAGAACTCCAAATAAAACAGAGAAAATCCAACTCACTTGTTATACCATACTTTAAATATAATTTTTATAAATAGGATAAATTAGTGGAGAATTGGGTGAGAGGCTAGCAATTTGGTTTAAAAATTTGTTAGCACTCAAATGCAAGCAAAAAGTTTTAAATTTTCGCAAAATTCACACACCTAGATTCCTGGGTTGTTACATTCTCCCCCACCACCGAGAATCTCGTCCTCGAGATTTAGTCCTCGACCTCCTCCGTGAACAAGTGAGGGTACTCCTTCCTGAGATCGGCTTCCTTCTCCCATGTCGCCTCTCGTTCGGTATGGTTGCTCCACAACACTTTACAGAAGGGAATGGTAGTTCTCCTTGTTTCCTTGACGGCTCTGTCCAAGATTTTCTCAGGATATTCTGTATACTCTAGGTTGTCTTGCAAGTCAAGCAACTCCATGGGCACTTGTTTTGCCTCCACTGCCTTCTCCTCTTCTTCGAGTCGTGACACGTGAAACACTCGGGTGTACTCCCGCCATTGCCTCGGGTAGTGCAAGCTGGTAGGCCAAACTTCCAATCCTTCGGGTGATAGGGTACGGTCCCACGTACCTCGGTGCAAGCTTTCCTTTCACCAAGAACCTCTTAGTTCCTCGGAGCGGTGAGACTTTCAAGTACACTCTGTCGCCAACTGCAAAGGTCAACTCTCTCCTTCTCTTGTCGGCATAGCTCTTCGACGACTTTGAGCGATTCTCGTGTTCTCCCGAACTTTCTCAACCTTCTCCTCTCGCTTCCTCAATGATTGCTGGTCCGAACGAGCTCGCTCTCCAACCTCCGACCAAGCTAGCGGGGTCCCGCACTTCCGACCGTAAAGTGCCTCAAAGGGTGCCATCCGGAGACTTGCTTGAAAGCCGTTGTTGTACGAGAACTCGCAAACGGCAAACCGCTCTCCCAATCGGTACCATAGGTGAGTGCACACGCTCGCGGATGTCCTCCAGACCCGGTTGACTCTCTCTCGTTTGCCCGTCGGTCCGTGGGTGAAAAGCCGTGCGTAGCCGAGAGTGGTGCCCATAAGCTTGTGGAAACTCGCCAAAACTTGGAGACAAGCGTGGCCCTCGATCGGACACGATACTCCCGGGTGCCCCGTGTAGCTCGAGTATGTGTTCTACGAACAGCTCCGCCAACTTCTCGGTTGCATACCTGGTCTTCACCGGCACAAAGTGAGCCACTTTAGTCGCCCGCTCCACTATGACCCAAACTGAGTCGTTTCCTTTTGGTGTTCTAGGGAGTCCTACCACAAAGTCCATGGAGATGTCCTCCCACTTCCACACCTGGGATATCCAACGGCTTCAGAAACCAAAGGGTTTCGATGTTCAATCTTTACTCGCTCGGGTGTCGCAACAGCCACGTAGTGTGCTATGTCCTTCTTCATATCCTTCCACCGGCTACCGACCTTCGCATCTCTCGTACATCTTGGTGTCGCTCGGGTGAATCGAGTACCTCGAGTCGTGAGCTTCTCTCATGATCTGATCTCGGAGCGTCTTGTCTTGTGGTACACAGATCCGTTCTTTCAACCACACAGTGCCCTGTTCATCAACCCGATAGTCCTCTGCTTTGCCCTGCTTCATTAGTTCTCGCAGCACTTTGATGTCTGCACACTCTTTCTGGGCTGTACGGATTCGCTCCTCCAGGTCATAGGTCACTTGCATCACGTTGACTTGGCCTTGATCCACAATCTCGATTCTCAGCTTCTCTAGCTCTTCATGCAAAGCAGGTTGCTCTTCCTTTATTATGAGGTTGTTGCAGTATGTTTTCCGGCTCAGTGCATCTGCCACGACGTTAGCTTTGCCTGGGTGGTAGTTGATCTCGACGTCGTAGTCCTTGATCAGCTCTAACCACCGTCTCTGCCTCATGTTCGCCTCGGTCCGTGTAAAGAAGTACTTCGTGCTCTTGTGGTCGGAAAACACTCACACTTGTTCCCTATCGGGTAGTGTCTCCGCATTTTAAGCGCATGCACAACATATCGCCAACTCCAAGTCGTGTGTCGGGTAGTTTTCCTCATGTTTCTTCACCGTCGTCCGGAAGCATAAGCCACAACTTTCCCTTCCCGCATCAAGCACACAACCAAGTCCTTGCTTCGAAGCGTCACAATAGACCACAAAGTCTTTCTTGATGTCCGGCAAGGTAAGCACCGGGGCCGTGGTGAGTCTCTTTTTCAGCTCTTGAAAGCTCTTCTCACACGCTTCGACCACTCGAACTTTGTGTTGTTCTTGAGCAATTCTCGTCATTGGTTTTGCGATCTTGGAAAAGTTCTCAATGAACCTCCGTAGTAACCCTCGCCAACCCAAGGAAGCTTCGACATCCGTCACGTTCAAAGGTTGCTCCCACTTGGTCACCGACTCAACCTTGGACGGATCCACGGCTATCCCCTCCGCCGACAACACGTGTCCCAAGAACGCGACCTTCTCCATCCGGAACTCGCACTTGCCGAACTTGGCGTACGATCCGCCGCCTCGGCCTCTCTAGCACAACTCTCGGGTGCTCCTCGTGCTCCTCGGTGGTCTCGCAGTAGATCAAGATATCATCGATAAACACCACTACAAATCTGTCCAACTCTTCCATGAAGACCTTGTTCATCAAGTTCATGAAGTAAGCGAGGGCGTTGGTCGGCCCAAAAGAAACCACCACGAACTCGTACAAACCGTAGCGTGTAGTGAAGGCCGTCTTGGGTATGTCCTCGCTCCCGGATCTTCATCCGGTGGTAGCCCGACCTCAAGTCGATCTTGGAGAAGAACCTTGCCTTTTTGAGTCTATCCGGCAAATCCTCGATTCCCGGGCGGTGGGTACTTGTTCTTGATTGTCATCGAGTTGAGCGTGCGGTAGTCAATGCACATCCTCTTTGTACCGTCTTTCTTCTCTACGAAGAGCACTGGTGAACCCCACGGTGAGGCACTCGGCCGAACAAACCCTTGCTCGAGCAACTTCTTGAGCTGTTTCTTCAACTCGTCCAGCTCGTCGGACGACATCCTGTACGGACTCTTCGCAACGGGCCCCGCCCCTGGCATCAGCTCAATCACGAACTCCACGTCTCGGTCTGGGGGTAACTCCGTAAGCTCCTCTGGGAACACGTCCGGAAACTCACGGACCACTGGGATCTCTTCAATTTCTTTCCCACTCATGTTGCACATCATCGTAGCAACCTTCGGACTCTGCGGCTCGATCCGTACTGTAGTCCCGCTGGGGTGTTCAAGCCGTATCACTCGGGGTTGCAAGAAACTATCCCGTTGTGCTTTGCCAACCAATCCATCCCTAAGATCACATCTATCCCGAAGACTCCAAAACTCGTCAAGTCCGCCGTGAACGGTAGCCCCTCAAACACCATCCTCACTCCCCCGCACTCTAACGTACTCCTCTTCTCTCCTAGCGGAGAGCTAGTCAAGATAGGCCTTGGTCGAGGCTTAGTTGGTAAAGACCTTTCTTTAACAAACTTGGTAGAAATATACGAAAACCGAGCTCCGGTATCAAAAAAACGGTGGCCAAAACCGAGTCAACAAGGAACTCACCAAGTGTGACGTCGGGTGCGAGCTGCCGCGTCCTCGCCGGTGAGGTGGTTCGGACGGCCTCGAGTAGGCGGCGGCCGAGCGTACCTCTCGCCGTGTACGAGGTGGCCGTCCTCCCCGGTGTCGGTGGCTTCGCCGGGGTCCGGAACCGAGTGCCGCGGCTCCGACTCCCCGGGTGGTACTTGGCCGGGGGCACTCAAACGACTTATGCCCAACCCGACGGCGCTTGAAGCATGTCACCTTGGATCCGTCCGCCGCCCGCGGTGGTGGCCTCGGCTTCCACCGTTCGACCTCCACTCCCACCTCGGGTGGGTCCTCGCTCCGTGGCCGGGGCCGAGAGGCGTGGTGCCTCCGCCGAGTCCGGTGGCCCCGTGTGTGCTCGTCCTCTCGCCTCGGGGTGGACCCGAGCGTCCCGCCCGGTCGGTGCGCTTGGACTTGCTCCCTCGTACCTCCATGTACTCCCGGCCCGGACCTCTCCACTATCGCAGCCTTGTCGATTATAGAGCGAAGTGTCGGGCGGTCGTGCGCGGGACAAGTGGTGTGCCATCCCCTTGTGCGCCCCCCTTCCCCGAACCAAGTACACCTTCTTCTTTTCGTGTCGGTGTCGTCGGGCGCGTACCTCATCGCCTCCCGGTAACGGTTGGCGTACTCCCCGTACCGACATGTTTCCCATCTTGAGGTGCCCGAACTCGTCGGCCTTCGTCCATCACCGCGTCCGGATGTGGTGGCTCCGAAGGCCTCCACGAACTCGTCCCACCCGATGTGTAACGGGTGCCGGTGCGAGTCACAGTAGCTGTCCCACCACGCACTGGCCGTGCCAACCAGCTGGTGCGCGGCCACAGTCACACACTCCTCCTCTGTAAGCTCAGTCAGCTCCAGCTTCTTCTCGATCTCACGCAACCAGTTATCCGCATCCATCGGGTCCGCTGAGTGGTCAAAGGTAGGCGGGCGCGCTTGTTGAAGTTTTCAACCTTCTTCCGAAAGCCCTCGGTGCGTTGCGGTTCCGGCCCCTAGGGTTGTTGTGGTTGTTGTTCGGGCTAGCATCCGAGTGATCGTCCGCATCGCCGTGTTTGCACCGCCATCACGTCGGCCAAGTTCGGGGGAGGTGGCGGTGGTGGCACCTCGTGTCCCCCGAGCCCGGCCTCGCTCCTCCCTCGGCCGGGGTACCGCTCGTGCTCGGGCTCCTCGCTCCCGAGCTCCCTCGTCGTCGCGCGCGGCTCCTCGACCGCCGACTCGGCCTACTCGGCCTCCGCGGGCCCGCCTCGTGGCGCGTGACCTCCACGACGTCCGCGGCCTCTTGCTCCCCGCCGGGTTAGGGGCATCCTCCCCTCCGTCGTCCCCGGCCGACCTCCTCGAAAGGGCCGGAGTCGCCGGGCCCTCCTTGCTCCCGACATCCGTTCCGGCTTGCAATAGTTAGTAGTGGTAGGGAGAAAGTATTTAATCGGGTTATAAACTATAATGGAGTAATCCTCGCTAACAATCACAAAATTTCGCTCGGACATTAAGAAGCATGAAATCCGAAAGAATCCATGAAGATCCAAGTCACTCAATCAATGCCACCATACAAAAGGGGGTGCACCTCGAGGTTTACTCCTACGACCTTCGAGGGTACACGGCAACACATCCTCGCTAACGCATGGTACATCATGGGGTAGCTACTACGAGCATGTCACATGAACGGTAGCATTACATCTATCTCATTACATCTACTCTGAATCTGCTACAAGGTCTCTACTCCCATCACTGAATACCCTGAGGTGTCTCGGAGCCGGTGTCCTGTGGAACTGAGTAGAACGGTGGTGAGTGGACTCCTGGGTAACCCGGCACCCTGATCGCCGGTCCCCCGTAGTAGTCACAAGTGTCCCGTGAGCACGATCCATCTCCGCCGTGTCCCGCGAACCACTCGGGTACGGCCGCACTCGTGGTAGGAGTGTCGGGGGAAGCTCGAAAGTCTCCATCCTCGCTCCGGGCCTCTTCTTAGGTGGTAGCCGTGCGGAAAGCGCCTCCGGCTCGGCCGGCCTCCGCCGGGTCGAACGCTCCCGTGCCGCGCGGGTCCCGTCTCGCTCGGTCCCTCTCCTCGTAGACCCCTCCTCCCGGGTAACACATGTGGTGGTAGTTGTGTCGGCTCGCCTCCCGTAGGTCCCACACCTTGACCCGGTAGTCGTCCGCCGCGGCTCCGATCGACTCCACCTGGTCTCGAGCCTCTGCCCGGCCCTCACTCGATCCTCTCGCGCGGCCTCCACCGGCCCGGTGAGCCTCCCGCTCGCCCTCAACCGTGCCTCCAAAGTGGCAATCCTCCAGAGTCTCTCTCGTGCCGGCCGCGGCCGCCGCTAGCCCAAGCCGCACTAGCTCTCCGTTCCTCACGTGCGCCGCCTCCGGCTCGTCCGGCAAGTCCTCTCTCGTCCTCCTCCAAGTCCCGAACTCCGCCGCGGGGCAACGTCACACCTCCACCGAAGGTACGGTGTCTCTCCGTCCGCCCCGAACAGTGCCGGTCCCGGGGCCGGGATGCACCGCCTGGCCACGAGCATCGCCTGGTCCTCCCCGTCCACTGGAGTCACCTCCTGGTACCGCGCTCGGTCACTCGAGTCCCGCCGGCCGGTGGTCGAAGATCTCTGCCGGAAGTACCCTGAACGGTGTGTCCTTCAGCCTCTCTCTGAGCAGGTCACAAGCCTTCTTGAGAGCCCTGCGTGCCCGGTCCGGTGCGCCTCCGTGGCCGAGCTCTCGGCGGTACACCACTACCTCCTCAAACTCTGGCACCCGCGGGTCCGCTGGTACCGTGACGGTCGGGTACGTGGGGGTCCGCTCCAAGTGCCCCATGGCCCTCCCCCCGTGGCCGCCCGTCGGCCTCCACTCTGCCGCCTCCGTGCACTCCCTCGGCGGTGGCGAGCCTCCGTAGCTCTTGCCGTCCGACTCCAAGGTAACCCACGTCGTTTCCGCCATCTGCACAACGTTGTTAGAGCGTAGTTAGTAAGGCGAGTTAGTAAAAGTTAATCAAGGTAATGCATATATATAAGTATAGTTATATACATACGGAAGCCAAGGAGTTTATATAAAGTTTCAAGGTTCAGAAACGACTTCCTATGCTATCGACCATTCCTGGGGCTCGTCCTACAGTCAAGCATGGCTCTGGTACCAACTGAAACGACCCGGATTTCCGCGAACGGAACCCCGAATCTTAGCACCTCGGTGGTAGACCCAGGAGGCTACCACGTGCAATCCCTGTCTCAGCGATTCCAAAATCCATACGGAAAAGTAAAAACAAGGAATAGAGTACAACATTTATTTTATTACATTAATCAGAGTACATCTCTTCGGCACATGCGGTACAAGTCCATCGGACCGAATCAAACGAAACAAATCGTCTAGCAGCGGCTCCATGAAAGCGCGGGAAACTCCATATCCGCAGGCAGCTCAAGTGTAGGAAGAGCTCAGTCCACCCAGCCGTCGTTGTCGAAGTCGTAGTCTGGCTCTGCGTCAGAGTCACCAGGGTCTACCCGATAAGCGGGTAGGTCATGTCAGCTTCCCAACAAAGAGGCAAAAGCGGTGTATATTCTACTATGCATGAGGTAACCCTAATGCGGAAAAGGCTTAAGCAAAGCGAAAGCGGTGCAACATTCAAGGTAAGCGAGTAGCAAGGAGGTCCACGCCTCGGGGAGCTTCCGCTTCCGAGGTCCACACCTCGGGGTCCACACCCCGCTCAAGGAACACCACACCAAAGCACCGCATCTCAACCACGATCCGTAACCCAACTCTCATCCGCGATGTGGGGCCACCGGCTCCTATCCCCACATCTCAACGGCCGGCCGGGCTCACACACTCGGGGGGAGAGAAGAAGCACAAGAGAAGTGTAACTAGTCGGTGGAGAGATCGAAAGACCGTCCATAACCAATGGACACGGACTATAGCTATAGGTTTATCACTCGCGCAGAGGTTGTACAACCGTACCGCCCGGTAGGTCCGAACCGGCCGTCACCGTGTCCGACCCTACCATACGGTCCGAAGCCCAAGTAAGTGGATAGTACCCTTGCATCTCGGCCCGGCCCGGCCTCGCGGCGAGCTCATACTACCCGCGAGAGGTCCCTCGAAGCTGTGGAACCCTTCCCTGGCCTCGCCAGGGCAAAGTCTACTAAGGAGGGAAAGACCACTCCCGACACGATCACACCGATCCTCCTACAGGAGGAGTGCTATCCACTACAAGTCTCACCCCGCACCCCCGCCCAATACAAGGCGGGCGGTCTGTACGAAAGTAGTCATTCGAAACAAGGTCAACTGACGATCGGTCCTTAAGGGGCCGAGAGCGAGCACTCAACATCTCCATCCCACACGACACGACCCTCGGGTAAGAGGCCAGATCGCATCTCCCCTCGGCAGCCGTTCACAAGTAACCAGCCTCGCTCCCGCCAAAACACAGCAAGGGGTACACAACCCGAACACACGCTAGAATCACACCGAGATACCCACATCTCGGCTCAAACCCGCAGCACCATCCATAATCAAACAACAAAAGTATGGATAGTTGAAGTATGGGACTAGCTAGGGGTCCGTAGCTAGTCCGCGAGTAGTAGATCAAGGAACAGGATATAATAAACATCAAGGCATGGCTAGTAAACAAGGTTATGCAATTCATCGAACAATGCATTAAAGTAAAGCACTAGCGACTAAAAATCAACATGGGATCTATATGGTTGGGAGTGACATGACACCTTCGTGCCGTTGAAGCGATGGCCGTTGTTCGGTGCGATGTACTGGGGTCCTCCGCGTCCTCCTGGTCGAAGCTCGGGTCTGCGGCACGAGATTCGACGCGAAAATAAGATATCGGTGCACATCTAAGCAATAACTCCAAATAAAATCCAACTTAGAAAATCCAAAAGAGCCCGAACTACCTACAATCAGCAAGGTTTTGCAAATACGGATTTATAGAAATTAGTTTTGTATTTTTCGGAGCTCCCTAGAATTTATTACCAATTTTTAAAGGTCCAAAACATTTTCTGGAAATTAAAACAGAAAAGAAAAGGGGTTTTCCTGTTCCATGGGCCGAAGATGGGTGGCAGTTATCTGGGCTGAAAACAGCCCCTTGGGCTCAGTCCAACGGGCCCAGGCGGAAGAAGTCTAGAGAACCCCCCCGGTTTTCCGGGCCGCGGTCTAACTCTACTAGGTGGGCTTCTTTTAAATCAAAGCCGGTCTTCCTAAAGCGGCCCGACGGCCTGACGGCTCAACTGGCCCAGCTAGCGCGGTTGGCCCATCGGCCCGCCGGCCTTTCCTTCTTCGCGGCCCGGGGCAGGTCACGTCCCCCTCTTCCTCCGCGGTCGCCGTGCCCGGCGGCCCCTCGCCGCGCGCGCATCGGCGGCGGCTCGTCGGGTTGGAAACCGGTCTCGGCGCCGGGGTGCGCCTTGGCCTCCCACTCTCTTCCGTGCTCACGCACGCCCGCGCGGCTCGAAGGCGGCTAGCGGACTACTCGCCACGCGCGCGGCGCGGCGGTCGCCGCCGCGCGCGTTCCCCCCGCAGGTGGAAACCCCGTGCGCGCCGAGGTGCGGCCCGTAGGATTCCCGGTGCACGCCCGCCCGCAAGACCCACTCCCACACACCGGAACTAAGCGTGGACGCCCACACACGGTGTTCCACGGGCGGCGGGGCCACGGCCACGCGCGCGGGCGGGGTGCGGCCGGCCGGCGCCCGCGCCCACCTTCTCCCCGCAACAGAACATCCTACGGCTCAAAGGCCGGATTCACGACGGTTCAAGACACGGCGCAAAGGACACACTTGACCCCCGGCCGGCGGTGCGTCACGCGCTCGGCGCGCGCGCACGACGGCGCGGCGCACGGCCGACGCGGCGCGGCACGGGGTGATTCCCCCGGCACACCCGCAATCGCGCCAAGAGCACCACGAAACGGCGACGGCTCGGGTCATCACGGCTTGGGGTAGCCTTGACCCCGGCCGCCGCCGCACGCCGCAACGCGGCGCGACGCGGCGTCACCCATGGGGAGGCGGCGGCGCGCGCGCACGCACGAGAGGCGGCTCGAAGGCACGCATACGGCGACACGGCTAAGCGGCCGGCGCAAGGAGGAGAGAAAGGGGACCACGGTGCTCACCGTGGGTCGACGGTGAAGGCGTAGCGCTCGTGGCGCGGGTGGTGACGCGACGTCGGTGTACACGGCGAGCTCCGGTCCCGCTCCCTCTCGACCACGGACGGCGCCTCCCCCTTGAACACGAACGGCGCCTCGCGAACACGTCCCGTCTCCGCGCGGCGACGCGCCGGCGGCGCGCGCGTCGCACTTCCCCCTTCCCCCGGCTCCTCTTCCCCTCTCCGCCCTCCTTCTTCCCCCCCCTCCGATGGTCGCTCCGAGTTGGGGCAAAAACCCCAATGCGGGTGGTTGCGAGGCCAACCGCTCCCTCGCACTCCTTTTGAACTAGCGCCGCGGGGTCCCGAGGGGGAAAGCCCCGCTTGCCCCCCGGTTCGCCGCCGTCCCGGCCGGATGGCGCCCGCGCACGCGCCGCCCGCCCGGTGCTTGGGGAAAAGGGCGGCGAGGTCTTTCACCTTTTCCGCGGTCACGCGCCCGGGTCCGCGGGCGCGCGCCGGTCTTGGCGTGCGTGCCGGCCCGGTCGGACCGGCCGTGCGCGCCACCCCGCGCGGGGCCGGCGCGGTTGGACCGGCGGCGCGGCCGCCCGGCCGGCCGTGGCGCGGCGGGTCAAGAGGATAAGGGGAAAAAGTTGGGGATGAAGGATAGGGGTGTCCGACGAGCGGGGCCCACGTGGCGGGGGTTGAAGGGGATCGGTTGGGCCGCGCGGCGCGGATGGGCCGATAGCGCCCGCGGGTTGGGGTGGCCGACCGCACGCCTACCGAAGGGAAATCGGCCCACCACTCCTACTCCACTTTGGTTTTAAAAGCTAAAGGTTTAAATAAGGGTTTGATTAGGAGTTTGAATTTGAATCCCAAACAAATTCAAACTTCACACAAAAGAACTCCAAATAAAACAGAGAAAATCCAACTCACTTGTTATACCATACTTTAAATATAATTTTTATAAATAGGATAAATTAGTGGAGAATTGGGTGAGAGGCTAGCAATTTGGTTTAAAAATTTGTTAGCACTCAAATGCAAGCAAAAAGTTTTAAATTTTCGCAAAATTCACACACCTAGATTCCTGGGTTGTTACAGAACATACATGCATGCTTGGAAAAGCTAGAAAATTTAATATACCAAAACAACAAAAACTAGCTACTAAAGTAAGATAAATGCATACAAAAATAAATAAGCATCCAATTGCTCTAAAATTTCTCACAGATTCTCTCTGGTCCAAAACCATCCTAGGAATGCAGCAAGCACACCTAGAACCACCACTGATCTTGCATTATTAAATTACAAAGAAAAACAAGCATATATCAAAAATAAAAACTTCTGTTAATTATAAAATTGTAATTAATTCACCAGAGGTGCATATTGGCATAACGAGATCACGTGCAGAAGTTGGGCACAAAAACATACTTATTTTTAGCTACAAACATCACCTAGACAAATTCTGCATAAATGGAAAACAATTCATATAGACAGATTTAAAACATAATTTTATGCAATTTTTGGTACATGAGCTAGTCACAACATAGCACACAACATATCCAAATATTATATACAGAGGACTTAGGGATATTGAGATATTATAGATCTAGGTTTTTCACATTTCTATTTTTCATGTCAAACATATCAGGAAACAGCCTAAACAAGTTTACAAAAGTTGCAGTACTCATCACCAGAAGTCTAGCAAAATTGAGTTTGCATTTTTCCGATTTTTCTACGATTTTCTATCGATTTTACAAGAATCAGCAAAAGTGTTTTACTATTGAAGTTTCTCCTTTGCAATGAGGTCCCTAGAACTTTTCGAACCTTCACAGATATTCCCCTAGTTTGCAGTTGGGACCCTCGAAAGATTTCGGGGCTAGCATTTGGGTCCTTGACATGGGGAGGCGGCGGCTCCGGCCGGATTCCGGCGAGCCGGCGGCGCTCCTGGCCGTGGAGGTAGTGGAGCTCGACCACACGCTCACCTATGGCTTAGGGGTGACCGAAGTTGGGGCGGAGAAGTCGCCGGCGTGGGTGCACGGTGAGGGCCGGCAGTGGTCTCCACGGCGGCTCGGCTCTTGCGACAGGATAGGCCCGGCCTGAACAACAAGCAACACGAGTAGGTCCTATAGAGCCTAGGGAAGGGGAAAGGATGGTTGCTCGGCCATGGAAAGCAATGGGGGCGCAGCTCGACGGCGGCGGCACTGATGGCGCGGTGGGGCGGCGATGTCGGCGCGAGGAGGGGAAAACGGGCAATATTTATAAGTTGGACGCCTCGCCGATGATATCGCGGTGACGGAGGAGATGCCATCGTGGTACGATAGCCTCGGCCGGTGCGCGTACGGCGGGGCGCCGCGGACGGACCGGCGGTCCGTGGCGCGCACCGGCCGTGCGACGGCGGGCGATGGCGCACGTGGCCCGGGAGGACTCCAAGGTGCCTCGAGGCGCCGGCGCGTGGGGAAGGCGCGGCCTCGGTCGGTGGGTGGCCTTGGGCGGCGCGGCGGCGCTCTGGCCGACAACGTGTCGATGTGCCCGTGTTTGAACTCGGAAAAATCCAAATTTTTTAATAGAAGTGCACAAAGCTTTGAATACGAAAGTTGTCGATCTCACTACCCCCTACAACTTTCACAAAGGCCATAAGGTGCTTTGCTCAATAGTTTTGGCATAAAATGTACCCAAAGTTTGAAAGCCATTCTGTGTTAATGAATAGGAGGTGCTGGCAGTTGACCAAGAATTCCACCCTTTTCCACTCAAAATTGGAAATGCCATCCTACATGAAAGTTGTGTCCCTCGACAAATGGACAACTTTCATATTGGTAGAGTTTGAAGTGTTTAGGTGAAATTTGGAGAACGTGACAAAAGTTCCGGTAGACATTCAAGGTCACTAGGGTTTAGGTAGGGTTTGACCATGCATTTGACAAGGGTTTGAATGCACGTGTGTATTGACTTGACCAATAGGGTCATTAGGGTTGGTTGGTGAGGTTTTTGAGGTGAGGAACCAGGTTGACCGTGGTTTGACCACTGTTAGCTGAGTTGACCGACTATTATGGTTACGAAAAACCTAAGGCGTCACACCGCCTACAGGGGTGATCTAACCGCCCTAAGTCATCCAGGTGAAGGTTTTGATTTTGGCCGATTTTCCACTATGAGTTTGTTCGCCTTGATCAGAGGAGCGTTCAGGTGAAATCTCTAGTTGTTTTCGGAGTTCTTTGCTGGGTACAGGAGGTTCGACCGCCCCTGGTAGCCAGTCTAACCGCCCCTAGGCCCCTGGGTGAAGTTTTGGTTTTCACCAAGATTTCCTGGTAGCTAGCTTGGCTTTGACCAAAGGTTTCTATTGGTAAAACTGTGGTGCGTTTTGGTGCTCAGATTAGTTGTTTCGAATGATTTCTTGGTTGCTTGGTGGAGGCGGTCTAACCGCCCCCTATACCCGGTCTGACCGCCCCCTCCAAATAGTCAGCTCCCAAGTTGTTTCTGCTGCCGTGTGCGTGTAGGTTTTGAGGCTGCTGGTAGTGTTTGTTCCTAGGACCAGTAGCACTCCAGTGGCTACGTGATTTTGGCAAATGGTGAGAACCATGTGTCGTTCGAGGACCGGTGGATGGTCGCTTCCTTGTGTGATGAGTGATTGACAACGTTGTCTGGACTAATTCTTGGCTATGTATTGCATGTGCAGGTTGCAGCTTGACTGGTGTTGGTGCAGGTGAAGAACAATCACGAAAGGTCGTCGCCGGTGAGGCCTCCAGGTGAGGAGAAGACAAGTAGGATTCGTTCGAGGGACCCAGTGGCCAGCGGGGTCAAGTGCGGGCCGCATGGTGGCATGAATAGCAAGATGAAGTCATGCACGGTTTCTCGGTTGAGCCTCAAACCAAGGTCGAGCTGTGACTATGTGGGAGCCGAGTCATGAGTGGCGATTGGCGGAGGCTACACCGAGTTCGCGGGGTTTCCAGTGGTTCACCAGAAAACAACTGGGTTCCTTGGTTGATCCACAAAGCTAAGACCGAAGAACCGAAGACGGAGATGCAGCAGCTCCAGACCGGTCTGACCGGTGAGGAGCACCGGTCTGATCGGTGTGCGATGATGCAGTCCGGAGACTTCGAAGCGGAGGACATGCGTTGGGATCGCAAGGCTTGCGTCGAGGCTAACCAGGTTGCGGCCAACGGGCATCCGTCCGATGGAGCGATGACAAAGATTTCCGATTTTTCCCTTGAGGGGCATGTATCCCTAATTAGCTAGTAAGGGTATTTTAGACTTTGGGTGGCCTCCAAATAACCCAAGTGGTGAGAGGATGGCAGCCATCTCTTGGAACCCTAGTTCATTTGCTTTCCTATTTGTCCCTTCCTATTTTTTAGGATTTCCATATGACTAGCTTGAGAGCTTCATGGTGAGATCTTGAGAGAGGGTTGGATGATCGGGCGGCAAGCTAGACCTTGTATGAACCTCCTTGGTATGTATAGATGATTCGGCGTGGTTCCTCAAGGCTTTGTTGTGTTGTTCCCGGTTGTTCTTGGTGGTGATTTTCGGATCCCTCTCTTGGTGGTTTTCTCGATGTGTTTTCGAGACCTTGCTCTTGGGTATTTGATGGGGGAAATTTGTGTGAACCCTTCGTGGTTCTTTTGCCTTTGATTCTCCTCCCAAATCCGTGAGTTAAGGGGCTCAATTTGGGGTTTTCGGTGCTCTAGTGTTAGAGGAGTTCTTGATGGGATTTCATCGGTTCCTCTTGATTTGGCAAGTTTTGGTGGATAAAAACTTGGCTATGGACTCCCCATGAGGTGCTCCTACTATACACAAAGTCTTGTGCTAGTCCGTGGAGCGATTCGGGGGATCGGGGTTTGGATTTGGGTTAGTTGAACCGGGTGCTATTCATCCAGACGAACTCAGGTCAGACCGGTCTGATCGGTGCCTCTCACCGGTCTGACCGGTGCAGAACCCTGTTGGGGTTTGCTCGGGTGAACGTTTGGGTGAGTTCGTTGTTGTCCCGTGTGGCTACTGTTTCAAGTTTGGGTCAGTTTGGAGGTCGATAGGCCTGTTTGGTGGTTTTGGGCTTTCTGGCTTGGATCAGTCGGACCGGTGCGTCTTACCGGTCTGACAGGTGTGAAGCTGTTCTGTGGAAGTCGCCATGTTTCACCAGCACGGACTGATCGGTGTAGGTCAGTAAGGCTCGAGTGTTGTGTTCCGTTGCGTTCTCGGGTCTGTGAGGTTGGTAGTTGGTTCCTAGGTCCAGTTGCATTTCAGTGGATGCGTGGGCTTGGCCAACTTGGGTAGTGAGTCGGAGACGTGTGTTGGAAGTCGTGTTCGTCTTGTTGGAGTCTCCATCTCCTTCGAGAAGAATTTTTATCAGCTCCCATTCACTCCCCCCTCTCTGGTTCGCCGTATTGGTCCTTCAAGTGGTATCAGAGCCGATTACGGGTCTTGATTGACTCTAACTAGTCTAAGATCCAAGGATGGCGTACTAGGAACGGGGTTTAGGTCTTCCACACTTCGATGGCAAAAACTACCAGATGTGGAGTAAGAGGATGGTGGCGTTCCTCCCCGGAAAAGGTAAGATCCTTTGGGATGTCACGGTGGACACAGGCTATGTCCAGCCGATGAACTTCCTTGCTCCAGGATCGAGGGACATGTTCGACACCAACAACAAGGCAGTCGACTACTTGTTTCGTGCTTTGTGTCAGCCTGAATTCGATCGGGTGCACACCGAGCACTTGGCTTGTAGAATCTAGTCGGTGTTGAAGGAGGCTCATATAGGGAATGCCAAGGTTCAGGCTCGGATGTATGCGACTTACCGGAGAGAGTACGAGAACTTCACTCATCTCCCCGGCGAGTCCATCGATGGCTTCTTTTAGAGGTTCACGGTGGTTGTGAACAACATGAAGGCCAATGTGGACGTGCTCTTGTACGATGATCATGATAGGGTTGTCAAGCTCTTACACTCTTTGGATCGTATGGTTTGGGGTGGAAAGTTCGAGGCCATTGTGGAGTCGGCGAAGTATGACACTCTGACTGTGAACGAGTTGTTCTCGAAGCTCAAGTCGGCTGAGGTGGATAGGGGCATGACAACCAAGATCGAGGGCCCGACTGACTCTCATAGTCTCGCCCTCGTCGGTGGTTCGAAAGGAAAGACTAACACTAACCTATCCACCAGGATGTTCTCTTTGTCCTCTTTGATATCTATGCCAGATGAGGAATTCGACGTGCTTGGAGAGGACGAGCCTAGCGTTGCTGACGAGGAGGTTCGAGAGGCTGCACGAGAACCGGGTGAACATGAGGAGGAACACGAGGACATGCTTCCAGTGCGGCAAGCCGGGACACTTCGTCGCCGACTACCCGGAGAAGATCGAGAACAAGGATGGCTACAAGCACAAGTCAAGGACGGATGGCATGTACCGATCGAGGCGTGACCACAAGAGCAAGCACAAGAACAAGCACAAGGACGAGCGACGATCGAGGAAGAAGGAGAGCCGAGGCAAGGCTCGAGCGATAGGTTGAGCGAGCGACGTCGACTCTAGTTCCGCGTACTCCACCTCGAGCTCAAGCAGCTGTGAAGATGAAGGTGATCGTCGCAAGAGCAGGAAGTCGTCCAAGAGCCTGAGCGGGCGAGCTGCTTCGCTAGAGACAGCTTCTACACCATGGCGCTGAGCTCCAGCGGCAAGAAGAGCACACAGAGCGACTCGGACTCCGATTCCGATGACAAGGTGCGTGATGAACTCCCCTTCTTGCGTCTGGAGAATGAACAGCTTGGCTTGTTGCTTGATAATTGTGATGACATGCTTAGAGAGGCCAAGAAGATGAGGAAAGATCTTAGGGCCTCAGTCTAGGATGCTAGGACTAGAGTGGCTGAGCTAGAAACACAGAATTTGGATGCTAAGCTTGAAATTGATTCTATGAAAGCTTCACCTGTTGTGTCTGATGAAGTTGAATGGGCTGATTGCCCTATCTTTCTAGCTGATCTTGCCTTGTTTAAAAAAATCATGCCTCCAATTGTGAGGAACTAGATTTACTTTGGGTTGAAGTGGCAGAGCTTAAGTCTAGATCTGCTTTGCTAGGTGCTTGCACTTCTTGTCCTGTTTTGCATGTTAAAATTGATGAGATGCATGCTTACACTGTTTCTCTTGAGGCTAAGCTGAAAGAACCAATTCCTACATCTTGCTCTACCTGTGAATTGCATGCTTTGAAGAATCTGGAACTTGCACATTATGTTGATCGTTTGCAGGATGAGAATGATGAGTTGAGGAAGTTGATGTGTTGGTTGTCTGGTCATGAGCCTCAGTTGAGGATAATGATTGAGACATACAAGAGGCAGGATGGTGAGGGACTTGGGTCAAACAAGGTTGGTGAGGCAAGTGGAGAGAATATCCTAGAGCCACCAAAAACCCACCACAAAAATGATTTCCCTCCTAATCCTAACCATCTTAGGAACCGACTAGACACAACCCCAGCTCCACACGTGTTTCCTCCACAAACAAATGGTTTCCAAAAGCCTATCAAGTTTGTGAGCACTTCGGGGAAAGTGTTCTTTGGGAAAAAGAGCGAGAAGGCTAGTGAGGAGAAACCAGTTGAGAACCAAGTGGAGAAAAATCAATTGAGCAGCCTCAATCTAAGCCTAAGCCTAAGTTTGTGAGGTTCCATTATGGCTATTGTGGGAGAGATGGCCATAAAGATGAGTTTTGCTTCAAAAGGAGGCGAGAAGAGAGAATGGAGAAGGAGTGGGCTAACAAGAACAAGTACCACCTTTCCAATGGTGTACTTGAGCCTCGTGTGCAGATGCTAGGGCCAAGCCGAGTGTGAGGACAGTTCCGGCTTAGTGAGAGCGAAAGGCTGTTGGAGGTGCTGCTGGCCGGCCTACACCGGTCAGACCGATGAGGGACACCGGTCAGACCGGTGCAGGCCTGGACAGGCAGTAGTTTGGGTTTCGTGCTCGTACAGGTGGGAGGTTTGGTTCTGGAGGTTGTGGTTCTGGTGGTTGGGCTGGAGAGTTTGCAGGAGGTCAGTTTGCTAGGCGTTCTCCCCCTCGTGCTCAATACGGGGATGGGAGGAGTTGTAGCATTGAGATGGAGAGGAGGGACGGTCCACAGTTGTCCTTTCGTGGTTTTGGTCCTCCTCTAGGTAGAGAGGGTTGGTTCCCTCATGGTGGTTACCGTGGTGATGGTTTGGATTGTGCTAACCCCACTTTTGAGCAAATGGATCGGCACTGGTTCGTTTGTTCAGTCTTTTGGTACTAACCCTAGTGCTGAGTCGTTTGTTCACTCACGTGCCCGTTTTTGAATTTCAGGTGGGAGACTTGAAAAACATTTTGTTGATTGACTCCGGTTGTTCGAGGCATATGACCAGAGACAAGTGGTGCTTCTCAATTCTTGTCCCGGTGGTGACAGAGGTACATCACCTTTGGGGACAATGGGCGTGGGCGTGGGCTTGTGGTTTCAGAAGGTGAGATTAAGGTGAGTGACAAGTTCACTCTCAGGCATGTTGCTCTTGTTCAATCGCTTGGATACAATTTGCTCTCTGTGCCCCAGTTGTTGGATGAGGGCTTTGAGGTGTTTTTTCGGCCTGGTGGTTCTCAGATTTGGACTCTCAAAGGGACCTTGTCTGTATGGTCGTTCCTGAGGGTCAGGTGTTTTGAACTGATTTTTCTCAGTCTTCTGGTGTTGAGTGTTGTTTCTTGGCTAGTTCTTCGAGTGAGTTGTGGAAGTGGCATAGGAAGTTGGGTCACTTGAGCTTTGACCTTTTGTCTCGCTTGAGTAAACTCAATTTGGTCTGAGGATTGCCACGGTTGAGGCTTGAGAAAGAGTTGGTTTGTGCACCTTGTAGGCATGCCAAGATGGTAGCCTCTTCTCACCCGCCTCTCACCGATGTGATGACTGAGTGTCCATGCGAGCTGTTCCCTATGGACCTTGTTGGCCCAGCTCGTGTGCGATCTGCGGGCGGGAAGGGGTATGTACTTGTTGTGGTGGATGACTACTCTCACTATGCGTGGGTGTTTTTTCTTGAGGAGCAAGGTGAGACGTTTGGTTTTGTTCGAGATCTTGTATTGAGGTTGAGGAACGAGAGGCACAGAGATGCCATACGAGCAATCTGTAGTGACAATGGCTCAAAATTCAGAATCTCTCGTTTTGAAACCTTTTGCCATGACTTAGGTCTTGAACACCAGTTTTCGAGTCTGTATACGCCTCCCCAGAATGGTGTTGTGGGAAGGAAAAACAGGACCATTTGTGAGATGGCTCGGACGATGCTTGATGAGCATAGGACTTCAAGAAGGTTCTGGGCTGAGGTGGTGAATACCGCTTGCTATGTGTCGAACAGGATCTACCTCAGAGTGCAGAAGAAGAAAACCTGCTACGAGTTGATGCATGGTCACACACCCAAGGTGAGTGACTTCCATATCTTTGGTTGCAAGTGCTTTATTCTGAAAAAAGGGAAGAAGTTGGATAAGTTTGAGTCTAGGTGGGTTGATGGTATTTTCTTTGGTTATGCATCTTGTTCTAGAGCATATCGTGTGCTCAATCTTGAAACTAACCAAATCGTGGAGACTTGCGAGGTAACCTTCGACGAGACACAGCCACGTAGTCAGCTTGTCTTTGAGTGTGCAGATAATGATGAACTTGGCGGGGAGATCTTTCAGGAGGAGGAGCATGAACATGGAGATGATGAAGATGGTGGTGTGGCGCCCGCAGCTGAACATGTACACACTACTTCGACTATGGTGATCGACGGCCCCACTCCCACACCTACGACGACAAACCAAGATCAAGGAGAAGCTACTGTTGAGGGGGAGGTAGAATCAAGGAGAGGACCTCCCCGGCGAGTACAAGTGGATCTCCCGGCCTCGAGGATAATCGGCGACATGAATGAATGCACTACACGGTCGAGGGTTCGAAACAATTCTCATTTCGTTCATGCTGCATTTGTTGCTACTTTTGAGCCCAAAGACATTGGACACACACTATCTGATCATAATTGGGTTAATTCGATGCATGAGGAGTTGAAGAACTTTGAAAAAATCAGGTTCGGGAATTGGTTGACCCTGCCCCAGGGTGTAAGCCGATTGGTACAAAGTGGGTGTGGAAGAACAAAGAGGAAGAGAAAGGTGAAGTGGTGAGAAACAAGTCAAGGCTTGTTGCTCAGGGGTTCAGTCAAAAGGAGGGGATTGACTATGAGGAGACCTTTGCTCCGGTAGCCTGTTTGGAGGCGATAAGGACCCTTCTAGCCTTTTCCGTGGCTAAAGGGTTCAAGTTGCACCAAATAGATGTAAAGAGTGCTTTCCTGAATGGTGTGTTGGAGGAAGAAGTGTATGTGAGGCAACCACCGGGGTTTGAGAGTGAGAAGTACCCCCACCGGGTGTACAAGTTGAGAAAGGCGTTGTATGGGTTGAAGCAGGCACCTAGAGCTTGGTATGGTAAGTTGAGGGGTTCCTGTTTGAGTGAGAGTTTGAGATGGGAAAGGTTGATCAGACCTTGTTTTCACTCAGGTAGGGCAGAGATATCCTGATTGTGCAGGTGTACGTGGATGATATTGTCTTTGGTGGCTCGTCTAACTCTCTTGTTTTAAGGTTTGCAAAGGATATGAGCAGGGAATTTGAGATGAGCATGATGGGCGAGTTGCAGTTCTTCCTCAGGCTGCAAATCAAGCAAGCAAAGAAAGGAACATTTGTGCACCAAGCTAAGTACACCAAGGACATTGTGCGGAAGTTCAAGATGGAGGACTCCAAGGCTATGACGACGCCGATGAGTACGACTACAACTCTTGATGCGGATGAGGAAGGTGAACACATGGACCAGAAGGAGTACCGCAGCATGATCGGGTCACATCTCTACTTGACGTCGACGAGGCCGGACATCTAGTTCTCGGTATGTCTGTGCGCTCGTTTTCAAGCGTCTCCGAGGACTTCGCATCGGTAAGCAGTGAAGCGAATTTTCAGATACTTGCGTCACACTCCCGACTTCGGCCTCTGGTACTCCGCGTCTTCTTCATTGGAGCTTCATGGATTTTCAGACGCGGATTTTGCCGGGTGTCGGTTGGATGGGAAGTCCACTTCTGGGACTTGCCAATTTTTGGGATCTTCTTTGGTGTCTTGGTCTTCCCGCAAATAGTCGAGTGTTGCTCAATCTACTTCCTAGGCAGCGTACGTTGCCGCAGCTAGTTGTTGGATACCCATATACCATGAGTGACTTTGGTGAGGAGTATACCCATGTTCCACTTCAATGTGATAGCACCAATGCCATAAGCGTTGCAAAGAACCCAGTGCTCCATTCCAAAACCAAGCACATAGAAGTGAGGTATCATTTTCTGCGAAACAATGTTGACAAAGGGAAGATAGCTTTGATCCATGTACCCACACATGACCAACTAGCCGACATTTTCACCAAACCCCTAGATCAAGCAACTTTCACTCGTTTGCGGGGGGAGCTTGGTGTGTGTTTGATTTCTTGAGATGGTGTGTCGGAGCTCCTTTGTAGCATATGTATAGCTTTTCTTCGTGCATTTCTTGCATTTGGCATGGCAAATGTAACATGATGTATAGGCATCCTTGTATCTTAGATTGCATGCATTTTGTATCATATGCATTTTGTTAGGAAAAGCTTCTCATATATACATTGTTCAACATGATGTGCTATATATGATCTTGTGAACTAGTTTGGTATGCTATGGATAGTTTGGCTTAGCTCTTGATGATCTTGATTTGTAATCCATGGTTTATGGCTATGTTTTTTTTAAAAAAATGTTTCATATATGCTCTCTCATGTGTAAATGTCTTTGAATGATCTTGACATGTTTTAGTGGCTTGGTTATGCTTAATCTGTGGTTGGATAGCTAGTTTATTCATCTTATGGGGCCAAAGGCTCATTTGCCATCATGAATGTTTAGCCCTCTTGCTTTATCTTGTGGACGGGCATGAGTTCCTTTTTGTCGCAAAGACATTTCATGTACCAAATATGAATCTGAAAATGAAATGTAAAATGCTTGGAAATGTCCTCCCATGTCATATGTACCAAATTTAATTTGCTTTGGGTGCTAAACTGTTGCATGATGCCTACCAATGAGAAGTCTCATACATAGAAGTAGGGACATGGCTCGGTGGCTTTGACATGACATGAGGTGCTTGTGGGTGTTTGTGATGGTCTTATGATTAGAAGGTTGTCCTAGCATGAAGTTTGTGTGGCTTTGCCATTTTGACATGTTTTGCTCATGTTTAGGATTTTGCTCATGAGAGGGAAATTTTTCGTAAAATTGCTCAAATCCATCTTAGCTTCATGCAATGGTTGTGAAACTTGGTGATCATGTAGTTGATGTCAATACGAAGCTATAGAGCACCTAACTTGCTCATTTGGACATGTGTAGCATTCTATGTTGAATTTTGTCTATTTGAGAAGCTTTAGGTTAAAAGTTTTGCATTTTTTGCTTGATTCATGCAATGTCAACAAGGGGGAGAAGTTTGAGCTTGAAATGGCTTGCTGGATCAATTTAGAAGATTTTCAAGGGTTTTGAGCCAATTCTAGGCTCTGTTGCACACCGGTCTGATCGGTCGAGGTCACCGGTCTGACCGGTCAGAGTGCTGGCCCTATTCACATGTTGCACACCGTTCTGACCGGTGGTGTTGACTGGTCTGATCGGTCAGAGTTGAGCTGATGTAGCTGCTCTGTTTTCATCGAGTGGTTTGCATGCATTCGTCTAGGGGGGAGTTGCATTTGTTCAGGGGGAGCTTGGATGTGTGCAGGTGGAGCTCTTTGTGGTTCTCGAGCTTTGAATTGGTGGTTTCTGCTCTTTGCTTGAGCATTGTTTTGTCTCGGATGTGTCGAGCCGTTGCCCTTGCCTAAGGGGTCCGAGACTTGTCTTCTTCAAGTGATTTTGCTCTTTGCCTTTGTTTGGCTTTCAATCACTTGTTGGAGTTTCTTTTTGTTCGTTTCTTTTCTTTTTCTTTTCTCTCTTGTTACTTTAAATGGGTGTTGTCAATGCACTCATCAAGGGGGAGATTGAGGACCATGTGTGGTTCGAGGACCGATGGATGGTCGCTTCCTTATGTGATGAGTGATTGTCAACATTGTGTGGAGTGATTATTGGCAAAATATTGCAGGTGCAGGTTGTGGCTTGACTGGTGATGGTGCAGTTGAAGAACAAGTGCGAAAGGTCATCGCCGGTGAGGCCTCCGGGTGTGGAGAAGACAAGTAGGCTTCGTTCGAGGGACCCGGTGGCCAGTGGGGTCAAGTGTGGGCCGCATGGTAGCATGAACAGCAAGATGAAGTCATGGACGGTTTCTTGGTAGAGCCTCAAAACCAAGGTCGAGCCGGGACTACGTGGGAGCCTAGTCATGAGTGGAGATTGGTGGAGGCTACACCGAGTTCGTGGGGTTTCCGGTGGTTCACCAGAAAACCACTGGGTTCCTTGGTTGTTCCACAAAGCCAAGACCGAAGAACCGAAGACGAAGAGCGAAGGCCGGACCGGTCGACCGGGGGACCGGCGACCGAGGAGGAGCACTAGTCCGACCGGTGGCGAAAGCGGGCCGGAGACTTCGAAGCGGAAAACACGCGCTGGGATCTCAAGGCTTGCGTCGAGGCTAAGCAGGTTGCGGTCGCCGGGCATCCATCTGATGGAGTGATTACAAAGATTTTTGATTTCACCCTTGAGGGGCATGTATCCCTAATTAGCTAGTAAGGGTATTTTAGACTTTGGGTTGCCTCCATATAACCCAAGTGGTGAGAGGATGGCAGGCGTCTCTTGGAACCCTAGTTCATTTGCTTTCCTATTTTTCCCTTCCTATTTTCTTAGGATGTCCATAGGAATAGCTTGAGAGCTTCATGGTGAGATCTTGTGAGAGGGTTGGATGATCAGGCGGCAAGCTAGACCTTGTATGAACCTCCTTGGTATGTATAGATGATTCGGCGTGGTTCCTCAAGGCTTTGTTGTGTTGTTCCCGGTGTTCTTGGTGGTGATTTTCGGAGCCCTCTCTTGGAGGTTTTGTTCGTGTGGTTTTGGGACCTTGCTCTTGGGGATCTGATGGGGGAAATTTGTGTGAACCGTTCATGGTTCTTTTGCCTTTGATTCCCCTCCCAAATCCGTGGAGCTCGATTTTGGGGTTTTCGGTGCTCTAGGGTTAGAGGAGTTCTTGGCGGGATTTCTTGAATTCCTCCTTATTTGGAAAGTTTTGGTGGATAAAACATGGCTATGTGAGGACCATGTGTGGTTCGAGGACCGGTGGATGGTCGCTTCCTTGTGTGATGAGTGATTGAGAACGTTGTGTGGACTGATTCTTGGCTAAGTATTGCAGGTGCAGGTTGCGGCTTGACTGGTGTTGGTGCAGGTGAAGAACAAGCGCGAAAGGTCGTCGCCGGTGAGGCGTCCAGGTGTGGAGAAGACAAGTATGCTTCATTCGAGGGACCCGGTGGCAAGCGGGGTCTAGTGCGGGCCGCATGGTGGCATGAACAGCAAGATGAAGTCATGGACGGTTTCTTGGTTGAGCCTGAAAACTATGGTCGAGCCGGGACTACGTGGGAGCCGAGTCATGAGTGATGATTGGCGGAGGCTACACCGAGTTCGCAGGGTTTCCGGTGATTGACCAGAAAACCACTGGGTTCCGTGGTTGATCCACAAAGCCAAGACCGATGAACCGAACACGGTGCTGCAGTAGTGCCAGACCGGTCTGACTGGTGGGTACGGGTCTGACTGGTGTGCAGCGACGCAGTCCAGAATCTTCGAAGCGTAGGACACGCGTTGGGATCGCAAGGCCTGCTTCGAGGCTAAGCAGGTTGCGGTAAACGGGCATCCGTCCGATGGAAAAACATGAAGATTTACAAAACCGCCCTTGAGGGGCTTGTATCCCTAGTTGTTAAGTAAGAATAGTTTAGACTTTCGGTTGCCCTTATTTAACCAATGAGGTGAGAGGATGGCAGCCATCTCTTAGAACCCTAGTTCATTTGCTTTCCTATTTTCCCTTCTTATTTTCGTAGGATTTCCATAGGACTAGCTTGAGGCTTCATGGTGAGATTTTGTGAGAGGGTTGGATGATCGGGCGGCAAGCTAGACCTTATATGAACCTTCTTGGCATGTATAGATGATTCGGCGTGGTTCCTCAATGCCTTGTTGTGTTGTTCCCGGTTGTTCTTGGTGGTGATTTTCAGTGCCCTCTCTTGGTGGTTTTCTTGGGGTGTTTTCGGGACCTTGCTCTAGGGGATTTGATGCGGGAAATTTGTGGGACCCTTCGGGGTTCTTTGGGCTGCGATTCCCCTCCCGAATCCGTGAGTTAAGGGGCTCGATTTTGGGGTTTTCAGTGTTCTAGGGTTAGAGGAGTTCTTGGCGGGATTTCTTCGATTCCTCTTGTTTGGACAAGTTTTGGTGTGATTAAACTTGGCTATGGACTCCTCATGAGGTGTTCCTATTGCCCCCAAAGTCTTGTTCAAGCATGTGGAGCGATTGGGGAGATCAAGGCTTGGATTTGGAGGTGTTGACCCACGGGTGCTGTTAATCCCGAGAAGCCCAGGTCACACCAGTCTGACCGGTGCCTCTCACCGGTCTGACCGGTGAAAACTCTTTTGGGGTTTTGCTCGGGTGAACGTCTGGGTATGTTCGCTGTTGTCCTGTGTTGCAGGAGTTTCGAGTTTGGGTCAGTTTGGAGGTCGGTAGGCCTGCTTGGTGATTTGGGGGCTTTCTGGCTAAGATCGGTCTGACAGGTGTGTTTCAACGGCCTGACCGGTGTGAAGCCTTTCTGTGTAAGTCGTCCAGTCTCACCAGCAGGGACCGGTCTGACCGATGGTGCTCACCAGTCTGACCGGTGTTGGTCAGTGGACTCGATGTTGGTGTTCCGCTGCGTTCTCGGGTCTATGAGGTTGGAAGTTCATTCCTAGGTTCAGTAGCACTCCAGTGGCTACGTGGACATGGCCAATTTGGGTAGTGAGTCGGAGACGTGTGTTGGAAGCCGTGTTCGTCTTGTTGGAGACTTCATCTCCTTTGAGAAGAATTTTTATCAGCTCCCATTCACTCCCCCCCTCTCTGGTTCGCCGTTTCGGTCGTTTAAGTGGTATCAGAGCCAGGTTCGGGTCTTTATTGACTCTAACCAGTCTAAGCTCCAAGGATGGCATACCAGGAATGGGGTTCGGGTCCTCTACGCTTCGGTGGCAAGAACTACCAGATGTGGAGTAAGTGGATGGCTGCGTTTCTCCGAAGAAATTGTCAGATCCTTTGGGATGTCACGGTGGACATAGGCTATGTCCAGCCGATGAACTTCCTTGCTCCAGGATCGAGGGACATATTCGACGCCAACAATAACACGGTCGACTACTGTCGGCTGGCGGCCGAGCGACGGGTGCACACCGAGCACCGGGCTTGTAGAATCCGGTTGGGTTGAAGGAGGCTCATATGGGAAGCCCGGGTCGAGCTCGGATGTATGCGACCTACGGAGAGAGTACGAGAACTTCACTCATCTCCCCGGTGAGTCCATCGATGCCTTGTTTCGGAGGTTCACGATGGTTGTGAACAAATGAGGGCCAATGGGACGTGCTCCGTCGATGATCACGATAGACCCGCAAGCTCTTACACTCTTTGGATCGTACGATTTGGGACGGAAAGTCGAGGCCATTGCGAGTCGGAGAAGTATGACACTCTAACGGTGAATGAGCCGTTCCGAAGCTCAAGTCGGCCGAGGTGGATAGGGGAGACGACAAGCTCGAGGGCCCGACCGACTCTCATAGCTGCCCTCGTCGGTGGTTGAAAGGAAAGGCTAACACTAACCCATCCACCATGATGTTCTCTTTGTCCTCTTTGATGTCTATGCCAGATGAGGAGTTTGATGTGCTTGGAGAGGACGAGCTGGCGTTGCTAACAAGGAGGTTCGAGAGGCTGCACGAGAACCGGGTGAACATGAGGAGGAACACGAGGACATGCTTCTAGTGCGTCAAACTGGGACACTTCGTCGCCGACTGCCCGGAGAAGGTCGAGAGCAAGAACGGCTACAAGCACAAGTCAAGGACTGATGGCAAGTACCGGTCAAGGCGTGACCACAAGAGCAAGCACAAGAACAACCACAAGGACGAGCGACGATCGAGGAAGAAGGAGAGCCGAGGCAAGGCCCGAGAGATGGTTGGAGCGAGCGACGTCGACTCCAGTTCCGCGTACTCCACCTCAAGCTCAAGCGGCGGTGAAGACGATGGGATCGTCGAAGAGATGAAGCGTCCAAGAACCCGAGCGGGCTAAGTCGCCGCTAGAGACGGCTCGCACATGGCGGGAGCTCCGGCAGCAAGAAGAGCACACAGAGCGACTCGGACTCTGACTCCGACGACGAGGTGTGTGATGAGCTTCCCTTCTTGCGTCAGGAGAATGAACGGCTTGGCTTGTTGCAAGATAATTGTGATGACATGCTTAGAGAGGTCAAGAAAATGAGAAAAGAGCTTAGGGCTTCACTCGAGGATGCTATGACTAGAGTAGCTGAGCTAGAAACACAGGTTCTTGATAGCAAGCTTGAGATTGATTCCCTTAAGGCTAGCCCTATTGTTTCTGATTAGGTTGATTGTGCTGATTGCTCTATTTTCCTTGTTGATCTTGCCCTGTTTAAGGAAAAGCATGCCTCTAAGTGTGAGGAACTAGATGTGCTTAGGGTTGAAGTGGCTGAGCTTAAATCTAGATCTGCTTTGCTAGGTGCTTGCACTTCTTGCCCTATCTTGCATGCTAAAATTGATGAGATGCATGTTTACACTGCTTCCCTTGAGGTTAAGCTGAAAGAACCAATTCCTACATCTTGCTCTACCTGTGAATTGCATGCTTTGAAGAATTTGGAACTTGCACATTATGTTGATCGCTTGCAGGATGAGACTGATGAGCTGAGAAAGTTGATGGGTTGGTTGTCTCGTCATGAGCCTTAGTTGAGGATAATGATCGAGTCATTCAAGAGGCAGGATGGTGAGGGACTTGGGGCAAACAAGGTTGGTGAGGGAAGTGGAGAGTATATCCCGGAGCCACCAAAAACCCACCACAAAAATGATTTTCCTCCCAAACCTAACCATCTTAGGAACTGACTAGACACAACCCCAGCTCCACCCATGTTTCCCCCACAAACAAACGATTTTCAAAAGCCTATCAAGTTTGTGAGCACTTCTGCGTAAGTGTTCTTTGGGAGGGGAAAGTTAGAAGGCTAGTGAGGAGAAACCCGTGGAGAAGTCGAGTGGAGAGGAACCAAGTGAGCTGCCCCAACCCAAGCCTGAACCGAAGCTTGTGAGGTTTCATTGTGGCTATTGTGGGAGATATGGTCATAAGGATGAGTTTTGCTTCAAGAGGAAGCGAGAGGAGAGAATGGCGAAGGACGAGTACCACCCTTCCGATGTTGTACTTGAGCCTCATGTGCAGATGCCCAGGGCCAAGGCGAGTGTGAGGACAGTTCGGGCTTGGGGAGAGCGGAAGGCTGCTGGAGGTGCTGCTACCCAGGCTACACCGGTCAGACCGGTGAGGGGCAACGGTCAGACCGGTGTAGGCCTGGACAGGCAGCAGTTTGGGTTTCGTGCTCGTACAGGTGCGAGGTTTGTTTCTGGAGGTCGTGGTTCTGGTGGTTGGGCTGGAAAGTTTGCAGGAAGTCAGTTTGCTAGGCGTTATCCTCCTCGTGCTCAATACGGGGATGGGAGGATCCGTAGCTTTGAGATGGAGAGGAGGGACAGTCCACGGGCTTTCTTTCGTGGTTTTGGCCCTCCTCCATGTAGAGAGGGTTGGTTCCCTCGTAGTGGTGTTCGTGGAGGTAGCTTTGATAGGAAAGATGGTTTAGTTTGTGCTAACCCCACTTCGAGCAAATGGCTCGGCACTGGTTTTACTCTTTTGGTACTAACCCCAGTGCTGAGTCGTTTGTTCGCTCACGTGCTCGTTTTTGAATTTCAGGTGGGAGACGTGAAGAACATTTGGTTGATTAACTCCGGTTGCTCGAGGCATATGACCGGAGACTAGGGGTGGTTCTCAAGTCTCGTCCCGGTGGTGACAAGGAGGTACATCACTTTTGGGGACAATGGGCGTGGGCGTGTGCTTTCAGAAGGTGAGATTAAGGTGAGTGACAAGATCACTCTCAGGCGGGTTGCTCTTGTTCAATAGCTGGGGTACCATTTGCTTTCTGTGTCCCAGCTGTTGGATGAGGGTTTTGAGGTGTTGTTTCGGCCAGGTGGTTCTCGGATTTTGGACTCTCGAGGGGACCTTGTCTGTATGGTCGTTCCCGAGGGTCAGGTGTTTCGTGCTGATTTTTCTTAATCTTCGGGAGTGAAGCGTTTTTTCTTGGCTGGTTCTTCGAGTGAGTTGTGGAAGTGGCATAAGAAGTTGGATCACTTGAGCTTTGACCTTTTGTCTCGCTTGAGTAAACTCAATTTGGTCCGAGGATTGCCACGATTGAGGCTTGAGAAAAAGTTGGTTTGTGCGCCGTGTAGGCATGCCAAGATGGTAGCCTCTTCTCACCCGCCTCTCACCGATGTGATGACTGAGCGTCCATGCGAGCTGCTCCATATGGACCTTGTTGGCCCAGCTCGTGTGTAATCTGCGGGTGGGAAGTGGTATGTCCTTGTTGTGGTGGACAACTACTCTCGGTATGCGTGGGTGTTGTTTCTCGAGGATAAGGGGGAGACGTTTGGTTTTGTTCGAGATCTTGTCTTGATGTTGAGGAACGAGAGGCACGAAGATGCCATACGAGCAATCCGCAGTGACAATGGCTCAGAATTCAGAAACTCTCGTTTTGAAACTTTTTGCCATGATTTGGGTCTTGAACACCAGCTTTCGAGTCCGTATACGCCTCCCCAGAATGGTGTTGTGGAAAGGAAGAACAAGACCTTGTGTGAGATGGCTCGGACGATGCTTGATGAGCATAGGACTCCGAGAAGGTTCTGGGCTGAGGCGGTGAATACCGCGTGCTATGTGTCGAACAGGATCTACCTCAAAGTGCATAAGAAGAAAACATGCTATGAGCTGATGCACGGTCGCACACCCAAGGTGAGTCACTTCCATGTCTTTGGTTGCAAGTGTTTTATTCTGAAGAAGGGGAAGAAGCTGGATAACTTTGAGGCTAGGTCTATCGATGGTATTTTCTTTGGTTATGCATCTCATTCTAGAGCATATCATGTGCTCAATCTCGAAACTAACCAAATCGTGAAGACTTGCGAGGTAACCTTCCACGAGACACAGCCACGTAGTCAGCTTGTCTTTGAGTGTGCAGGTGATGATGAGCTTGGCGAGGAGATCTTTCAGGAGGAGGAGCACGAACATGGAGACGATGAAGATGGCGGTGTGGTGCCCCCGGCGGAACATGTACCCACTACTTCGACTACGGTGGTGGACGGACCCTCTCCTACACCTACGACGACAAATCAAGATCGATGAGAAGCTACAGTTGAGGGGGAGGTAGCATCAAGGCGAGAACCTCCCCGGTGAGTACAAGTGGATCACCCAGCTTCGAGGATCATCGGCGACTTGAATGAATGCACTACACAGTCGAGGGTTCGAAACAATTCTCATTTCACTCATGCTGCATTTGTTGCTACTTTTGAGCCCAAAGACATTGGACACGCACTATCTGATCATAATTGGGTTAATTTGATGCATGAGGAGTTCGAGAACTTTGAGAGGAATCAGGTTTGGGAATTGGTTGATCCTCCCCCAGGGTGTAAGTCGATCGGTACAAAGTGGGAGTGGAAGAACAAAGAGGGAGAGAAAGGTGAAGTGGTGAGAAACAAGACAAGGCTTGTTGCTCAGGGGTTCAGTCAGAAAGAGGGGATAGACTATGAGGAGACTTTTGCTCCCGTAGCCCGTTTGGAGGCAATAAGGATCCTTCTAGCCTTTTCTGTGGCTCAAGGGTTCAAGTTGCACCAAATGGATGTGAAGAGTGCTTTCATGAATGGTGTGTTGGAGGAAGAAGTGTATGTGAGGCAACCATCGGGGTTTGAGAATGAGAAGTACCCCCACCGGGTGTACAAGTTGAGGAAGACGCTTTATGGGTTGAAGCAGGCACCTAGAGCTTGGTATGGCAGATTGAGGGGGTTCTTGTTTGAGAGAGGTTTTGAGATGGGGAAGGTCGATCAGACCTTGTTTCTACTCATGCAGGGCAGAGATATCCTGATTGTGCAGGTGTATGTGGATGATATTGTCTTTGGTGGCTCGTCTAACTCACTTGTTGCAAGGTTTGCAGAGGATATGAGCAGGGAAATTGAGATGAGCATGATGGGCGAGTTGCAATTCTTTCCCGGGCTACAAATCAAGCAATCAAAGGAAGGAACATTTGTACACCAAGCTAAGTACACCAAGGACATTGTGCGGAAGTTCAAGATGGAGGACTCCAAGGCTATGGCGACGCTGATGAGTACGACTAGAGCTCTTGATGCGGATGAGAAAGGTGAACACGTGGACCAGAAGGAGTACCGGAGCATGATCGGGTCAGTCCTCTACTTGATGGCGACGAGGCCGGACATCCAGTTCTTGGTATGTTGGTGCGCTCATTTTCAAGCATATCCGAGGACTTCGCATCGGCAAGCAGTGAAGCGAATTTTCAGGTACTTGCGTCACACTCCAGACTTCGGCCTTTGGTACTCCGCATCCTCTTCTTTGGCGCTTCATGGTTTTTCAGACGCGGATTTTGCCGGGTGTCGGTTGGATAGGAAATCCACTTCTGGGCCTTGCCAGTTTTTGGGATCTTTTTTGGTGTCTTGGTCTTCCCGCAAACAGTCGAGTGTTGCTCAATCCACTACAGAGGCCGAGTACGTTGCCGCTGCTAGTTGTTGCTCTCAGCTCCTTTGGATTTCATACACCAAGAGTGACTATGGTGAGGAGTATACCCATACCCCACTTCAATGTGATAGCACCAGTGCCATAAGCGTTGCAAAGAATCCCGTGCTCCATTCCAAAATCAAGCACATAGAAGTGAGGTATCATTTTCTAACAGACAACGTAGAGAAAAGCAAGATAGCTTTGATTCATGTACCCACACATGACCAACTAGCCGATATTTTCACCAAACCCCTAGATCAAGCAACTTTCACTCGTTTGCGGGTGGATCTTGGTGTGTGTTTGATTTCTTGAGTTGGGTGTGTGGGAGCTTCTTTGTAGCATTTGTATAGTTTCCATTGTGCATTTCTTGCATTTGGCATGGCATATGTAACATGATGTATAGGCATCCTTGTATCTTAGATTGCATGCATTTTGTATCATACGCATTGAATAGGAAAAGCTTCTCCTATATACATTGTTCACCATGGAAGGCTATGTATGTCTTTGTGAGCTTGTTTGGTATGCTATGGTTAGTTTGGCTTAGCTCTTGATGATCTTCTTTAATAATCCATGGTTGATAGCTATGTTTTTTAAAAATGTCACATGTATGCTCTCTCATGTGTAAATGCCTCTATATGATCTTGACATGTTTTAGTGGCTTGGTTATGCTTAATTTGTGGTTGGATAGTTAGTTTATTGATCATATGGGGCCAAAGGCTCATTTTCCATCATGAATGTTTAGCCCTCTTGCTTCATCTTGTGGAGGGGCATAAGTTCCTTTTTGTCACAAAGACATTTCATGTACCAATTATGAATCTGAAAATGAAATGTAAACTGCTTGGAAAATGTGCTCCCATGTCATATGTGCTGAATTTAATTTGCTTTGGGTGCTAAACCGTTGCATGTTGCCTACCATTGAGAAGTCTCATACATAGAAGTAGGCACATGGCTCGGTGGCTTTGACATGACATGAGGTGCTAGTGGGTGTTTGTGATGGTCTTATGGTTAGAATGGCTGTCCTATCATGAAGTTTGTGTGGTTTTGCCATTTTGATATGTTTTGATCATATTTAGGACTTTGCTCATCAGAGGCGATTTTTTCGCAAAATTACCCAAATCCATCTTAGCTTCGTCCAATGGTTGTGAAACATGGTGATCTTGTAGTTGATGTCAATACGAAGCTATAGAGTATCTAACTTGCTCATTTGGACATGTGTAGCATCCTATGTTGAATTTTGTCCATTTGAGAAGCTCTAGGTTCAAAGTTTTGCATTTTTTGCTTGATTCATGCATTGTCAACAAGGGGGAGAAGTTTGAGCTTGAAATGGCTTGCTGGATGCATTTGGAAGGTTTACAGGTGGTTTGGAGCCATTTTTGGGCTCTGGTGTGCACCGGTCTGACCGGTCATGTGCACCAGTATGACCGGTCAGAGTGCTGACCGTGTTCATATGTTGGGCACCGGTCTGACCGGTGGTTGTGACCGGTCTGACCGGTGAGAGCTGAGCTGATGCAGCTGCTCTGTTTTCTTCAAGTGGTTTGCATGCATTCGTCTAGGGGGAGTTGCATTGTTTCAGGGGGAGCTTGCATGTGTGCAGGGGAGCTCTTTGTGGCTTTTCGAGTTTTGGTTTGGTGGTTTGCGCTCTTTGCTTGAGCTTGTTTTTGTGTCGGATGTGTTGAGCTGTTGCCCATGCCTAAGAGGTTTGAGACTTGACTTCTTCAAGTGATCTTGCTCTTTGCCTTTGTTTGTCTTTCGATCGCTTGTTGGAGTTTCTTCTTGTTCGTTTCTTTTCTTTTTCTTTTCTCTCTTGTTACTTTATGTGGGTGTTGTCAATCCACTCATCAAGGGGGAGATTGAGGACCTTGTGTGGTTCGAGGACCGGTGGATGGTCGCTTCCTTGTGTGATGAGTGATTGAAAACGTTGTGTGGACTGATTCTTGGCTAAGTATTGCAGGTGCAGGTTGCGGCTTGACTGGTGTTGGTGCAGGTGAAGAACAAGCGCGAAAGGTCGTCGCCGGTGAGGCCTCTAGGTGTGGAGAAGACAAGTAGGCTTCGTTCGAGGGACACGGAGGCCAGCAGGGTCATGTGCGGGCCGCATGGTGGCATGAACAACAAGATGAAGTCATGGACAGTTTCTTGGTTGATCCTGAAAACCAAGGTCGAGCCGGGACTACGTGGGAGCCGAGTCATGAGTGGAGATTGGCGGAGGCTACACCGAGTTCGCGGGGTTTCCGGTGGTTCACCAGAAAACCACTGGGTTCCTTGGTTGATCCACAAAGCCAAGACCGAAGAGCCGAAGACGATACTGCAGCAGTGCCAAACCGGTCTGACCGGTGAGGAGCACCGGTCTCACCGGTGTGCGACGACGCAGTCCGGAATCTTTGAAGCGGAGGACACGCGTCGGGATCGCAAGGCTTGCGTCGAGGCTAAGCAGGTTGCGGTCGCCGAGCATCCGTCCGATGGAAAAAACTTGAAGACTTCCAAAACCGCCCTTGAGGGGCTTGTATCCCTAGTTGTTAATAGTTTAGACTTTCGGTTGCCTCCATATAACCCATGAGGTTAGAGGATGGCAGCCATCTCTTGGAACCCTATTTCATTTGCTTTCCTATTTTCCCTTCCTATTTTCTTAGGATTTCCATAGGACTAGATTCAGAGCTGCATGGTGAGATCTTGTGAGAGGGTTGGATGATCGGGCGGCAAGCTAGACCTTGTATGAACCTTTTTGGCATGTATAGATGATTCGGCGTGGTTCCTCAAGGCCTTGTTGTGTTGTACCCGGTTGTTCTTGGTGGTGATTTTCGGAGCCCTCTCTTGGTGGTTTTCTTGGGGTGTTTTCAGGACCTTGCTCTTGGGGATTTGATGGGGGAAATTCGTGGGAACCCTTCGTGGTTCTTTGGGCTGTGATTCCCCTCCCAAATCCGTGAGTTAAGGGGCTCGATTTTGGGGTTTTCGGTGTTCTAGGGTTAGAGGAGTTCTTGGCGGGATTTTTTCGATTCCTCTTGTTTGGACAAGTTTTGGTCGGATTAAACTTGGCTATGGACTCCTCATGAGGTGTTTCTATTGTCCCCAAAGTCTTGTTCAAGCCTGTGGAGCGATTCGTGAGATCAATGCTTGGATTTGGAGGTGTTGACCCACGGGTGTTATTCATCCCGAGAAGCCCAGGTCACACCGGTCTGACCGGTGCCTCTCACCGGTCTGACCGGTGAAACCCCTGTTGGGTTTTTGCTCGGTGAACGTCTGGGTGTGTTCGCTGTTGTCCTATGTTGCAGCAGTTTCGAGTTTGGGTCAGTTTGGAGGTCGGTAGGCCTGTTTGGTGATTTGGGGGCTTTCTGGCTAAGACCGGTCTGACCGGTGTGTTTCAACGGCCTGACCGGTGTGAAGCCTCTCTGTGAAAGTCGTCCAGTCTCACCAGCAGGGACCGGTCTGACCGGTGGTGCTCACCAGTCTGACCGGTGTTGGTGAGTGGACTCGAGGTTGGTGGTCAACTGCGTTCTCGGGTCTGTGAGGTTGGAAGTTGGTTCCTAGGTTCAGGAGCACTCCAGTGGCTACGTGGACTTTGCCAAATTGGGTAGTGAGTCGGAGACGTGTGTTGGAAGCTGTGTTGGTCTTGTTGGAGACTTCATCTCCTTCGAGAATAATTTTTATCGGCTCCCATTCACTCCCCCCCTCTCTGGTTCGCCGTTTCGATCCTTCACTATGGACTCCCCATGAGGTGTTCCTACTATCCCCAATGTCTTGCGCAAGTCCGTGGAATGATCCAGGAGATTGGGGTTTGGATTTGGGTGAGTTGACACGCGGGTGTTGTTCACCCCGACGAACTCAGGTCACACCAGTCTGACCGGTGCCTCTCACCGGTCTGACCATTGCAGACCCCTGTTGGGTTTTGCTCGGGTGAACGTTTGGGTGAGTTCGCTGTTGTCTCATGTGGCTGCTGTTTCAAGTTTGGGTTAGTTTGGAGGTCGGTAGGCCTGTTTGGTGGTTTGGGGCTTTCTGGCTTGGACCGGTCTGACCGGTGTGTCTCACCGACTGACCGGTGTGAAGCTTTTTTGTGGAAGTCGCCAGGTTTCACCAGCAGGGATCGGTCTGACCGGTGGTGCTCACCGGCCTGACCGATGTAGGTCAGTAAGGCTCGAGTGTTGTGTTCCGCTGCGTTCTCGGGTCTGTGAGGTTGGTAGTTGGTTCCTAGGTCCAGTAGCATTTCAGTGGCTGTGTGGGCTTGGCCAACTTGGGTAGTGAGTTGGAGACGTGTGTTGGAAGCCGTGTTTGTCTTGTTGGAGTCTCCATCTCCTTCGAGAAGAATTTTTATCGGCTCCCATTCACTCACCCCTCTTTGGTTCGCCGTATCGGTCCTTCAAACGGAAGGTAGAAGTGCGGAGCGTGTGATTTTGGGGGTCCGATCGAGCGAGTTCATCTTGTTGGAGTTTCGATCTCCTTCGAGAAGAATTTTTATCGGCTCCAATGCACTCCCCCCTCTCTAGTCGCCTTATCGGTCCTTCAATAAGCTTGTGAAAGCTCCTCCGAAACTTGGCCACAAACTGAGGTCCTCGATTGGACACTATACTCTTTGGCGCCCCATGCAACCTAAGTATGTGTTCTACATACAGGTTTGCTAAGCGTTCTGTCCCAAAGGTTATCTTCACTGGCACGTAATGCGCCACCTTGGTCAGTCGGTCCACTATGACCCAAATCGAATTGTTTCCCTTCGGTGTTCGAGGTAAACTCACAATGAAGTCCATAGAGATGTCCTCCCACTTCCAAATCGGTATTTCCAACAGCTTAAGCAAGCTTTCGAGCTTTTGGTGCTCGATCTTCACTCTGCTACAAGTATCACAACAGGACACGTAGTGAGCTATATCTCTCCTCATGTCCTTCCACCAGTAACTTGTCTTCAAATCTTGGTACATTTTTGTGCTTCCGAGGTGGATCGAGTACCTCGAGTCGTGGGCTTCTCTCATGATCTACTCCAAAAGCTCCTTATCTTGCAGTACACAAATCCGATCCTTCAGCCACACTGTGCCTTGTTCATCCAGGCGGTAGTCCTCTGCTTTTCCTTCTTTCATCAGTTCCTGTAGAGCTTTGACTTCTGCATATGACTTTTGAGCCTTTTGGATGCCATCCTCCGGGTCGTATGTCACACGTAGTTCATTGGGTTGACCTCGGTCCACAGTCTCAATCCTCAGTTTCTCTAGCTCCTCGTGTAGGGTAGGTTTCTCTTCCCTCACCATGAGGTTGTTGCAATACGTCTTTCGGCTCAGTGCGTCGGCCACGATGTTAGCTTTGCCCGGGTGGTAGTTGATCTCCACGTCGTAGTCCTTGATCAGCTCTAACCACCTCCTTTGCATCATCAGGATTTTGTGATCAGTGTACAGCTCACACTTGTAGTGCCTCCAGATCTTGAGTGCGTGCACAACAGCTGCCAACTCCAAGTCATGTGTCGGGTAGTTTTCCTCGTGTTTCTCCAGCTGTCTCGAAGCATAAGCCACAACTTTTCCCTCTTGCATCAGGACGCATCCAAGTCCTTGCTTTGAAGCATCACAGTAGACCACGAAATCCTTCTTGATATCTGGCAAAGTAAGCACCGGGGTTGTGGTGAGTCTTCTTTTCAGCTCCTAGAAACTCCTCTCACACGCTTCTGACCACTCGAACTTGGTGTTGTTCTTTAGCAACTTTGTCATCGGCTTAGAAATCTTGGAAAAGTTTTCAATGAACCTTCGGTAGTATCCTGCCATCCCAAGAAGCTCCTGACGTCTGTCACGTTCAACGGCTGCTCCCACTTGGTAATCGAATCCACTTTAGATGGATCCACGACGATCCCTTTTGCTGACAACACGTGTCCCAAGAACGCGATCTTCTCGATCCAGGACTCGCACTTGCTCAACTTGGCATAGAGCCTTGTGCCTTAGCCTTTTTAGCACGATCCTCAGATGCTCCTCATGCTCCTCCGCTGTTTCAGAGAAGGATATCGTCGATGAACACCACCACGAACCTGTCTAACTCTTCCATAAAAACTTTGTTCATCATGTTCATAAAATTGGCAGGGGCGTTGGTTAGCCCAAAAGAAACAATCACAAACTTGTACAAACTATACTGTGTGGTAAAAGCCGTCTTGGGGATATCCTGCTCCCGGATTTTCATTTGGTGGTATCCTGACCTCAGATCGATATTGGAAAAAACTTTGCTTTCTTGAGCCTATCCAACAGGTCTTCGATCCTTAGTAGCAGGTATTTGTTCTTAATCGTCATCGAGTTGAGCGTGCGGTAGTCGATGCACATCCTGTTGGTGCCATCTTTCTTTTTCCACGAAAAGTACAGGTGAACCCCACGGCGAGGCACTCGGCTGAACAAACCCTTGCTCTAGCAACTTGTTGAGCTTTTTCTTGAACTCGTCCAGCTCCTTGGACGACATCCGGTACGGAATCTTTGCAACAGGTCCGGCTCCTAGTATCAGCTCGATCACAAACTCTACGTCTTGGTAAGGGGGTAACTTCGTAAGCTCCTCTGGAAACACGTCTGGAAACTCGCAGACCACTATGATTTCCTCAATTTCTTTCCCACTCATGTTGCACAACATCGATGTAGTTTACAAACTCTGAGGTTCAATCCACACTTTCATCCCATTGGGGTGTTCTAACTGTATGAACCTGGGGTTGCATGAAACCATTCCGTTGTGCTTAGCCAACCAATCCATTCCTAAGATCACGTCTATACCAGTTGACTCCAAAACAGTCAAGTCTGTCGTGAACAGCTGTCCCTCAAAAACCAACTTCACCCCTCTGCACTCTAACGTACTCCTCTTTTCTCCTAGCCGACAGCTAGTTAAGATAGGCCTTGGTCTAGGCTTATTGGTAACGTCCTTTCTTTAACAAACTTGGTAGAGATATACGAAACTTGAGCTCCGGTGTCGAACAAAACGGTTGCCAAAACTGAGTCAACAAGGAACTTACTGAGTGCGACGTCAGGTGCGGCTGTAGCCTCCTCGGTGGTGAGGTGGTTCAAGCGCCCTCAGGTAGCTGGTGGCTGTGCGGTCCTTTGCTAGGTACGGGGTGGCTGTCCTCCCGGTGCATGTGGCTTGGCCGGTGTCTGGTTGCACTTGTTGCGGGGACTCTAACGACTTGTGTCCAACCTGATGGCAGTTGAAGAAGGTCACCATAGCTCTGTCTGCTACTTGCGGTGGTGGTCTCGGCTTGGTCCTTCACTCCCTCCTGGGTTAGTTTTGTTCTGCTGCTGCGGCTGGGTAGAGTAGTGCCTCGATTGTGACTGGTGGCCCTGTGGGTAACCAGTCCTCTACCTCTGGGGTGGACTCGAGCGTCCGGCCTAGTCAGTGCGCTTCGTCTTGCTTCCGCGGACCTCCACGCGTACTCAAGCCTCGACCTCTCAACAATCAGTGCCTTGCCGATAATGGAGTGAAGTGTCGGGTATGTTAACACCAAAAATTGTTACAGGAGGGAGTCTGATTTGTGGGCCCAACTTGGTAAAAAATCCTGTCCAACGGAGGAGGATTTCTTCAAAAGATTTGGCAGAGATGCTTGCGGTCGGCAGTTTTGCTTCCTGTTCGGCAAAGGAACTGTTTGCGCTGATTTCGCGGGATTGCATGGTGATGTGGCCCGAGCGGAAGGGATGAATGGATGGATAAGCATTCGCATTTGGGCGTTAAATTAGGTATCAAATATTGTGCTCGTAGTCCACCAGGAGTCATGCCACGACAGGATATAAATATGAACCCTGGATGTATGTAATTGTAATCGAACATTTTCATAACAAAATGGCTTTACGCCAAACCTTTGAGTGCTCTAGTCGTGTCGTCGAGTTCTTCTAGAGGGTTCATCGATCCGTCGACCTCCGTAAGTACCGGCAACCTTGTATCATGTCTAGTATCATGCGGTGGATTCAGAACGTGATGCAAGTAGTCTTGTTACCATGCTTAGTATCATGCGGTGGATTTAAGCTTGGTTCAAGAGGGTTTCTTGTTAGATCATGAGCCATGCGGTGGGCTAAGATATAGCTTGGAGCTAGTTATCGGCTCTATTAGATTTGGCAAGATCTAATAGATTCATTAAGTTACCACGTGTTGCTTTGGGTTTTTACTTCATGTTTAAATTCGTGTAACACTCTTTTGCCCAATTTAGATTGGTTTGAATCGGCTTTATCTTGTCTAGTGATCTTGACATTGCACGCTCGCATCTTGGCTCAATAGGGCACATGGATCACGTGTTTTCAAATAGCCGAAACCGAATCAATCTAAGTTGTTACGTGTTGCGGGTTCAAGCTTGTTAATCTTGTGTGAACCTTGACAGAACCGGGTATCATGCGGTAGATGCAGGTTTTTGGGTTGTTTTAGAGCTAATCATCCGGTGGATTAGATTTCGATTCAATCTGATAGGTTTATCATCTTTGGCAATGTTTGTTCCTTCTCCACAGACCCCGATTCGGCTGAACAACCGCATTCGGTTATGCTTTCACGAGTAAAACGTGTTTATGAGTTATGTTTTAAATAATGCATGCTTTTAGCTTTCCATACCTAGGTCGTATCATGTGGTGGATAGATCTTTTTGTGGTTAGTGGTGTGGTTTCAAACAAGTTGTATCATGCGGTGGATTAACTTGTTTGGTTTCATGTTTGACGGGTTTTAAAGTACCTAGACATGTGGTAGACTAGTGCTTTGGGCCTATGCATGCTTGTTCATTACATGTTTGTAATCATCCTTTACTTCATTTATTATTTATTGTTATTTATTTTCGAGGATCGGTCATGGTCTTGTGCACGAGCAATGTCATTCAAACAAAGACTGATCTATCGTCATGCATACGTCATCCGTTCGGCTATGTTCTGTTTTACACTTTAAAGCTCCCGAATGGTTTCTAATTTGTTGGCAGATAGCTTCTCATAGCTATATGTCATCTTACATGGTTTTCTAGCCATAAATATGGAACTGTCTGGTACCACCCGGCAAAATCCAAGTTTTGGTATTTAACTACTTTGTCTTTTGTTAATTTTCAGGGAAAATTGACTGGCACGCTTTGGAATCTGCTCGTGTGTGAAGCTAGCTTGTTCGGCTTGCTGTGTGCTTGGCGCAGGGTGCGGATTTTGCGTCAACACACTTTTTGGCACGCCCGGTGGGACATTTAGTTGAAATCAAGATGCCTGAGATCGGCGACGTTATGGACATCACCATTGATGACCTATCTCCAGACCAACAACAACAGCTGAAAGACGCTACTGACCAATTCCAGATGAAGTGCTTGATGTCGTTCGTCAAGAACAGAAGTGGCGTTCTATACCTTAAATATGAAATGCCCAGGGTTTTGTTCCCGGGGGAGTCTGACGCCACATCTTTTCAAGAGAAAGAAGAGGTTCTGCAGGCCTTTCAGGATACTACAGAAGTTGTGTTGGGTAGGCATCATACGACCTTCTTGGGCATGTTTTAGCAGATGATGATCGGCGTGTTCAGTCCAGGCATAGAAAAGGTGTTTAGTTGAGTATCCCCTTATCCATCATAAGCAGAGATCGGAGAAACCAGTTCCTCTCAGCCAATGGGAGCTCAACTGCCACTGCAGAGCCAGCCGATCCAGCCTCCTCCACAAAGCGTTGCGGGCCAGATGATCCAGCCTCCTCCACAAAGCGCTGGGAGTCAGCTGATGCAACCTCCTCTACGGAGCATGGGGGTCAGCCAGTCCAGCCACCTTTACAAAAAGGTCAACCAGTTCAACAGCCGAACCCATGTCAACCTACATATGGGGATCTGGCATTCGGTTCGTCTGGAGTGCCGCCCAATTCCACTTACAAGATAGCTCCAGCCAATAACAGGTGCAGAAAAACATGTACGGTGGAGGTTACCATGAGGTCATGGATTATGGCGCTATTGACGCTCTCCCGAATCCTGGGTACGGCACAGCTGCAGGAATGCAGGAAGATGATATTCTGGTACAGAAAATGGCCGATCGGATGCAAAATCAATTCGGCCTTAAACCTAAAATGCAAGGACCAGCTTATACACCTCCCTTCCTAGAGTGGTACTACAGGGTGATCTTACCGCCAAGGGTGAAGCCTCCTACGGAGTTTACAAAGTTCTTTGGGCAGGACGATACAAGCACGGTAGAGCATATTGCTCGATATTTGATGCAGCTTGGAGAAGCCTGAACAGATGAGGCATTCAGGGTTAGGTATTTCCCTCTGTCATTGACGGGCTCAGCATTCCAATGGTTTACCTCTTCAACTCCTCAGTCGGTTGGCACATGGAGGGAGCTAGAACAGAAGTTCCATGCCCATTACTTTAGTGGTAGCACAGAGAAGAAGCATCGACCTGGCTACTTTGAAGCAAAGGCACAATGAGACGCCTCTAGAATTCCTCAGAAGATTCAGGGAAGTCAAGGGCATGTGCTTCTCTTTAACTCTACCGGATGATCAGCTGGCTGACATGGCTATTGCAGGGATGTTGCCGGCTATTCGAGAGAAGTTGTTTGGCATGGAATTTGACAACCTAGGTCAATTGTCCCAGAAGCTATCACTGATGAGTAACCAGGCCTACGGGTTCAAGAAGGACACCAGATTTGCCAAGCATCATGTCATAGCTGACATCTACAACTAGTTCCTCGAGAAGGCTGATCGGGTGGAAGATCTTGATGATGGTGAGGAGGTGGCTGCCGCTGAAATTATGTGGGGCAAGAAGCCTTTGATTGTGAACCAGCGGTGGATCAAACAAACCAAGGGCACGTATGACTTCGATGTCACCAAAGCTGACAAGCTTTTGGAGTTCTTGGTAAAAGAAGGCCGAATCAAGTTGCCTGAAGGGCATTCCATGCTTCGACCCGATGGTCGTTGTAAACGAACTCATTTATTTATAATTTTAGGTGCCGTATTCAGTTCATAGCATATTTTAGATTTAACAGGATAATCGTACTACAATTAGTCATGATTTTGCTAATAGGAAAACTGAGGCTGCTTGAATCAGTGGAGGAGCAGTAGCCTATCCACGGATTAAATTCATTAACTTTGTCATAGATCTAGCTGCTCAATCCATTTCATGCTACCGTCCTCGATCTAGCACACGGGATTGGGGGGTTGCGTGCCCCACTCCATTGTGGTGGTCTGGCTACAGCTTCATTGCGACAGCTTGGCGAGTGCGCCACAAGCCACATGAGATAACCTTTGTTCTCAGTGCCTTATTGGTCATCATTGTGCTGCTCATGCGCTTCCAGCATGGCACCACACAGAGTGGCTTAAGCTGACTAGGCATTGCCCTCGCTGGCCCTCTCCCCTGTTGCCGTAATCTGGCCGTCGGCAACTTTGTGAGGCTCAACAAGTTATCCATGCTATTAGATCCATTTACAACCTAACCAAAGTATGGCAAACGCCAACTAAACCAAAGTACCATTAGGTTTTGGGAAAGTAATTCCCATATGCCCGTCCAAATGTATTTTTATAAAGAGATAACATGGATAATTCAAGAGTTTTTTTTACATTGACAAACCGACCTTTCACTCAAGAGTTGAAGCATTTTATAATAAAGGGTTTCAACATTGTTACTTGGGGTCCATTGAATAAGCATTCTTTTAGCTTGATGAACAACATAATTAAAATCCATTGGAAATCTTTCCTAGGTGACTTTGCTTTTTTAAAAACTTACCATTCATTCTATGTTTTTGACAGCTTGTACGATCCTAATAAGTTGCTGTCAGGTCAGGTAGTGTATATATAAGGAAATCAAATAGAAATTGATACTGATATTGCAATCTTTCGATATACTGATACCTAATAAATGGTTAGGACTTTGGTCATTTTACTATCCTTTTTTAGCGTATTAGTCCATATTCACGAGACAAGAGGTGATGTTTCATATTACAGAGACATGCTTATTGTTTTTATGTGTAGTTCAGTTAACAAGACGATATAATTTGTTACTGCCCATGGACCACCACTCACCACTCTTGGGGACATCTCAAATACATATCGAACAGGTAATGATTCTTTATACAAATAACATCGCAAGATGCATCTTCATTTTTTTCTGTGGTCTAACCTAGATTTGGTAGACGGGCTGCAAGAAGGATCGACTTCCAATGATCGTAAGAGGTAGAAGGATAAAGAACATTATGCAGCAATGTCAAGGTAGAAGAAGGATGAAAGAAACAGGAAGGCTCGTGAGAGGAGGAAGATGAAGAAGGCCCTACCGGATGGAATTCAACTAGGAGAAGTCCATTTTACAACGGAAGAAACTGAGGACCATGTGTGGTTCGAGGACCGGTGGATGGTCGCTTCCTTGTGTGATGAGTGATTAACAACGTTGTGTGGACTGATTCTTGGCTAAGTATTGCAGGTGTAGGTTGCGGCTTGACTCGTGTAGGTGCAGGTGAAGAACAAGCGCGAAAGGTCATTGCCGGTGAGGCCTCCAGGTGTGGAGAAGACAAGTAGGCTTCGTTCGAGGGACCCGGTGGCCAGTGGGGTCAAGTGCGGGCCGCATGGTGGCCTGAACAGCTAGATTAAGTCGTGGAAGGTTTCTTGGTAGAGTCTCAAAACCAAGGTCGAGCCGGGACTACGTGGGAGCCAAGTCATGAGTGGAGATTGGCGGAGGCTACACCGAGTTCGCGGGGTCTGCAGTGGTTCACCAGAAAACCACTGGGTTACTCGGTTGAGCCACAAAACCGAGGCCGAAGACTCGACGAGGAGGTGCGGCCACCCAGGCCGGTTCAACCGCCCAGGAGGGGTGGTCAGACCGCCTGGGGCCGGTCAGATATCCAGGGCCGGTCTAACCACCCAAGGGGGCGGTCTGACCGCCCTGGCCGCCGGCGTCAAGATGCTTCGAAGCGGAGGACACGCGTCGGGATCGCAAGGCTTGCGTCGAGGGTAAGAATGTTGCGGTCGCCGGGCATCCGTCTGATGAAGAAATTCCGAAGATTTCCAAATCCGCCCTTGAGGGGCTTGTATCCCTAATTATTAGGTGAGGGTAGTTTAGTCTTTTGGGTGCGTCGATATATATTCATCGAATGGGTGGATGGCCACCAACTCTTGGAACCCTAGCTCATTTGTTTTTCCATTTTCGTTCTCCATTTTCCCTAGTTTTTCCTAGGACTAGCTTGAGAGCTTCATGTGAGATCTAGAGAGAGGGATGGATGTTTGGGTGGAAAGCTAGACCTTGTACGAACCTTCATGGTATGTATAGATGGTACGGCGTTGTTCCTCAAGGTGGTTTTCCCGCTCTCTTTTGTGTTGACTTTCGGAGCTCTTTGTTAGCGGTGTTTTGAGAACGATTTCTTGGGGTTTTTGGTGGGTGTCACGTATGAGGATCTTGTGCCTCTTTGGCTGGTGACTTTGCCCCCAAATCTCCTTTGAATCGAACTCGATTTGGCTGGCAAGTTCTTGACCTAGAGAGGCGATTTCGTCGATTCCTCTTGATTAGGAGCGTTTTGGGTCGATTCCTTTGAGGTAGTGGTTGCCCAGGAGTTAACCCAGCTATTCCGAAGTTTCGCTGCAATCTGTGGAGAGATTCGGGAGATCGGGCGTGAGGAAGTTAGGGTTTGACCCGCGGGCTGTTTTTCTGGGAGAGGCAGTCTAACCGCCTGGAGGGGGCGGTCTAACCGCCCTGGGTGTTTCCAGGTCAAAGTTTTGTTTCGCCGAATTTTCCTCTATGAGTTTGTTCGCTTTGATCAGAGGAGCGTCTGGGTGAAATTTCGGGTCGTTCTCGTGCTGTTTGCTAGGTGTTCATGGTTTGAGTTCGCTGCTGGGTACAGGAGGTTAGACCGCCCATGGTAGCCGGTTTAACCGCCCCTAGGCCCCTGGGTGGAGTTTTGGTTTTCGCCAAGATTTTCTGGTAGCTAGCATAGCTTTGACCAGAGATCTTTGTTGGTGAAACCGTGGTGCGTTTTGGTGCTCGGAAGAGGTGTTTCGGAGGATTTCTTGGTTACTAGGTGGAGGCGGTCTAACCGCCCCCTATAACTGGTCTAACCGCCCCCCCCCCTCTGGACAGCCGGCTTTCGAGGTGTTTCCGCTGTCGTGGGTGCGTGTGTGTTGAGGTTGCTGGTAGAGTTTGTTCCTTGGACCAGTAGCACTCCAGTGGCTACGTGGTGTTGGCAAGCAGAAGGTAGAAGTGCGGAGTGTGTGATTTTGGGGGTCCGATCGAGCGGGTTCATCTTGTCGGAGTTTCAATCCCCTTCGAGTAGAATTTTTATCGGCTCCCATTCACTCCCCCCTCTCTGGTCGCCTAATCGGTCCTTCAAGTGGTATCAGAGCCAGTTCGGGTCTTTGTTGACTCTAACTAGTCTAAGATCCAAGGATGGCGTACCAGGAACGGGGTTCGGGTCCTCCACACTCCGATGGCAAGAACTACCAGATGTGGAGTAAGCGGATGGGTGCGTTTCTCCGCGGAAAGGGTCAGATCCTTTGGGATGTCACGGTGGACATAGGCTATGTCCAGCCGATGGACTTCCTCGCTCCAGGATCGAGGGACAGATTCGACACCAACAATAAGGCAGACGACTACTTGTTTTGTGCTTTGTGTGAACCTGAGTTCGATAGGGTGCACACCGAGCACTTGGCTTGTAGAATTTGGTTGGTGCTGAAGGAGGCTCATGTTGGGAATGCCCAGGTTCAGGCACAGATGTATGCGACCTACCAGACAGAGTACGAGAACTTCACTCATCTCCCCGGTGAGTCCATCAATGCCTTGTTTCAGAGGTTCACGGTGGTTGTGAACAACATGAGGGCCAATGTGGACGTGCTCCCGTACGATGATCACGATAGAGCTGTCAAGATCTTACACTCTTTGGATCGTACAATATGGGGCGGAAAGTTCGAGGCCATTGTGGAGTCGGAGAAGTATGACACTCTAACGGTGAACGAGCTGTTCTCGAAGCTCAAGTCGGCTGAGGCGGATAGGGGCATGACTGCCAAGCTCGAGGGTCTGACTGATTCCCATAGTCTTGCCCTCATTGGTGGTTCAAAAGAAAAGGCTAACACTGACCCATCCACCAGGATGTTCTCTTTGTCCTCCTTGATGTCTATGCCAGATGAGGAGTTTGACGTGCTTGGAGAGGACGAGCTGGCGCTCCTGACGAGGCGGTTCGAGAGGCTGCACGAGAACCGGGTGAACATGAGGAGGAACACGAGGAAATGCTTCCAGTGCGGCAAGCCAGGACACTTCGCCGCCGAGTGTCCAAAGGTGAACAGCCACGACAAGCACAAGTTCAAGGACGAGAAGAAGAAGTCCAAGAAGAAGGATCATGGACATGAGAAGAAGACGCGGTCTTGAGAGAAGATGAAGAGATCGAGCGACATCGAGTCCGATTCCGAGGACACGTCTTCAAGCTCGAGTGATGAAGACGAAGAGGATGACAAGAAGAAGAAGAACAAGAAGAAGAAGAAGAAGAAGAAGAAGAAGAAGAAGAAGAAGAAGAAGAAGAAGAAGAAGAAGAAGAACATCGGCAAGTATCTCAACGGCCTTTGTGTGACGGGCCTAAGCCTCAAGGACGACTTCTGCGGCATGGCTCGCAGTTCGAGCAGCAAGAGAAGCCAGAAGGACGCATCAGACTTGGATTCCGAGGATGAGGTATGTGATGAGCTCTCTTCTTTGCGCAAGGAGAATGAGGAGTTGGTTGACTTGCTTGATAATCGCGATCACATGCTTAGAAAGGCTAAGAAGCTTAGGAAGGATCTTAGATCTTTGCTCAAGGATGCAAGGACTAGAGTGGCTGAGCTAGAAACTTAGGTTCTTGATAGCAAGCTTGAAATTGATTCTCTTATGGCTAGCCCTGTTGTCACTGATGAGAATGATTGTGCGGATTACTCAGCTTTCCTAGCTGACTTGACTGATCTTAGGGAGAAGTATGCCTCCAAGTGTGAGGAACTAGATGTGCTTAGGGTTGAGTTGGCTGAGCTACAATCTAGACCCACTTTGCTTGGTGCTTGCACTTCTTGCCCTGGTTTGCATGAGAAAATTGTTGAGCTTCGTTCTCGATTGATTCACTTGAGGCTGATTTGAAAGTGCCTATTCCCACTTCTTGTTCTACATGTGAGGTTCATGCTATGAAGAATTTGGATCTTGCAAAATGTGTTGGTCGCTTGCAAGATGAAAATGATAATTTGCGTGAAACGTTGAGTTGGTTGTCGAGTCAAGAACCTCAGCTTGGTATGATGATTGCTAGCTGTAAGTGCTTTGATGGTTGGACTTTGGGATTGGATATGGTTGGTGAGAGCCGTGGTGAGAGAGAAGGGAAATTTGGGAATGTTTCAGCTCTACCACAACCCACACCCAGAAACAAGTTTGCATCCAAGCCAAACCAACCAAGAGAAAAACCGAGTGAGAAGGCAAGTGAAAAGCCTAGTGAGAAACCAAGTGAGAAGCCTTGTGAAGAGCCTCATCCCAAGCCTAAGCCCAGATCAATCCGTTTCCATTGTGAGTTTTGTGGAAAGGATAGTCACAAGAGAGCGTTTTGTTTCAAGAGGAACCGTGAGGAGAGAATGGCGAAGGAGTGGGCTAACAAGGACAAGTACCACCCTTCTGATGGTGTACTTGAGTCTCGTGTGCAGATGCCCAGGGCCAAGGCGAGTGTGAGGACAGTTCGGGCTTGTGGAGAGCGTAAGGCTGTTGGAGGTGCTGCTGGCCGGGCTACACCGGTCAGACCGGTGCAGGTCTGGACAGGCAGCAGTTTGGGTTTCGTGCTCGTACAGATGCTAAGTTTGGTTCTGGAGTTCGTGGTTCTGGTGGAGAGTTTACAGGAGGTCAGTTTGCTAGGCATTCTCCCCCTCGAGCTCACTACGGGGATGGGAGGATCCATAGCTTTGAGATGTAGAGGAGGGACAGTCCACGGGCTCTCTTTCATGGTTTTGGTCCTCCTCCGGGCAGAGAGGGTTGGTTCCCTCGTGGTGGTCACCGTGGTGGTGTTCGTGGAGGTAGCTTTGGTAGGAAAGATGGTTTGGTTTGTGCTAACCCCACTTTCGAGCAAATGGCTAGGCACTGGTTTTACACTTTTGGAACTAACCCAGTGTTGAGTCATTTGCTCGCTCTCGCTCTTGGTTTTGAGTTGCAGGTGGATGGCCTGGAGAACATTTGGTTGATATTGGGGGTGGTTCTCCGGCCTCATATTCCGGTGGTGACATGTAGGTGCATCACTTTCGGGGATGGTGGACAAGGATGAGTGATTTGTGAAGAAATGACCTTCAAGTCTGTGGCCTTGGTCAAGCCACTTGGTTTCTTTTGCTCTTTGCCCTATCTCATGTGTGTAAGGTGAGCTTTGTATGCTCTTTGGCCTTAATGCATGAGTTTAGGCGGAGCTTATGAGTTATGTGCTCCTTTGCTCTTTTTCTGGTGGTGTTGAGCCCTTTTTTCCTCCCCTTGAGGAGCTGGTGGTTTGTGAGTTTTGTGTGGGAGCTCCTTTGTAGCATATGTATAGCTTTCCTTCGTGCATTTCTTGCATTTGGCATGGCATATGTAACATGATGTATAGGCATTCTTGTATCTTAGATTGCATGCATTTTGTATCATATGCATTGGATAGGAAAAGCTTCTCCTATATACATTGTTCACCATGGAATGCTACTTATGTCTTTGTGAGCTTGTTTGGTATGTTATGGTTAGTTTGGCTTAGCTCTTGATAATCTTGACGAATAATCCATGGTTGATGGCTATGTTTTTGAAAAATGTCACATGTATGCTCTCTCATGTGTAAATGCCTTTACATGATCTTTACATGTTTTAGTGGCTTTGCTATGCTTAATTTGTGGTTGGATAGCTAGTTTATTGACCATAAAGCCAAGACCGAAGAACCGAAGACGGAGCTGCAGCAGCGCCAGACTGGTCTGACCGGTGGGTACCGGTCTGACCAGTGAGGAGCACCGGTCTGACCGGTGTGCGGTGACGCAGTGCGGAGTCTTCGAAGCGGAGGACACGCGTTGGGATCACAAGGCTTGCGTCGAGGCTAAGCAGGTTGCGGTCGCCGGGCATCCGTCCGATGGAGAAAGCTTCAAGCCTTCCAAAACCGCCCTTGAGGGGCTTGTATCCGTAGTTGTTAGAGAAGGGTATTTTAGACTTTCGGTTGCCTCCATATAACCCAAGAGGTGAGAGGATGGCAGCCAAGCCTTGGAACCCTAGTTCATTTGCTTTCCTATTTTCCCTTCCTATTTTCTTAGGATTTCCATAGGACTAGCTTGAGAGCTTCATGGTGAGATCTTGTTGAGAGTGTTGGATGATCGGGTGGCAAGCTAGACCTTGTATGAACCTTTGTGGCATGTATAGATGATTCCGCGTGGTTCCTCAAGGCCCTGTTGTGTTGTTCCCGGTTGTTCTTTGTCGTGATTTTCGGAGCCCTTTCTTGGTGTTTTTCTTGGGTTGTTTTCGGGACCTTTCTCTTGGGGATTTGATGGGGGGAAATTTGTGGGAACCCTTCGTGGTTCTTTTGGCTGTGATTCCCCTCCCAAATTTGTGAGTAAAGGGGCTCGATTTTGGGTTTTTCCGAGTTCTAGGGTTAGAGGTGTTCTTGGCGGGATTTCTTCGATTCTTCCATTTTTGACAAGTTTTGGTGGGATTAAACTTGTCTATGGACTCCTCATGAGGTGTTCCTATTATCCCCAAAGTCTTGTTCAAGTGCGTGGAGTGATTCGGGAGATCGAGGTGTGGATTTGGGGGAGTTGACCCGCGGGTGCTGTTCATCCCGAGCTGCCCAGGCTACACCGGTCTGACCGGTGCTCTTGACCGGTAAGACCGGTGCAACCCTTGGTGGGTTTTTGCTGAGGTGAACGTCTGGGTGTGTTCGCTGTTGTCCTGTGTTGCAGCTGTTTCGAGTTTGGGTCAGTTTGGAGGTTGGTTGGCCTGATTGGTGATTTGGGGGCTTTCAGGCTTAGACCGCTCTGACCGGTGTGTTGCACCGGCCTGACCGGTGTGAAGCCACTTAGTGGAAGTTGCCAACTCTCACCAGCAGGGACCGGTCTGACCGGTGGTGCTCACCAGTCTGACCGGTGTTGGTCTGTAGACTCGAGGTTTGGTGTTCCGTTGCGTTCTCGGGTCGGAAGGTTGTGTGTTGGTTCCTAGGTCCAGTGGCACTCCAGTGGCTATGTGGGCTTGGCCAATTTGGGTAGTGAGTCGGAGACGTGTGTTGGATGTCGTGTTCATCTTGTTGGAGTTCCCATCTCCTTCAAGAAGAGTTTTTATCGGCTCCCATTCACTCCCCCCCCTCTCTGGTTCGCCGTATCGGTCCTTCACAAATATGACTCGATTACCGTGCATCATGATACTAACCGATAGCTTTCTTGTGTGTAGGGTCTGCTGGTAATAAATGTGTTTCCGTTCGTGATTACTATTCGTATAGGTTGCAGATGCGGCCTGGCATTTTCAACCCGATACTATACGGCAAGCGTCTGTTCCAGCAGTTTGCCGTCAACACCTACGTGAAGATTGAAAGCTTGCGTCTTGACTTCATCAGAAACAATTAGCATACTGTGAGGGCTGACCTGTACCAGGGTTTGGTTGACAGCTATCGTACGGGGGTGGAAGAAGCGAATGAGGTTGGGAAGCGTACCGTGCTATCACCGACGTTCATCGGTGGCCCCCACGATATGAGGCGCCGATATATGGACGTGATGGCCCTGGTGCGGAAGTATGGCAAACCGGACATCTTTCTCACCATGATGTGCAATCCGAATTGGGATCAGATTAAAAATGAGCTACATCCAAGACAGTGCGCGTAGGACCATCCAGATCTCGTGGCTCGAGTGTTCAGAGGCAAGTTGGTTGAGGCGACGTTTGTTGTACAAGGACATACTTGGGAAGGTAAAAGCCTACGTATATGTCATTGAGTTTCAAAAGAGGGGCTTGCCGCATGCACACTGGCTGTTGATAATGCAGAGAAAGTAAAATATCACTTGCCCTAAGCAGTACGACGTGATTATAACTGCAGAGCTACCTGACAAAAAGAAGTACCCTGAGCTCTACAGGATGGTTACCAAGCATATGATGCACGGACCATGCGGGGTGCTTAATCCAAATTGCCCGTGCACAAAGGATCGTACTTCATGCAAGAACTATTACCCGCTACCATTCTGCGATTCAACATCGCAAGGCAAGGATTCGTACCCAGTGTACAGGCGGCGTGATGATGGTCGTAAGGAGATGGTTCGAGGTCACATGCTGGACAATCGATGGGTTGTCCTGTACAACCTGTACCTCATATGTACTTTCAACTGCCACATTAATGTTGAGGCGTGCAGCAGCATTAAGTTTGTGAAATATCTGTTCAAGTATATCTACAAGGGCCATGACAGAGCATCTGTGGCCGTTAGGGAGAATGGGAAAAAAAGGTGCCAACGGGAACGTTGATGAGATTACAGACTACAAAGAGGCCCGGTGGGTGGGACGTCCAGAAGCAATGTGGAGGATATACGGCTTTGACTTACACCAGTGTCACCCACCCGTGCTGGCGCTGCAATGTCATCTCCCCGGTCAGCACATGGTTTCATTTCATGCATGGGACAAGGTTGAACGAGTTTTAAAAAAGCCACGTATTGAGGACTCGATGCTCACGGAATGGTTTACCTACAACCAACATCATCTGGAAGCTCGAAGGATCTTGTATCGTGACTTTCCAAAGTACTTTACTTGGAATGTGAAAGATAAATGTTGGCAACCAAGGAAAAACTCAACATACCAGGTCGGGAGACTCGTGTCTGTGAATCCGGCAGAGGGCGAACGCTATTTTCTTCGGGTACTTCTAAACCATGTTCCGAGAGCAACGTCATGGAGGCATCTTAGGACTGTGAATGGTGTGCATTATCATTTGTTGCGTGATGCTGCTTGTGCTGCAGGTCTGATCGAAGATAACAACACGCTCGATGATTGTCTCACTGAGAGTGCTATGTTTCAGATGCCATCCTTATTGCGTAGGCTGTTCGCTACAATACTGGTGTTTTGTGAGCCAAAGAATGTCGCCGGTTTATGGACAAAACACTTTGATGCAATGGCAGAAGACTTCAAGCATAAGAATCCACACCCTCATTGGGTGGAACAGATGGTTTTGATTGACACCAGGAGCATGCTGCAATCTATGAAATCTAAGGATAACGACAAAGACATAAATAAGTTCCTCCTACAAAAAATAGATGATGCATTTGATGACGCTAGCTCGGTCCGTCGTGAGATTTTTGAGGAGGTCGGCATTAAGACAAATCAAGAAGATGTTGGCCTATCGTCTCTACTAAATGAGGAGCAGAGGGCTGCCTATGATTAGATAATGTCAACAATTGACTCTAAACGAGGTAGCTTATTCTTTGTCGACGGACCAGGCGGCACAGGAAAGACTTTTTTGTATAGAGCGCTTCTCGGAACCGTTCGCAGTCAGAACAAGCTTGCCGTTTCTACAGCTACATCTGGTGTAGCTACATCTATAATGCCTGGTGGGAGGATAGCCGACTCACGTTTCAAGATTCCCCTAGCGCTCGACGATAAACAAGGATATGACTTCACAAAACAGTGTGGAACGGCCAAGCTGCTGCAGCAAGCGTCTCACATCATTTGGGATGAGGCGTCTATGACAAAGAGGCAGGCGGTGGAAGCACTGGACTATAGCATGCGTGATATAATGGGACAGAAGGATCTTCCGTTTGGTGGGAAGACAGTTTTCTTTGGTGGAGATTTCAGGCAAGTCATCCCTGTTGTACGTAAAGGATCCAGGGCTCAAATTGTTGGTGCTTCCTTGAGAAAGTCGTATCTTTGGGAATTCGTGCGACATCTTAAGCTCATGCGCAACATGAGGACCCAGACCGATCTGTGGTTTGCGGATTATATGTTGCGCATTGGTAATGGCACAGAGGAGGTTAATGAAGGTGGTGATGTATGGCTTCCTGACGAAATATGTGTCTCGTACACTGGGGATTCCGAGAAAGATCTTGACACATTGATTGAGAGCATCTTTCCAAATCTCAAAGAAAACATGGCAACCAAGGATTACATCATCTCTAGAGCCATTTTATCAACACGTAATGATTGGGTAGATGATATTAATTTGAAGATGATCAACAAGTTCCAAGGTGGGGAGGTGGTGTACCATAGTTTTGATGAAGCGGTTGATGATCCCCACAACTACTATCCTCAGGAGTTCCTTAACACATTGACTCCCAATGGGATACCTCCGCACGTCCTGAAGCTAAAGATCGGCTGCCCAGTTATACTGCTTAGAAATTTAGACCCTGCAAACGGACTATGCAATGGAACAAGACTAGTGGTTAGAGCATGCCAAAGAAACTCAATAGATGCTGAAATTGTTTTAGGGAAACATGCCGGGAAGAGGGTTCTCCTTCCTCTGATACCCTTGTGCCCCTCTGATGATCAGATGTTCCCATTTCAATTCAAGAGAAAGCAGTTCCCAATTAGGCTCAGCTTCGCCATGACGGACAACAAGTCACAGGGTCAAATAATACCGAACGTAGGAGTGTATATGCCCACGCCTGTGTTCTCGCATGGACAGTTGTATGTCGCTATGTCCAGAGCCACAGCCAGAACAAACATCAAAATCCTCGTCCTCCCGCCTAATGCAGAGGCAGAGGAGGAACAAGCTAGAAGGCAGGAAGAGAAAGATGCAAAAATAAAAGCAAATGGCAAGGGTAAAAAAAATGACGTGGTCGGAAAACAAAAAAGAGTCCTGTCGGTGAATGGCACATATACAAAAAATATTGTATACAAGGAGGTTTTGACATTGTAGGCCGGGTAATATTATGATATTTATTTTCATGCATATCTTACATGTTAATGCGTATTTGGATAGAACGATGAAATTTAATTCTTTTTTCTCTCTGTAGGAAAAATCAAATGTCTTATGACACTTTGTTCATGATGGTGTTGTAGCTCCACATGGTTTGTCTCAATTCATTCATCCAGGTAAACAAAAAATCCATTTATACTACGTCTTTGCTGCATTCTTGTCATTATTGTTGACCCTCTTTCAGTTAATTATTTCTGCAATTAGTTTTAATGCTTCTGTTTCTTAAGCAACTACCTAAAAATTACAACGGGACTGTTATTAAAAAGTAGTCATATTCTTATCTCTACTCCTAAAAAGTACGAAGTGGAGAAAAAAACTCGTTGGTACTTTCTTCCGCTCCCCCATGCGTCCGCCCCCGCAACGCCGTGCGTCTGCTCCCCCGCGCTGCCCCCGGTCCCACCCTCCCTCCACCGGTCACGCTCCGCGCCGCCCCCTCCTATCTGAGAACCCCCCAACTGAAACCCTACTTGTACTCGCATTCCCCCGCTTGCAGGACCACTGGGTCCACACCGCAGGCGCCTCTGGTTCTCTGGGTCGCCGCCACCACCAAGCCTCTTTGGGTTGTCGCCGCTGCTGGGTCGACGCGTCCCCCTAGCGCATCCTGTGATTCTGCCGCCACCTCTTGCCCCTGTTCCCATGTCATGCTCCTTGATCCACCACTTCTAACCTGTCGCCTCGCCCACAGAGACGCCCTCGCCTCTCTCCGCACGCTGCCTCTCCCCCAACGTGACCACCACACACATTCCACTGTCCCCTGTCGCTGGAGATCCACTGTCCCCTGCCGTCAGAGATCCACTATCCCCACCGCCGGAGATCCATTGCGTCCGCGTCGACGAGAGCATCTCTCGAGCATTGCGTCCACATCGACGAGAGCATCTCGTCCTCGCTACCGGTACGCCCATCTGCAGGACCCTCTCGACCTCCTCCTTTGTTTCACCGCCTCGGCCGAGTCCCTTGCCGCTCCAATCACTGGTGCTCGGAGCAGAACACCACCATCGGGTTTACACAAGTCCCCGTCGCCTCCACGAGTTGCAATCGTTGCAGATGGAGGAATTCTTTTCAATCTTCGTGACGTGTAGATGGAATTTTTAGAAAAAAGTGTAGATGCAATTGCCTTAGCCTCTGCTTTTCCATTAGTTTCTAATTGATCAAAGAAGAAGGGAAATTTGAGATCGAGAGATCTCAATGGTGAATAAGATTTAAAAGGGATCCGCCTTTTGCAATAAAAGGATTTGAGTCAGCCTCAACCCTTTTGCCCCTTGTTTCTATTTACCTGTGCCTATCATTCTTAACATGTGAGGTTTGTGATATATTACTTCTGACCATCCCTTGTTTTTATCTATTAGACCATATCTGATAGTCTCTTGTCATTAGTCACACTCTAACTTGTATGTTCTCTACAGGTTTTAGAGATGGAAGCTTCTGTACTGAATTACTTGAAGTTTGAAATGACTGCACCTATAGCCAAATGCATTTTGAGGTCCTTTAATGTTCTCTTCCAATTCGGTATAAATGTATGACGATCGTATGAGTTGAACTTCACTAATTCGGTTGCTGTCTTATAACAGGAGATTTGTTCGTGCGGCACAAGTGTGTGATGAGGTATTGCTACATAGTCAGATTTATATTAATGTGACCCAATACTATAATTTAATTATATCATGCTGACAGTTACGTTTCTTTATACAGGATCCAGCTTTGCATCTTGAGTTTCTGGCCAATTGCATCACTGAGCTATCGCTACTGGAGTACAGCCTACTCTCGTACCCTCCATCACTAATAGCTGCATCTGCTATTTTCTTGGTGAAATTTGTACTGCAGCCAAGCATTGAGTTGAATGGACAGGAAGATAGGCATATTTTGAAATTAGAGGTTGAAGGATGCTATACCGAGCTTTCTTCCAGTGTTCAGTTACATCTGAACCATGGAAAATACTATGGAAAACCTAGGCCCTAAACAAATGCAAGATGTTTCTTTAGCTGGCCATCTACTACAGATGTTGGACTGCTGATAAACTTGAAAAGAGAGGGTTGCCTCACCCGAAACAATGCCCCTTATGTGATGAAGAGGACGAGACAATACGACACCTTCGTGTTTCCTTTGTGGTAGCAAGACAGGTTTGGTTCAACCTGCTCTCTCCCTTGAATCTTGGGGAGTATGTTCCTGAGCAGCAAGAGCAAAATTTTGCTAACCGGTGGCAAAAGGTGTTTAAGAGGGTGAAGAAGAAATCCAAGAAAGGAGTTAACTCTCTTATTATCTTGGGCGCCTGGGTTTTATGGAAACATAGGAATGCATGTGTCTTTGATGGTGTCTCTCCCTCGCTCATCACCCTCATGAGGATCCTCAAAGAGGTGCATACTCTATGGTGCTTGGCCGGTGCTAGGAAGCTGCAAGGTTTGAGTTTGGTTGGTGTTAGCTGAGGTCTAGGAAGGTGTTCAGGGTTAGGTCCTGTCTTTTTTGTTTGTTTTCGGTCAGCTCATATCTTGCCCTGGTATGAGAGTAAGGCTATGTATGGGGGACTTTTCTCCCTCTCTAATATAATGAAGCGCAATTCTCCTGCGTTTTCGAAAAAAATCAGGGATAAGAAGAAGTAGCCGATGAGAAAACAATACATTCGGTTGATTGAAGAGAGAGGAGGTGGTCAACATAGGCTCACCGATGGTCAAAGGGAGCTGAATGTCGATAGACTAATGCATCGACCTAATCGGCCGATGGTTAACTAGATAATTGGCCAAAGGAAAGGAAGAAGGGGAAAATCCAGAAATACGCCAAGGGCAAGACACGGTGGAGGCGAGTCAATCTATGATTGGCAACAGGTCAGAGTCAGTTGTAGGAATCCTTTTCTATTTTTAGTAGTGTTGTTTTCTTTATATTCAAGTAAATAGTGCTGTAATTGGCTAGGAGTCAGGTTGTCCTCAGGACATAAATAGCAACCCTGCATGGTCGGAAAAGGGTACAAAACAATATCAAACAAACCGCCTCCGGGCAAACCATTTACAATTTAAAGCATTCACTTTACATCATCTACTTTTTGGTGACTTTGCTATTGCGTTTTTCATTTCTTCAATGTCGTCCTTCAAGTTCGTCGGGCTGCATCAATCGATCTCCAATAAGCTTGTGAGTACCATTTTAACGAATAATCCTAGGCTTTAACCTCTAGGCGCATCGTTGAGGTTTCGTCTAGTATTTTATTCACCCTTTATCGATATTAGCTAGATTTGCACGTTTTCGTACCAATTCTTGTTGTTTTTAGCTTTTATCACCAATTTATCCAGCTCGATCTAGATCTTGTCGGCTCTCACTATCACAGCCGATCTGACTCGTTCGAGTGATGATGTCACAATAGTTTGGTCTAGCCGTCTCTTTATTTACGTACTTGCGCTTCGGTCGCTTTCCAGCCTACTAATCCCGCTTCTCTGTATCAACCGATTGGCAGATACACGTGTTACTGAAGACCCATCGGTTCTCTAGCCGGTCTTTAATATTTTCCATTGTCAATCAATAGGTCAGATTGGTTGGCACGCCTCGCAACAGACCGGGGAGTCACGTGTGTCGCGCACATAGGTGACGTCCTATTTTCTCGTAAATGGAGGGAGGGTGATAAACACGAACGCACCTCGGTGCCTCTCACCTGGAGACGATCTCTACCTAAATAGCAACTTCCACTTGTTCTTGTTGGATCGTAGTCGCTGTAGGAGATGGACCATCCTGCACCGTAGTGGTCGTAGTGGAAGTAGAGGGTACATGTGTGGCTGGAGCTTCACCATCATCCTCTCCAGCATCATCCTCCTCGTCCTCGGAGATTTTCTTTCCAACTTCATCATCACTCGCACACTCAAAAACAGACAAACTGCATGGTTTGGTCTCACGAAGGTAACCTCGCAAGTTTCCATGACTAGGTTAGTATCAAGATTGACCACACGATATGCTCAAGAATGATTAGCATAACCCAAAAACATTCCATCGAAGGACCTCGAATCAAACTTATCAAGCCTACCCTTCTTGAGGATAAAACACCGACCACCAAAAGCCCTGAAATGGCTCACTCCAGGTGCTCACCCATGCATGAGCTCATACCACGTCTTCTTTATAAATGCTTGAAGAAAAATCTGGTTCCCAACATGGCATGCAGTGTTCACCGTCTCAGCCCAATATCTCCTTGGAGTCCAATGCTTGTTGAGCATCATCCGAGCCATCTCACAAAGGGAGCAGTTTTTCCTCTCAACCACACCATTCTGACAAGCCACATGGGGAGAAGAAAATTAATGTTCGAGACCCAAATCACGACAAATGGTTTCAAACCAAGAGTTTTTAAATTTAGTGCCACTGTCGCTACGGATAGCTTGAACAACATCTCCATGTCTTTCGTTCTTCAACCTCAAGATTAGATCCCGCACAAAACCAAATGTTTCTCCCTTGTCAACCAAAAAGAAGACGCAAGCATAGAGTGAGTAGTCATCCACTATCACAAGGACGTACCACTTCCCTCCCGCCAATGACACAAGAGCTGGACCAACCAAGTCTATATGGAACAACTCGCTTGGACGCTCTGTCGTGACATCGGTCTGGGGCGGAAGGGAGGTGGCTACCATTTTGCCATGCCTACACAGAGCACATACCAAATCCTTTTGGCATTTCAACTTAGGAAATCCTCAGACCAAACCTAGCCCCCTCAAGCGTGACAACAAGTCAAAACCAAGTGACCAAGGCTCCTATGCCATTTCCAAAGCTCCTCTGAAACACCATCAACCAAATAATGAGAAGAGCCGACACACTGAGAAAAAATGGCTCTGAAAATCTGATCCTCGGGGACGATCGTGCACACAAGATCACCTCGAGAACCCAAAACACGAGAAGCACCCATTTTGAAATGAACCTCAAAACCCTCATCAAGAAGCAAGGAAACCGAAAGAAGATTGAACCCCAGAGACATGACAAGAGCAACACGCCTGAGAGTCACAGACTTGCTCACCTTCACCGTGCCCACTGAAAGCACTCTACCTTTCCCATTGTCCCCAAAAAGGATGTACTCTTTGGTCGTCACCGGGGTGAGGCTGGAGAACCACCTTCGATCTCTTGTCATGTGTCCTTCAATATCTGGTCATGTGTCCAGAGCAACCGGAGTTGATCAACCAAAAGCCCTCCATGCATCCCACCTACAAAATCAATATCGAGAGCGAGAGTGAGCAAACGACTCATCACTACGGTTAGTACAAAATGAATCAAATTAGTGTTGTGCCATTTGCTGAAAAGTGGGGTTAGAAAAGTCCATCCTATCACTCGGAGGTGGAACACCCACTCGTCTCCTTGGAGGACTAAATGTACCACGAGGTGGAGACCGTGGCCCGTAGATCCTCTAAGACATAAAGTTGTGATCATTGCCCCCATACCACTACTAGAAAAGTTGCTATCAGTGACGATTTGCTCGTGACGCTGCTCACTTTCGTCACAGAATGGTATGTCTTATATGGCGAATTCTCCAATTTCGTCATAGGTGGCAAGTGACGAAGATTTGGCCTGGAAAATTATGATGAAAATGAAAATAACTTCACAGAATTGTAAAAGGAGATCGTCATAAAACTTGTTTTGGGTATACCGTATTGGAATGACGAAACCTGATCGTCACAAATTAGTTTTGATATCATCACCATTTGTTGAAATTGTTTGACACACTTAATGATGAAACAAATTGGTCACAAATCAGTGGTGCACTTGACGGTGTGGGATGCGTGTTCCAAATGGGCCGCTCCGCTCCCTGTTTTTTTGGAATTGGGCCACAAAAATTGGGCCACTCTTTTGGCTTTTATCAGCGTGAAAAAAGAGCGACTAGGGGGATTTGAACCCTAGTAAGCACAATGGGAAGGAAGGGAGTTACCACTGAGCTATAACATGATTTCTGTCCCATTGGTGTATGTCATTCATCTTATTAACATTTTAATGGAACACCACCCACATTTAAATTTGCAAAACAAAAAAGGTGCACCCATGGGATTTGAACCCTGGTCTGCACGATGGGAAGGGAGGGAGTTACCACTAAGCTATAACATGATTTCTGTCTCATTAGTGTATGTCATTCCTCTTATCAACATTTTAATGGAACCCACCCACATTTAAATTTGCAAAATAAAAAAAGGTGCACCCATGGGATTCGAACCCTGGTCTCCTTAGTGGGAAGAGAGAGACTTACCACTAAGCTATAACATGAGTTGTGTCCTTTTGGTGTATGTTGTCCTTTTATAATAGTGTTTACCAAGCGATGGAGCTTCGCCGGGACCATGTGGCAGCACAGGGTTGGTCAAGTTGCTTCGCCGGGACCACGTGGCGCACGCTGAGCTGGTTTTCCCCTCGTTTTTTCTTTTTAATCTACAATTAAAATTTAAAACTAATGTTTCTCAGTCATATTAACTCCAAATTTAATGATTCTTTTTCTGATTTTTTGTAAAATCATGATCTTTCATGTAATTTTGTTCGTTTACATATTAGTTACTATTTCATTTACCTTTTCTATACAACTTCTTTTCTTGTAGTGAAAGAAAATAAATAAAACATATTTTCACATAGCAAATGCTAACATAACTTCATATTTTCTAATGTTATGATAAAGGTAGTAACCAAGTTTTAGATGCATACGACTTTGAAAATGTAAATCACCACACAAATCTCAAAGTTTGTGTTGAGTTATTAGAAACTATGTCAGAGATGTAACCATTTGTGAGCAGTGTATGCTTCAGTGGGGAAGTGCATCATCACTTTCTCAGAATCACTTGAAACTTTTTTGACAACATACGGTACCAAAAGGAGGAGCTCCAGCAAAATTTCAGATTTTTTAAGCAAGGTTACAAGTTTTTTACATTTATTCCCTATTAAATAAACAAATATTTACAATAATAGGCAAACTTGGTCAGAAAATTCCGAAACTTCACCCAACATCTTAGATTGCATCCATTAGCATCCAAAAAAAGTTTCACACGATTTCAAGCAACTTGTACTACACGTCCCACATAGGGATGAACATCTCTCGGTGACTCACAGTGACATGTGTGAGACATGTATGCTTCAGTGGGGAAGTGCATCATCACTTTCTCAGAATCACTTGAAACTTTTTTGACAACATAACGTACCAAAAAGAGGAGCTCCAGCAAAATTTCATATTTTTTAAGCAAGGTTACAAGTTTTTTACATTTACTCCTTATTAAATCAACAAATATTTACAATAATAGGCAAACTTGGTCAGAAACTTCCGAAACTTCACCCAACATCTTAGATTGCATTCATTAGCATCCAAAAAAAGTTTCACACGATTTCAAGCAACTTGTACTACACGTCCCACATAGGGATGAACATCTCTCGGTGACTCACAGTGACATGTGTGAGACATGTATGCTTCAGTGGGGAAGTGCATCATCACTTTCTCAGAATCACTTGAAACTTTTTTGACAACATACCGTACCAAAAGGAGGAGCTCCAGCAAAATTTCAGATTTTTTAAGCAAGGTTACAAGTTTTTTACATTTATTCCCTATTAAATAAACAAATATTTACAATAATAGGAAAACTTGGTCAGAAAATTCTGAAACTTCCCCCAACATCTTAGATTGCATCCATTAGCATCCAAAAAAAGTTTCACACGATTTCAAGCAACTTGTACTACACGTCCCACATAGGGATGAACATCTCTCGGTGACTCACAGTGACATGTGTGAGACATGTATGCTTCAGTGGGGAAGTGCATCATCACTTTCTCAGAATCACTTGAAACTTTTTTGAAAACATAACGTACCAAAAAGAGGAGCTCCAGCAAAATTTCAGATTTTTTAAGCAAGGTTACAATTTTTTTACATTTACTCCTTATTAAATCAACAAATATTTACAATAATAGGCAAACTTGGTCAGAAAATTCCGAAAATTCACCCAACTTCTTAGACTGCATCCATTAGCATCCAAAAAAAGTTTCACACGATTTCAAGCAACTTGTACTACACGTCCCACTTAGGGATGAACATCTCTCGGTGACTCACAGTGACATGTGTGAGACATGTATGCTTCAGTGGGGAAGTGCATCATCACTTTCTCAGAATCACTTGAAACTTTTTTGACAACATAACGTACCAAAAGGAGGAGCTCCAGCAAAATTTCAGATTTTTTAAGCAAGGTTACAAGTTTTTTACATTTACTCCTTATTAAATCAACAAATATTTACAATAATAGGCAAACTTGGTCAGAAAATTCCGAAACTTCACCCAACATCTTTGATTGCATTCATTAGCATCCAAAAAAAGTTTCACACGATTTCAAGCAACTTGTACTCCACGTCCCACATAGGGATGAACATCTCTCGGTGACTCACAGTGACATGTGTGAGACATGTATGCTTCAGTGGGGAAGTGCATCATCACTTTCTCAGAATCACATGAAACTTTTTTGACAACATACGGTACCAAAAGGAGGAGCTCCAGCAAAATTTCAGATTTTTTAAGCAAGGTTACAAGTTTTTTACATTTATTCCCTATTAAATAAACAAATATTTACAATAATAGGCAAACTTGGTCAGAAAATTCCGAAACTTCACCCAACATCTTAGATTGCATCCATTAGCATCCAAAAAAAGTTTCACACGATTTCAAGCAACTTGTACTACACGTCCCACATAGGGATGAACATCTCTCGGTGACTCACAGTGACATGTGTGAGACATGTATGCTTCAGTGGGGAAGTGCATCATCACTTTCTCAGAATCACTTGAAACTTTTTTGACAACATACCGTACCAAAAGGAGGGGCTCCAGCAAAATTTCAGATTTTTTAAGCAAGGTTACAAGTTTTTTACATTTATTCCCTATTAAATAAACAAATATTTACAATAATAGGCAAACTTAGTAAGAAAATTCCGAAACTTCCCCCAACATCTTAGATTGCATCCATTAGCATCCAAAAAAAGTTTCACACGATTTCAAGCAACTTGTACTACACGTCCCACATAGGGATGAACATCTCTCGGTGACTCACAGTGACATGTGTGAGACATGTATGCTTCAGTGGGGAAGTGCATCATCACTTTCTCAGAATCACTTGAAACTTTTTTGAAAACTTAACGTACCAAAAAGAGGAGCTCCAGCAAAATTTCAGATTTTTTAAGCAAGGTTACAAGTTTTTTTACATTTACTCCTTATTAAATCAACAAATATTTACAATAATAGGCAAACTTGGTCAGAAAATTCCGAAACTTCACCCAACATCTTAGATTGCATCCATTAGCATCCAAAAAAAGTTTCACACGATTTCAAGCAACTTTTACTACACGTCCCACATAGGGATGAACATCTCTCGGTGACTCACAGTGACATGTGTGAGACATGTATGCTTCAGTGGGGAAGTGCATCATCACTTTATCAGAATCACTTGAAACTTTTTTGACAACATACCGTACCAAAAGGAGGAGCTCCAGCAAAATTTCAGATTTTTTAAGCAAGGTTACAAGTTTTGTACATTTATTCCTTATTAAATCAACAAATATTTACAATAATAGGCAAACTTGGTCAGAAAATTCCGAAACTTCCCCCAACATCTTAGATTGCATCCATTAGCATCCAAAAAAAGTTTCACACGATTTCAAGCAACTTGTACTGGAAAATTCTTGAAACTCCTAGATTGAAACTTATATGTCATATGAGTCATGTGAAAAATGTATTAATGGTATTTAAGGTAACTAATGTTTGAGTTGTTTCAAAGGGTGTGTTATTTAGGTATTTAAAAAATAGAGAAACAACTTTTTCACAACAAGTGGCAATGTAACTCCCCAAATGTTATTTCGAGACTAAAGGTAAGTTTTCATCCAAGTTTGATGTGTATATAAGGAAGTAAATGCTTTAGGGTGTATAAACTTAAAAGTTGAAGTTAGAATTGTATGGAAGAATCTGAGAGGTGTATCTTATTTTATGAACAATGCATACCAATTTTTAGAAAAATCTAATGAGACTTTTATGTCAATTGAAACAAAATTAAATGTGTTATGTGAATTTACATAATATTCTACGAAAGCAATTTAAATCAATTATGTCCCACACGCCGCCATCGCCACCGCACATCTCACAACCGGTGAACCCTAACCCTCTCTATCTCCTCCCGACGCCCCCCCTCTTGTGTCTCCGCCGATCCTCTCCTAGCGAGATCCCGCGCAACGGCAGCCACAACCCCCACCCTCCCTTTCCTCGGCCTCGCCCTCCTCCTCCCCCTACCCTTCGCCGTCACCCTCCCCCTGACCTCGCCGTCCTCCCCCGCGCTCACCTTCGTCTCCACACCCTGAAGGAGTGGATCTGCGACGACGACGAGGAGTAGATCCGGCCTCGACACCGCGGCGGCCGGAGTGGATCCGACGACGAGGACGAGGAGTAGGAGTGATTCAACGACGCGACCTCCTCCAAGAATCCACGTCTAGGTGTGCGTCCTCCTCCCCTTCTCGCCATCTCATCTTAATAGCCCCCTTCTTCTTCTGATCTCCATTTCCTTGCTAGGTTTCTCCAGTCTGGAGGCGGCAAGCAGAAGAAGTGGAGCAGGGGGGCAGAAGGAGAAGGTCAGCAACTCCTCGCTCGGATCTGTAAGGCTCCTCCTCCGCCGCCCCTAGCCACCCACTTCCACCCCCTCCTAGCGGCTAGCCTGCGGTTCGGTGGTGCGATCCCGTACAGCGCGTACTGCTGGAATCGGATGCTTGGTGCTCCGATTTATTCAATCGCGGTTGCCTTAGGTAAATCCGGTTGAAGATTAAGGGAGGTGCTGGCGTGCTGCTGAATAATGTTTGGGGCACCCACATGCTGGGCGGTAGGCTGTAGCAGTGTAGATCATTTTTGTTTGTTAAATTTAATCGTAGTTCGGAACTTCGTGTGATCCATAGATGCAGGTTGGGCACAAGGGGACCTTGGTCAATTTCGCTCGAACTGACTCAGTAGTGTTGGATTGTCAGTTTGTTTTCTTAGGTTGGGTTTCTTTAGGCAGGGTATCTGAAATGCAGTCCAAATGAATACCGCTGAAACTTGGAAAAGTTTGATCCTGATACTTGAACATGAACCATGTGACATAATTTATTTGTTCATCATCCTTGTTCTGGTAATGTATTTGGTCGATTTTATGACCTCAAAAATTTCTGATGAACATAGCTGTGCGTATAGAGATTCTAGCTCTTAAAGGAGTTTATTTTAAAAAACTTAAACATCCCAAAATACACATAGCCTATTATATGTTAAAATATATTTGAGTATATGTGATAGTTATGTTGACAAGTGAGTTTAGTTAGTTATCTAGAAAACCATTAACAGTATTGGGCTGAAACAAAATCTCGGAATCACAATTTTTCATTCTCGACCTCCATTGCTGAGTAGAATGAATGCAACAGTGAAGTGCCTTCATTCATGTAGTAAGCAGTGGCTGTTTAATTTGTGAGTTGTTTAGATATTTTTGACCCTATAATGTTTTGACTCATAGAATTAATCATTCATCATATATTATATCTATGTAGAGTTATTATATCTACGTAGAGTAAATGTTTAGGTGACTTTATAGAATTAATCAGTCATCTTATATTATATCTGAGCATAGATAATAATACACACAAATCTGAATGTGTTTGTATATATACTGATTTCACCTAATGCATGTGATCACTATAGTTGTTCAATCTGTAGTTGTGCAAGCCCTTTTGAGGTATATAGCTGTTCAAACATGGATGATGATGATGCTAAGTATATAATAATTAATCTACAAATTCTAAAAGTGTTATCTGTGTTAAAACTTGTCTTTGTTCCTTTTTTCATGTGTGGACAGAGCAAAGTTTCTAACTACTGATAATTTTGATAGTTAAAGGTGGGCATCACAGTTTTCCCAAGGCACTAGAGGTATGTATTGCATTTCTGTTTTAGTAAACAATTACTCCTCTCCAAACTTGTTAGTGTTCAGCATGTGCAGACTTGGGACAATGAACAGGTACAATACACTATCCAGACAAAAAACTTTCCTAAATGATTAGCCAATTATGATTGAACAATTCCTAGAAAGGAATCATTTTGTAAGAAACATTATATACATGTTTGCTACTGGATATCTATAAATATTTTCTGTTCAGTTCGGTAAAGTTACTGAATATCAGTCGCAAGGCATTTGTTTTCTCGCGTATTGGTTCCAAGATATCATGTTTTGATGAATAATGAATGTCTCGCTTTGGTTAATACCCAATCATTTCTTTGTTAGTAGAATGCATTTTCTTAGCGGTTGATGGCCGCCAAGTAAAGTCATTTACTTGGTCGCTCACGATCGCTAAGTAAATAGCTTTACTTGGCGGTTGTCGACAACCAAGGAAAGTGGTTTGCGTAACAACCATTGCGGGCAAGGTATTGTTTTAAGTATTGTGATTTCAGTTTTTTAACACAACTGATTTTTAATGCAAAGCTCTTTAACAATGCACTATTTAATTTTTCTTTATAGCTCATTGCTAGGTTATGGAGTGTCGTGGTGATCTTCAGTGACGTGTGGTTCTGCTTGTCCTCGTAAATTACAGACCCTTTATGTGGAATAAGATGTAACAGGTAGTTAAGATCTGCTATAATTTGTAGTTCGAATTTGTTGTAATGTTAGTAATAATGTGAATTGAGTTGAGTTATGGAGTTGTATGGTCATTGGAATACTGGATCTGTTCATTTATACAAGTTTTTTGTCATTTCAGTATTATTTGTAAATTGTATTGATAATTACCATTTGCACTTTTGTGACGAAATAAAACTGATCAGATCAAGCCATGTGGCTCAATAAAGGACAATCTGTGACCAAAATTAGAGAAAAATTGTGACCAAAATAATGACAAATCTGTGACCATTTTATATCAAAAGATGACGATGGCAAATACCATTCTGTGACGATATAAACTTGTCTTCTATGACGATTCCAAAAAGATGACGTCAGCTGCAACATCATTGATGACGTCACCGCCACGGCAGCTGCCATGTCATTGCTGATGTCAGCGCCACGTCAGATGCAAATGCCGTTAACGAGAGATTATGAGGAAAAGGATCGTCACAAAATGCATTAACGGCGTTAATGGCGACGTCAGTTAGCCCGGCAGACGTGAAATTATGACGAAAACATGGTATAATCTATGACCAAAAAAATTCGTCATAGAATGAATTCAAATCCATGACGACACAAAATTCGTCACAGATTGGAGACACATCTATGACGAAAAAACCAATTTCGTCACCGATGAACAAATGTGACGCCACCATGGTGACCAAACCAAAATCGTCACAAAAACGTCACAAAAGACTAATTGTGACCATTCTGGCGTCTTCAATGACGATAATGCAACGTCATTGATGACAACATCCCTACTAGTGTACTCATATTGGCCACAAGTAAAGGAACGTCTAGCAAACTCACCACGCCCAAACCCCACATGCCTACCACCATTTCTTTGTGGTGGCACACCTCGAGGCACAAACTTACACCTCTCTTGACACGGAACAGTGTACATAACACCCTCGCCTCAAGGCACCATACGAGGCTCAGGCACACCACGAGAAGGGCGATACCTATGCTCGTTTGCCATCCCCCGAGCAAACCTCTCCTCACACTTCCTCCTGAAGCAAAAGTCAACAAGATGTCCATCCCTCCCACAATGCTCACAATGGAAAGGGATTGGTTTTGGCTTTCGCGTTGGTCTCTCTTTGGGTTGTGGCTTCTCCTCACTCGGTTTCTCTTCTTTTTTCCAAAGAACTCATTCCCCAAGTCACTCTTGAACGTGGTGGGTTTCTAGAAGTTGTCGGTTTGTGGAGGAAACACAGGTGGAGCTGGGGTTGTGTCTAGTCAGTTCGTAAGTGGGTTTGGCTTACGAGCATAGGCATTTTTGTGGTGGGTTTTTGGTGACTCAGGAATATCATTGATCTTCCCCTCACCATTGCACTCCCCAATCTTATCCGACTCAAGCACTTTCCCATCATAGCACTTGTATGCCTCAATCATCATCTTGAGTTGAGGCTCATGACCCGACAACCAACCCATCATTTTCGTCAACTCATCATTCTCATCCTGCAAACGATCGACATAGTGTGCAAGCTCCAAATTCTTCACAACGTGTATTTCACAAGTAGAGCATGAAATAGGAATAGGAGCTTCCAAAATAGCTTATAGAGATTTAGCATAAGGAAGCGACACATCTAGCTTCTCATGCAAAACAGGACAAGAAGTGCAAGCACCAAGCAAGGAGGGCCTAGGTTTCATCTCATCTAGCTCAACCCTAAGCACATCTAGTTCCTCAACCTTGAAGGCATACTATCCCTATCAGATGGTGAGATCTAGACAGCCCATGGGGGTGTTAATCCCTGTGGTTTAGTTTTTTGGCAAGGTGGAATCTAAGGTTAAGAAATCATAGGTTGCGCACGAGCACACAGAACACAGAGAACACGACGAGTTTATACTAGTTCGGGCCTCTGGAGAGTAAAACCCTACGTCCAATTGTTGGTGTAGATTGCTTCAGAATTGCGTATGGTACAAGGGTCACCTCGCCTACCTTATATTGGCCAGAAGATGAGGTCCACACTCCTGGTCGGTTATGACCTGGAGACCTAAGTTTAGATTACAACACTTGCCATATCCGTCGATCTGCTTAGTCGGAATCCAATGATGTCTTATCTTATACACCAAGTCTTGAGGTCGTTCTGGTTTAGGTCGTCTGGGGAATCTTCTGGAAGGTCTTCAAGAGGTCGTGTGGGCCACCAACTAGGTCGAATGGGCCCACATGACAGGTCGGCGGGTCCTCTGGTAGGCCGGACCCACTTGTCGGGGATGGCAGTAGCCTGGTCGGTGGGGACCCAGTGGTACCCATGTCGCACAAGCACACGAGCGAGATGTAGGCGCAACGAGCTTAGAAAGGTCATGACGAAGTCGTAGAGCTATCAACAGGTCAAATAGCATGCACGTCGGTCCAAAAGAAAAAAGAACAAATCAACTTAGCAGACGACCTGTTTGTAGTCTTGCTAAACGAAGCGAGGTCGAGTAACGACCTATATGAAGCAGACTTCCAATAAATCGAAACGATGATGAAAAAATTAAAGGGCATCAAGGATGCACTCATAGAGTAGTATCCGAGCATCGTGGCGGGCAGGATGACCGGTATGATGATCCAAAAAAAGAAAGAAGAGAAAGTAGGTCGAGTGAAGACATGATGAGAAAAAAATTCCCAACAGGTCAGTACGATAAAGAAAATAAGAGATTGTCGAAGACGCACTCGTAGAGTTGTCCCTGAGCATTGAAGCAGGCAGCATGGCTGGTTTGATGCTCCAAATAGAGAAGAAAAATTAAGGCATGGTTTGATCGAACGAAGTGTAGAGACACCCAGATCTCCAGGCATAGCTGCAAGGAGTCTGGTAGGGCCGACCTCGAAGAGGCCTCAAATCAACAATGTTCAGTATCCGAGGATACCCAGCAGGATCTTGAAAGGTATGTCACAAGAAGAGCTTGTCAACAATGAAGCTTAGCAAAGTTATGTTAATCTTAAACGTGTGGAGTATAGAGACATCTAGATATCTTGCATAGCTGCAAAGAGTCTAGCGGAGCCACTCGAGGCATGCCGACCTCAAGAAGGTCTCAAATCAAAAAAGCCCCCAAGCATCAGGAGACACTTGGCAGGGCCATTAGGCGCGCACCCCACAGGGAGGCTTTCATTCCCGATGTAAAATCCTGGGTCTCCAGAATGGGCTGGCAGGGCTACAAGAGCACACCGACCTCGGAAGGTCACGCATCCGGGGCACCCAACTAGGTTGGCAAAGCCGTAGACATACCAAGGTATTGCAAGACCTAGGTATTAAGGCACGCCACCCTCAAGGAGGCCGTTTTGGTGTCCAGACGACCAGCATAGCTGCCAGCCATCCAGCGGAGCCAAGTTGCTAAGGTATTGTCGACCTCAACGATAGGCACACCGACCACGGGGGCCTGACGAAATCGTAGATCTCCATGATGTTGCTGATTTCTAGGCACCTAGATGTATCTGGCAGAGCAGCTAGGCTCGCCTACCCTGGAAAGTCTTTAATCGAACATACGACCATTCTGCTTAGGAAATAGAAATATAGACTGCTTGGAATAGGTCTGTTTATGTGCAGAGCCATAGCGGGTATACCAGGACGCAGAGCCTAGCGGGTGCAAATAAAAGACATCAAGTCGTAGAGGAAGGTTGTGGAGTCGTCGACGTATGGGGCTTAGTTAGGCGTTGGTCCCTCTGACACATGGTCAGGTTTTGTCGTGTTCTGTAGACTGCAGGGTCACGGGTCAACATTGGTCGGAGATTCTCTAGCCACCTAGAAAACGACAAACTGCCCACGAATCAAGAGGGTAATATAGCCATGTGACTCTGCGGCGGGCTGAATCATCATTGATGCTCTAGCGACAAAAGATATTGCGAGACAGGGATAAAGTCATCACCTTTAATCGTGCACATGTCTGTATGCCCTCAGGACCATATGGTGACAGTGTCATCACTCAGCCACCTAGCCGAGGTCTAGCTTTGGCTATAAATAGCACCATGGGACTAAAGGAGGCAAGCAGCGAGCATTGTTGAGCCATGAGGCTGCAGGGTAGTTCTAAGGCCATGCCATGGCATGTGTCTGTCCACCAGATTGTAGATTGCAATGTTGTTGGAAGCTTGCAGCTAGGAGAACTCTCGCGAAATGTAGGCAGCACACGCATTCTTTGTACTATGACTCTACGTGGTACCAGGTAGAGTTTGGAGGTGATGTTGTACCAGCTCGAGGTGTAGCTGGGTGTCGCTGGTGAGCATCGGGTGCTCGTCAGAGGCTGGCACCTCGCGTCGGAGAGCAAGCTCGTGTCTCCATTCCAAAGTCCAGGATAGAGCGTGCCCTGCTACGTGCGACGTCGTACAGCTTGCTCCCGCAAGGCTGCCATAAAGGTCCTGGCGCTAGGAGAAATCTCGCGACGTGCTTTGCTATAGCAAAGTAGTTCACATAGAGTGCTTTAAGCAGACAAGGGGTTATAGTATGTTTGTGTTTTTGTGCCAAGTTCTGGATCTAATAAGGTCACAGGCGACTTGTGTATATTCGGACGACCCGTGTAGTGTTCGCTCTCTTCTGTCATGTATTTGGTCAGTTTGACAAAATTATTTGTTAAAGACCTAAATTGATGTGATTTTGGGGCTTATCAACCCTGTAATGATCAAAATTTTGTTATTAGGATGACCTGGTAACTTTGTTGTGTCTTACGACCTAAACCTAGAGGACAGGTCGATGCTCTCTCTGTTGGCGCAAAATCTGGCGTAATTATCTCGAGAAATTATCGACATAGAGACGTTGTAGTGAGCTCCGTTCGGCGGAAGGAGCCACAACGGGCGAACCTGGTGGGACCCCGTATAAATACAACTCCAAGGGTCACAGTTGGCCACATTCGACTTCTTCTTTCTCCCGACGCCGTCACCGCCACCACACCTTAGCCGTCGCGGTCTTGCACCCGCTCTCTTCGTGTGCCTCTCCAATCCTCCACCGGTTCTAGCCATCTACGTGCTAGCACCGCCATCCGCGTCGTGCGCTTCTGTGCATGCGAATCAAAACCCTAGTCTCCTTTAGATCCAGATCCAACCCTAGTAGAGGAATGGCGGTGGAAGCTCTTCCAATCCCAAACCCGCGGACGGTGTGGGTGCCGTCGACGATGACAGAGGACCATGGGCTGCTGAGGCCGAACACGGAGGTGGAGTGGAAGGTGGTGGTGGCGGAGTTCCCAACCGAAGATGTGGAGGAGCAGGTCGTCTTTGTGTCTTTCTTTGAGCATGGCTTCAAAATCCCTGCTGGGGATTTCTTCCGGGGTCTCCTTTTCTACTACAAGTTGGAGCTGGTACATCTCGTCCCCAACTCCATCATTGTGGTGTCGACCTTCATCCATTTTTGTGAGGCGTGTCTGGGGATATCGCCTCACTTTCTGCTGTGGAGGCATTTGTTCTGTGTGAAGAGCACTGGCAAGCGTGCTAGTCTGGTGGGGGCTGTAATGTTTTGCTTGAGGTCGGACCTCAAGTCAGCATGGATTGACAATGATTTGCCCGACAACACCACTGGGTGGAGGTCGTAGTGGTTTTATATCGCTGACTAGCTGCCAGCACTTCCAAGGGGTACTAGCCACAAGCCCCTGAAGATTCCAGAATGGGACCTGGAGTTTCGCCGCGCGAGGTTGACAATATCAAGGAGGTTCTGGCACTGGTCGAGGACCAGAAAAGAGGGGCATGACCAGGGGCTCAATCGCTAGGTCATTTTGTCGGCGACTGATTCAACCGATCAAGGACCGGGTCCACCCAGCGTATGAGTACTGGGGGCAATCGGACCCCACCCGCAAGGTCTCCATGGAGGAGATGGGGACGAGTGTGTCGCAGATCTATGTCGGGAAGGCGTGGATCAAGAAGTGCCCGAAGGCATAGTCGTTGAAGCGGCCAACTAACCCAGTGAATCCTAGGACTGATTAGGTCGTTTCGATCTATTTGTTGGTTTACGTCGTTTGACTCTTTTAGGCTTTGTCTATTGCAGGATCGTGAACGGAAGTTTTGGTACCCAACACCTTTTGGGGAAGGCGAACAACATCGGCGAAAGCTGAGGTCGGACAAGTACCAACCTCCAGCAGTTAGGCTGCTGGAGAACTATGAGTCTGATTCATCGGTGGAGGCCGATGAAGACACTGACCCTGAGGTCGGTGGAGACACCGAGACGGGCCCGGAGGCAAGTAGTGTCGTGAAGCCCAAGCGCAAGACCAGGACGGCAACGGCGAAGCAGTCAGTCTTGAACGGCTGCTGCGAAGGTCGCTCCAGTGAAGACCGCCAAGCATGAGGCGGATAAGAAGAAGAGGAAGAGGAAGACAAGTCCTCCACCGGTGGTTGAGACGCCAATGATTCCAACACCATCAACCAGGGAGGTCGAATCTGACGATGAGGAAGAAGATGAAACCACCGATGATCCACCGGTCGTTGAAGAACAGACGATGAGGAGGTCGTTGAGCCCCACAGCCAAGAGGCAGTAGGAGTTGCAGCAGAAGAAGACAGAGGATGACCTCCGTTAAGGGCGAGAGGTGCAGCGAGCTGCTGTTGCGCAGGCAAAGATGTATGTGCTGATTAAGGTGTGAACCTTTAGGCTGAATCCTCGTGTCCCGACCACTGCGAGGTAAGGTTGTGAACACTAAATGTCTTTGACTATTGTTGCAGGATTTGTATGCTATGTTAGATGATGGTGTCTGTAGGTCGATTATAGAGCCCCAACGTGACCTGGGTGCCCAAGCTTCGCCTTCGCATATGAGGTCGCCTGACCATGGGGTCGCGGCGCAGACACTGGCTGATGACGCAAGGACGGAGACTCCGCCGCCCGCTGCGGATTCAAGGATGGTGACTCCGCCGCCCGCTGCTGATGCGAGGGTGGCGACTCCACCGCTCAGTGCTGATGCTGGAGCACCGGGCACTGTTGGTGGCATCAGAGCGTCGACCTCTTCTCTGGACATTGACGTGGATCCCATCAGTGCGATGCCAAGTGGGACGGATGAAGACCTGGTCAGGGACCGGGCCCAAATCGGCAGGCACCGAAGGATCCAGGGTAACCCAGCGCAAGTACCTGATTCATCATCATCGAGCCCCAAGTTGACGCGATGGGAGATTAACTGGAATGGTACTCCTTGGCAGGAGGATATCTTCGACGATAATGAAGATATGGGTGCCGTGGGGAACGCCATTATGACCCTCAATGTTGCATTGACAGTGAGTTTTCTTCTTGTGTTATTTCTGACGATGTACTTTTGAGTTGTGACAAACGAGCTGTTGTGTTGGAGTAGTTGCTGGTGGATCGTGCTAAGGGTCTAATCGACATGTTGAAGAACGCGGCAGCTACGCAGCTGCGGGATGCTGAGCTTGAGCAGGAGCTCAAACAGGTTTGTGAGGCGGCGGCTGCGGATAAGAAGAAGCTCGAAAACGAGTTGGCCGAAGAAAAGCATAAGACCCAAGAGGCCAATGCGCAATTTAATGCTGTAAACATTTGTAAGGTCGAAACTTTGTGTTGGTAACCCTCTCGTAGGGCTGAGGTCTTTACGTTATGTATCAATTGCTTGTGTGTTGTAGAGATCCATAGGCGTGAGGAGAACCTCAAAAAACGACCTGAACAACACCAAGGAAAAGGTTCGGTCCTTGGAGGTGACGCTTCGGGAGGTAGAGGCTGGGGGCTAAGAGCTCAAGAGGGTGGTGAAGGAGACTATTGACAGTGAGTACGCCATATCTCAAAAGCTGGCTTATGAGAAACGAGCTCAACCAGACCTTGAGGTCAATCTCAAGGTGGCTTTGAAGTCATTTTAGAATGACCAAGTGACCATTGCAGGACACAAGGTGGAGCTGAGGGACCTGAACAATGCCGCCCATTATGCTATGGATTGCATAGCGGCGCAAGTGGAGGGGGAGGAGCCGAAGTCTGTTCTTGACCGTCTCATAGAGACTCCTGACAGGCCCCTCACATTGCTGAAGACAATGAGCTTGATAACAGCAACAGATGCATTGGTTAGGGTGAAGTCGCACTACCACGACATTGACATGGTCAAGGTCAAGGGAGGTGCGGATGCTGAGAAAGACCTCAAGGCCCTGGAGCTTGAAGTTCGAGATGCCGCCATGGAGGTGATGGATGGCCTGGACTTTGAAGGTGACGACGGCGAAGAGTAGCCTTGGGTTAGGAGCTGTACCTCCTCCTCCTCTCAGTCATGTCAACAGTACCACTTGATGAATATTGTGTTAATGTGACACCCCAAGTTTTTAATTAGCGTCATTAATGCTAATGATCGAATCAACCGAGTCCAACACCGTTGACATTGGTCAAACCTTGTTCAAACCTAGGTCATCAGTCGAAAACCACGCCAACAATCACTAATGACCCTCTTGATCAAGTCAACACACACTTGCAGTCAAACCTTGGTCAAAGGCACAGTCAACCTGACTTAAAACCTTAATGTCCTTGTGCATCCTCCAGAACTTTTGCCGCATTCAACAAATTTCACCTAATTACTTCAAAATCTTCCAATATAAAAGTTGTCCAGTTTTTCGAGGGACATAACTTTGCTTTTGGGTGGCATTGCAGATTTGGAGTGGAAAATAGAAAAAACTCAGATAACTACAGATTTTACTATTTATCGGCGCCATGAAAACCAGAACTTTGCATGACGTTCCTGCTCAAACCATCGAGAAAACATAGGACAACCTTTGTAAAAGTTGTAGAGGGACACTCGATCTACAAATTTGCTATTTACCATACAATGCACTTCTATTCAAATTTCTGGAGAACAGGGTAGTCAAACGAAACAAATCAGGCGAACCTCGTCGCGACGCTGCGCTCCCGCGTTGCGCGCCCACGCGCGCACAACACTGTGTGGCGTCCAAGCCCCATCAGCGTCCAGGCCCGCCGCCCACGCGCCCGAGGCCGCGCGCCCCGAGGTGATGCGCACCCCGAGTGCCTTGAAGACCGCACCCGCACGTGTCGCCCGCTTGCCCCGCCCCGCGCCGAGCCCCCGCCCGCACCGCCCGCCGCCCGTCGTCCCGCATGCCGCACGCGTCCCCGCCCGTCCGGGTCCCCCTCACCCTCCCTGGCTGCTTCGAAGCAATGGGCGTGTGTCTATAAAAGGGCACCATTCGTGGTCCTCGCGCGCGTGCGCACCCAGCCGTGCCCGGACTCCTCCACCTGCGCCATTGACGTCGCCGACAGCGCACTCGCTCTTGCGCCCCCGTTTCGAGCCACCCAACCCCCTAAGCTCCACTCCAGGCATCATTGAAGCTCGAGCACCCACACTTGGGCCAGCTCCACCTCTGCATTCACCGGGCTCGAAGCCGCAATGGCCGGCGCCGCCCTGCGCCGCCGTCTGAGCTCGCAGGAGCCGCCCCGCTCCATTCTTCGGCCACAAAGGGGTCGTTGGTGAGCCACATCTCCTCCCCCATCACATCCCCGGCCGAGAGCACCGTCGGCCTTGCCGGATTACGGCCGGCCGCGCCGCCCCCTTGGGCCAAGGACCCAATTGTCTCGTTTTGAATCTGTTCAGGGGCTTAAGTGCAAAGCAATGGCATATCTGTAAAGGATAGAAAAGTTCCAGGGACCCCGGTGCAAGTAGCTTCTTAAATAGTAAAGAGTGACTGAAAATTAGAAAATCCATAGAAAATTGTAGAAAATTCAGAAATATGCACACATAGTTTGTTTGGATTTCTTGTGAAGAGTACTACAATTTTTGTAAATCATGTCCACAGTTTTTCCTATTAGTTTTTGCATGAAAAATACAAAATTGAAAAACCTAGATCTGTTGTATCTCCAAATCCACAAGTGTTCTATAGTAAATTTTTGGATATGTTGTGTGTTATGCCATGCCTAGATCCTGTACAAAAAATTGCGCAAAGTTATGCTGTAAATCTTTTATTATGAATTTTTTTCTTTTTATACAGAATCTGTCAAAATGATTTTTGTAGCTAAAAATAATTAGATTTTTATGCCCAACGTCTGCACATTGTCTATTTATGCCAAAATGCATGTATGGTGAATTAATCACAATTTTATAATTGTCAGAAATATTTATTCTTGAAGTATGCTTTATTTTCTTTGTAATTGCATAACCCACGATCTATAGTAGTTCTAGGTGTATTTGTTGGATTCCTAGCTTAGTTTTGGACAATAGACTAGGTGTGTGAAAAGTGGAATCATTTCTTTTGAGGAGAACAGCAGGGGAGGCCGCTACTGGGTTTATATATATATATATATATATATATGGAAAATAATATGTACAAATTACAAGGCCTCAGGCCCAAAAAAGAAACAAGCACAAGTTACTTAGTGAATATTACAAAACCAGTCTTCTAGCTCCTGTTTCCAAAGGGCGCGACTTTTATCACTATGGTGGAGACTTCCTCTCGAAAAATATATTTCCACATCCTCAAGGAAGGTAGAACAGCATCAAAGATAATCTCATTACGGTGTTTCCAGATAGCCCAGCAAGCAATAAACATAATTTCCCTGAAGATCCTGGAGTTGAAAGCCTGTCGAGCCGATATAATCATGTCTCCTCGAGCAAAATTCAGATTCCAGGTGATATTCAGAAAGCGCCAGCACCACTGATTGAACCTGCATTGAAAGAACAGATGGAAGAGTGTCTCTTCCAGAGCGGCTGAGCAAAGCGCATGAGAAACTTTGTAGAGGTCTCCTTTTCCTTCTCAATAGGTCCCTTGTGTTGAGCCGGTCTAATAGTAGCAGCCAGAAAAAGAATTTATGCTTCCCCCGGTTGCTAGAATTCCAAATCCATTTAAACAGTGGGTTAGGGTCAGTCGAACCTTTCAGCTAGGAGTATGCTTTCTTCACAGAAAAAAGATTAGACCCCCAGATATAATGCCATTGATGTTCCAAGGCTGGGTTAGACTGATGCTCTTGCAAAAGGAGAAGTTCCTGCAGCTGGTCACTTGCCAATGGGAAGAAAGGCGTGTGGAAATTTTCAAAAGTACCCTGAGCCAAGAACTTAATGACCGAGACATTTTGATTTCTTGCAAAAGAGAAGAGCTCAGGGAATTGATGCTAGATGACACCGAGACCCCACATATCAGTCCAGAAACAAACTGTGTTTCCTTTGTTGGCAGTCGGGCGTTTCAAGTGGGGGACCACAGAAGTTGTATAGAGACATTGCCAAGTTATCTGGACCCAAGGTTGATTTCCATGATTATAGAATTTATGCAAGAATTTCAGAAGCAAAGCTGTGTTTTGTGTTCTTAGATCAATGATTCCTAGCCCCTCTTGTTGCTTAGGTTGGCAAGCCTTCTCCCACTTAACCAAGCAACCACCTTTCCTGTTAATGTCACCTTTCAGCCTGTTCGGTTGGCTGGTGGCTGATGGCCGGTGCTGGTTTGTTCTGAGAGAAAAGTACTGCTGGCTGGTTCTGGCTGGTTGCTGGTGGCTGGTTTTTCTAAGAGAAAAGTACTGTTGGCTGGTGGCTGATAAGCCAAGCGAACAGGGCGTTTGTCCCAAAGGAGATGCTTCCTATATTTATCAATCTGCTCAATCACTGTTGGAGGTAATTTGAAAGTGCAGAAATAGTATGTAGGAAGAGCAAATTAAACCAAATTAACTAGAAGAAGTCGGCCAACATAGGAAAGCATTTTGCTAAAGCCCATCATTCTTCTCTAATTTTTGTTGAGGATAGGAAAAAATTCCTCCACACTTGGCTTTGTTGTGCCCAGAGGTAATCCAAGATAGGTGAATGGCATTGAACCAACCACACATCCAATGGCTGAGGCCAAGACAGCAGCTCTTTCAGGTGATAAATTGATTGGTAACAGTGAGGACTTTGAGAAATTCACCTTCAGCCCAGTTGAATTAGCAAAACAGAAAAGCAGCCCTTTTAAGCATAAGAGTTGGTCCTCTTCAGCCGGCAAAATAATCAACGTAGTATCATCATACTGCACTATGGGGTAATCACCTCCAAAATTGTCACCCGCAGGATGTTTTAGGAGGCCAGTATTGGCTGCATTATTAACTATTGATTGCAAGAGATTAGTTGCTAAGACAAAAAAGAGGGGAGACAGGGGTCCCCTTGCCTAACTCCTCTCTTACACTTGAAGGGCCTACCAGGGACACCATTTAAGAGCACAGAAGATGATCCAGAAGAGAGAACCAAATTGATCCATGCAATCCATTTGTCTGAGAAACTCTTGTGTCTCAACGTATCTAGTATGACTGGGTTCTCCAATTTATCAATAGCTTTTTCAAAATCTAGCTTGAGTAGCACAATTTGCCTCTTACCTTGGTGGCAGAGATGCAAGAATTGGAAGGCCCAAGCAAGGCAGTCTTGAATCGTTCGGCCCTTAATGAATCCATACTGGTTTGCATGTACAATCTCACAAATGACCTTCTGTAGACGGTTTGCCAAGAGTTTTCTTAGAAGCTTCAAAGAGGAATTGAGTAGAGAAATAGGCCTATAATCATTCACTGTTAAAAGGCAGTCCTTCTTTGGCACCAGAGTAATGAAGGATCCATTTATACTTTCCAAATCCACCCTGTAATTTTCAAAACCTGCACAAAGTCTATAGAAATCCTCACAAATGATGTACCAACATTTCTTCATGCAAAACCCATTAAAGACATCAGGGCCAGGCGCCCTATCTGGTGCCATTTTCTTTGATAACAGCATCTATTTCATCTTTTGTGAAGGGGCCATCCAGAACTGGGAGCTGCACTGGCTGTATGAGTGTGTGAAGGTCAAAAACAATATGTGTGAATTCAGAAATTCCTAGTCGATCTCTAAAAGAAGTCCATAAAGCTCCTGCCTTGAGCTCATGATCAGATAGAACTGTGCCATCAGCCAAAGTTAGTGATGGTATTGTATTTCTCCTGAGATTCTGAGAGGCCAACGCCTGAAAAACCTTTGAGTTTTCATCTCCTAGCTTGATCTATCTCACAGTGAATCTTTGCTTCCAGTATACTCTCTTTGCTTCCAACAACATCTGAAGGTGGTTTTTCACGCATTAGGCTCTCAGATTCTCAGAAGAAATACAATACCATCACTAGCTTTGGCTGATGGCACAGTTCTATCTGATCATGAGCTTAAGGTAGGAGTGTGTATTTATTTTTATAAGCATTTATCTTGCTTAAGTTGCTAGCTTTTGTTTATTTTCAGCATAATTAATTTCCTAGCTATCCTAAGTGTGCATGTGTGTGCAGTAGGTTAATTTATTTTACTAATTTCCTAGCTATCCTCACTGAATTTTATTAATTTATTTTAGGAATAAAAGCATTAAAGCCATTAAAGATTAATTAGTAAAATAAATTGGAAATTAACCAACCACACCCCTAATAACCCTATGTGTGATGTAAATCATTTCAAAAAGATAAAGACCAACCCCTTACTATTTGTAAAATTTAAATTAAGTTATTTACATAAGTGTGTACACAGTCACTATCAAAAGGAATAAATAATAAAGAACCACATATTGTTCCTTTTTGGAAGAGTATGCTGAATGTATCCTTATCTAGGTGAAAGTGGTCAACCATGCACCCCATGGTTGTCATTTGTTGTTTGTAATTAATTAAATTAAAAATCATCAATTGAATCTTGCATTGCATCCTCGTGTAGATCTTCCCGATGGTAGCTGTACGTGTGTGCCGGAAAGAGGAGACAGAGGAGTTGGTAGAGACGTACACGACATCGTTATAGAGCAAGACCTGGGCCAAAGTCCAGAAGGGCCCAAGGCCAACCTTGCCAGGAAGGCAAGCCCTAGATCATTAACCTACTTTTTAAGAATTATGCAATTAACTTTGCTATGTTTGTGCATTTACGTTTCAGGAATTAAATTGAAACCCTAGATGCATGCTCCCTAAGTACCTATGCTCTTGTACTAGTATGCTAGGTCGATAGCTACTATGCTATAGGACCCGGTAGAAGTCGAGTGATGTTCGTCACTCGTAAGAATAGGTTCTTGTGACAACCCGCCCATGAAAATACCGTACTACCGCCTAAACCAATCCACTTTGGTCATTAAGCAGTAATAAAGTATCACCCTGTCGTTAGTCGCCGGGTTAACGCCCGGTAAATCACTTATATAGCAACAAGGATCGAAATATATGCATTAAAACTCACACGAAGGTGAGTCTAGAGATATGACATAATTAACATTCGAAATCTTACCCCGAAGGGTTTAATTATTACAAACCAAAGTTTTTGTCATGACAACGTAGATCAGAGTTTTCGAAACAGCGGAAATCAAATAAGTGGAAAGCGAGAACACCACGAGAGGCCAGCCATGATGCCTTCAGTCGTCATCCTCCACCCACTCCAGCTCCCAGCCGGGCGGGATCTCTCCGGGCCACACATCACCGAAAGCATTACCTGGATCAACATATTATAGCAAAGCTGAGTATACTAATACTCAACAAGACTCACCCGTCGGTGATAACTACTTCACCAACTCTAGACATGAAAGGCTTTTAGGCCACTGGATTTCTTTTGCTGAAAAGTAACAAAGAGTATGTCCTTACTTTCAAGATTTTAGCACAAGTTCTAGTGGGTTCAAGCTTTACTAAGTTTGCCATCTAGAACAGACAAGGTTGTACCGTACAATTAATCAAGCATAAAAATTCATCAACTTCCATCATTAGGGATCTCATGGCTAGTGGAGTAAGTAGTCTTAGATAACGGTGAGAGGTCGACAATCGATAGATTCAAACCTTGCAAGGTAGACCTAAACACACGGTGGGATGCCCCCGCGCGGACAACCACCAAGCGGTTCCCAAAACTCTTCGGGTCGGGATCGAATCTTACAGTCTTTGGTTCAGGCTATCCGGAATACCCCGCGAGGCACCCGGACTCACCATACATCACCGGTAGCTAGCCGTGAGACGCATCCCAAGATGAGTAATAGTAAGATCCCTCGCCGCCTCATTAAGGTACTAGACATACCAGTCCCATTCCCGACAAGTGCTTAGTACGTTCAAACACTTAACCCACAATAGCCATTGGACCGGAGTCCACATCCCATGCTCTTACCACGTGAGCAATCCCTTTAAGGAGATTCTATGATTCCTATCTAGTAACCTATTCTCGTGAGTGATGTCATCACCGACTTGTAACGGTCCTATAGCTTAGCCGCTATCGACCTATCATACTAGGGAGGACATAGGTACCTAGGGATCATGCATCTAAGGTTCCATACAACTCCTGGACATAAATGCACAACATCCATAGATAAGTGTATAATAATTTAAAAAAAACTGGGTCATATGCACCGGGGCTTGTCTTCGTCAGCAAGGTTAGCTCGAGCACCCTCGGTGTCGTCAAGTAATTCCACGTACTGCAGAGCAGCTTCCGCTTCTCCTTTCTCGGCTTCCGGGGCGAGCGAGGAGTCACCGTCAGGAAGATCTACACGGAATGCAATGCAGGGTTCAGGTGATTTGACAGCTTATTTGTCTCATCCAACTCTGGTTGGTCATATTCACCTTAACAAATAATTAACTATTACTTTCTTTTTATGAAGGTTATTATTGATATGTGTTTCATTCTTTTATTACACACTTGAATTAATGTTTTCTTTTATATTTGTTAATTCATGTGAAGGTTTAATACTTTTACCTTTCACTAGTAGAGGTGTGTACAAAGATAATTATTTATAAATTAATTCTCCAGCAGCAAGGGTGTATTCTTAGCTATTAAATAAGTTTGACAACTTTTTCACGAAAAAAAGGAAACGAATTAAAAAGGTATTTTCCTACTTTAATTAAAGCATTACTCCATAAGGGCATTTACAGCTTTCATTAAACAACAAATCACTAAAAATTCAAAGAAGGGTTTCTTAACCATCACCACACCTATACTGCACCACTGATCACTCATGCAAGGCTCGGAGAGTATTTGAAAAAAATATCAAAAGCTAGCTAGCGATTCAAGTTAAATGCATACAAAAATAAATAAGCATCTAAATGCTCCTAGCTTCTTCACACAAGTTCTCTGGTCCTAAACCATCTTAGAAAACCAGCAAACACACCTAGAATCACTACTGATCTTGCATCATTGAATTATAAAGGAAAACATGCACAAATTAAGAATAAATATTTCTGATCACTCAAAAATAGTGATTAATTCACCAAAGATGTACCTTGGCATAACAAGACAGTATGCACAAGTTGGGCACAAAAACATAAATAATTTTAGCTACAAAAATCGTCTAGGCAGATTCTACATAAATGGAAAACAATTCATATAAAAAGATTTACTTCATAACTTTGGGCAATTTTTGGCACAAGACCTAGCCATAACATCACACACAACATATCCAAAAATTGGATACAGGGGACTCATGGATTTTCAGTTATGGCAGATCTAGGTTTTCACATTCCTATTTTTCATGATAAAAATATCAAGAATCAGACTATGTGAGTACAACAAAAGCTGTAGTATTTTCCACAACGAATTCAACAAAATTCACTTTGCATTTTTCTAAATTTACTAAGATTTTCTACGCATTTTACAAGTTTCAGCAATTTGCATATACTAGTGAAGATACCCTTTCGCACCGGGGACCCTACAAAGATTGGGAACGTTACAACCATGCCCTTGGTTTGCAACAAACACCCTAAAAAGACAGGGGGCCATGCAATTGGGGCCTTGGGCATGGGAGGCGGCGGCGCCGGCTGAATTCCTGCGAACCGGACGAGCTCCCGGCCGTTGAGGCGGTGGGACACGACCACATGCTTACCTAGGGCGCGGGGAAGACTGGCGTTCGAGCGGGGATAGCTTCGGTGAGGGCGCGCGGCAACGGCCGGTGGTGGCGCCCGCGGCGGGCTACGGCTCCAGCGGGTGAGGTGCAATGCCGAGCAACGGATGGCGGCGCAAGTTTCTAGGGCACCTAAGGAGTAGGCTGGGAAGGTTAGGCACACTGGAGAAGGATGGGGAGGCGATTCACCGGCGGCTTCACCGGCAATGGCGAGCACGGTGGAGCGGCAGTGACAGCGCGAGGAGGGCGCGACGCTCGGTTTTTATAGGCGAGGACCCTCCGGCGACGTCGCGGTGACGACGGAGATACCGCCATAGCACGGCTACCTCGATCGGCGCGCGTACGGCGGGGGTGCCGCCGTCGGACCGGCGGTCCACGGCGAGCCCCGGCCGGTGCGGCGCGCACGGCGCGCGAGGCCCCGCGACGACTCCGCGGGTGGCCTTGGGCGGCGCGTGGCGTGGACGCCGAGGCCGGCCGGCGCGCGGGCGCGGCACCCTGGCTTGAACGTTTTGCTGGTCCACTATTTGAGCGCATTTTCCTCCAGAAATATGTACTAAAGTGCCTCAAGTGATGAATAGGAAAAATGTAGATCTAGCTATCCTCTGTAACTTTCACAACGGCCACCTAGTGTTTTTCTCAGTAGATTTAGCACAAAAGGTTTGCCAACTTTGAATGCCACTCAGTTTCAGTGAACAGGGGGTACTGTCATTCAGGCAAGTTTTTCACCTTTTCCACTCAAAATTCGAAATGCCAATCTACATGAAAGTTGTGTCCCTCAACAAGCTGGACAACTTTCATAGAGGTAGATTTTGAAGTGTTTAGGTGAATTTTGGAGAATGCTGCAAAAGTTCCAAAAGACATCGTGGGTTACTAGGGTTGGAGTGGAGTTTGACCAAAGCTTTGACCATGCGTTGACCCCACATGTGTGTCCACTAGATAAAGGGTGTCATTAGAGTTTGCTGGTGAGTTTTTCGAGGTGAGGGCCCAGGTTGACCGTGATTTGACCACTGTCAGCCGGGTTGACCGACGATTAGGGTTAATTAAAAACCTGGGGCGTCACAGTTCTTATGTTGGAATATTGAGATCTTTATAAATGGATTGCTCATGTGGTAAGAGCATGAGATTTGTGCTCCGGTCAAGTGGCTTCCGTGAGCTAAGCTTTTGAATGTACTAAGAACTTGTTGGGGATGGGACCCGTAAGCCTAGTGCATTAACGAGACGGTGCGAGAACTTACCCTTACTAATCTTGAGTATTCACCTACCCGGCTAGCAACCGAGAGGGGGTACATGTGTGACGTTGGGTTCCTCGCGGAGTATGCCAGCTAGCCCTGTACCCAGGACTATAAGCTTTGATCCTAAGATGAATATTTGGGAACCGCGTGGTGGTTGTCCTCGCGCGGCACCCTACCGTGTGTTTAGGTCTACCTTGCAAGGTTTAAATCAATCAATTGTTGGCCTCTCACCATTATCTGAGACTACTTAATCAACTAGCCATGATATCTCTTAATGATGGAACTCGATGAAGTTTAATGCTTGAATTAATTGCTTGTGCAATTCTTGATTGAATTAGTTGGCACACTTAGAAATGGTAATCAAAACTAGAACTTGTGCTAACTTAGTGATGTTTAATGCCTGAATTAATTGCTTGTGCAATTCTTGATTGAATTAGTTGGCACACTTAGAAATGGTAATCAAAACTAGAACTCGTGCTAAAATATTGAAAGTAAGGACATACTCTTTGTTTCTTTATAGCAAAAGAACTCCACCGGTCAAAAAGCCTTTCATGTCTAGAGTTTGGTGATGTAGTTATCACCCGACGGTCAATGTTTTCCTAGACGGAAACGGTAGAAAAGTCGGTCGACCATCGTTTAGTGTTTAATCTGTTTAAATGTCTGTTTAAACGGGGCTAAATGGCAATTAAACGGGCTAAACGGTGTTTAAACGGGCTAAACGATGTCGACGATATTATCCCGTTCAGCGTTTAAACCTGTTTATACTGCCCGCCTAGGCCGTTTAGGATAACACTGCCGACGGTTAAGTCTTGCTGAGTATTAGTATCCTCAACCTTGCTTTAAAACTGTTGTGTAGCAGTTGTTTGACCTAGTGAACTTCCACCCGGCTGGGAGCAGGAATGGGTGGATGACGACAAGTGATGGCATCACAAATGGCCTCCTGTGATGTTTACAGTTGCGCTAGATTATTTATTTCCATTGTTTTCGAACTTTGAACTTTACTTTTCATGTCATGAATAAAGGATTTGTAATAATTAAACCATTAGGAGTAATTTGGATTTAATTTGTGTTTGTACTCTGGGCTCGCCTTCGCGTGAGTTTTAATGCATATGTTCGATCCTCTGTGTGAAATTCCAAGTGATTTACCGGGCGTTAACCCTGCAACTAACGAGGGGATGATACTTTACTGTCGTTGAATGGCCAAAGTGGATTGGTTTAGGCAATAGTACGGTATTTTACTGGGCGGGTTGTCACAGTTAATGCCTAGGTGAAGTACTTGCCTTGTGCCTGCGCGAGCTCGGTAGTCTTTTAACTGATGATGTGTTGTATCTTGCCCTTTAACCACAACTCACGAAGAGGCTGCCTTACCGACCTCCACAGCTCAGCGTGGAGGCTTACGTGAGGTCAGCATGTGGGGGGGGGGGAGTCTGGACTCAGGCTTAGCAGCCTTAACGACCAAGCAGGCTCGCATTGACAAAGGGCAAATACTCATTAGGGACGATGTCCTGAGGTCGAACGACCCTTAAGTTGTCTTTGGGCCAAGCCCCCAAGCATGTTGAGGGGGATGAGTAGAAGGATTTTAACCCCTGGGTCTTGGGACCTGTATGTTGGCTTTAGCCAAGCCCCCGAGCGTGTTGAGGGGGAGGGTTGATGACATGAGAGAGCAGAAAGTAGAGCTCGGCACGCAGCAGATGACTGCTCTTAACTAATATTTATTTAATCTAAAAAAAGTACAAAGAAGGGAAGTACATAGCTGTAATAAAAACTATTCTACGGGTAGAATCGTCGTAGATGCTCCACATTCCAAAGGTTTGGTACTCTTTGCCCGTCACCCCATTGGAGGCGATATGTGGATGGGCTGGTGACTTCGGTCACGGTGAAGGGTCCTTCCCAGGGGGCAGAGAGCTTGTGCGTGCCGTCGGTCTTCTGGATGCGCCTTAGTACTAGGTCACTAATGTTGAAGGAGGTTTTCTTAATGTTGCAATCATAATACCGATGTAGTTGTTGGTCGTGATGAGCTTGTCTCATGACAGTAGCTAGCCTTTGCTCTTCAAGGCTGTCGAGGTCGACACGACGAGTTTGCTCGGCTTCTCCCTCCTCGCAGAATTGAATGCGTGGAGCTTCGAAAGTGACGTCAGTGGGTAGTATGGGCTCTGAGTCATAGACAAAGAAGAAGGGGGAGAAGCCCGTGGTGGAGCTAACTTGGGTCCTCAGTCCCCAAATCACGTGTGGTAGCTCGGCTAACCACCGGATACCGTAGTTTGAGGTGTCGTCAAAGATACGATCTTTGATAGCCTGAAGGACCATGCCATTGGCACGCTCGACCTGGCCGTTGCACCAAGGGTGGGTGATCGAGGATTAGTAGATGTTGATAGTGTTGTCCTAACAGAAATCCCAAAAGGCAGACCCTATAAAGGTCTTGCCTAGGTTGGTAATGATCCTGTTATGTACACCGAAGCAGTGTGTTATGTCTTGCATGTATGTTGCTGCTTCTTCTAATGTTACTTTCGCAACAGGTCGGACTTCAATTCACTTGGTGAATTTGTCGACGGCTACTAGGATGAACCTATAGCCGCCTGAGGTAGTTCGGAACGGCCGCACAGAGTCAAGACCCCAGATGGTGAAGGGCCATGATGGAGGGATTGTGCACCGGACCTGGGCTGGCAGGTGCTGCTGTTTGGCAAAGAATTGGTATTCTTTGCACCTCTTTATGAGGTCTTTTGCGTCAGTCATGGCCATGGGCCACTAGAAGCCAGATCGGTATGCCTTATAGACCAAATTGGCGGACACCGCGTGGCAGCCACACTCACCGTTGTGGATCTCAGCCAGGATCTATAGACGTTCTGATCGCAAGATACACTTCATCATGACGCTAGTGGAGGCGGCTTTTCTATAGAGGTTGGTACCAATCATGATGTAGTTGGCCCTTCATCGTGTGATACGCTTGCGCTCTGCCTTGTCTTCTGGAGCTAGTTGGTCGAGTAGAAAGTCTAAGAAAGGCCTGCGCCAATCGTCCTTTTTTTTGACATCAACATGTTGCGGGGAGGTGCTGAGGCTTGGTCGTGTTGAGGTAGGTTTGGACTGTCTGGGTCCAGTAGCTTGATTGAAGGTTTGCGTAGGTCTTGGACAAACACACCTGCTGGGACTAGGGCTCACCAGGAGCTAGTTTTGAAAGTACATCGGCGGCCACGTTGTTGTTTCGTAGCACGTGCTGAAACTCAATCCCTTCGTAGTGGCCTTTGAGTTTGCGGATTTCAGCACAGTCGGAATCCATTGTGTCTTTGACGCAGTCCCCTCCTTGTTGACATGTTCGATGACGACCCTGGAATCACAAAAAGCTAGTAGTCGCTTAATGCCAAGGGACACTATGAAGGACCGAAATGGCGAACCAGCGAGGGGGGAAGTGAATGGAAGCCGATAAAAATTCTATTCACGAACTCATCCTATGAACCCGATTTCACTAATGCGCCTCCACAGGCTTCTCTTGCCAAGTCCACGCAGCCACTGGAGTGCTACTGGACCTAGGAGCAAGACCCAACCAACAGCCACTCGACACACGCAGTCGAAACACACACGACACAGCTGCTGGCACCTAAAACCGGTTAGACCGCTTCTGTGGGACTTAGCCTCTCACCAGGCAGGGGAAACCGGTCAGACCATATTAGCAAACTGGTCAGGCCGGTTCTGTCCAGAACTCCCCAAAAACCCTTCTGAGAGAAAAAATGCCTCAAGAACCTCTCCTCCTTTGAAAAAGAACAGTCATAGCACGACAGAGACTTTCTCGCTCAAAAACTCTTCACAACAACCCACAAGGCTAAACCGGTCAGACCGGTTTGGGAAACCGATCTGACCGGTTTTGTCTGGACAGCCGGGAAGAACACAGCCCGCGGGAAAAACTAAACACACCAAGCGATCGATCTTCCAATTCGCTCCATGGACCAAAGTGAGTCTTTGGGGATAGTTAGGGTACCTCGTGGGCTACCTTTGGCTAAAAGTTCGGTCCCCAAAACTCACTCAATGAAGAGGAATCGGAAGTCAACCCTCAAGGACACCTTCCCATGGAAACCACTGAAAACATCCAAATCGAAGACGTTTCGGAGGGTTTGTTGGATCAAGATCACCAAGCAAAGAGGTACAAGGTCCTCATACGTGACATCCAACAAGAATCCCTCAAAGAGACACCCCCAAAACTTCCCCACGGAAATTCCAAGAAAGTGCTCCGAAAATCACCAAAAAAGAAAAAACGGGAGGAACACAATCAAGCCTTGAGGAACCACACCAAATCAGCTATACATACCATGAAAGGTTCATACAATGTCTAGCATCCGCCCGATCATCCTTCCCTTTCACAAGATCTCACCATGAAGCTCTCAATCTAGTCCTAGAAATTCCAAGGGAAAAGGAAGAGAAAAATAGCAAAACAAAATGAGCTAGGGTTCCCAGAGATGGCTACCATCCTCTCACCACTTCGGTAATATGGAGGCAAGCCGAAAGACTAAAATACCCCTAAAGTCTAAACTAGGATACACGCCCACCAAGGGCACTTTGGGAAATTGTCTTCATAGCACCATCAGGCGGATGCCCGGCGACCGCACTTCGGGTAGCCTCGACGCAAGCCTTGCAATCCCGACGTGTGTCTTCCGCCTTGAAGCTTCCGGCGCCCTACGACCCCAAACCGGTCAAGCTTGTTTTGGCCTGACAGCCACGCCCGGTCTACAACCTCAGCTTTGTGGCTCAGCCGAGTAACCCGATGGTTTTCTTGTGAACCACCGCAAACCCCGCGAACTTGATGTAGCCTCCGCCAATCACCACTCGTAATTTGGCTCCCACGAAGTCCCTGTTTGATCTTGGTTTTGTGGCTCAACTAAGAAATCCTCCTCGACTTCATCTTGCCGTTCTTGCCACCATGCGGCCCGTACTTGACCCCGCTGGACTCCGGGTCCCTCGAACCAAGCCTATTTGTCTTCTCCACACCTGGAGACCTCACTGGCAATGACATTTTGCGCTTGTTCTTCACCTGCACCAACACGAGTCAAGCCGCAACCTGCACCTACTATACTTAGCCAAGAATCAGTCCACACAGTGTTGTCAATCACTCATCACACCAGGAAGCGACCATCCACCGGTCCTCGAACCACACATGGTCCTCAATCTCCCCCTTGATGAGTGCATTGACAACACACACATTTGGTAATCAAAGAGAAAAGGAAAAAGAAAAGAAACGACCAAAAGAAGCTCCAACAAGCGATCCAAAGCCATGAAAAGGCAAAGAGCAAGATCACTTGAAGAAGACAAGTCTCGGACCCCTTAGGCAAGGGCAACATCTCGACACATCCGAGACAAAACCACGATCAAGCAAAGAGCACAAACCACAAAGGCATACAAGAGCTCCCCCTGCACATATGCATACTCCCCCTGACCAAGTGCCAACTCTGGGCACAAACCAGTCAGGCCAGTTCTCAAAACCGATCACATCGGTTCCACCAAAATCGGTCAGACGGATTTGGTACAGTAGACCACACCCCCATAAGACAAAAATGCAAAAGAAATGCACAAGCTCCCCCTTGACTCTTGGGATAGGTTCTACGGATGCAATGCAAGTTTTCTCCACCTTTCTTTCTCCCCCTTGTTGCCAATGCATGAATCAAGGCTCAAATTTGAAAACATGCAACCTAGTCACCTAGAGCTTCTCAAGTATACAAAATGCATCACAAGATACTACACATGTCCAAATGAGCAAGTTAGAGACTCTACAACTTATTAATGAAATCAACTTCATGATTACCAAGTTTCACAACCATTGGACAAAGCTAAGATAGAATTGAGAAATTTTGCGAAAATTTACCCTGTCATGAGCAAAGTCCTAAACATGAGCAAAACATGTCAAAATAGCAAGCCACACAAACTTTATGCTAGGACAACCATTCTAGTCATAAGACCATCACAAACACCCACAAGCACCTCATGTCATGTCAAAGCCACTGAGCCATGTGCCTACTTCTACATATGAGACCTCTCATTGGTAGGCATCATGCAACACTTTAGCACCAAAAGCTAATTAAATTTTGCACTTATGATATGGGAGCAAATTTTCCTAGAAATTTACATTTCATTTTAAGTTCCATATTTGGTACATGAAATGTCTTTGCGACAAAAAGGAACTTATGCCCCTCCACAAGATAAAGCATGAGGGCTAAACATTCATGATGGCAAATGAGCCTTTGGCCCCATATGATCAAAATAAGCTATCCAACCACAAATTAAGCATAGCCAAGCCACTAGAACATGTCAAGATCATATAAAGGCATTTACTCACAAGAGAGCATACATGTGACATTTTAAAAAACATAACGATCAACCATGGATATAAATCAAGGTCGTCAAGAGCTAAGCCAAACTAACCATAGCATACCAAACTAGCTCACAAGATCATATATAGCACATCATGGTGAACAATGTATATGAGAGAAGGTTTTCCTACAAAATGCATATGATACAAAATGCCTGGAATCTAAGATACAAGGATGCCTATGCATCATGTTACATACGCCATGCCAAATGCAAGAAATGCATAAAGGAAAGCTATACATATGCTACAAAGGAGCTCCCACACACCCAACTCAAAAAATCAAACAAACACCAAGCTCCCCCCGCAAACAAGTGAAAGTTGCTTGATCTAGGGGTTTGGTGAATATATCGGCTAGTTGGTCATGTGCGGGTACATGGATCAAAGCTATCTTCCCTTTCTCTATGTTGTCTCTCAGAAAATGATACCTCACTTCTATGTGCTTGGTTTTGGAATGGAGCACTGGGTACTTTGCAACACTTGTGATACTGGTGCTGTCACATTGAAGTGGGACATGGGTATACTCCTCACCAAAGTCACTCAGGGTGTATGTGATCCAAAGGAGCTGAGAGCAACAACTAGCTGCGGCAACGTACTATACCTTGGTAGTGGATTGAGCAATACTCGACTATTTGCAGGAAGACCAAGACACCAAAGATGATCTCAAAAACTGGCAAGTCCCAGAAGTGGACTTCCTATCCAACCGACACTCGGCAAAATCCATGTCTTAAAAACCATGAAGCGCCAAAGAAGAAGACGCGGAGTACCAAAGTCCGAAGTCGCGAGTGTGACGCAAGTACCAGAATAAACACTTGACCGCTTGCCGATGCGAAGTCCTTGGAGACGCTTGAAAACGAGCGCACAGACATACTGAGAACTGCATGTATGGCCTCGTCGCCGTCAAGTAGAGGAGTGACCCAATCATGCTCTAGTACTCCTTCTTGTCCACATGTTAACCTTCTCATCTGCATCAAGAGCTATAGTCGTACTCATAGGCGTCGCCATGGCCTTGGAGTCCTCCATCTTGAACTTCCTCACAATGTCCTTGGTGTACTGAGCTTGGTGCACAAATGTTCCTTTCTTTGATTGCTTGATTTGTAGCCCGAGGAAGAACTGCAACTCACCCATCATGCTCATTTCAAATTCCCTGCTCATATCATCTGCAAACCTTGCAACAAGAGAGTTAGATGAGCCACCAAAGACAATATCATCCATGTACACCTGCACAATTAGGATATCTCTGCCCTACTTGAGAAGAAACAAGGTCTGATCAACCTTCCCCATCTCGAACCCTCTCTCAAACAGGAACCCCCTCACCCTGCTGTACCAAGCTCTAGGCGCCTGCTTCAACCCATACAACGCCTTCCTCAACTTGTACACCCGGTGGGGGTACTTATCGCTCTTAAACCCCGGTGGCTGCCTCACAAACACTTCTTCCTCCAACACACCATTCAAGAAGGCACTCTTCACATCCATCTAGTATAACTTGAACCTTTAGCCACGGAAAAGGCTAGAAGGATCCTGATCGCCTCCAAACGAGCTATGAGAGCAAAGGTCTCCTCGTAGTCGATCCTCTCTTTCTGACTACACCCCTAAGCAACAAGCCTTGACAAGTTTCTCACTACTTCACCTTTTTCTCCCTCTTTGTTCTTCCACACCCATTTTGTCCCAAACGGCTTACACCCTGGGGGAGGGTCAACCAATTCCCAAACTTGGTTCCTCTCAATGTTATCCAACTCCTCATGCATCGAATTTACCCAATTATGATTTGATAGTGTGTGTCCAATGTCTTTGGGCTCAAAAGTGGCAACAAAAGCAGCATGAGCGAAATGAGAATTGTTCCGAACCCTCGACCGTGTAATAACGTTCATTCATGTCGCTGATGATCCTTGAAGCTAGGTGATCCACTTGTACTCGCCGGGGAGGTTCTCGCCTTGATGCTACCTCCCCCTCAACAGTAGCTTCTCCTTGATCTTGATTTGTCGTCGTAGGTGTGGGAGAGGGGCCGTCCATCACTGTAGTCGAAGTAGTAGGTACATGCTCAATAGGAGGCACCATTACGCCATCTTCATCATCTCCATGTTCATGCTCCTCCTCCTGAAAGACACTCAAAGACAAGCTAACTTCATGGTTATGTGTCGTCGAAGGATACCTCGCAAGTCTCCATGATTTGGTTAATTTCAAGATTGAGCACACGATATGCTCTAGAGTTAGATGCATAACCAAAGAAAATACCATCGAACGACCTAGCCTCAAACTTGTCCAACTTCCTCCCATTCTTAAGGATAAAGCACTTGCAACCAAAGACATGGAAGTGACTCACCTTGGGTGTGCGACCGCGCATCAAATCGTAATAGGTTTTCTTCTTCTACACTCTGAGGTAGATCCTGTTCGAAACATAGCATGCGATATTCACCGCCTTGGCCCAGAACCTTCTCCGTGTCCTATGCTCATCAAGCATAGTCCGAGCCATCTCACACAAGTTTCTGTTTTTCCTTTCCACAAAACCATTTTGGGGAGGCGTATACGGACTCGAAAACTGGTGTTCAAGACCCAAGTCATGGCAAAAGATTTCAAAATGAGAGTTTCTGAATATGGAGCCATTGTAACTGCGGATCGCTCGTATGGCATCTCCGTGCCTCTCATTCTCGACCTCAAGATAAGATCTCGAACAAAACCAAACATCTCCCCTTTCTCCTCAAGAAAGAACACCCATGCATACCGAAAGTGGTCGTCCACCACAACAAGGACTTACCACTTCCCACCAGCAGATCACACATGAGCTGGGCCAACAAGATCCATATGGAGCAGCTCGCATGGACGCTCAGCCATCACATCGGTGATAGGCGGGTGAGAAGAGGCTACCATCTTGGCATGCCTACACGCCGCACAAACCAACTATTTTTCAAGCCTCAACCGTGGCAATCCTCGGACCAAATTTAGTTTACTCAAGCGGGACAAAAGGTCAAAGCTCAAGTGACCCAACTTCCTATGCCACTTCCACAACTCACTCGAAGAGCTAGCCAAGAAACAACGCACAACACTAGAAGACTAAGAAAAATCAGCTCGAAACACCTGACCGTCGGGAATGACCATACAGACAAGTTCCCCTCGAGAATCCAAAATCCGAGAACCACCAGGCTGAAACAACACCTCAAAACCCTCATCCAATAGCTGTGACACGGAAAGCAAATTATACCCAAGCGATTGAACAAGAGCAACACGCCTGAGAGTGATCTTGTCACTCACCTTAATCTCACCTTCCGACAACACACGCCCTTGCCTATTCCCCAAAAGTGATGTACCTCTTTATCACCACTGGGACGAGACTTGAGAACCACCCCTTGTCTCCGGTCATATGCCTCGAGCAACCAGAGTCAATCAACCAAATGTTCTTCAAGTCTCCCACCTGAAAGTCAAAAACGAGCACGTGAGTGAACAAATGATTCAACACTAGGGTTAGTACCAAAAGAGTAAAACTAGTGCCGAGCCATTTGCTCCAAAGTGGGTTTAGCACACTCCAAAGCATCTCCATCTCTACCTGGAGGAGGACCAAAACCATGAAAGGAAGACCGTGGGTCGTTCCTCCTCTGAATCTCAAACCACGAATCCTCCCATCCCCGTATTGAGCACGAGGGGGGAACGCCTAGGACACTGACCACCTGCAAACTCTTCTGACCAACCACCAGAACCACGACCTCCTGCAATAAACCGAGACTCATCACGAGCACAAAAACCAAACCGACCGCCTGCTGTCTCCAAACCGGTCTGACTGGTTTCACTCCTCTAGCAACACCTCTTGCAGTCTTTCGCTCTCCCCAAGCCGGAACTGTTCGCACACTCACCTTGGCCCTGTGCATTTGCACACGAGGATCAAGTACACATTGGAAGGATGGTACTTGTCCTTGTTAGCCCACTCCTTCGCCATTCTCTCCTCACGCCTCCTCTTGAAGCAAAACTCATCTTTGTGGCTATCTCGCTTAGGCTTGGGATGGGGTTGTTCATTTGGTTTCTCTCCACTCGGCTTCTCAACCGGTTTCTCCTCACTCGGCTTCTCACTCTCTTTCCCAAAGAACACATTTCTTGAAGTGCTCTTGAACTTGATAGACTTTTGGAAATGGTCTAGTCGGTTCCTAGGATAGTTCAGTTTAGGGACAAAAGCATTTTTGTGGTGGGTTTTTGGTGGCTCTAGGATATCTCCTATCTTCCCCTCATTCTCACCACTTCCCTCGCAAACCTTGTTTTCCCCAAGCCCTTCACCATCCTGACTCTTATATGTCTCGATCATTATCCTCAGCTGAGGCTCATGACCTGACAACCAACACATCATTTTTCTCAACTCATCATTCTCATCCTGCAAGCGATCCACATAATGTGCAAGTTCCAGATTCTTCAAAGCATGCAATTCACAGGTAGAGCAAGAAGTAGGAATAGTTTCTTTCAGCTTGGCCTCAAGAGAAACAATGTAAGCATGCATCTCATCAATTTTTCCATGCAAAATAGGGCAAGAAGTGCAACCACCTAGCAAAGCAGGTCTAGACTTAAGTTCAGCCACTTCAACCCTAAGCACATCTAGTTCCTCACACTTGGAGGCATGCTTTTCCTTAAACATAGCAAGATCAGCTAGGAAAATAAGACAATCAGCACATTCAACTTCATTAGAAACAACAGGTGAAGCCTTAAGCGAGTCAATGTCAAGTTTAGCATCCAAGTTTTGTGTTTCTAACTCAGCCACTCTAGTCCTAGCATCCTCAAGCGAAGCCCTAAGCTCTTTCCTCATCTTCTTAGCCTCTCTAAGCATGTCAACACAATTATTAAGCAACAAGCCAAGCTATTCATTCTCCTGACGCAAGAATGGAAGTTAATCACGTACCTCGACAACGGAGTCAGAGTCCGAGTTTCTCTGGTTGCTGTTCTTGCTGCCGGAGCTAAGCGCCATGGTGCAGAAGCCATCGCTAGCGAAGCAGCTCAGCCCACTCAAGTTCTTGGATGGCTTCCTACCCTTGCGCCGATCACCTTCGTCTTCACTGCTACTCGAGTTCGAGGTGGAGTACGCAGAACTGGAGTCGACGTCGCTCGCTCCAACCATTTCTCGGGCCTTGCCTCGGCTCTCCTTCTTCCTCGTTCGTCACTCATCCCTGTGCTTGCCCTTGTGCTTGTGCATGTGGTCACGCCTTGATCGGTACCTACCATCCACCTTTGACCTGTGCTTGTAGTTGTCCTTGTTCTCGACCTTCTCCGGGCAGTCGACAATGAAGTGTCCTGGCTTGCCGCACTGGAAGCATGTCCTCGTGTTAATCCTCATGTTCACTGGGTTCTCATGCAACCTATGGAACCGCCTCGTCAGCAGTGCCAGCTCATCCTCTCCAAGCACGTCGAACTCCTCATCTGGCATAGACATCAAAGAGGACAAGGGGAACATCTTGGTGGATGGGTTAGCGTTAGATTTTCCTTACGAGCCACTGATGAGGGCGAGACTATGAGAGTCAGTCGGGCCCTCAATCTTGGTTGTCATGCCTCGATCCATCTCAGCTGACATAAGCTTTGAGAACAGCTCATTCACGGTCAGGGTATCATACTTCTCAAACTCCACAATGGCCTCGAACTTTCCGCCCCAAACCATACGATCCAACGAGTGTAAGAGCTTGACGGCTCTATCATGATCATCGTGCGGGAGCACGTCCACATTGGCCCTCATGTAGTTCACCACAGCCGTGAACCTCTGAAATAAGGCATTGATGGACTCACCGGGGAGATGAGTGAAATTCACATACTCTCTCTAGTAAGTCGCATACATCCAAGCCTGAACCTGAGCATTTCCAACATGAGCTTCCTTCAACACCGACCTGATTCTACGAGCCAAGCTCTCCATATGCACCTGATCGAATTCAGGTTGACACAGAGCACGAAACAAGTAGTCGACTGCCTTGTTGTTGGTGTCGAACATGTCCCTCGATACTGGAGCAAGGTAGTTCATCGGTTGGACATAACTTGTGTCCACCGTGACATCCCAAAGGACCTGACCCTTACCACGGAGGAACGCTGCCATCCGCTTACTCCACATCTGGTAGTTCTTTCCATCGACGTGTGGAGGACCCAAGCCCCGTTCCTGGTACACCATCCTTGGATCTTAGACTGGTTAGAGTCAATCAAGGCCCATAACCGGCTTCGATACCACTAGAAGGACCGAAACGGCAAACCAGAGAGGGGGGATTGAATGGGAGCCGATAAAAATGCTATTCAAGAACTCGGCCTATGAACCCGATTTCACTCATGCGCGTCCATAGGCTTCTCTTACATAGTCCACACAGCCACTGGAGTGCTACTGGACCTAGGAGCTAGACCCAACCAAAAGCCACTAGACACACGCAGCGGAAACACACACGACACAGCTGCTGGCACCTAAAACCGATCAGACCGCTTCTGCGGGACTTAGCCTCTCACCAGGCAGGGGAAACCGGTCAGACCGGTTTAGCAAACCGGTCAGGCCGGTTCTATCCAGAACTCCCCAAAAACCCTTATGAGAGAAAAATTGCCTCAAGAATCTCTCCTCCTTTGAACAAGAACAACCATAGCACGATAGAGACTTTGTCACTCAAAAACTCTTCACGACAGCCCAAAGGGCTAAACTGGTCAGACCAGTTTGGGAAACCGGTCAGACCGATTTTGCTTGGACAGTCGGGAAGAACACAACCCACAGGAAAAACTCAACACACCAAGCGATCGATCTCCCAATTCGTTCCACGGATCAAAGTGAAACTTTGGGGATAGTTGGGGTACCTCGTCGGCTACCTTTGGCTAAAAGCTCGGTCCCCAAAACTCAATCAATCAAGAGGAATTGGAAGTCAACCCTCAAGAACACCTTCCCATGGAAACCACCGAAAAACACCCAAATCGAAGCCGTTTCGGAGGGTTTGTTGGATCAAGATCACCAAACAAAGACGTACAAGGTCCTCATATGTGACATCCAACAAGAATCCCTCAAAGAAATGCCCTCGAAACTTCCCCACGGAAATTCCATGAAAAGGCTCCGAAAATCACCAAAAAGGAAGAACGGGAGGAACACAATCAAGCATTGAGGAACCAGCCGAATCATTTATACATACCATGAAAGGTTCATACAAGGTCTAGCTTCTACCCAATCATCCTTCCCTCTCACAAGATCTCACCATGAAGCTCTCAAGCTAGTCCTAGAAATTCCAAGGGTAAAGCAAGAGGAAAATAGGAAAACAAAATGAGCTAGGGTTCCCAGAGACGGCTGCCATCCTGTCACCACTTGGGTTATATGGAGGCAAGCCAAAAGACTAAAATACCCCTAAAGTCTAAACTAGAATACACGCCCACCAAGGGCACTTTGGGAAATTTTCTTCGTAGCACCATAGGACGGATGCCCGACGACCGCACTTCGCGTAGCCTCGACGCAAGCCTTGCGATCCCGACATGTGTCCTCCACCTCAAAGCTTCTGGTGCCCTGCGACCCCAAACCGGTCAGATCGGTTCTCCAAACCGATCAGACCGGTTTGGCCTGACAGCCACGCCCGGTCTTCGGCCTCGGCTTTGTGGCTCAGCCGAGTAACCTGATGGTTTTCTGGTGAACCACCGCAAACCTCGCGAACTTGATGTAGCCTCCGCCAATCACCACTCATGACTTGTCTCCCACTAAGTCCCTGTTCGACCTTGGTTTTGTGGCTCAACCAAGAAAACCTCCTCAACTTCATCTTGTCGTTCTTGCCACCATGCGGCCCATACTTGACCCTGCTGGCCATTGGTTGCCCCGAACCAAGCCTACTTATCTTCTCCGCACCTGGAGGCCTCACTGGCAATGACCTTTCGCGTTTGTTCTTCACCTGCACCAACATGAGTCAAGCCGCAACCTGCACCTGCAATACTTAGCCAAGAATCAGTCAACACAACGTTGTCAATCCCTCATCACACCAGGAAGCGACCATCCACCGGTCCTCAAACCACACATGGTCCTCACACTACTATACGGAGTCTGTGAATCAAAGCTTCGTATTCTGCTCCATTGTTAAAGGCCTTATAGTGTATCTGCAGAACATACTGGAGTTGTTCCCATTGAGGAGAGATGGGTAATACGCCTGCATCTGCGCCTTTAAGGTTGAGGGTACTGTTCCAGTACATTATCTAGTGTTCGGGCCACTCCTTGGGAGGGGGCATCTGGAATTCTTTCCACTCTGACACGAACTCAGCAAGGATATGTGATTTGATTGCTCGTCGAGGGCAGAACTCGATGTCAAGTTCTCTCAACTCCACAGACCACTTGACGATGTGCCTGTTGGTGTCGCGGTTGCGGATGATTTCTCCAAGGGGGGACGATGATGGCACAGTGATCTTGTGGGCTTGGAAGTAACGAAGAAGCTTTCTCGACGTAATAAGAAGTGCGTAGATCAACTTCTGAGGCTGTGAATAATGTGTTTTAGCGTCGACTAGGACCTCAGTCACGTTATACACAGGTCGTTGAACAGGGTAGGCCTGCCCTTCCTCTTCTCGCTCAGCGATGAGAACCGTGCTGACCACATTAGTGGTGCCAGAGATGTCGAGGAGGAGTGTTTCTCCTGGAACTAGTGGTGTCATGATTGGTGGTGTTGTCAAGGATTCCTCTTGAGCTTCCAATGCCTTTTGTGCTTTGTCATCACATACAAACTTGTCTATCTTCTTCAATAGCTTGAAGAAGGGTAAACCTTTCTCGTCGAGCTTGCTAATGAAACGACCTGGAGCTGCCTTCATCCCTGTGAGCTTCATGACGTCTTTCTTGCTAGATGGATTAGCCGTGTTCCGTATCGCATCGACACGGGGTTGGCTTCAATGCCTCGGTGTTCGACCATGAAGCCAGGAGCAATCTAAAGAGTACACCGAAGATACACTTGGTCGGATTGAGCTTCCATTGGAACTCCCGCTGGTTGGTGAAGTTTTTGGTGAGGTCGGCAATGAGTTGGTCTTCTTCGGTGGTCTTGACGACCAAATCGTCTAAGTAGGCTTCGACGTTTTTCCCGATCTGCGACTTCAAGCACTTCTATATAGCCTTCTGATAAGTTGCTCTAGCATTTTTTAGGCCAAAACTCACGACCTTATAGCAGTATATGCCATGGGGCATTAAGAACGCTCTTTTGTCTTAGTCGTCGGGGTTTAGGGCTATCTGGTGATATCCTGAGTAGTAGTGGATGAAGCAGAGTAGGATGCTACCGGTCGTGGAGTCCACGACCTAATCGACGTGAGGAAGAGGGAAGGGATCTTTCGGGTAGTGCTTGTTGAGGTCGGTGTAATCGATACACATCTTTAATCCACTAGTTTTCTTTGGTACAAGGACCGGGTTTGCGAGCCAAACAGACTTTTACTTCTATGGCTTTCTTTCTATCTTTTGCAAATTGCCGGAGCTTTTGCTTGATAGGTCGTGTAGTCTTGTTTACTTCAAGGGCTTGCTAAGCCAGCTCCTAGGATATCGGGCATATCGGATGGGCTCCATGTGAAGATGTCAGCATTGTCCCTGAGGAAACTGGTGAGCACGAGTTCCTATTTGGTGTTGAGGTTGGACCCGATCATGACTTCCTTGGATGCGTCAAGCAGGCCGAGGCAAACTTTCTTCACAACTAGGCTTGGGTCGAAGGCTGTGCTTGTGCACTTCTGCTATGGCACCTCTAGAGTGGTTTGGTCGATCTTGGCTACCTGAGTGACCATGACCATTGCTCGATGGTGGAGGTCTCGCAGTTGTAGGAGACCATGATGTCCCCGAGGATAGAAAGGATTCCGTTTGGCACCGACATAGTCATGATGAGGTAGGTGTGGTGAGGTATGGCCATCAACTTGGCCAGCATAGGACGGCCAAGGATGGCATGGTAGGAGAAGCAGAAGTTCGCGACCTCGAACGTCAAGTACTCAGTGCGGAAGTTCTCCTGTGTGTCGAAGGTGACTAGCAGGCATACACGACCTATGGGGTACGCAGCCTTGCCGGGCACAACCTCGTAGAAGGGCTCGTCGCAGGCGGTCATCTTGTTGAAGTCGAAGTCCATCTTTCTGAGCATCTCTGTGAAGATGATGTTCATGTTGCTGCCCCCATCAATGAGGGTCTTAGTCAGGAACACCCCATCTACTATGGGATTGACTACCAATGGGTAGGCCCCGGGGTCAGGTATGTGGACCCAATGATCTTTCTTAGAGAAAGTGATTGGGAACTCCGACCAACGCAGAGGTTGTGGAGTTTTCGTGTTGACGTGCTCGATCTCCCTTGCATTTGATCTGAGCTGCCTGTTGCTTTTGGTCGCTTGGCAACCGCCGACGATGAAGTTGATCTCTCGATTGGCTATTTGGAATGCACCGTTGGGGTTGCCCCCTTTTGGTGGTGGTGGTGGAGAGCACTCCTTGCAGTTGTTGTTGTTGCGGTTGCAGGTGCGGTCGTCCTGGGGACGTCGATCAACACACCAATCATCGTGGTGGTCATTAAATTGGTCGTCACAACGGTCATCCCACCGATCATTGCGGTTGTCTTCATGGCGATCATTGTGATGGTAGTCGTTGCGTCGGTCATCCCGATGATCATTGCAGCGGTAGTCGCGGTGATAATCACGTCTATCCCTGTCATTGTTGCAAGGATATGGTCGGTGGTCACGGTAATCACGTCGATCAGGTCAAATGTTACGGTTGTCATAGCGGCAGTTGCCATTCTGGTCATCGTTATTGTTGCTCTTGGCCTTCTAGGATTTTGAGGGTACCCCGAGGGCATGCTTTAGCTGTTTGCACTCCGTCATGGTATACTTGTCGTCGTGGTGGAACTGACATTGGTCGTGCATGACCATGTTGAAGTCACTCTCGAGGAAGGTGGAAGGTCTGGGTGGATCTGTGAGGATCATGTGTGGTTCGAGGACCGGTGGATGGTCACTTCCTAGTGTGATGAGTGATTGACAAAGTTGTGCGGACTGATTCTTGGCTAAGTATTGCAGGTGCAGCTTGTGACTTGACTCGTGTTGGTGTAGGTGAAGAACCAGCGCGAAAGGTCGTTGCCGGTGAGGCCTCCAGGTGTGGAGAAGACAAATAGGCTTGGTTCGAGGGACCCAGTGGCCAGTGGGGTCAAGTACGGTTTCATGGGTGAGCCACAAAACCAAGGTCGAGTTAGGACTTCGTGGGAGCCAAGTCATGAGTGGTGATGGTAGAGGCTACATCAAGTTCGCGGGGTTTGCGGTAGTTCACCAGAAAACCATCGGGTTACTCAGCTAAGCCACAAAGGCGAGGCCGAAGACCGGGATTTGAGGCGGAGGACACGCATCGGGACCGCAAGGCTTGCGTCGAGGCTACACGAAGTGCGGTTGCCAGGAATCCATCCGATGGTGCTACAAAGACAAATTCCCAAAGTGCCCTTGGTGGGCGTGTATCCTAGTTTAGGCTTTAGGGGTATTTTAGTCTTTTGTGTTGCCTCCATATAACCCAAGAGGTGAGAGGATGGCAGCCAACTCTTGGAACCCTAGCTCATTCTCGTTCTGCTATTTTCCTCTTCCTTTTACCTTTGGAATTTTGGGACTAGCTTGAGAGCTTCATGGTGAGGTCTTGTGAGAGGGAAGGAGTGATCGGGCCAAAGCTATACATTGTATGAACCTTTCATGCTATGTATAGATGATTCGGCGTGGTTCCTCAAGGCTTGTTTGTGTTCCTCCCATTTTTCTTTTTTGGTGATTTTCGGGGCCTTTTTCTCGGAATTTCCGTGGGGAAATTATGGGGGCGTTTCTTGTTGGATGGCACGTATGAGGACCTCATGCCTCTTTGCTTGGTGATCTAGATCCAACAAACCCTTCGAAACGGCTTCGATTTGGGTGTTTTTGGTGGTTTCGATGGGAAGGTGTTCTTGATGGTTGACTTTCGATTCCTCTTGATTGAGTGGGTTTTTGGGGACAAACCTTCTAGCCAAAGGTAGCCCAGGAGGTTCCCGAACTATCCCCAAAGTCTCACTTTGATCTGTGGAACGAATCGGGAGATCGATCGCTTGGAGTTTTGAGTTTTTCCCGTGGGCTGTCTTCTTCCCGACTATCCACGCAAAACCAGCCTGACCGGTTTCCCAAACCGGTCTGACCGGTTTAGCCCTGTGGGCTGTCGAGAAGGGTTTTTGAGCAAGGGAGTCTCTGTCATGTTATGGCTTCTTTTGTTCAAAGGTAGAAAGGCTCTTGAGGTGTTTTGGATCTAAGGGGAGTTTTGGGGAGTTTCTGGACAAAACCGGCTTGACCGGTTTGCCAAACCGGTCTGACCGGTTTCCCCAGCCTGTGTGAGTCTTAGTCCAACAGAAGCGGTCTGACCGGTTTCAGAAACCAACCTGATCGGTTTTATGTGCCAGCAGCCGTGTCGTGTGTGTTTCCGCTGCGTGTGTCATGTGGTTGTTGGTTGGGTCTTGCTCCTAGCTCCAGTAGCACTTTAGTGGCTGCGTGGGCTTAGCAAGAGAAGCTTGTGGAGGTGTACGAGTGAAATTGGGTTCATAGGCCGAATTCTTGAATAGAATTTTTATCGGCTCCCATTCACTCCCCCCTCCTTTGGTTCACCGCTTCGGTCCTTCAAGTGGTATCAGAGCCGGTTACGGGTCTTGATTGACTCTAACCAGTCTAAGATCCAAGCATGGTGTACCAGGAATGGGGTTCGGGTCCTCCACACTTCTATGGGAAGAACTACCAGATGTGGAGTAAACAGATGGCAGCGTTCCTCCGTGGAAAGGGTCAGATCCTTTGGGATGTCACGGTGGACACAAGCTATGTCCAGCTGATGAACTTCCTCGCTCCAGGATCGAGGGACATGTCCGATGCCAACAACAAGGCGGTCGAATACTTGTTTCATGCTCTGTGTCAGCCTGAATTTGATCGGTGCACACGGAGGGCTTGGCTTGTAGAATTTGGTCGGTGTTGAAGGAAGCTCGTGTTGGAATTGCTCAGGTTCAGGCTCGGATGTATGCGACTTAGCGGAGAGAGTACGAGAACTTCACTCAAATCCCCGGTGAGTCCATCGATGCTTTGTTTCAGAGGTTTACGGTGGTGGCAAACAACATGAGGGCCAATGTGGATGTGCTCCTGTACGATGATCATGATAGGGCTGTCAAGCTCTTACACCTGTTGGATTGTACGGTTTGGGGCCGAAAGTTTGAGGTCATTGTTGAGTTTGAGAAGTATGATACCCTGACGGTGAACGAGCTGTTCTCGAAGCTCAAGTCGGCTGAGGTGGATCGGGGTATGTCAGCCAAGATTGAGGGCCCGACTGACTCTCATAGTCTCGCCCTCATCAGTGGCTCGAAATGAAAATCTAGCACTAACCCATCCACCAGGATGTTCTCCTTGTCCTCTCTGATGTTTTTGCCAGATGAGGAGTTCGACGTGCTCGGAGAGGATGAGCTGGCGTTGCTGACTAGGCGGTTCGAGAGGATGCACAAGAATCGGGTGAACTAGAGGGGAAACACGAGGACATGCTTCCTGTGCGTCAAGCGGGGACACTTCGTCGCTGACTGCCCGGAGAAGGTTGAGAACAGGGACAACTACAAGCACAAGTCGAAGACAGATGGCAAGTACCGGTCAAGGCACGACCACAAGAGCAAGCACAAGAGCAAGCACAAGGACGAGCGACGATCGAGGAAGAAGGAGACCCGAGGCAAGGCCCGACGATGGTTGGAGCGAGCGATGTCAACTCCCGTTCCGCGTAGTCCACCTCGAGCTCGAGCAGCAGTGAAGATAAAGGTGATAGTCGCAAGAGCAGGAAACCGTCCTAGAACCTGAGTGGACTGAGCTGCTTTGCCAGAGACGGCTTCTGCACCATGGCGTTGAGCTCCGGCAGCAAGAAGAGCAACCAGAGCGACTCAGACTCTGACTTCGACGACGAGGTGTGTGATGAACTTCCCTTCTTGCATCGGGGGAATGAACGGCTTGGCTTGTTGCTTAATAATCATGATGACATGCTTAGAGAGGCTAAGAAAATGAGGAAAGAGCTTAGGGCTTCGCTTGAGGATGCTAGGACTAGAGTGGCTGAATCAGAAACACAGAACTTGGATGCAAAGCTTGAAATTGACTCCCTCAAGGCTTCGCCTGTTGTTTCTGATGAAGTCAAGTGTGCTAATTGTCCTATCTTTCTAGCTGATATTGCCTTGTTTAAGGAAAAGCATGCCTCCAAGTGTGAGGAACTAGATGTGCTTAGGGTTGACATGGCCGAGCTTAAGTCTAGATATGCTTTGCTAGGTGCATGCACTTTTGCCCTGTCTTGCATGGAAAAATTGATAAGATGCATGCTTACATTGTTTCTTTTGAGGCTAACCTGGAAGAATGATGAGTTGAGATGCATGCTTTGAGAAAAATTGATAATATGCATCTTTGAATAACCTGGAACTTGCACATTATGTTGATCATTTGCAAGATGAGAATGATGAGTTGAGAAAGTTGATTGGTTGGTTGTCTGGTCATGAACCTTAGTTGAGGATAATGATTGAGACGTATAGGCGCCAGGATGGTGAGGGACTTGGGGCAAACAAGTTTGGTGAGGGAAGTAGTGAGAATATCCCAGAGCCACCAAAAACCCACCACAAAAATGCTTTTGTCCCTAAATCGAACCATCTTAGGAACTGACTAGACACAACCCCATCTCCTCCACAAACCAATGATTTCCAAAAGCCTATCAAGTTCATGAGCACTCTGGGAAAGGTGTTCTTTGGGAAAGAGAGTGATAAGGCGAGTGAGGAGAAACCGGTTGAGAAGCCTAGCGAGGAGAAACTGGTTGAGAAGCCGAGTGGAGAGAAACCAAATGAACAGCCCCATCCCAAGCCTGAACTTAAGCCCACAAGGTTTCATTGTGGCTATTGTGGGAGAGATGGCCACAAGGATGAGTTTTGCTTCAAGAGAAAGCGAGAGGAGAGAATGGCAAAGGAGTGGGCTAACAAGGACAAGTATCACCCCTCCAGTGGTGTACTTGAGCCTCATGTGCAGATGCCCAGGGCCAAGGCGAGTGTAAGAACAATTCCGGCTTGGGGGGAGCGAAAGGCTGCAGGAGGTGTTGCCGGAGGAGTAAAACCAGTAAGACCAGTTTTGAAACCGGTTAGACTGGTTTGGAGTCAGCAGGGGGTTAGTTTGGTTTTCTTGCTCGTGAGGAGTCTCGATTTGTTTCAGGAGGTCGTGGTTCTAGTGGTTGGTCTGGAGAGGTTGCAGGTGGTCAGTTTGCTAGGCGTTCTCACCCTCGTGCTCAATACGGGGATGGGAGGAGTCGTAGTTTTGAGTTGGAGGGGAGGGACGGTCCACGGTCTTCCTTTCGTGGTTTTGGTCCTCCTCCAGTTAGAGAGGAATGGTTCCCTCATAGTGGTTGCCGTGGTGGTGTTCGCGGAGGTAACTTTGGTAGGAGAGATGTTTTGGATCGTGCTAACCCCACTTTTGAGCAAATGGCTAGACACTGGTTTTACTCTTTTGGTACTAACCCCAGTGCTGAGTCATTTGTTCATTCACATGCTCGTTTTTGAATTTCAGGTGGGAGACTTGAAGAACATTTGGTTGATTGACTCTGGTTGCTCGAGGCATATGACCGGAGACAAGGGGTGGTTCTCAAGTCTCGTCCCGATGGTGACAAAGAGGTACATCACCTTTGGGGACAATGGGCGAGGGCGTGTGTTGTGAGAAGGTGAGATTAAGGTGAGTAACAAGATCACTCTAAGACGTGTTGCTCTTGTTCAATCGCTTGGATACAATTTGCTTTCCGTGCCCCAGCTGTTGTATGAGGGTTTTGAGGTGTTGTTTCGGCCAAGTGGTTCTCGGATTTTGGATTCTTGAGGAGACCTTGTCCGTATAGTCGTTCCCGAGGGTCAGGTGTTTCGAGCTGTTTTTTCTCAGTCTTCTGGTATTGAGCGTTGTTTCCTAGCTGGTTCTTCGAGTGAGTTGTGGAAGTGGCATAGGAAGTTGGGTCACTTGAGCTTTGACCTTTTTTTCGCTTGAGTAAACTCAATTTGCTCCGAGGATTGCCACGGTTGAGGCTTGAGAAAGAGTTGGTTTGTACGCCGTGTAGGCATGCCAAGATGGTAGCCTCTTCTTACCCGCCTCTCACCGATGTGATGACTGAGCTTTCATGCGAGCTGCTCCATATAGACCTTGTTGGCCCAGCTCGTGTACGATCTGTGGGTGGGAAGTGGTACGTCGTTGTTGTGGTGGACGACTAGTCTCGGTATGCGTGGGTGCTCTTTCTTGAGGAGAAAGGGGAGACGTTTGGTTTTGTTCGAGATCTTTTCTTGAGGTTGAGGAACGAGAGGCACAAAGATGCCATACGAGCAATCCACAGTGATAATGGCTCAGAATTCAGAAACTCTCGCTTCCTAACCTTTTGCCATGACTTGGGTCTTGAACAACAGTTTTCGAGTCCGTATACGCCTCCTCAGAATGGTGTTGTGAAAAGGAAAAACAGAAACTTGTGTGAGATGGCTCGGATGATGCTTGATGAGCATAGGACCCCGAGAAGGTTCTGGGCTGAGGCGGTGAATACCGCGTGCTATGTTTCAAACAGGATCTACCTCAGAGTTCATAAGAAGAAAACCTGTTATGAGTTGATGCACGGTCGTACACCCAAGGTGAGTCACTTCCTTGTCTTTGGTTGCAAGTGCTTTATCCTTAAGAAAGGGAAGAAGTTGGAAAAGTTTGAGGCTAGGTCGGTCAATGACTCAATGGTATTTTCTTTGGTTATGCATCTCACTTTAGAGCATATCGTGTGCTCAATCTTGAAACTAACCAAATCGTGGAGACTTGCGTGGTGACCTCTGACGAGATACAGCCACGTAGTCAGCTTGTTTTTGAGTGTGTAGGTGATGATGAACTTTGCGAGGAGATCTTTCAGGAGGAGGAGCATGAACATGGAGATGATGAAGATGGCGGTGTGGTGCCTGCGACTGAGCATGTACCTACTACTTCAACTACAGTGATGGACGACCCCTCTCCCACACCCACACAACAAACCAAGATCAAGAAGAAGCTATTGTTGAGGGGGAGGTAGCATCAAGGCGAGAACCTCCCCGACGAGTACAAGTGGATCACCCAGCTTCAAGGATCATCGGCGACATGAGTGAACATACTACACGGTCGAGGGTTCGGAACAATTCTCATTTCCCTCATACTGCTTTTGTTGCCACCTTTGAGCCCAAAGACATTGGACACATGCCATCTGATCATAATTGGGTTAATTCGATGCATGTGGAGTTGGAAAACTTTGAGAGGAACCAAGTTTGGGAATTGGTTGACCCTCCCCCAGGGTGTAAGCCGATTGGGACAAAATGGGTGTTGAAGAACAAAGAGGGAGAGAAAGGTGAAGTGGTGAGAAACAAGTCAAGGCTTGTTGCTCAGGGTATAGTCAAAAGGAGGGGGTCGACTACAAGGATTCTTTTGCTCCCGTAGCTCGTTTGGAGGCGATTAGGATCCTTCTAGCCTTTTCCATGGCTAAAGGGTTCAAGTTGCACCAAATGGATGTGAAGAGTGCCATCTTCAATGGTGTGTTGGAGGAAGAAGTGTATGTGAGGCAACCACCGGGGTTTGAGAGTGAGAAGTATCCCCACCGAGTGTACAAGTTGAGGAAGGCGATGTATGGGTTGAAGCAAACGCCTAAAGCTTGGTACGGTAGGTTGAGGGGGTTCCTGTCTGAGAGAGGGTTCGAGATGGGCAAGGTCGATCAAACCTTGTTTCTTTTTAGGTAGGGCAGAGATATCCTGGTTGTGTAGGTGTACGTGGATGATAATGTCTTTGGTGGCTTGTCTAACTCTCTTGTTGCGAGATTTTGCAGAGAATATGAACATGGAATTTTAGATGAGCATGATGGGTGAGTTGCAGTTCTTCCTCGAGCTACAAATCAAGCAATCAAAGCAAGAAACATTTGTGCACCAAGCTAAGTACACCAAGGACATTGTGAGGAAGTTCAAGATGGAGGACTCCAAGGCCATGGCGACGCCTATGAGTACGACCACAACTCTTGTGCGGATGAGGAAGGTGAACACATGGACCAGAAGGAGTATCAGAGCATGATCGGGTCACTCCTCTACTTGATGGCGACGAGGCCGGATATCCAGTTCTCGCTATGTCTGTGCACTCGTTTTCAAGCGTCTCAATGGACTTCGCATCGGCAGGCGGTCAAGCGCATATTCAGGTACTTTCATGACACTCTTGACTTCAGCCTTTGGTACTCCGCGTTGTCTTTGTTGGCGCTTCATGGTTTTTCAGACCCAGATTTGCCGGGTGTCGGTTGGATAGGAAGTCCGCTTCTTGGACTTGCCAGTTCTTGGGATCTTCTTTGGTGTCTTGGTCTTCCCGCAAACACTTGAGTGTTGCTCAATCCACTACCGAGGCAGAGTACGTTGCCTCAGCTAGTTGTTGCTCTCAGCTCCTTTGGATCACATACACCATGAGTGACTTTGGTGAGGAGTATACCCATGTCCCTCTTCAATGTGACAGCACCAGTGCCATAAGAATTGCAAAGAACCCAGTGCTTCATTCCAAAACCAAGCACATAGAAGTGAGGTATCATTTTCTGAGAGACATTGTAGAGAAAGGGAAGATAGCTTTGATCCATGTACCCACACATGAACAACCACCCGATATTTTTGCCAAACCCCTAGATCAAGCAACATTCACTCGTTTGCGGGGGAGCTTGGTGTTTGTTTGATTTCTTGAGTTGGTGTGTGAGTGCTCCTTTGTACCATATGTATATCTTTTCTTTATGCATTTATTGCATTTGACATGGCATATGTAACATGATGTATAGGCATCCTTGTATCTTAGATTGCATGCATTTTGTAGGAAAAGCTTCTCTCATATACATTGTTCACCATGATGTGCTATATATGATTTTGTGAGCTAGTTTGGTACGCTATGGTTAGTTTGACTTAGCTCTTGATGATCTTTATTTATATCCATGGTTGATGGCTATGCTTTTGAAAAATGTCACATGTATGCTCTCTTGTGAGTAAATGCCTTTATATGATCTTGACATGTTTTAGTGGCTTGGCTATGCTTAATTTTTGGTAGGATAGCTTATTTTGATCATATGGGGCCAAAGGTTCATTTGCCATCATGAATGTTTAGCCCTCATGCTTTATCTTGTGGATGGGCATAAGTTCCTTTTTGTCGCAAAGACATTTCATGTACCAAATATGAATCTGAAAATGAAATGAAAATTGCTTGGAAAATGTGCTCCCATGTCACGTGTGCTAAATTTTAAATGCTTTGGGTGGTAACCGTTACATGATGCCTACTAATGAGAAGTCTCATATATAGAAGTAGGCACATGGCTCAGTGGCTTTGACATGTCATGAGCTGCTTATGGGTGTTTGTGATGGTCTTATGATTAGAATGGTTCTCCTAGCATGATGTTTGTGTGGCTTTGCTATTTTGACATGTTTTGCTCATGTTTAGGACTTTGCTCATGAGAGGGTAAATTTTCGCAAAATTGCTCAATTCTATCTTACTTTGTCCAATGGTTGTGAAACTTGGTAATCATGAAGTCGATGTCATTACGAAGCTGTAGATTATCTAACTTGCTCATTTGGACATGTGTAGCATCTTGTGATGTATTTTGTATACTTGAGAAGCTCTAGGTTGCATTTCTTCAAATTTGAGCCTTGATTCATGCATTGGCAACAAGGGGGAGAAAGAAAGGTGGAGAAAAGTTGCATTGCATCCCTAGAACCTATCCCAAGAGTCAAGGGGAACTTGTGCATTTCTTTTGCATTTTTGGCTTTTGGGGGGCGTGGTCTGCTGACTGCTGTACCAAATCGGCCTGACCGGTTTTGGTAACCGGCTTGACCGGTTTTGGTGGAACCTCCCTGACCGGTTTTGGGAACTGTCCTGACCGGTTTGTGCCAAGTGTTGGCACGTGCTCAGGGGGAGTATGCATATGTTCAAGGGGAGCTCTTGTATGCTTTAGTGGTTTGTGCTCATTTCTCGGGCTTCGTTTTGTCTCAGATGTGTCGAGCCATTGCCCTTGCCTAAGGGGTCCGAGACTTGTCTTCTTCAAGTGATCTTGCTCTTTGCCTTTTCTCGGCTTTCGTTCAATTGTTAGAGTTTCTTTTTATTCGCTTCTTTTCTTTTTTCCTTTTCTCTCTGATTATGAAATGTGTGTGTTGTCAATGCACTCATCAAGGGGGAGGTTGAGGACCATGTGTGGTTCGAGAACCGGTGGATGGTCGCTTCCTGGTGTGATGAGTGATTGACAATGTTGTGTGGACTGATTCTTGGTTAAGTATTGCAAGTGCAGGTTGCGGCTTGACTCATGTTGGTGCAGGTGAAGAACAAGCGCGCAAGGTCGTTGCCGGTGAGGCCTCCAGGTGTGGAGAACACAAGTAGGCTTGGTTCAAGGGACCGGGTGGTCACTGGGGTCAAGTACAGGTCGCATGGTGGCAAGAACAGTAAGATGAAGTCGAGGACAATTTCTTGGTTGTGCCACAAAACCAAGGTCGAGCCGGGACTTTGTGGGAACCAAGTTATGTGTGGTGATTGACAGAGGCTACGTCAAGTTCGCAGGGTTTGCAGTGGTTCACCAGAAAACCATCGGGTTACTCGGCTGAGCCACAAAGACGAGGCCGAAGATCGGGCGTGGCTATCCGGCCAAAACCCGCCAGATCGGTTTGGGGTCGCAGGGCGTCGAAAGCTTTGGGGCGAAGGACACGCATCGGGATCGCAAGGCATGCGTCAAGGCTACAGAAGTGCGGTTGTCGGGTATCCATCTGATGGTGCTACAAAGACAAATTCCCAGAGTGCCCTTGGTGGGCGTGTATCCTAGTTTAGGCTTTAGGGGTATTTTAGTCTTTCAGATTGCCTCCATATAACCCAAGAGGTGAGAGGATGGCAGCCAACTCTTGGAACCCTAGCTCATTTTTGTTTTGCTATCTTCCCCTTCCTTTTTCCTTTGGAATTTCTAGGACTAGCTTGAGAGATTCATGGTGAGATCTTGTGAGAGGGAAGGATGATCGGGCGGAAGCTATACCTTGTATGAACCATTCATGGTATGTATAGATGATTCGGCGTGGTCCCTCAAGGCTTGTTTGTGTTCCTCCCATTTTTCTTTTTTGGTGATTTTCGGGGCCTTTTTCTTGGAATTTCCGTGGGGAAGTTTTGGGGGCGTTTATTTGAGGGATTCTTGTTAGATGTCATGTATGGGGACCTCGTGCCTCTTTTCTTGGTGATCTAGATCCAACAAACCCTCCGAAACGGCTTCGATTTGGGTGTTTTTGGTGGTTTCCATGGGAAGGTGTTTTTAAGGGTTGACTTCCGATTCCTCTTGATTGAGTGGATTTTTGGGGACCAAGCTTCTAGCCAAAGGTAGCCTAGGAGGTGCCCCAACTATCCCCAAAGTCTTACTTTGATCCGTGGAACGAATCGGGAGATCGATCGCTTGGAGTTTTGAGTTTTTCCCGCGGGCTGTGTTCGTCCCGACTGTCCAGGGAAAACCGGCCTGACCGGTTTCCCAAACCGGAATGACCGGTTTAACCCTGTGGGCTGTCGAGATGGGTTTTTAGCAAGGGAGTCTCTGTCGTGCTATGGCTTCTTTTGTTCAAAGGTGGAAAGGCTCTTGAGGTGTTTTGGGTCTCAGCGGAGTTTTGGGGAGTTTCTGGACTAAACCGGTCTGACTGGTTTCCCCTGCCTATGTGAGGCTAAGTCCAACAGAATCGGTCTGACCAGTTTCAGAAACTAGCGTGACCGGTTTTAGGTGCAAGGAGTCGTGTCGTGTTTGTTTCCGCTGCGTGTGTCGTGTGGTTGTTGGTTGGGTCTTGCTCCTAGGTCCAATAGCACTTCAGTGGCTGCGTGGGCTTGGCAAGAGAAGCTTGTTGATGTGTACAAGTCAAATCGGGTTCATAGGAGGAATTCTTGAATATAATTTTTTATTGGCTCCCATTCACTCTGCTGCATAGGCTTCGCCAGATCGCTTGCGCGACCTGTTTTCACTGTCATTGTGATATTCACCGCATCTTAAGTGTCGACTAGCTTATCGACATAAGCCATGAGGTTGGCGATGGTCTGGGCATCAGCTTCATGAATCTTCTTAAAGAGCATGATGTTGGCGACTCCCTTCTTGTAGCAGGCGATGACGTCCTCATGCTTGACACCTGCGAGGGTGTTGCGATTCTCGAAGTAGCGGTTGGTGTACTCCAAGAGGGTTTAGTCGCGTCTCATCTGCACTATGGCGAGGTGATGAGTGTTACCAGGTCGATTGTAGGTTGCCTGGTAGTTAGTCATGAAAAGCCGGGACAATGTTGCCTAGGAGTTTATGCACTCTGCTGGGAGATTGTCGAGCCATAGGACTGGTGCCTTGCCCATGACAAGGGGAAGTATCCTGCCATGTTGTCTTCATTGCCTCCCGATGCATGTGCTGTGATATTATACATCTTGAGCCATATACTTTGGTCGGAGCGACCATCGTATTTCTCAATGGCGGGTTTGAAGTCTTTGGGGTATCTGATTGTCCTGAGACATCGTGAGAATCCAGGAAATTTGTTGACTGCTCCCAGACTGGCTGAGGGGCATAAGCCATCAGTATGATGTAGAGGTTGTCGGGAGGACTGTTATCTTAGTCGTACTGGGCACGTCATAGAAGCTCTTGGTCATGCATGTTCTGCAGCTCTGTTGCTTGGACGCGATTGTTGGTGTCGACGGCGTCCGGGACCCCGTGATCGCGGTCGTAGTTAGCACGACGTGCTATCTCCACTTCGTCTCTTACACGTTGACGTTGACTGCCTTCAGCGTGTTTAGCTTGTGCCGACGGAGGTTGGGCTCCAACGTTTTGTCCTTGGTGGCGACATTTGGCTGTGGACTGGTAGCATTAGTTGCATTGTTGGCGACGTTGTCTGCGGTGTTAGCGGTGGCATTGGCTAGAGGATTGGTTGCAGCATTGGTCGTGGCGTTGGCAGCGGGATTGGCCGGCTGCACTACTTCGTTTTCACCTCGTCCCTCTTCAGCTACTGGCTCAAGGGGACCATTGCTACGACATCATTGGCGAGGATGTTCCGATCTGCTCCTGTAGTAGGAGCTTGTGGCCGATCTGCTGTATCCAGGACCTCTTTCTTCAACTTGAGCAGTGGCGACGCATGGTTGGCTTGAAGACGTCATACTACAGGAGTGTCTTCGAGTTAACCTAGCACAGCTAAAGTCGCACCCAGGTTCGCTTGAGGGGAGTTGTAGACATCGTGGTCGTCCTGCTCAAAGTCCCTCAGGTGGTCTCTGACGCGCAGGCGGTTTCGACGAGGTTCATTGCCTTGCTAGTGTGGCTGATGGGCAGCTGGAGCTGCGGGTGCTTGTATGTCGACGTTAACATCACCTTGTCCTGCGTTGCCTACATGCTGACCTGCAGCCGGGGCGGCTGTAGCTAACTCCTACTGGCGACATGTAGCTGTGGCGGCGTTGGTGTTCTTGCGCTCCACGCGCTATTCATCTGTCTCTCCGTCTTGAGGTGGTACATCCGCAGAGACAACCAGTACCTCACGATCTTGAGTTTCAAACTCTTCTCCCAGATAGTTCGGGGAGATGGTCGTGCGGGCAGTCTGAAATGTGAGGCGGTCCGGAGACGGCTTCCAGTTGATCTAGCAGTGATGAGCCGCGGTTAGAGGTCGTCGAAGAATCTTGAGGACGCGGCACTAGCGAGCCGTGTGTTTGGGATTCTCATTGACGGGGCAGGTGTCGTGAAGATGATTCTTGCGGTTCCCACAGTCTAGTGTCTTGGGTCTAGATTCGATTTGGATCATGTGCTTCATGTAGCGGGACGCTACGAGAGCTGCGTTGCGCATGCCAATAGGCATGCTAGAAGATGACGTTGGTGTCCTGCGAGGGTGTTTGATGCATTCGCAGACCTTGATCATGTCGGAGAGCATGCTCTCAACACGATCGATTCCCACAATCAGGTCGTTAGGTGTGGGTGGGTGGGTTTGCATCAACAGATCTGTCCAGACCTATTGATTGAGGTGACCACGTTGCTCTCGATGACGAGGCAGGCGGCTGGAGCGGTGAATTTTGCCGGCATGGAGCCGAAGCAGATGTCGACGGGATTAGCGAGGATGTCCGCCATGCTCTCTGTTAAGATGATGTCGTTGGTCAAAGCCATCGAGTTGCACGAATAACCTTGGATGCCTCCCCTACTTGGCATGCCAACTGTCAGATGGTGAGATCTAGACAGCCCACGGGGGTGTTAATCCTTGTGGTTTAGTTGTTCGGCGAGGTGGAATCTAAGGCTAAGAACTCGAAGGTTGCACAGGAGAACACGGAACACAGAGAACACGGCAAGTTTATACTGGTTCGGGCCTCCGGAGAGTAAAACCCTATGTCTAGTTGTTGGTGTAGATTGCTTGAGGATTGTGTATAGTACAAGGGTCGTCTTGCCTGCCTTATATTGGACAGCGGATGAGGTCAGTTCCTAGACTCCTGGTCGGTTATGACCTGGAGAACTAAGTCTAGATTACAACACTTGCCATATCCGTCGATCTGCTTAGTCGAAATCCACAGATGTCTTGTCTTGTATGCCAAGTCTTGAGGTCGTTCTGGTTTAGGTCGTCTGGGGAATCTTCTGGAAGTTCTTCAAGAGGTCGTGTGGGCCGCCAACTAGGTTGGTTAGGCCCACTTAACAGGTCGGTGGGTCTTCTGGTAGGGCGGACCCACTTGTCGGGGATGGCCGTGAGCCTCGTCGGTGGGGACCTAGGGGTACCCATGTCTCACAATTCCTTAACCAGAGTCAAATCACCAAGGAAAGTAGAACAATTAGTGCATTCAGGTTCAGCAGTCACAATAGGAGCAGACTTCAGAGAATCTATTTGAGCAAAGACTCTAGCTCAACCACCTTCTCCATAGCCTCTCCAAGCAAAGACCTAGAAGCCCTCTTCTCCTTGTTGGTCTTTCTAAGCACATCATCATGGTTGTCAAGCAATTCATTCAACCTAGCATTATCCTCTACCAAGAACGCGGGATCATTGTTTATCTCATCCTCGGAGTCGGAGTCTGAGTCATCCTTGTTGCTCTTCTTGCTCCCGGAGTTGTGTGTCATGCCGGAAAAACCTTGGGCGGCGAAGCACAGGTCGTTGATGTTCTTGCTTGACCGCTTGCCCTTGTGTCGATTCTCTTATTCATCACTTGAGCTTGAGTCGATGTCGCTCGCTCTGGAAACCATCGCGCACTCCTTCTTGTGACCGCCACTCTTCTTCGGCCTCCGCTCGGACTTGTGCTTGCCCTTGTGGTCATCCCTCGAGTGGTGCTTGTGGTCGGTCCTGGGATAGTGCTTGTGCTCAGGCTTGATCTCCATGGCCTGCGGGCACTCAGCAATAAAGTCCCATGCTTCCTGCAACAATAGCACATGCCCGAGCTCCTCCAAGTGTTCTTCCAGTTTGCCTACATTTACTTAAACCTCCTGCTCAGCAATGCGAGATCTTCCTCGCCCAGCACATCGAACTCCTCACGTGGCATAGACACAAGACAAGACAAAGAGAACTGCCTCGCAGACTGGTTAGTGTTAGTCCTTGGTCCAGAAAGGAAGAGCTAGATTATAAGGATCAGTCGGGTTCTCGATCCTTGCTCTCACCCCACGGTCCACCTCGGACGACTTGAGCTTGGAAAATAGCTCGTGCACCATGAGGGTCACACACTTTTTCGACTCCAGAATAGCCTTGACCTTCTCATTCCACACGGTATGATCCAGATAGTGCAGGAGCTTCACAACCCTATCATGATCATCGTACGGGAGTGCATCCACATTAGCTCTCATATTGTTCACAATCACAGTGAGCCACTAGAACATGGTGTCTATGGACTCATCAGGGAGATGTGTGAAGTTCTCATACTCTCTCCGGTAGGTCACAAACAACCGAGCCTAAACCTAAGCATTCCTAGTGTGAGCATTCTTTAGCTGCTCCCAAATCCTACAAGCCAAGTCCTCTGTCTGAACTCGATCGAATTCAGATTGACACAGAACACGAAAAAAGTAGTCGACCGTCTTGTTGTTGGCATCATGCATATCCCTTGATCCTGGAGCCAGCAAGTTAATCTGATGAACATAAGTTGTGTTCACCGTAATATCCCAAAGGATATGACCCTTGTCATGGAGGAAAGCAGCCATTAGCCTTTGCCACATCTGGTAGTTCTTACCATCAAAGTGTGGAGGACACGAACCCCTTTCTTGGTATTCCATCTTTGGATCTTAGACTGGTTAGAATCATGAAGATCCGTCATCGGCTTTGATACCAATTGAAGGACCGATTAGGCGACCAGAGAGGGGGGAGTGAAAGGGAGCCGATAAAAATACTTCTCTAAAGTGCCGAACTCGACTATGCCCCAAAATCACAAACAAGGGTTCCCACATGATCTTGCCAAGATCACGTAGTCACAACGGACCTACCAACCCTAAGAGCAAGTCTGAAAGAAATCCAAAGCGGAAGCACATTTCAACAAGCAAAGGATTTAGGCAAATCTACCAGCTGAGGACCGGAGTGTCTGAGGACCGGTGGATGGTCGCTCCTGGCTGTGATGAGTGATTGACAATGTGGTGTGGGCTGACTCTTGGCCGAGTACTGTAGATGTAGGTTGCGGCTTGATTTGCGTTGGTGCAGGTGAATAGCAGGGCGCGAAAGGTCTATGCCTTGCATGGCCTACAAGGAGTCGAGAGACAAGTAGGCTCGGCTTGAGGGACCCGGTGGCTAGCGGGGTGAAGAGCGGGTCGCATATTGCCAAGAAAAGCAAGATTAAGCCGTGGACAGGAGTCGGTGCAGGTTAGCGGCTCACAACCAGAGTCTGAACGTGGGGTTTGCGATGGTTCACCGTAAAACCATCGGGTTATTTGGTTGAGCCACAAAACCAAGACCGGAGGCTTGGCGGGTGGAGACGGTATCCGGATGCGCCGAGAAGCTTCGATGCTGGCGGACACATGGCGGGATCGCAGGGCATGCGTTGGCAGGATGCAGACTGCGGCGACGGTGTGGTCGTGAGATGAAGATGTGTGCTACATGACCCATTTGCCCCTGAGGGGTTTGTATCACAACTTAAGTGCTAGAGGTAGCATGGTCTTTTGCCCGGCCCGGAGGGACTCATATATATTATCTCTAGGGTTTCTAGGCAAGCCATCCTTCTGGACTGCTTTTGATTTCCTTGCTCTATAGGTTTAGATTTTTCACCGTTTTGTAAAGAATCTGACCTCCGAGTGAATGGAAGCTTTCATAGTTGCGTCGATTTCCCTCTTGAAGCTCGTGTGAGTTTCGTGTCTTTTTCGAGCTATTTTCATTGGACTTTTGTGTGTGGCTTGTTCCTTCGATTCTGAGGTGTTTGGGTTCGGATTTTTTGGTGGGGATCATGGATAGTTGCCTCGTGCATCTTTGTGCTTGATCATGACCCCTCAAACTCTGAATTCGGCCTCCGATTGAAGGATTTCGGTTTGAACCCTAGCTTTTGGTAGAGCTCGGTTGCGATTCGATTCCCGGTGATTTAGTTCGTTTGTGGGCTCAAGTTTTGGGGCATAGTGTTGATGGTAAATTTCCGTCAACCTAGAGTACTTGTTATACATTGGTTTCGATTATGATTTGCAACTAACCCGCCATTAGGCATATTAATGATGTAACAAGTTCACACTTGCATGTCAATTTTGGAGTTTGTTGTTTACGCAGGAAATTAACGTTAAAGAGGAGACTTATTAGGATAAGTTCATCAAGCACTTCAAGAGAAGATCATGAAGCCCGTAACAAGTCAAGACACGAAGTGAACATGACTCCAAAGAACCCAAGGACCGAAGCATCAACACACAAAACTCCGGGGACTTGGATGTTTACAAACGAGATCAACTCAGCCTGAGAGATATTCTCACAGCCTAGGACAACATGATCTTTCGGTGCAGATTCAGAGACTTAAACGGACTTTAATGGCAAAACTTTGACTACCAAAGTAGTGGGCCTTGAAGATACCTTCGATTTGGACATGTGGAAGCCCCAATTCGAATAAGGGAGCTAGGAGATACGGCCCCGAAATTCCTGCTGCGCAGTCAGTCCGAAATCGGAATAGATTATCTTCCAAGGCCGATTTGGAGATCTTATCTTCGTTTCCAAGGAAAGAAATGAATATGAAAGTTGAAGATAATTTCGTGGCACACAACCTGGACACTGAATTTGGATAATTCGGAGTACGGACGTGGGAGATATGGTGCCGGCAAGGAAGGGCTGCGAATCTTGAAAATCTGGACGAGGCTGATTTTATGGAAACCAAGTTTGCTTCTCTCCCAAAGAGGATCTCGTGCAAGGCAAGGTAGAGCACGCCCCAAGGCACCCCAAGGACTAAATACAACCGCCTAGGTGCCTCAAGATGGTTACCCATTGACATCCATTCATCAGAGAGCCGCCGGATATCACCACAAGGAGGAGCACGCTGAGGCCTTGCCGCGGTGCCGCCGGAGTTTGAGGACGGCGATGATTGATCTTCAGCGGATGCATCTGCCACATTTAACGGTACCATGCTTAGCATCTTGATGGAGTAGATTTGTCGTTTGTCCATGGAGTTATAATGGATCTTGATATGTAGTAACCAACTCTTGTTTATATCGTAATCTATTGTATCTTTGTTGATGATGCTTAATGCTAAAGGTTTGGCCACCACGCTTTTGGGGTCGCTCCCGTGGATCGCGTCAGCATACGGTGATCATCAATAGGTTTAGCAAAGAGTACCTTCGCGTAGTGATAGTACGGGGGGAGGGAAAATGCTAAACCGTGGACACATGTTTAGATAGATTAGATTAGTTTTATCATGTTTATGTGATTGCATCTTCAAGTACCCTAGACTCCATGGGCAAACGTTATCCATAACTTGTGTACCTCACGTCTTTCGTTTGACCTAGATTAGATCGGTTTGTCTTGTCTTAGTTCATAGATTAGATTGCCTTTAGTTCATAGCTTACATCAACTAGATTAGTGCTAGATCAAATGCTAGTGATCCCCTTGCTCCGCGGATTGATAAGAACCTAGGGAATCCCCGTGGTGAAAAAGGTGTAGATCCGTATGCTTGCTGATCGTAGGTGTATACGAGTTTTATCCGTCAACAAGCCCCTTTTTCTGGCGTCGTTGCCGGGGAGCAAGCCAGTTTGCTACGTTTAATCTTGTATTAGTATTGTTGATTACTAACATCTAACCCTTGTTTTCTAGAAAAAAATCCCTTTTGTGTTTTTATTTTTTTTATTTTTAGTGTCTAGATGGATTTGTTCACCTCACCATTGGAAGACGAAGAGATGTCGCTAAGGGAACTAGCAATGCCGTCAATGGAAGACATTGAGATGCAAAAATCAGATTTTATACTTGCTACAACCCACTACGAAGTGAAGCCTAGAATCATTAACTTAGTGGCGACATACCCCTTTCGAGAATTAGAGGATGGAAACCCATATAGATACATTAAGGAATTCACAATGATATGCAACATGATGCGATAAGGAGTTCAGGACGCTTGGTTTAAGTGGAATCTTTTTCCGTTCTCTCTCGAAGATGAAGCACGAAGTTGGTACACGCTTGCGTCCGTTGAAGGAAAAGGAAATTGGGATGAGCTAGTGAAGAAGTTTCTTTTGAAGTTCTTCCCAAAAGCAAGGTCCAATATTTAAGGAGGCAAGTGCTCACTTTCAATCAAGGAGATGATGAAGGAATTGATGAAGCATGGGACCGTTTTAATGAACTACTTGAGCGAGGCCCAAACTTGGGATTTTCTGGTGACTTGATGTTGCATCTAGTTTATTTTTCACTAACCCTAACTTATCTCGTTTTGCAAGCATGTGTGCAGGTGGTGATATAATGGATAAAACAATTAGTGAAGTTGCACAAATCTTACAAAGTAAAGCAATGGAGAAAGAACGCAACGAGATTGGCAAAGACGTTGTCAGGAGGAGCAAAGCGACAAAATCAAGCCCAAGGTGCTTGCTGAATTTTCTGAAAATAATGAACCGGAGGTAAAGGAAGATGAACTGATCATACAAGAAATTGAAGATCCACTTCTCGAGGTAAGAGAAGTCATTTCGAATATTAAAAGTGTTGAAACTAACATGAATGTAGCCCAAATTATGTGGAATGCTATCCATTGGCGGAGTTCAATCAATCTGGTTGGTTCGCATTGATTTTGCCCAACTAATCAACTACCAAAGGAAGGAGGAATGCCGACACGTTGCCAAATATATTTGATCAAGAGATGAGTGGAGAATCGATCCAAAATATGTTTGAAGAAGAAAGAGAAGAAGATGATGAAGCATGGATCGACCGATTTGACAATTCAAAGATGATTTATGATGAAGAAAGAGAAGAGTACAACAATGACGAGCCTAGTGACTCGAAGGACAAATGGGAGAAGATAAGACACAATCTAGAAGGTTATAACTTGTGTGCTATTGAAGCCCACACACTAGCAAAGCAAGACATGGAAGTACTCAAGGATGAAGGAAAGAGTGAATCAACAATGAGCGGTCTTGACGACATGTGGTACATGGGAAATAGAGAAAAAACATACAAGATTTTGAAGATGAAGGTGAATGCGTACATAGTTGAAGGATTACGTGTTCCACATGATGAGTTGAAGAAATTGTGCGATGGTGATGAAGAGGCAACTACACTTGTTGAGATTGATTTGACTTCAACACCACTAGATGAACCAAATATCACTCTTGTCAAGGAAGCTCCGAGGCAAAGGTACACATTGAAATCTCAAGATATTATTGGTATTAGTGATGAAATGTTCAAATATTCATGTTGGACCAATAGTATGAATAATAATTTAAATTCTATGCCTTGTTCCAATAATGATCATGTTGGTAGGCTAGATTTTTTTGAGAATGAAAAAGAGGAAACATTTATGTTTGAACCAATTAATCTCACACCTAAAGTACCTTTGCCTAATTATGAGCTAAGTGCTATGCATGAAACATATGCTTCTTTTGTTTGCACCTTGACTTGTTGCTACAATTTGCATGTGGTGTTAATTATGGACGCGTATATTTACAATAAGTTTTGTAAATCTTGATCATACTTTGTGCTTGGTCAAGCTAATGACCTTAAAAAAGCACATGTCAGGAGAAGACCCGATTTTCACTAATCAAGTATGCAAGGCTTGAATAATTAAAATAGAAGTCATGCCTAAAGAGTTACAAGATAAATCATCAACCTCTCCAAATCCCGCGATGGATGCTGCTGTCTTCTTCAATTTTAGAGATTCTTCAGAAGTGTGCAAATGAATAAAATGAGATATTCAGAAGATGCATGAAGTTTCTATTCCAACGCATCAAGAACCAACAAGTTTGAAGACCCGTGCAAGGAGTTATGGAGAAAACATTAAGTATTGCGCGTTCTGAAATTTGAGGACAGATCTCATCGACGAAGTAAAACGGACGTAACTCTCTTGTCCGGAGCCCGATTTAGGCGAATAAAGACTCGTTGGAAAGGATATTTTGTGCACTGTGCAATGGAGTAGATCTTGGATATACTTTCTGTTCTGTACATTAAATAAAAATTCATGGAGTGAATGCAGCACGGAAGGCTGATAAAGGAGATAGCGATGAAGCAAAAGGACGCCTTGGGCAAGTCTTATAAGTGACCAAGCACAACATGGGAAGTCTTATAAGTGATCAAGTCATTATGTTTTTATTCCTTTCTTAGAGACAATAAAGAATGGCACCATCTTATGATGATCAACTTGATGTTATTAATCTAAATTTAGTTTTCCTTTTTTTACCACTATCATGTTCATGATCATATTTATTTATTTGCATGCATTGCATTTTGTTGTCAACGTAATGTTTCTTTGCATATACATGATTTGCACATAGTTGTCATGGTTGTTTTATATACTTAATGATGTATGCTTCAGTTTCCATGTTAATGCTTCGAGGGCATTTTCCTTTTGTGCTCTTGTGTAAACGTGGTGTTTAAACATGATTGCGGACCATCATCGTTAAGTTCGATAAACCTTGCTAGCTTTTCATATGTTTCAATGTTGCATTGGTTAGTTTTTAAGCTTTGCAATGCCCTTAATTTTTCTTGTGCTATAAAGAGTTATTAATTTAGCGATAGACATGGTGTTTTAAACCTAGATTTATCAACCTTTATGGCTATGGAGAAATTCGGCAACCTAGTTGTAAACATTGTGTTTAGAACTACATGAAAACATTGTTTTTGTTTATATGCTTTCCTATCATATGCATACACACTTTGCACCACGTAGACTCATTATGTTTTTATTTCTCATTAGACTAATTATGCCACAAGTTAAGAATCTTAGGAGACATTGTTGGATTGTTGGCAAATCTATCTACTCCGAACCGTCACCTTGGGGGTAGAATGTGCGCTTATAACGTCTTGCAGGCAAGATAAAGACTCTCACTGCAAGGAAAATGAAGGATGGCTAAGATAAAAATGTTTTGTCTTCTTCTTCCATGCCTAGAAAAATGCTAAGCATGGGGGAGACCCTGAATCTTCAACACGAAAGTGCAACATGACGCACTAGACAGAATGATCAAGATCATTAACGTCTCCGGATCAATGCGCAAGAAGCCACCGATCTCATCAAAATTCTGCGTGGTATCGAAGGGAAAACACTGGGTATTTTTGGATATATAGAAGCCCCATGAAGTTACAATTCCAACAAATCAAGAATCAAGACAATCGGAGGTTCCTACAAGCGGTTATGTCCGAATCACCGAGTGCAACACGTCCTGAAATCAGTTTTGGACAGCACGCAGTGCTGAAGTAAAATGGACATAGCTCCCTTGTTTGAACTCCGTTTTAGATGAATGACCACATGTTGGAAAGGTAATTTCATAAACTTTTCAATAGTACTATATTTCGATATATGTTCTGATTTTTACAGAGGAGAAATCCATGAAAAAAAGACAGCAAGGAGATGATGAGAACAAGAAAGAGGAGATAGTGATGACAACATTGAAGAGAAGAGCGACCAATGACTCCATTAAGCATACAAGATTAAATTCAGAAGTTTAGGAGCATTGATAAATCAAGACAAAAGCAAAAGCCACATAGATACACGGAGATATCGGAAGAAGACAATGAAGAACTACAAAGGATGGTAACATCTCCATGGACCTTCTCTTTTCCAAATATAAATGCTTGTAAGTATGCTTTGAACCTTAGGTGCAACATTTTGTTTTCTCTTCCAACAATACCATGGCTGCTAAGAAGACAACCTAGGTTTCTTTTTATTTTCAATAGATAGATATGACATGTGTTCACCTTGATGTTTTATATTGCCTATGCTTACGGAAAGATGATGAAAGTTGCCGCTTTGTTTTACCTACATGAACTTATACATATCTTGGCTAGTTGCTCTCGATAATATGATCTAAAATTAATTTAAATACCGGCGCTTTTATTTGTGGAGGTGAAATGACTATGCTCCATACCCACATACATATTTTTGCTCTTTGATTTAAGTTTATGGTTAGCCGGATAACTTATTGTTTTTAAGAAAACTTAACTTTTATGCTATCTACATATTTATGATGCTCTTGCAAGTTCTACCTACCAAAGCCATATACATATATGTTCTATGATAACAAAATCCGTATATTGCAAACATATGTTTTGATGAGCTGTATTAGGATTGATTTCTATGGTTCCAGACTAAGAAGTTGGTCATTCCTTTATGTAACTTTTCATGCTAGACTTTTTGTCCATGCATTATGGGTTTTCTCATTGAAATTTTCACAAACTTCGCTAGGCATCCACCTAAACCAAAAACATCTTTTTGTGATCACATCCTTGTCCACAACCCAATTTGAGTATGGAGTAAAATTCTCGATGGAGATTCAAATATTCCGCAAGATTATGGAATTTATGCTTACTTTAGCAGTCATTTCCCCCTCTCTTTTATGCTCGAGGACGAGCATCATTCAAGCAAGGGGGAGGAGTCATTACATCATCTCTGACAAATGCTATGTAAGTATTATATTGCAAAAAGTTCTGAAGAGCAAAAGAAAAAATGAATGAGAGAAAATGAGAAGAAAATAAAATAAAAGTAAAAAAATATAATAGATGCTCCTCGGTTCTTGTTGCTTCATAAGTTCTCCAGTGCCGTGGTGACAAATCCATACTCAAATCTTCCAACCATGTGCAATCCAGTAACGAGGACTTCACTCGTGCCTCGGGATCATCCATTTACCACTTGCACATGTCCACCTATCTAAATGTGTGTGTGTTTCATCCCACTATCTTTCCAACATTTATTTTCCATGACCTTTTTGACGAGTGTCGGTAATTTCGATAGATATCTCTCTCTTAATTTGACAATATTTCGGATGCATATTTTGCTAGGATTGTTTCTAACCTTCCAAGCTCCACATAAGCCTCCCACTATCACATATGAGTAGAATAGGTTGAAAATAATCTAGTATAGGCTTGAGTGACCTGATGAGATGAGTGTTTCCATGAGATTTTGCAAGAGATTTTTACTTATGTTGGATATGCATCTTTTTGAAAATTCTTCCATGTAACAAGGTAATGGTTTGAAGTTTGCTTAAGTTTGAGAGCATCATGTTTATTAAATGTGGCTTATTCTCTATTGTTAGTCTATCTTCCATAATAAAAAAGAAGCCGATCACAACTTGAACTTTAAAAATAAATTCTTAAGAGTGACTAAGTGCAGGGACAACATTTGAAGGCAACGCTAATTTCCCTTTTAAACAAGGACTACTTACTCGAGGACGAGCAAGGTTTAAGCATGGAGGAGATGTTGACGGTAAATTTCCGTCAACATAGATTACTTGTTATACATTGGTTTCGATTATGATTTGCAACTAAACCACCACTAGACACACTAATGATGTAACAAGTTCATACTTGCATGTCGATTTTGGAGTTTGTTGTTTACACACGAAATTAACGTTAAAGAGGAGACTTTCGGGATAAGTTCATCAAGCACTTCAAGAGAAGATCATGAAGCCCATCACAAGTCAAGATACGAAGTGAACATGACTCCAAACAACCCAAGGACCGAAGCATCAACACGCAAAACTCCGGCGACTTGGACGTTTACCAACGAGACCAACTCAGCCCGAGAGATATTCTCGCAGCCCAGGACAGCATGATCTTTCGGTGCAGATTCGAAGACTTAAACGGCCTTTAATGACAAAAGTTTGACTACCAAAGTTGTGGGCATCGACGATACTTTCGATTTGGATACGTGGAAGCCCCAATTTGGATAAGGGAGCTAGGAGATATGATTCCCGAAATCCCTGCTATGCAGTCAGTCCGAAATCAGAACATATTATTTTCCAAGGCCGATTTGCATTATTTGGAGTCCGGACGTGGGAGATATGGCGCCGGAAAGGAAGGGCTCCGAATGAGGAAAATCTGGACGAGGCTGATTTTATGGAAACCAAGTTTGCTTCTCTCCCAAGGATCTCATGCAAGGCAAGTTAGAGCATGCCCCAAGGCACCCCAAAGACATAAATACAACCCCCTAGGTGCCCCAAGATGGTTACCCATTGACATCCATTCATCGGAGAGCCGCCGGATATCACTACAAGGATGAGGACGCCGAGGCCTTGCCGCGGTGCCGCCGGAGTTGGAGGATGGCGAGGATTGATCTTCATCAGATACATCTACCACATTTAACGGTACCATGCTTAGCATCTTGATGTAGTAGATTCTTCGTTTGTCCATAGTGTCGTTGTTGACGGTGAATTTCCGTCAACCTAGAGTACTTGTTATACATTGGTTTTGATTATGATTTGCAACTAACCCGCCACTAGGCATACTAATGATATAACAAGTTCACACTTGCATGTCGATTTTGGAATTTGTTGTTTACGCAGGAAATCTACGCTAAAGAGGAGACTTTCGGGATAATTTCATCAAGCACTTCAAGAGAAGATCATGAAGCCCGTCACAAGTCAAGACACGAAGTGAACAAGACTCCAAACAACTCAAGGACTGAAGCATCAACACGCAAAACTCCGGGGACTTGGATGTTTACCAACGGGATCAACTCAGCCCGAGAGATATTCTCATGACTCGGGACAGCATGATCTTTCGGTACAGATTCGGAGGCTTAAACGGTCTTAAATGGCAAAAGTTTGACTACCAAAGTTGTGGGTCTCGACGATACCTTCGATTTGGACATGTGGAAGGCCCAATTTGGATAAGGGAGCTAGGAGATATGGCCCCCGAAATCCCTGCTGCGCAGTCAGTCCGAAATCAGAACAGATTATCTTCCAAGGCCGATTTGGTGATCTTATCTTCGTTTTTAAGGAAAGAAATGAATACCAAAGTTGAAGATAATTTCGTGGCACACAACATGGACACCGAATTTGCATTATTTGGAGTCCATACGTGGGAGATATGGCCCTGGCAAGGAAGGACTGCGAATCAGGAAAATCTGGCTGATTTTATGGAAACCAAGTTTGCTTCTCTCCCAAGGAGGATCTCGTGCAAGGCAAGGTGGAGCACGCCCAAAGGCACCCCAAGGACATAAATACAACCCCCTAGGCGCCCCAAGGTGGTTACCCATCGAACAAATCATCCTACCGACGCCAATCACCAGAAAACCACCGCCGCAAGATGAGGGAGAGAGTTAGATGAGCTCGTCGCAAGGATCAACGCCGGCGAAGAGAAGGAAGCAAGAGGAGGACTCCAAGCCGCTTGCCTAGGGGTGTTCCCAAGCTCCATCGCCGCCATCTTCATCGACAACGTTCTCCGGAGTCTCCATCACCCCTATGTGCTTCAATCCGTGTAAGATGATGGGGTAATGTCTCCGTTCATCCCTAGGATTAGATGGATACATGCTATGTGATCGCTACTTGATTCGTGGTTTCAATCTATTATTTTCATGTTGATGATGCTTTGATGATTAAGGTTAGCTACCGTGTTTTTCGGGCGTATGATATCCGCTACTCCCATAGATTCCATCAACATACCGTGTCCATCATAGGTCTAGTCACGAATACCTTCGCGTAGTGACGATGCGAGAGGAGGGAAAGGGCGAAACCGTGGTCACAACCCCCGGTAGATTGGTTTACCGCTTTCGTGTTGTAGATGCATACCATGTTATCCTAGATCCTAGGGAGGGAACGCTTATCTTTCTTAATCACTCTCTTGTGTTCACCCTTTACCATCTAGTTTAACCCTAGATTTGTTTGATCAACTTAACTTAGATTAACTTAGGTTAGATTGTTTTACCTTTAGATTAATACCCTTTCAAAGGTTTCCATTCAACTAGATTAGTACTTGGTTAAGCGCTAGTAATCCCCTTGCTCCGCGGATTGACAAGAACCTTGGGAATCCCGTGGTGAAAAAGGTGTAGGTCCGTACGCTTGCGGATCGTAGGTGGATACGAGTTTTATCCGTCAACAAGCCCCTTTTTTACGGCGCCGTTGCCGGGGAGCAAGCCGGTTTGCTACGTTTAATCTAGTATTAATTTTGTTGATTACTAACACCTAACCCTTATTTTCTAAAAAAAAGAAAAAAAAATCTTTTTCTGTTTTTCTTTCTACTTTTCTTGTGCCTAGATGGATTTGTTCACCTCACCATTGGAAGACGAAGAGATGTCGCTAAGGGAGCTAGCAATGCCGTCAATGGAAGACATTGAGATGCAAAAATCAGATTTGACGTTTGCTACAACCCACTACGAAGTGAAGCACTGGAATCATCAAGTTAGTGGCGACAAAACCATTTAGAGGATTGGAGGATGACAACCCATATAGACACATTAAGGAATTCACGATGTTATGCAACACGGTGCAACAAAAAGGAGTTCCGGCCGCTTGGTTCAAGTGGAATCTTTTTCCATTCTCTCTCGAAGATGAAGCGCGAAGATGGTACACACTTGCGTCCGTTGAAGCAAAAGGAAATTGGGATGAGCTAGTGAAGAAGTTTCTTTTGAAGTTCTTTCCCATAAGCAAGGTCCAAGACTTAAGGAGGCAAGTGCTCACTTTCAAGCAAGGAGAGGATGAAGGAATTGATGAAGCATGGGACCGATTTAATGAACTACTTGAGCGAGGCCCGAACTTGGGATTTTCCGGTGACTTGATGTTGCATACCTTTTATTTTTCACTAACCCCTAACTCGTCTCGTTTTGTAAGCATGTGTGCGGCGGTGATATAATGGATAAAACAATTAGTGAAGCCGCACAAATCTTACAAAGGATAAGCAATGGACAAAGAACAATACGAGATTGGCAAAGATGTTGTCGAGAGGAGCAAAATGACAAAAGCAAGCCGAAGGTGCTTGCTGAAATTTCTGAAAAAGATGAACCGAAGGTCAAGGAAGATGAACCGACCATACAAGAAAGTGAAGATCCACTTCCCAAGGTAAGAGAAGTCATTTCGGATGTTAAAAATGTTGAAATTAACATGAATGTAGGCCGAAGTATGTGGAATGCTAGACCATTGGCGGAGTTCAAGCAATCCGGTTGGGTTCAAGTTGATTTCGCCCCACTAATTAACTACCGAAGGAAGGAGGAACGCCGACACGTTGCCAAACTAATTGAAGATATATTTGATCAAGAGATGAGTGGAGAGTCGATCCAAAAGATGTTTGAAAAAGAAAGAGAAGAAGGAGATGAAGGATGGATCGACCGGTTTGACAACTCAAAGATTTGCAATAAAGGAAGAGAAGAGTACAACCATGATGAGCCTAGTGACTCAAAGGATAAATGGGAGGAGATAGGACTCAAGCTAGATGATAGCTTGTGTGCTATTGAAGCCTACACACTAGCAAATCAAGACATGAAAGTACTCAAGGATGAAGGAAAGAGTGAATCAACAATGAGCGATCTTGATGACATGTGGTACATGGAAGATAAAGAAAGCAACATACAAGTCTTTGAAGATAAAGATCTGGTTGATAAAGAAGACTTCAAAGAAGAGATGAATGCGTACATAGTTGAAGTATTACATGTTCCACATGATGAGTTGAAGAAATTGCAAGATGGTGATGAAGGGGCAACTACACTTGTTGAGATAGTTTCGCCTTCAACACCGCTTGATGAACCAAAAATCACTCTTGTTGAAAAAGCTCTAAGGCCAAGGTACGCACTGAAATCTCAAGATATTATTGGTATTGATGTTTATAAATTCAAATACTCATGCTCAACCAATAGTATGAATGATAGTTTAAATTCTATGCCTTGTTCCAATAGTGATCATGTTGATAGGCTAGATTTTCTTGAGAATGAAAATGAGGAAATATTTATTTTTGATACAATTAATCTCACACCTAAACAACCTTTGCCTAATGATGAGCTAAGTGCTATGCATGAAACATATGCTTCTTTTATTTACACCTTGACTTGTTGCTACAATTCACATGTGGTGTTAATTATGGACGCGTATGTTTACAATAAGTTTTGTAAATCTCGATCATGCTTTGCGCTTGGTCAAGCTAATGACCTTAAAGAATCATATGTCGGGAAAGGCCCGATTTTCACTAACCATGTAGACAAGGCTTGAATAATGAAAAAAGAAGTCATGCCTAAAAGAGTTGCAAGATAAATCATCAACCTCTCCGAATCCCGCGATGGATGCTGCTGTCTTCATCAATTTGAGAGCTTGTTCAGAGGTGTACAAATGAAGAAAATGAGATATTCAGAAGCTCCATCAAATTACCATTCCAACGCATCAAGAACCAACAAGTTTGAAGACCCGTGCAAGGAGTTATGGAGAAAACATTGAGCGTTGCGCGTTCTGAAATTTCAGGACAGATTTCATCGCCGAAGTAAAACGGACGTAACTCTCTTGTCCGGAGTCCGATTTGAGCAAATGAAGACTCGTTGGAAAGGAAATTTTGTGCACTGTGCAATGGAGTAGATATTGAGTATACTTTCTGTTCTGGACATAAAAAAAATTCATGGAGTGAAGGCAGCACCGAAGGATGATAAAGAAGGAGATAATGATGAAACAAAAGGATGCTTTGGGCAAGTCTTCTATAAGTGATCAAGCACAAGCTGCATTGGTACCTTTTCTTCTTGCATGAAGGGCCATGGCTATGCAACGAAAAGAAGGTATGTGAGAAAGTCGAGCTCTATGACTTTAAATGAAGCGCTTTTCGGGAGGCAACCCGTTTCTTTATGTTTTTACTACTGTCTTAGAGAAAATAAAAAAATGGCACCATCTTATGATGATCAACTTGTGGTTATTAATATAAGTTTAGTTTTATTTTTAGAACCACCATCATGTTCATGCTCATATTTATTTATTTGCATGCATTGCATTTTGTTATCAATGCGATGTTTCTTTGCATGTACATGTTTTGCACATAGTTGGCTTGGTTGTTTTATATACTTAATGATGTATGCTTCTTTTTCCATGTTAATACTTCATAAGGCATTATGAGTATTTTCCTTTTGTGATCTTGTGTAAACGTGGTGTTTAAACATGATTGCGGACCATCATCGTTAAGTTCGATAAACCTAGGCGGCTTTTCATATGTTTTCATGTTGCTTTGGTTAGTTTATAAGCTTTGCAATGCGCTTAATTTTTCTTGTGCTATAAGAGTTATTGATTTAGGGATAGACATGGTGTTTTAACCCTAGATATATAAACCTTTATGGCTATGGAGAAATTCAGGAACCTAGTTGTAAACATGGTGTTTAGAACTAGGTGAAAACATTGTCTTATTTATATGCTTTCCTATCATGTGCATACACACATTTCACCACGTACACTCATTAGGTTTTTATTCCTCATTAGACTAATTATGCCACAAGTTAAGAATCTTAGGAGACATTGTTGGATTGTTGGCAATTCTATCTACTCCCAACCGTCACCTTGGGGGTAGAATGTGCGTTTAAAACGTCTTACAGGCAAGATAAAGACTCTCACTACAAGGAAATTGAAGGATGGCTAAGAAGTGCTTTGTCTTCTTCTTCCATGACTAGCAAAATGCTAAGCATGGGGGAGACCCTGAATCTTCAACACGGAAGTGCAACATGACACTCTAGAAGATAGAATGATAAAGATCGTTAACATCTCCGGATCAATGCGCAAGAAGCCACCAATCTCATCAAAATTCTGCATGGTCTCAAAGGGAAAACACTGGATATTTTTGGATATTTAGAAGCCCCATGAAGTTACGATTCCAACAAATCAAGAATCAAGACAATCGGAGGTTCCTACAAGTGGTTATGCCCGAATCACCGAGTGCAACACGTCCTGAAATCAGTTTTGGACAGCACGCAGCGCTGAAGTAAAACGGACATAGCTCCCTTGTTTGAACTCCGTTTTTGATGAATGACCACACGTTGGAAAGGTAATTTCATAAACTTTTCAATAGAGCTATATTTCGATATATGTTCTGTTCTGGACAGAGGGGGAAATCCATGAAAAAGAGACAGCAAGGAGACGATGAGAACAAGAAATAGGAGATGGTGATGACAACATTGAAGAGAAGGGTGACCAATGACTCCATTAAGCATACAAGATCAAATTCAGAAGTTTAGGAGCATTAATAAATCAAGACAAAAGCAAAAGCCACATCGATACATGGAGATTACGGAAGAAGGCAACGAAAAATTACAAAGGATGGTAACATCTCCATGGACCTTCTCTTTTCCAAACACAAATGCTTGTAAGTATGCCTTCAACCTCAACTAGGTGCAACCTTTTGTTTTTCTCTTCAAACAATAAAATGGCTACTAGGAGGACAACCTAGGTTTCTTTTTACTTTCAATAGATAAGCATGACCATGTGTTCACCTCGATGTTCTATATTGCCTATGCTTACGGAAAGATGATGAAAGTTGCCGCTTTGTTTTACCTACATGAAGTTATACATGTCTTGGCTAATTGCTCTATATAATATGATCTGAAATTAATTTAAATACCGGCTCTTTTAATTGTGGAGGTGAAATGACTATGCTCTAGACCCACATACATATCTTTGCTCTTTGATTTAAGTTTATGGATAGCCGGATAACTTGTTGTTTTTATGAAAACTTATCTTTTGTGCTATCTACATATTTGTGATGCTCTTGCAAAGTTCTACCTACCAAAGCCATATACATATATGTTTTATGATAACAAAACCCATAGATTGCAAACATATGTTTTGATGAGTTGGATTAGGAATGATTTCTATGGTTCGAGACTAAGAAGCTGGTCATTCCTTTGTGTAACTTTTCATGCTAGCCTTTTTGTCCATGCATTGTGGGTTTTCACATCGAAAATTCCACAAACTTCACTGGGCATCCACCCTAAACCAAAAACATCTTTTTGTGATCACCTCCTTGTCCACAACCCAATTTGAGTATGGAGTAAAATTCTCGATGGAGATTCAAATATTCCGCAAGATTATGGAATTTATACTTACTTTAGCAGTCATTTCCCCTCTCTTTTATGCTCGAGGACGAGCATCGTTCAAGCATGGGGGAGGAGTCATTCTCTGACACAAATGCTATGTAAGTATTATGTTGCAAAAAGTTTTGAGGAGCAAAAGAAAATAAGAGAAAAAACTGAAAAAAGAAAAAAATTATGATGAGAAGAAAAGAAAAGTAAGAAAAATAGCAAGAATAAAGTGAAAAAAAGAAAGAGAGAAAAAGAGAAGGAAATAAAATAAAAGTAAAAAGAATATAATAAAGATGCTCCTCGGATCTTTTTGCTTCATAAGTTCTCAAGTGCCTTGATGACACATCCATACTCAAATCTTCCAACCATGTGCAATCCGATAACGAGGACTTCACTCGTGCCTCGGGATCATCCATTTGCCACTTGCACATGGCCACTTATCTAAATGTGTGCGTTTCATCCTTCTCACTTTCCAACATATATTTTCCATGGCCTTTTTGACGAGTCTCGGTAATTCCAATAGATCTCTCTCTTAATTTGACAATATTTCGGATATATGTTTTGCTAGGATTGTTTTTAACCTTCCAAGCTCCACATAAGCCTTTCACTATCACATATGAGTAGAGTAGGTTGAAAATAATCTAGTATAGGCTTGAGTGACTTGATGAGATGAGTGTTCCATGAGCTCTTGCAAGAGATTTTCACTTATGTTGGATATGCATCTTTTTGAAAATCTCCCATGTGACAAGGTAATGGTTTGAAGTTCACTTAAGTTTGAGAGCATCGTGTTAAATTTGGCTTGTTCTTTATTGTTAGTCTATCTTCCATAATGAAAAAGAAGTCGGTCACAACTTGAACTTTAAAAATAAATTCTTAAGAGAGAGCCATTTGCCTCGTCATGAATGACTAAGTGCAGGGACAACATTGGAAGGCAACACTGATTTCCCTTTTAAGCAAGGATTACTTACTCGAGGACGAGCAAGGTTTAAGCATGGGGGAGATGTTGACGGTGAATTTCCGTCAACCTAGAGTACTTGTTATACATTGGTTTTGATTATGATTTGCAACTAACCCGCCACTAGGCATACTAATGATATAACAAGTTCACACTTGCATGTCGATTTTGGAATTTGTTGTTTACGCGGAAATCTACGCTAAAGAGGAGACTTTCGGGATAATTTCATCAAGCACTTCAAGAGAAGATCATGAAGCCCGTCACAAGTCAAGACACGAAGTGAACAAGACTCCAAACAACCCAAGGACTGAAGCATCAACACGCAAAACTCCGGGGACTTGGATGTTTACCAACGGGATCAACTCAGCCCGAGAGATATTCTCATGACTCGGAGACAGCATGATCTTTCGGTACAGATTCGGAGGCTTAAACGGTCTTAAATGGCAAAAGTTTGACTACCAAAGTTGTGGGTCTCGACGATACCTTAGATTTGGACATGTGGAAGGCCCAATTTGGATAAGGGAGCTAGGAGATATAGCCCCCGAAATCCCTGCTGCGCAGTCAGTCCGAAATCAGAACAGATTATCTTCCAAGGCCGATTTGGTGATTTTATCTTCGTTTTTAAGGAAAGAAATGAATACCAAAGTTGAAGATAATTTCGTGGCACACAACCTGGACACCGAATTTGCATTATTTGGAGTCCATACGTGGGAGATATGGCTCTGGCAAGGAAGGACTGCGAATCAGGAAAATCTGGCTGATTTTATGGAAACCAAGTTTGCTTCTCTCCCAAGGAGGATCTCGTGCAAGGCAAGGTGGAGCACGCTCAAAGGCACCCCAAGGACATAAATACAACCCCCTAGGCGCCCCAAGGTGGTTACCCATCGAACAAATCATCCTACCGATGCCAATCACCAGAAAACCGCCGCCGCAAGATGAGGGAGAGAGTTAGATGAGCTCGTCGCAAGGATCAACGCCGGCGGAGAGAAGGAAGCAAGAGGAGGACTCCAAGCCGCTTGCCTAGGGGTGTTCCCAAGCTCCATCGCCGCCATCTTCATCGACAACGTTCTCCGGAGTCTCCATCACCCCTATGTGCTTCAATCCGTGTAAGATGATGGGGTAATGTCTCCGTTCATCCCTAGGATTAGATGGATACATGCTATGTGATCGCTACTTGATTCGTGGTTTCAATCTATTATTTTCATGTTGATGATGCTTTGATGATTAAGGTTAGCTACCGTGTTTTTCGGGCGTATGATATCCGCTACTCCCATAGATTCCATCAACATACCGTGTCCATCATAGGTCTAGTCACGAATACCTTCGCGTAGTGACAGTACGAGAGGAGGGAAAGGGCGAAACCGTGGTCACAACCCCCGGTAGATTGGTTTACCGCTTTCGTGTTGTAGATGCATACCATGTTATCCTAGATCCTAGGGAGGGAACGCTTATCTTTCTTAATCACTCTCTTGTGTTCACCCTTTACCATCTAGTTTAACCCTAGATTTGTTTGATCAACTTAACTTAGATTAACTTAGGTTAGATTGTTTTACCTTTAGATTAATACCCTTTCAAAGGTTTCCATTCAACTAGATTAGTACTTGGTTAAGCGCTAGTAATCCCCTTGCTCCGCGGATTGACAAGAACCTTGGGAATCCCGTGGTGAAAAAGGTGTAGGTCCGTACGCTTGCGGATCGTAGGTGGATACGAGTTTTATCCGTCAACAGTCGTAATGGATCTTGATATGTAGTCACCAACTCTTGTTTATATCGTAATCTATTGTTTCTTTGTTGATAATGGTTAATGCTAAAGGTTTGGCCACCATGCTTTTCGGGTCGCTCCCGTGGATCGTGTCAACATACCGTGATCATCAACAGGTTTAGCAAAGATTACCTTTGCGTAGTGACAGTACTGGGGGAGGGAAAATGCTAAACCGTGGTCACATGTTTAGATAGATTAGATCAGTTTTATCATGTTTAGGTGATTGCGTCTTCAAGTAACCTAGACTCCATGGGCAAACGTTCTCCATAACTTGTGTACCTCACAACTCTCATTTGACCTAGATTAGATTGGTTTTGTCTTATCTTGGTTCATAGATTAGATTGCCTTTAGTTCATAGATTAATCTTTCATCCAAAGGTTTACATCAACTAGATTAGTGCTAGATCAAACGCTAGTGATCCCCTTGCTCCACGGATTGATAAGAACCTAGGGAATCCCCGTGGTGAAAAAGGTGTAGATCCGTACGCTTGCGGATCGTGGGTGGATACGAGTTTTATCTGGCAACACATTGCATCTCCTAGGGACGCTTCACATCTTCCCCAAACCTTTCCTCAAGAGCTCAAGCCGTTTGGGAGATCCATGGATGGATAAGTGAGCTGATGCTTGCGGTTTCAGGTTCGAGCTGTTGTTTCTGCTCTTAGCGGACCGTCCGCGCGGGTCGGCGGACTGTCCGCGAGGTGCCGACTAGCCGGTTGCTCATCGTGGTCTCCGCGAGTCCTTGCGTTGCTTTGTTTCGATCTGTCGAGTTGAGTGTTTTTAGTTGGAGTAAGTTTGCCGAACTGTCTGCGGGGTGACCACGGCCCGTCCATATTTCGAGGTACAGTACTAGTTGTTTGAGTTGCAATTTCAGACTGTCCGCCAAGGTCGAGCGGACCGTCCGCCAGCCTATCGTGGACTGTTCGGCCGGTCATTACGAACCGTCCACCTGGGACTTCGCAGATCACCTAAGTCCTTTGCTTCTTGAGTTTCGCTTTCACTTTGGGATTGTTTGGGGTTTGCTCCTAGGGTTGGTAGGTCCATTGTGATTACGTGACCTTGGCTAACTCGTGTGGAAATTCTTGGTTGTGGATTTGGACATATGCCGAGTTCATCCTTCGGGAAGAATTTTTATCGGCTCCCATTCACTCCCCCCTCTCTGGTAGCCTAATCGGTTCTTCACTAGCCTGGAATGGACTGTCCGTATGAGCAGCATAGACTGTCCAAATTATTGGACAGAACATCCAGAGATCAACGCCTCCTCACAGACTGTCTAAATCGAACCCACGGACTGTCCGTCTTATTCAGACTAAATGACCACCCCGAGCTCACCCACACAGACTGTCCGAACCACCCCCACGGACTGTCTGTCAAACCACCTGCCACAAAAACCTAGCTCCTAACAGATCAAAACGCAAGTGATCAAGAACTAGACGAACTCGCGGTGAATAGGCCTCCTCACGGACTGTCCATATGGACACCACAGACAGTCCGTCCTGCACGAAGAGAGTATGGCAAAAACGAAAAACGCAAGTCAACTCCACCTATCCATCCATGGATCTCCCAACCGGCTTAATGGTTTGAGACAAGATTTGGGGGAGGTGTGAAGCATCCCTATGGGATGCTATGCCCAAAAACTTGGAGCCCCAAACCAACTAAATCACCGGGAATCGATCATGAACCAAGCTCAACCAAGATCAAGTAGAAAGATGCACAATGCATCTATCCATGACCCCCAAGAAAAACTCCGAACCCAAACACCTCAAAATCGAAGGAACAAGTCACGCACGAAAATCTAACGAGAATAGCCCGAACGTTTACGAAAATCGCTTAAGCCACAAGAAGGAAATCAACGCAACCATGAATGCTTCCATACACTCAGTGGTTAGATTCTCTACAAAACAATGAAGAAATCTAAGACTAAAGAGCAGGGAAATGAGAAGCAGTCCACATGGATGGTTTGCCCTGAAACCCTAGAGCTACATATATGAGGTTCCTCTAGGTTGGGCAAATAACCAAGCTACCCCTAGAACATAAAATGAGATACACACCCTCAGGGGAAATATGGTCAAGTAGCATTCCTCTTCATCAGATGGCCACGCCTTTGCCACAGTCTGCATCCTCCCGATGCAAGCCTTGCGATCCTGCCGCGTGTCCCCCGACATCGAAGCTTCTCGGCACACTAGGATCCTATCCTCGTCTGGCGAGCCTCCAGTCTTGGTCTTGTGGCTCAACCAAGTAACCCGATCGTTTTTTGGTGAACCACCGCAAACCCCGCGTGTAGACTCCAGTTTTGAGCATCTACCCTACACCAGCTCCAGTCGACGACTTCGTCTTGCTTTTCTTGCCACCATGCGGCCCACACTTGATCCTGTTTAGCCACCGGGTCCATCAAGCCGAGACTACTTGTCTCTCCACTCCTCGTAGTCCACGCGAGTCTAAGACCTTTCGCGCTCGCTCTTCACCTGCACCAACGCAAATCAAGCTGCAACCTACACCTACAATACTTGGCCAAGAGTCAGACCACACCACATTGTCAATCACTCATCACACCAAGGAGCGACCATCCACCGGTCCTCGGATGCTCCGATCCTCACTCCACAAACAGCAAATCCCGCTCAAAAGCTCATGATTTCTCGACTCCTTGAGTACTAATTCAGGGATACTTACCTCTTGAAGACTGCCAAGTGATGCCTAAATATTCTCCATGGCACGCTTTTGCACCGTGTTCCTCAGCTTCTTCTTGGGTGCGGCAGCGTGCTGTCCTAGTCTCCAGTTGTCCTCTTCAACCCACGAACGAGTACTTCGACTCTCGAGTACCAGGACAATAAGCACTGCAGATCGACCCCTAGTCATGTTTCTCACTCGACGACCAGTCTCCTATGGCTCCCTCCTCCTCAAGAACGGTAGTCGGGGCCTTTCATTTTGAGCTTTGCCCCTCCTGCGCTTGGTCTTGCGGCCTGGGTAAAGGGGACATTGATACGTATAACTCGACTTCCTCCTACAAGGGAAACAATTATGGTCAAAAATTACAACTCGACTACTAAAAAATATTCGGGGGGCTATCATCAATATCACTTACTGGCTCGGTGGTCATTCGAAGCTGTACTCTCTCACGACTGTGGGTATCCCTGGGTTCATGTCCTTGAATATCTTGCTCAGTCACTCCATCATCAAGTTGTTGTTGATCTCCACGAGCTTCAGCCTCGACGTATCATCCGCCCCAGTGTAATCGTACCCAAGGTGGACCCTCTTCATCAATGGCTGAATGCGTCGCTTCATGATGTTGAAGGTCGCACGCTATGCTATCAATCCTTGAACCTTGAGATTTGCTATCTTCTTGAAGAGTTGGGGTATATGTGCACACACTCCTCCATCATGGGCTCATCCATCCAGCAGTCATCATGCTTCGGCGTGTACATGCTCGGCTTCGACAAAGCATGCAAGTGGTTGTTGATGTAGAACCACTTGTACATCCAATCCTAGTTGTAGTCGATCAGCTGTAATTGAAGTAGATCTCACTGGCCTTCTCCCTCATCTGGATACCATCTCCACTAACTACTCCAAGAAAATCATTGTTGGGCTACGGCTTCACCCGGAAGATCTTCCAGAACATCACCCAATGGGGCCTGATGCCCATGAATGCCTCAAAGAAGTGGACAAAGATAGGGGTGTGGATGATACCATTGGGATTTAGGTGCACGTTCTCGATCTTGTAGAACTAGAGCAGTCCACGAAAGAAATCTGAAGATGGGAGTGCCAATATGTGCTCATAGAACAAAGAAAACATCGTGAACTCCTTTGGGTTCTTTTCTAGCAGCCACGCATCCCCGGCGGCTGTATTCCACATATCCACTCTCAGCACCCTGAAGAAGCCATCATCAACTAGCGCCTTGATGCCATCATGCTTCAGCTTCGACTTCTTCCCGGCATTGGCTTGGTTTGGTGGTGTTATTGTATTTGCCTTTGTGTACTTCAGCGGTAGCGACAGTTGGGGAAGATCTTTCTAATTCACAACCTTCTTCTTCTTGTCCAACTTAGCCATCTTTGGTGCACTCTTCATTCTTGAAGTCACGAGTGTTCTAACTCGCATTCCCTTAGGGGCTGAGAGGATGGGAAAGCGGCGCCGGCACAATCAAAAACTACGGTGGTAGCAATGATGGCTCTGGTAGATGGATATCTCAATATATTTTGGAACTGAATCGACTCGGGAGAATGGAAAACCCTAAGGGGTATCACCTATTATTTATACCGCTCAGTGACCCTTCGGTGCAGGTGGACTCTTCACCTTCCAAGACAAGATTCCCCCTATTTCTGGGGCTCCGCTATGAATTTTGGATTGAAAAGATTTCAAGACATTGATCATCAACATCAGACACATTCTATAATCAGTTGACCCTTCAATTCAAGAGAAGTACTCGACTCAAGGCTTGGGGGCTCCGTGCCACGTGTCCTTTGATTTTTTCTGTGAATTTTTTGGGATAAGATTGATGGAGACTTCAGATTGACTGTCAGCTTAAATCTGTGATTCGACCTAAGGCTCAGGGGCTACATTCCATACGGAATGCGACTCTTTGAATCGCATTATCCATATGGATTTTTAATGCAAGATATCAAGACATCAAGAGTATTTTTGAAGACCTTCGAGGGAAGAACTCGGGGGCGCTTGGGTACTACTCGAGAAGACTTCAAGACTACTCAAGATTTGCTGGAGTACATTCCAGCCTCGAGTTGATTCAAGTACTTTTGAGAGCTTCGGGCTTGTAGGACTCGGGGATGATTGGGAACTACTCACAGAGGCCATCAAGACTACTTGAAGCCATCTCACTCGACTACAAAGTACTCACGGGCTTGTTGTACAGACATCCCTGGCCCACCATGGAGGCAGATCCAGCCTGACTACTAGATGGACCCTCGGGACTACTCAACTTGTGGGCCATGGTGTAAGACAGTGTGGACTACAAGACAACAAAGTACTAGTACTCGAATTGGAAAGCTTATCATGTACAAACTACCGTAGACTACTCCTACTCATGTACGGATAGGACTCCTCTACCTAAGCCGACTTGAAACCCTACTTCCTGCAATATATAAGGCGAGGCAGGAATGCCTTCTATCTCACCTGAAACAACACCGCGTCAATCAAGAGCTACGCAACATACATGATGTAAGGTATTACGCACATTACGTCTCGAACCTGTCTAAATTATGTGCCACGCGTCTCTCCTTCGAATTCCTGATCTCTTCGAGGCCACATTCAACCACCTCGGGTACCCCCTTCGTGGGTTTGCCGGTCTAAAACACCGACAACACACATACGCAAACCTTACCCCTATGAGCACCTCCAAAGGACTAAGCAACTGGTAGATCTCGAGATTCCCGAAGTCACCACTAGTGCCTCGTTATCGATGGGAACACCACTTACCACATAACACACAATGTTGGAAAATTCTAGGTAAATCCCAAGAAAAGGTGCGAGCACCAGAATTTGAACCCTGTTGGGTAGTGTTCCATTGCATCGTCCTACTATTAGACTACAGGCCAACTTGCCAGTGGCGATTTATTTGGATGTAATGGACATGTAAGAGCATCTTCAGTAGAGGACCTAAACTGAGTTGCTATACCTAAAAATTGCCCCAGGACCTAAAAACAGGCAAAAACCTTGATCCAGTAGAGGACCTATATGAGTTGCTATTTTAGGTTTGTACCTAAAAAACTCCTCCCCAAGACCAAAATCTTCCAGCCTAGAGTTGGGTTGCTATTTTTCTTTGTCATGCACGGGAGTTCCAATTCCTTCTCTAGGAAACCTTCCACCCACCGTGTGGTGCCCCAAACCACCATCGTCGTCATGTCGTACGCCCACTCCACTCCATCCACCATCTAGATGTCGGCCACCACAGTCGGATCGTGAGGGTCAACAACCACCGAATCGGATTTATCTCCACTCGCCGAAAGATCGGGCACTCCGCCTCTATCAAGTGGTATCAGAGCCAGGTTGATCGATGAGTTTATAGAGTGTTTTTTTAATTACTATAATCCACAAAAACCAATCAAAAATTTGTTCTAGGTTAGATCCTTGTCCTAGCAACCCGTTTTAGCCTTTCACCTTCATTCAATAACTTGCTTTGTTGAGTTTGTGTGCTTTGTTCATTCAATTGTTGCTGGTTAGTTCTGTTCTTTCCTTTTCTTTCTTGTTTTTCTTCTAACTATAGATTTCACCTCCACCATTTCTCTCTTATGCTTATCCCCACCATGTTGTGACCTTCTCGCGACAACACACCCCCTCGCATGGGAACTTCCCCTGCGAATCCCCCTTCTCGCGTGAACCCCTTGGCGATCGACCGTGAGCCGTGCATCGTGCTGCGGCCTGTGTGGTTCGGTCCTTCCTGCCTTGTGTTTTTGGAAAGTAAAGAGAGAGATAGAGAGAAAAGAAAACCCCACCACATCCCGCCCCACTCCCTCGCGCAGTAGTCCCTCGTGCGAAGCCACTTCGGTCGGGCATGCCGCACCCCCGTGAGGTCGCCCCTCCCTGTCTCCCGTGATTGGCTAAGTCCCAAAAACAGAAGTTATCCAAAGAAAAACAGAGGAAAGTCAAAAAAAGAAAGAAGCAATCCATAAAAAACAAAAGAGACTCCAAAGGAGGACCGCTCCAGCTTCAGTGGAATTTCCACCGAGCCCTCACGCACGCCACTCTTCCCTTCGGGTCACGACCTCCCCTAAGCAGGCCAAGTGCCCCTCAAAACACTGTGCCTCATCGTGGTGCTCTCTACCTCCCCCTGCTCACGTTTCACACTAGGTACCACCGCGCACCGCGCACCGCACCCCTACTCCCTTGCTCTTCTGTTTTCGCACTCATTTCCAGCAACGTTTGATCATGTGTAGCACAATAATTCAACTTTGCATTATTGTTTAATTGTGCTAATCCTTCAATTGAGTGTAGCCTTCTCAGAACTCCACAAAGTTCTAAGCCGACTAGGTTTCATTTCGCCAGGCAATCGGTCCTCCAATCTTTCGCAGGTTCCACTAGTTGGTTGTAGTTCGCACTTGTGTGCTTGGTAAGCACGGATAAGAATTTGATAAAATCACTAGTTTAAGTGCCTTTGTGAGCAACTACACCGCTATTTTGTCGTTGATTTTGTTTTTGTGTTTGCGCTAACCATGGTAGGCGTCGGCAAGAGGGATGACCAGCTGCAGGACATGCGGACACGAGTTGGTGGAGTTGTTGCGAACATTCAGATGATACACACACGACTAGATTCGATGACCACTTCATCAGATGAGCATTTTGATCAGATCGAGCTCACATAAACGTCTACTAAAATAACACTTGACGCCATCGTGGCACGTCTCGATGCATTGCACATTACGATCAGAGGCTTGCAGAAGGACAACTGTGGTCATGGTCGCCATGTGCCACGCCATTCCGGTATTGATTCTTTTGCTAAGATTAAATTTAAAATTTGACCTTATAATGGCAATAATCATGCTACATATATTGATTGGAATTAGAAGTTGAACAACAATTTTCGTACCATGATATTCTTGATCATTCTCATGTTAAGGCTATCATTAGTGAGTTTACTGACTTTGCTTTAATGTGGTGGCATGACTATAACAAAAGACATCCCACTAAAATTCCAACCACTTGGGATCAATTAAAAGTTGTTATGTGACACAGATTTGTGCCTTCTTGTTATGCTCGAATTTTTCTTATTAAACTGCAGCGTTTTCAGCAAGGTTCACAATCTGTAGGGGTCCATTACCAGGAATTAGAAAAAGGCATGCTTCGTTGTGGTTTATTTAAGGAAAACAACATTGTAAAGGCACGTTTTCATGGTGGTTGAACCGCGAGATTCAGGATATACTTGATTGTAAGGAATATGCAGATATGACCATAGTATTTGAATATGCTTGACAAGCTAAACGTGATGTGCAGGGACGTCGCTCGATGTAATATTCTAACTCTTTTGCAAGACATAGCTCCCCATCCAGCTCAGTACCCGCTCTCCCTCTGCCATCCACTCCCACCACTACAGTGTTCGAGGGCCCATCACCATCAACGCCCACCACTACACCGCTCGAGAAGACGGTCGAACCTGCAGGTGCATCCTCATGTGCAAATTCGGAACCATCACTTCACAATGCACTTAATGGTCCTACTAAGAACATAAGTAATGTCCATGGTGCTACACTCACGAAAGGTGAGAATTGTGTTAATGTGCAGAATTTTTCCACAAATCATGCTTTAGTTGAGCAATTAATAGTGGAACCATCTCTTGATTTATCCTTGTCACATGGTGATTTTCTTGATGTTTCTTGTGACAAAGATGTTTCTTGGCAAATATAACAATAAAGGACAATATATGGTACATCGAGTTTACATTTGTTCAAATCTTAATTCCCTTGTTGATGTGCAAGATTGTGATCGATTAGAGGGTAACCTTTATACAAACATATTCACATGTTTCTTCTGGTAGTTATTTTTCGCAAGAGGGGAAGCATTGCTGGTCACTCTCTAAATTTTTGGTGCTCCCGGGTTCTCGTGCTACATTTGGAAATGTCAAAAGGATTTCAAGATCAAGACTCATACTCATATTTACAACCATGTGCAATCCAATAACAAGGACTTCGCTTGTGCCTCGGGATCACCTTTTGTCATTTTCACATGTCCACATATCTAAAAAGTGTGTGTTTTTCTCTTTCCCTCCGTGGAATATTATTTTCTAATGACCTTTTTGATGAGTCTTGGTAAGTCCATTAGAAGCTTGTCTTGTTTTGATAATATCTCAACTATAATATCATGGTAGGACTAAACTTTCCCATAGCTCCATATAAAGCCTTCCACCAAATATTTGAGAGAGGAAAGGAGTAGAACAAGTAGGCTTGAGAGACAAGATGAGATGAGATTTCATGAGCAAGATTATTGACGGATAAAACTCGTATCCACCTACGATCCGCAAGTGTACATACCTACACCTTTTTCACCACGGGATTCCCAAGGTTCTTATCAATCCGCGGAGCAAGGGGATTGCTAGCGCTTAACCAAGTACTAATCTAGTTGAATGGAAAACCTTTGAAAGAGTATTAATCTAAAGTTAAAGACAATCTAACCTAAGTTAATCTATGTTGATCAAACAAATCTAAGGTTAAACTAGATGGTAAAGGGTGGACACAAGAGAGTGATTAAGAAAGATAAGCGTTCCCTCCCTAGGATCTAGGATAACATGGATATGCATCTACTACATGAGAGTGGTAAACCAATCTACCGGGGGTTGTGACCACGGTTTCGCCCTTTCCCTCCGCTCGTACTGTCACTACACGAAGGTAATCGTGACTAGACCTATGATGGACACGGTATGTTGATGGAATTAATGGGAGTAGCGGATATCAAACGCCTGAAAAACATGGTAGCTAACCTTAATCATCAAAGCATCATCAACATGAAAGCAATAGATTAAAACCACGAATCAAGTAGCGATCACATAGCATGCATCCATCTAACCCTAGGGATGAACGGAGACATTACCCCATCATCTTACACGGATTGAAGCACATAGGGGTGATGGAGACACCGGAGAACGTCGTCAATGAAGATGGCGGCGATGGAGCTTGGGAACACCCCTAGGCCCCCGTCTTGGAGGCCTCCTCTTGCTTCCTTCTTTCCACCGGTGTTGCTCCTTGCGATGAGCTCATCTAACTCTCTCACTCATCTTGTGGCAGCGGTTTTCTGGTGAATGGCGTCGGTAGAATGATTTGTTCGATGTGGCGGCCGACGGCGGCGGAGGCAATAAATAGACAAACACCTAGGGCAAAGGGGGCACCGAACCCGGCCAACAGGCCCCTGGGCCGATCCGACTGGGCCGACCGGCCCAGGCCCTTTCTGGGCCGGTTCGGGCTTGTGTTCCTCCCCGGTTGCTTCTTGCACGATTCCTTATTTGTGTGCACTTGCATGTGGGCCTTTGACGTCATTTCCTTCATGGTTAAGGCTTGAATCCTTGCTATGCAAGCTTCGATGTTTTCTAGTTGAGTCTCTGAAGACTTGCACGTTCACGCTTCGGTCGTCAGGTCATTTGGAGTCATATTCATCGCGTGTCTTGACTCTTGTCGGGCTTCATGATCTTCTCTTGAAGTGCTTGATGAACTTATCCCGAAAGTCTCCTCTTTAACGTTAATTTCCTGCATAAACAACAAACTCCAAAATCGACATGCAAGTGTGAACTTGTTACAACATTAGTATGCCTAGTGGCGGTTTAGTTGCAAATCATAATCGAAACCAATGTATAACAAGTACTCTAGGTTGACGAAAATTCACCGTCAACATCTCCCCCATGCTTAAACCTTGCTCGTCCTGGAGTAAGTAATCCTCACTTAAAAGGGAAATCAGCGTTGCCTTCCAATGTTATCCCTGCACTTAGTCATTCATGACGAGACAAATTGCTCTCTCTTAAGAATTTATTTTTAAAGTTCAAGTTGTGACCGACTTCTTTCATTACGGAAGATAGACTAACAAGAAAGAACAAGCCACATTTAATAAACACGATGCTCTCAAACTTAAGTGAACTTCAAACCATTACCTTGTCGTATGGAAGAATTTTCAAAAAGATGCATATCCAACATAAGTGAAAATCTCTTGCAAGAGCTCATGGAAACACTCATCTCATCAAGTCACTCAGCCTATACTAGATTATTTTCAACCTATTCTACTCATATGTGATAGTGGAAGGCTTATGTGGAGCTTGGAAGGTTAAAAACAATCCTAGCAAAACATACATCCGAAATATTGTCAAATTAAGAGAGAGGTCTATTGGAATTACCGAGACTCGTCAAAAAGGCCGTGGAAAATAAATGTTGGAAAGAGAGAGGGATGAAACACACATATTTAGATAGGTGGACATGTGCAAGTGGCAAATGGATGATCCTGAGGCACGAGTGAAGTCCTGGCTATCGGATTGCACATGGTTGAAAGATTTGAGTATGGATTTGTCATCAAGGCACTTGAGAACTTATGAAGCAAAAAGATCCGAGGAGCATCTTCATTATTATGTTTTACTTTTATTTTATTTCCTTCTCATTTTTCTCTCTTTATTTTTTCACTTTTATTCTTCCTATTGTTTCTTACTTTTTTCCTTCTCATTATATATTATTTTTTCATTTTTCATTTTTTCTTTTGCTCATCAGAACTTTTGTAGCATAATACTTACATAGCATTTGTTAGAGATGATGTAATGACTCCTCCCCCATGCTTGAACGATGCTCGTCCTCGACCATAAAAGAGAGAGGAAATGACTGCTAAAGTTAGAGATGATGGAATATTTGAATCTCCATCAAGAATTTTACTCTATACTCAAATTGGGTTGTGGACAAGGAGGTGATCACAAAAAGAAGTTTCTGGTTTAGGGTGGATGCCCAGCGAAGTTTGTGAAATTTTAGATGTGAAAACCCACAATGCATGGACAAGAAGGCTAGCATGAAAAAGTTACACAAAGGAGTGACCAGCTTCTTAGTCTCGAACCATAGAAATCAATCCTAATCCAACTTATGAAAACATATGTTTGCAATCTACGGGTTTTGTTATCATAAAACATATATGTATATGGCTTTGGTAGGTAGAACTTTGCAAGAGCATCACAAATATGTAGATAGCATAAAAGTTAAGTTTTCATAAAAACAACAAGTTATCTGGCTATCCATGAAGTTAAATCGAAGAGCAAAGATATGTATGTGGGTCTAGAGCATAGTCACTTCACCTCCACAAATAAAAGAGCCGGTATTTAAATTAATTTCAGATCGTATTATAGAGAGCAATTAGCCAAGACACGTATAACTTCATGTAGGTAAAACAAAGCGGCAACTTTCATCATCTTTTCGTAAGCATAGGCAATATAGAACATCGAGGTGAACACATGGTCATGCCTATCTATTGAAAGTAAAAAGAAACCTAGGTTGTCCTCCTAGTAGCCATGTTATTGTTGGACGAGAAAAATAAAAGGTTCCACCTAGTTGAGGTTGAAGGCATAATTACAAGCATTTGTGTTTGCAAAAGAGAAGGTCTATGGAGGTGATACCATCCTTTGTAGTTCTTCGTTGCCTTCTTCCGACATCTCCATATATCGATGTGGCTTTTGCTTTTGTCTTGATTTATCAACACTCCTAAACTTCTGAATTTAATCTTGTATGCTTAATGGAGTCATTGGTTGCCCTTCTCTTCATTGTTGTCATCACCATCTCCTCTTTTTTGTTCTCATCATCTCCTTGCTGTCTCTTTTTGATGGATTTCCCCCTGTCCAGAATAGAACATATATCTAAATATAGCTCTATTGAAAAGTTTATGAAATTACCTTTCCAACGTGTGGTCATTCATCGAAAACGGAGTTTAAACAAGGGAGCTGTGTCCGTTTTACTTCAGCGCTGCGTGCTGGTCAAAACTGATTTCAGGACGTGTTGCACTCGGTGATTCAGGCATAACCGCTTGTAGGAACCTCCGATTGTCTTGATTCTTGATTTGTTGGAATCGTAACTTCATGGGGCTTCTAAGTATGCAAAAATACTCCGTGTTTTCCCTTCTAGACCACGCAGAATTTTGATGAGATCGGTGGCTTCTTGCGCATTGATCCAGAGACGTTAATGATCTTGATCATTCTATCTAGTGCGTCATGTTGCACTTCCATGTTGAAGATTCAGGGTCTCCCCCATGCTTAGCATTTTGCTATGCATGGAAGAAGAAGACAAAACATTTTTATCTTAGCCATCCTTCAATTTCCTTGTAGTGAGAGTCTTTATCTTGCCTGCAAAACATTTTAAACACACATCCTACCCCCAAGGTGACGGTTGGGAGTAGATAGAATTTCCAACAATCCAACAATACCTCCTAAGACTCTCAACTTGTGGCATAATTAGTCTATTGAGGAATAAAAACCTAATGAGTGTACGTGGTGCAAGGTGTGTATGCACATGATAGGAAAGCATATAAACAAAGACAATGTTTTCACCTAGTTCTAAACACCATGTTTACAACTAGGTTGCCAAATTTCTCCATAGCCATAAAGGTTTATTTATCAAGGGTTAAAACACCATGTCTATCCCTAAATGAATAACTCTTATAGCACAAGAAAAATTAAGCGCATTGCAGAGCTTATAAACTAACCAATGCAACATGAAAACATATGAAAAGCTAGCTAGGTTTATCGAACTTAACGATGATAGTCCGCAATCATGTTTAAACACCACGTTTACACAAGATCACAAAAGGAAAATACTCATAAGGCCTTATGAAGTATTAACATGGAAAATGAAGCATACATCATTAAGTATATAACAACCAAGCCAACTATGTACAAAACATGTATACACAAAGAAACATCACATTGATAACAAAATGCAATGCGTGCAAATAAATAAATATGATCATGAACATGATGGTGGTTCTAAAAAGGAAAACTAAACTTAGATTAATAACCACAAGTTGATCATTATAAGATAGTACCATTCTTTATTTTCTCTAAGAAAGTAGTAAAAATATAAAGAAACGGGTTGGCTCTCGAAAAGTGCTTCATTTAAAGTCATAGAGCTCGACTTTCTCACATACCTTCTTTTCGTCGCATAGCCATGGCCCTTCATGCAAGAAGAAAAGGTACCAATGCAGCTTCAATTTACTTCCCATGTTGTGCTTGATCACTTATAGAAGACTTGCCCAAGGCATCCTTTTGTTTCATCGCTATCTCGTTCTTTATCATCCTTCTGTGCTGCCTTCACTCCATGAAATGTTTTTTAATGCCCAGAACATAAAGTATACCCAAGCTCTACTCCATTGCACAGTGCACAAAATTTCCTTTCCAACGAGTCTTTATTTTCCCAAATCCGACTCCGGACAAGAGAGTTACGTCCGTTTTACTTCGGCGATGAAATCTGTCCTGAAACTTCAGAACGCGCAACGCTCAATGTTTTCTCCATAACTCCTTGCATGGGTCTTCAAACTTGTGGGTTCTTGATGTGTTGGAATGGTAACTTGATGGAGCTTCTGGATATCCCATTTTCTCCATTTGTACACCTCTGAACAAGCTCTCAAATTGATGAAGACAACAACATCCATTGCGGGATTTGGAGAGGTTGATGATTTATCTTGCAACTCTTTAAGCATGACTTCTCTTTTCGTTATCCAAGCCTTGTCTACATGGTTAGTGAAAATCGGGCCTCTCCCGACATGTGCTTCTTTAAGTTCATTAGCTTGACCAAGCGCAAAGCATGATCGAGATTTATAAAACTTATTGTAAACATACGCGTCCATAATTAACACCACATGTGAATTGTAGCAACAAGTCATGGTGTAAATAAAAGAAGCATATGTTTCATGCATAGCACTTAGCTCATCATTAGGCAAAGGTTCTCTAGATGTGAGACTAATTGGTTCAAACATAAATGTTTCCTGTTTTTCATTCTCAAGAAAATCCAGCCCATCAACATGATCATTATTGGAACAAGGCATAGAATTTAAACTATCATTCATACTATTGGTTGAGCATGAGTATTTGAATTTATCAACATCAATACCAATGATATCTTGAGATTTCAGCGCGTACCATGGCCTTAGAGCTTTTTAAACAAGAGTGATATTTGGTTCATCTAGCGGTGTTGAAGGCGAATCAATCTCAACGAGTGAAGGTGTCTCTTTGTTACCTTTCTGCACCCCCTCCATCTCATCATGTGGAACGTGTGATACATCAACTACATTTTCATTTGTCATCCCAATCTTTGTCTTCAAAGTCTTGTATGTTACTTTCTTTATCTCCCGTGTACCACATGTCGTCAAGATCGCTCATCGTTGATTCAGTCTTCATCCTTGAGTACTTCCATGTCTTGCCTTGCTATTGTGTGGGCTTCAATAGAACATAAGCTATAACATTCTAACTTGAGTCCTTTCTCCTCCCATTTATCCTTTGAGTCACTTGGCTTGTCACGGTTGTACTCTTCTCTTTCTTCATCATAAATCCTTGAGTTGTCAAACCGGTCGACCCATCCTTCTTCTCCTTCTTCTCTTTCTTCTTCAAATATCTTTTGGATCGACTCTCCAATCATCTCTTTAACTAGTTTGGCAACGTGTCGGCGTTCCTCCTTCCTTCGGTAGTTGATTAGTGGGGAGAAATCAACTTGAACCCAACCAGATTGATTGAACTCCGCCAATGGTCTAGCATTCCACATACTTTGGCCTACATTCATGTTAGTTTCAACATTTTTAACATCTGAAATGACTTCTCTTACCTTGGGAAGTGGATCTTCAATTTTTTGTATGGTCGGTTCATCTTCCTTGACCTCCAGTTCATCTTTTTTCAGAAATTTCAGCAAGCACCCTGGGCTTGCTTTTGTCATTTTGCTCGTCTCGACAACGTCTTTGCCAATCTCGTTACGTTCTTTGTCCATTGCTTATCCTTTGTAAGATTTGTGCGGCTTCACTAATTGTTTTATCCATTATATCACCGCCTGCACACATGCTTACAAAACGAGACGAGTTAGGGGTTAGTGAAAAATAAAAAGGTATGCAACATCAAGTCACCGGAAAATCCCAAGTTCGGGCCTTGCTCAAGTAGTTCATTAAAATGGTCCCATGCTTCATCGATTCCATCATCCTCTCCTTGCTTGAAAGTGAGCACTTGCCTCTTTAAGTCTTGGACCTTGCTTATGGGAAAGAACTTCAAAAGAAACTTCTTCACTAGCTCATCCCAATTTCCTTTTGCTTCAACGGACACAAATGTGTACCATCTTCACGCTTCATCTTCGAGAGAGAATGGAAAAAGATTCCACTTGAACCAAGCGGACGGAACTCCTTGTTGCACCGTGTTGCACATCATCGTGAATTCCTTAATGTGTCTATATGGGTTGTCATCCTCCAATCCTCTAAATGGTTTTGTCGCCACTAACTTGATAATTCTAGGCTTCACTTTATAGTGGGTTGTAGCAAGCGCCAAATCTGATTTTTGCACCTCAATGTCTTCCATTGATGCCATTGCTAGCTCCCTTAGCGACATCTCTTCGTCCTCCGAAGGTGAGGCGAACAAGTCCATCTAGGCACCAAAAATAAAAAAAAGAAACACACAAAGGATTTTTTTTCTAGAAAATAAGGGTGAGATGTTAGTAATCAACAAAATTAATACTAGATTAAACGTAGCAAACTGGCTTGCTCCCCGGCAACGACGCCAAAAAAGGGGCTTGTTGACGGATAAAACTCGTATCCACCTACGATCTGCAAGCGTACGGACCTACACCTTTTTCACCACGGGATTCCCAAGGTTCTTGTCAATCCGTGGAGCAAGGGGATTGCTAGCGCTTAACCAAGTACTAATCTAGTTGAATGGAAAACCTTTGAAAGAGTATTAATCTAAAGGTAAAGACAATCTAACCTAAGTTAATCTAAGTTGATGAAACAAATATAAGGTTAAACTAGATGGTAAAGTGTGGACACAAGAGAATGATTAAGAAAGATAAGTGTTCCCTCCCTAGGATCTAGGATAACATGGATATGCATCTACTACATGAGAGTGGTAAACCAATCTACCGGGGGTTGTGACCACGGTCTCTCCCTTTCCCTCCCGTCATATTGTCAGTACGTGAAGGTAATTGTAACTAGACCTATGATGGACACGGTATGTTGATGGAATCTATGGGAGTAGAGGATATCATACGCCGGAAAAACACGGTAGCTAACCTTAATCATCAAAGCATCATCAACATGAAAGCAATAGATTGAAACCACGAATCAAGTAGCGATCACATAGCATGCATCCATCTAACCTTAGGTATGAATGGAGACATTACCCATCATCTTACACGGATTGAAGCACACAGGGGTGATGGAAACACTGGAGAACGTCGTCGATGAAGATGGCGGCGACGGAGCTTGGGAACACCCCTGGGCCACCGGCTGAGAGTCCTCCTCTTGCTTCCTTCTTTCCGCCGGCGTTGATCCTTGCGACGAGCTCATCTAACTCTCTTCCTCATCTTGCGGTGGCAGTTTTCTGGTGAATGGTGTCGGTAGAATGATTTGTTCGATGTGGCGGCCGACGGCGGCGGAGGAAATAAATAGACAAACACCTAGGGCAAAGGGGGCACCGAACCGGGCCAACAGGCCCCTGGGCCGATCCGACTGGGCCGACCGGCCCAGGCCTTTTCTGGGCCAGTTCAAGCCCGTGTTCCTCCCCGGTTGCTTCTTGCACGATTCCTTATTTGTGTGCACTTGCATGTGGGCCTTTGATGTCGTTTACTTCACGGTTAAGGCTTGAATCCTTGCTATGCAAGCTTCGCTATTTTCTGGTTGAGTCCCTGAAGACTTGCATGTTGACGCTTCGGTCCTCGGGTCATTTGGAGTCATGTTCATCACGGGTCTTGACTCTTTTCGGGCTTCATGATCTTCTCTTGAAGTGCTTGATGAACTTATCCTGAAAGTCTCCTCTTTAATGTTAATTTCCTGCGTAAACAACAAACTCGAAAATCGACATGCAAGTGTGAACTTGTTACATCATTAGTATGCCTAGTGGCGGGTTAGTTGCAAATCATAATCGAAACCAATGTATAACAAGTACTCTAGGTTGACAGAAATTCACCGTCAACAAAGATGCAAGGAGGTTTATTATTGATCTTGGTAAAGCAATTTTTCTTCATCCCGCTCTTTATTTTCAAACTTTTCGAGATTTGTTTGAAATTTGAGAGCAAAATTTATTACTTGTGGAAAGAGCTTAAATGATATCTACCCTCCATATAGATGAAAGCAAGCTACATTATGGAACTAACAAATTTAAAATTGGAGAGCATTATGTTTTCTCAGGTATCATCAAGTGCAAGGTATGATCATTGAAAGGCAATACTGACATCCATTAAATGCTTACTCGAGGACGAGCAAGGTTTAAGCATGGGGGTATGTTGACGGTCGATTTCCGTGAACTAAGAGCACTTGTTACACTTTGGTTTGAGCTTTGAATTATAACTAACCAGCCACTAGGCATACTAATGATGTAACAAGTTCACACTTGCATGTGGTTTTTGGAGTTTATTGTTTACACAGGAAATCAACATTAAAGAGCAGACTTTTGGGATATGTTCATCAAGCACTTTAGAAGAAGATCAACAAGCCCGACACAAGTCAAGACACGTGATGAACATGACTCCAAATGACCCGAGGACCGAAGCATGAAGCTGTGAAACTCCGAGGACCTAGACAGAAAATAAGGGACGCAAGCCAAGTAACCTTATCCAGACCACGGGAAAAATGTCATCAAGGACCCACAATAAGTTTGTTATAAATTCAAGGAAGCGCGAGAAGCAACATGGAGGAAGGCCGGGCCGAACCGAGTCGAAAATGGGCCCAGGCTAGCCGGCCCAGGCCGGTCAGCCCAACCCATTTCGGGCTCGGTTCGCACCCCCTTTGACCTAGGTGCCCTTCGATAAATTGCCTCTGCCTCCGTTGGCCGCCACATCCATCCATTCACAACTCAGCAAAACGTAGAAGAAAGCACCGGAGGGATATGATGTCCGCCACGAGTCCTCGAAGTTGTCTAGGAGATGGCCTAGGCCTACCCTAGCCTCCATGGCCGCCCGTGTGGTTGTGCCATGGTGGAGTTCTGGAGCTAGTTGAGGTCATCAATGTTATGTACTCGGTGGTGGCGACCGAAACACATATACTATGTGAGTAAAGCAATTCAAGTCATCTGATCATTTAGTGACTCGATTCCTCCTTTCATGATCTTGTGCTTTCTTGGGTTTGCTTTATTTCAATCTATTGCTAGGATAGATTGCTTGGAATGCTCTTGTAGCCACAACGGCTAGAGGTGCATACCGGATTTACCAAGGAGTGCAACGCGTGCTTAACTATTGACGGTCCCTACAACAAAGATTCGAACGTCAAAACCTCGGGTTCGAGAGGAGTATATGACTAGTTTCATGCACATTAATAAAATTCCACGAGTTGTGTTGTGAATTTCATAGGCAAGTACAAATCTTGGGAGAAATTGGAACCAACGTGCCACAAGAGCAAGGCATGGCTGAACCACCTAGTCCGGCTGGACCTACAGGTGCGGCCGGTTGGTGTTGACGGTGTCTATTCGTATCAAACTTCATATGGATTTGCAAGCGGACATGTAAAACCCCGGATTTTCATAGAAAACCCGAATCCCTGTACCATCGCGATAGTCCCTAGATCAGTGGCCATCGCGTACAGAACGTCTCACAGATAAATACACAAAGTCATACATCGCATCACATAAAGATGATAGTACATGAATTTTATTACAAGTCCATTATGGAGTACATCAATACAAGCCTCTTGGCTGAATCAGAGTGAAAATTCTACGCAACGGTAGCTATCTTCTCAGAAGGGTCTCCATCTTTATTCTTCCCGCCACAGGCAAACTCGAGCGAAGCGACGTATCCCTCAGTCGTACCATGCGTCGGCATTGCAGTCGAACTCGGACTCGTACCCTGCACACCCAAAGTCTATCCCCAAGAAGTGGGATAGGTCCACGTCACCAACCGTATGCAGCTTTAAGTGGCCTAACATCTAAAGGGAAAAGAGAGTAGACAAGGAAACGGCTGTGGTTTCCTAAGCAGCAGCAGCAGAGTAAAAACAAGGTATCTCCATCAATATCCCGAAACCCAAGTCTCTCAACACAGCTCGGAAACACCTGGTTACCCAGGAGAACCCGTCTCCACCTCCTACTCCTGTCTAGGGTCGATGCGAGAACTTCCTCCCCTCGCACCTCAATGATTACAACCAGATCGACGAGGTAGATGGAGCCTCTCTCCTCTAGCCGGCTGCAACCACGGCTCACCACACACTCTCCTATAGGGGGAAGGTAGAAATCCCAAAACATGAGGAACGAACATGTCTTCTAGGCAGTGTCCATAACCGAGGATGCGGCTATAGCTATAGATCGAACAACTCTGCAGAGCGTGTACACCTGTACCCATCCAGGAATGGTACCCGACCGGTGTACGGCCGACCGAGCCCATCCTACCGGCGAACTCTCGGTAGTTACGAACCCACCCTGCATCCGGCCCTCAAAGCGGTCCTCTCCGCAGTGAAGACGACACGGAGCCGTGAAATGCTCCCGTGTGGCCACACGGGAGACGCTACCGAGAGGGTGGTCTCACCTCCACCGCTCCCCCACGGATACCCTCTATCCTTCATAGGCGGGTATGGTTCCGCACTTGCCGAGCTCAACACGGCCCTATCCCCACTCTCGGCGGGGGTGGTGTGTACGATGTCCTATAAACAAGTTGATCCACTCGGTTTCAGACCGGGGCGAGCTCATGTCCTCCAAGCGCACGTAAAACCCCAACACCTAGGCTCCGAAAACCGTAACAGGAGGGATGCACTAAGGAGTGCACCCCTATCCCCGATCCCAGATCGGTTGTTTCGAGCTCACCCCCGCCAAAGTACCCAAAACGCCTTCTCCTGCCGGTTTTTTACCCCACACACGCCAAGAACCACTATTCCCATCCCAACACATGCATCGCGAAGCTCGGCGTATATACACGCTCACATAAACATATATAGTAGTGGTAGGACAATCAAGGACAGGGTAAACGAAGAGGCAGTGCAAGGTTCATCAACATGCATATATAAAGTAAAGCACTAGCAATACTACTCAGCAATGCCTAATGGGTATTTTGGAATCAGTCGGGCGTGAACCTGGGGTCGGGTAGTCCTCTGCAGCGAAGTCGTCGGCGTAGTCGTACTCCTGGCTCAGCTCTCCGGCTCCTAATAGCGCGAAATGAAAAATAAATAGCGGTCCTAAAGCAACTTAAATCCAAATAAGAGCATTGGAGAACCAAAAGAGAGCAAACACCAACCCAACCCGGAGTTTAAGATTTTAGAAATTTTCTGGAAGAGGTTTCACAATTTTTGGAGTTAAAATGGATTTTCTAGGATTTTTCAAAGGGAGAAACTAATTTCTGGAAATAAAAATACGTTTAACCCCTTAAGACTCAGCCACACCGGATCCCCGGATCGGGTGCGGCCTGGCTTCCCGCAGCCCCGCGTGTGGCTTGGCTACCACTGGCCGCCGCAGGCGATCCTGCGGGGGACCGTGCGGCTCGGCGCGGTGTAGGCCGGCATGTGGCTGCGGCGGGGATGGCCTAGCCACAGCGGATCCTGGCGGATTGGCTGCGGCCACGCCAGCATGTGGCTGCCTGAGCACCACCTAAGACCGTGTTTTCAGCAGTGACGCTAGGTGCTTGACGAAATGCCCAGGAGAGGAACGGCGGCACTGGATGCCTCGTCGGCGGCGGCCTCCACAGCGCCTGGGCGATCGGCCAGAACGGGGTAACCTCAAGGAAACTCCTAGGCTGCTGGGCTCGAAGGGGCGCAAGACCAGGATGGTGACCGTCGCGCGAGGCCATTGCCGGCGTGGGCACGGCGGCGTCGGCGCGGCGGCGGTGCCGGGGACCTAAACCGGTGCGGGGCGCGTGTGCGACGGCGTGCGCGGGGAAGTGCGCGCGCGCAAGGTGACCTCCACGGCCGGTGGAGAGGTTGGCCGCGATAGGGGCGACGGGGGCGGCGTCACGGCGGAGCCCTCGGCTCGACACCATGGGCGGCGGCGAGCGCGGCGTCCGCGGTTGGCCGGCGTGTACGTGACGGTGCATGGCGTGGTGTTTAGGGCGTCTCAGAACGCGACGTGCTACCCTTTGGCGACCGTGCGCGCGTTCTAAGACCACAGCGACACGGTCATCCCGTGCGCGGCGGCGGCGCGCGCGAGCACGGCGGGCTCGGTGATCACGGCGGGGGCACAAACAAGGGGCCCAAGGCCCGGCCTTGCCCTCACGGCCGCGGCGCACGCGTCTTCGGGATGCACGCTTGCGAGCGTCGTGGCCCGCACGGGCGCGCGCGCGGGCACGCACGCGTCGCGAACACGACACGGCGCTCCGACACGCGCGCGGCGGCGACGGACGGTCGCGGCGTCCTACGGCAAGGGAGGAAAAGCTAGGCGGGCGGCGCGTGCGTCGACGAAGGCGGCGGCACCCGCACAAAACGGCATCCCGGCCGGCTCGATGGCCGGCATCACCGGCGGCGGCGCGGCGGCGCGGTGGCGTTCCACCTCGGCTCGAAGGCCGCGGCGCCCACAGGGGAGGTGAGGCGGCGTCCTCACCTGGGTGGCCTCTGGCCAATGTGCAGGCGTCGGTGAAGGGTGCGCGGCGCGGTGACGAGGAAGGAGGCGGCACAGGTAGTGGACGCAGAACGGCGCGACGGAGAGGAAGTCGAGGAAGTAGAGGTCGCAGGCGCGCGTGGCTCCCGCGGGTCCGGCTCCTCTTCGCGGGCGGCCCGGCTTCGCGGCAAGCGGCGCAGCTCCGGGTTCCTCCTCCTCCTCCCCTTCTCCTTCTCCTCCGGCTGCGGGTAGGAGAGCAGGGGACTGGGTTCCCCCGGGCGGCTAGGGTTGGGAAGAGCCAAGGGTGGCGGCGGCGGCTACTTATAGCGGCGGTGGCGCGGGGCACGTGGATGGCGTGGATGCACCGGGAGTCGCGGGGGCGCGTCGCGACGGCGGCCATGACCGGCGCGCGCGGGCTTTGCCCCTTTCGACGCCGAAGAAAAGGGAAAGCCGGGGGATGACGACGCCGACGTCGGCGTGACGCAGAGGCGGTCCCACCTGGCAGTGGGCGGTGAGCGCGTGTGGTAGGTGGCCGGCGCGGGCAGCAGCTGGGCCAGCTAACGGGCCGAAAGCGGCGCTGGGCGACATGTGAGGTTGGCGGCCCGCTGTGTACAGTACCGTTTCCCAAAATCCCTTAGGATATTAAGTTGATTCAAATTTGAATTTCAATTCAAATTTGAATTCGCCCCAAATAAAATCCAAATAAGATTCAAATAAAGAACCAAATTTCCACACTAGCTGGTTATAAGTCCTAAAGGTATCGTTGAAGCCAAAATTAAATCTAGGAAATTGGGGAAAGAAATAGGAAGACACTCAACTTCAATCCAAGTTTTTGAAATTTACCATTTTGAACTCAAGTCAAAACTAAGGATGTTACAGAACTCCCCCCCTCACAAGAATCTCGTCCCCGAGATTAAGAAGTTACCTCCGTTTCGAAGATTTGAGGGTATTTCTCCCTCAACGCGGACTCCTTCTCCCACGTAGCTTCGCGCTCGAGTGATTACTCCATAGCACCTTGCAGAAGCGCGTGGTGGTGTTCCTGGTCGACTTCTCCGCCCAGTCCAGGATCCGAACCGGGTACTCCAAGTACTCTAGGGTTTCCTGGACGTCGAGTGCCTGAGCGGGCACTCTCTTCTCGATGACCACACACTTCCGAAGTTGGGATACATGGAACACCGGATGCACTCCTGTAAGCTCCGGAGGTAGCTCGAGTCGGTAAGCGACCTTCCCGACCCTACTCACAATAGGGTAGGGACCAACGTACCTAGGGGACAGCTTCCCCCTGATGTGGAACCTCTTCGTACCTCAGAGGGGTGACACCTTCAAGTAAACGTGATCCCCCACTTCAAACGAAACATCCCTCCGTTTCGGGTCGGCGTAGGTCTTCTGCCTGCTCTGAGCTATCTTCAGGTTCTCCCTGACCTTGGCCACATTTTCTTCGGCCTCAACAATGGCGGTGGGACCGAAAAAGGTTCGTTCCCCCACCTCGGACCACATTAACGGTGTCCGACACTTTCTGCCGTACAGGGCTTCGAAAGGAGCCATCTTCAAGCTGGCCTGGTAGCCGTTGTTGTATGAGAACTCGGCATAGGATAGACTCTTCTCCCAATCGGACCCATAGGTCAACACACAAGCTCTCAGTAAGTCTTCTAGGACTTGATTCACCCTCTCTGTCTGACCGTCAGTCTGGGGGTGGAATGCTGTGCTGTAGTTCAGCTTGGTGCCCATGGAAGCATGCAAACTCTTCCAGAACTGGGCAGTGAACTTAGGCCCCCTGTCGGACACAGTGCTCCTCGGAGCCCCATGAAGCTTCAGGATATTGTCCACATATAGTTCTGCAAGTCGGCTCACGCTGTACTTCGTCTTCACGGGCAAGAAGTGTGCTACCTTGGTCAATCGATCTACAATCACCCAGATAGAGTCATTCCCCTTCTGAGTGCGCGGCAAACCCACAATGAAGTCCATACTGATGTCGTCCCATTTCCATGTGGGTATCTCGAGTGGTTGTAGCAGTCCGGCAGGCCTCTGGTGTTCAGCCTTCACTCGCTGACACGTGTCACATCGAGCGACGTACTCTGCAATATCTTCCCTCATCTTTTCCCACCAGAACCGTACCTTCAAGTCTTTGTACATCTTGGTACAGCCAGGGTGGATCGAGTATCGAGAATTGTGGGCCTCTTTAAGGATCGAGTCCCGAATTTCCTTGTCCTGAGGCACGCAGATGCGGTCCTTCAGCCACAGTGTACCCTGTTCATCGAGGTGATAGTCACCTGCTTTGCCACTCTCCATCAGACGTTTTACCTCTTGAATCTCTGTGCACTCCTTCTGAGCTTGTCGGATTTGGTCTTCGAGTGTGTATTTCACCCGCAACTGGTTCAACTGCCCCTCTTCCACTATCTCCAAACTCAGCTTCTCCAGCTCTTCATGCAAGGCTGGTTGTTCCTCTCGCACCATCAGGTTGTTGCAGTAGTGCTTGCGGCTCAGAGCGTCGGCTACGACGTTTGCCTTACCAGGGTGGTAATGAATGTTCAGGTCGTAGTCCTTGATCAGCTATAGCCATCTCCTTTGCCTCAGGTTCAACTCCGACTGGGTGAAGATATACTTCAGACTCTTGTGATCAGTATAGATGTCGCACTTGTTCCCCATCAGATAGTGCCTCCATATCTTCAAGGCATGAATGACAGCGGCTAGCTCGAGGTCGTGCGTAGGGTAGTTCTCCTCATGCTTCCTTAGCTGTCGTGAGGCGTAGGCCACCACTTGGCCCCCTTGCATCAACACGCAGCCGAGTCCTTGTCTCGACGCGTCACAGTACACCACGAAGTCCTTGCTCGCATCGGGCAAAGTCAGGACTGGCGTAGTGGTGAGACGAGTCTTGAGCTCCTGGAAGCTGGCTTCACACTTGTCCGACCACACATACGGCGTGTTGCTCTTCAACAGTTCTGTCATGGGCTTGGCGATCTTCGAGAAGTTCTCGATGAACCGGCGGTAGTATCCGGCCAAACCGAGAAAACTGCGGATCTCTGTCACGGACTTCGGTGACTGCCACTTGGACACTGCCTCAATCTTGCTCGGGTCTACGGCAACTCCTTTAGCTGACAGCACATGACCTAGAAACGCGACTTCCTCCATCCAGAACTCGCACTTGCTAAACTTGGCATACAACTGATGCTTCCTGAGCTACCCCAACACGATCCTCAGGTGCTCCTCGTGCTCTTCTGCTGTTTGGAAGTAGACCAGTATATCGTCGATGAAGACAACGACACACTTGTCCAACTCATCCATGAAGACCTTGTTCATCATGTTCATGAAGTATGCCGGGGCATTGGTCAGGCCAAACGACACGACTGTGTACTCGTACTGCCCATACCGGGTCACGAATGTCGTCTTATGGATGTCCTCTGGGCGAATCTTCATCTGGTGATAACCTGACCGGAGGTCAATCTTGCTGAAGTACTTGGCTTGCCTTAGCTGATCCATCAGATCATCGATCCGGGGCAGGGGGTACTTGTTCTTGATGGTCACCGCGTTCAGGGCGCGGTAGTCGACGCACAGGCGTTGAGTCCCATCCTTCTTCGGAACGAATAGTGCCGGTGAACCCCATGGTGAAGCACTTGGTCGAATGAACCCTTTCTCGAGTAGTGCGTCTAGCTCTGCCTTCAACAGTTTCAGCTCAACCTCTGCCATACGGTACGGACTCTGGGCTATCGGTGCCGTTCCCGGCACCAAGTTAATCACGAACTCCACATCACGATCAGGAGGCAACCCGGGCAACTCCTCTGGGAACACATCCTTATACTCACAGACTATCGGTACGTCCGATATGGCCTTCGTGTGAAGACAGTACACTGCCGGTATGTCTCGAGACTTCATCGGCTTGAAGGTAACCCTCGTCCCGTCGGGGTGCACTAGAGTCACCAGTCTCGGCGAAGTGGAGATGACACCTTTGTGGGCAGTGATCCAATCCATTCCCAGTATCACGTCGATACCATGGGAAGGCAGCACGGTAAGATCCCCATAGAATGTGTGATCTTGGATGACCACTTCCACTCCTTTGCACAGCAGGGTGCATCGGATATCCCCGAGCGGAGAGCTCGTGATAATGGGCATTGATCGGGTGGTTGTAGGGAGGGATAGTTTACTCACGACCCGGTGGCACCGGTGTCGAAGAGAACCAGAGTAGAAGTACCACAAACCAAAAACTTACCGATCACGACGTCGGGGGCATCGGCAGCCTCCTCCTCAGTGAGGTGGTTCAGCCTCCCACGGCCGGCGGCCGGGGGCGGCGCGGCCCGAGGAGGTCGGCCTCCCGGAGCGAGTGCCCTCGCGGGGGTGGCGGCAGCTTCTTGTCGGGGCACTCGAAGGACTTGTGGCCCGGCTTGCCACACGCGAAGCGGTGACGGTGAAGCCTCTCGTGGCGGGTCTCGCGGTGCTCGGTGGAGCACGAGTGTAGCCTCCCGGTCCGCGGGGGTAGGCCGGGGTTCCTCCCTCCGGGGAACGGGCTACGTCCACTTCCTCCGAAGCCACGCCCGAGCCGGTTGTGCCCCGGCGGTAGCTTCCCCTCAGCATGTTGCTCTGTCCGCTCCTCGGTTTCAGGAAGGATCGGTCAGGCTGGTCCCGATCTCCCATCCTCTTCTTGCCCCTCATGCGTTCCTCGTGGCCCCTCCTCTCGTCCTCGACCGCAATGGCGCGGTTGACGAGATGGCGTAGGGACTTGTGCTCACTTGCCTTCAGCGCCTGGCGAAGGCCGTGGTGGAGGCCTCGCAGGAACCAGAACTGCTTCTTCTGGTCGGTGTTGGTGTCGTCGGGGGCGTACCGCATCATCTTCATGAAGTGACGCTCGTACTCCTCGACCCTCATCGCACCCTGAGTCATGGTGCGGAACTTTGAGGACCATGTGTGGTTCGAGGACCGGTGGATGGTCGCTCCCTTGTGTGATGAGTGATTGACAACGTTGTGTGGACTGATTCTTGGCTAAGTATTGCAGGTGCAGGTTGCGGCTTGACTCGTGTTGGTGCAGGTGAAGAACAAGCGCGAAAGGTCGTCGCTGGTGAGACCTCCAGGTGTGGAGAAGACAAGTAGGCTTCGCTCGAGGGACCCGGTGGCCAGCGGGGTCAAGTGCGGGCTGCATGGTGGCATGAACAACAAGATGAAGTCATGGACGGTTTCTTGGTTGAGCCTCAAAACCAAGGTCGAGCCGGGACTACGTGGGAGCCAAGTCATGAGTGGAGATTGGCGGAGGCTACACCGAGTTCGCGGGGTTTCCGGTGGTTCACTAGAAAACCACTGGGTTCCTTGGTTGATCCACAAAGCCAAGACCGGAGAACCGAAGACGGAGGTGCAGCAGCACCAGACCGGTCTGACCGGTGGGTCTGACCGGTCTGACCGGTGGGGACCGGTCTGACCGGTGAGGAGCACCGGTCTGACCGGTGTGCGACGACGCAGTCCGGAATCTTCGAAGCGGAGGACACGCGTCGGAATCGCATGGCTTGCGTCGAGGCTACGCAGGGTGCGGTCGCCGGGCATCCGTCCGATGGTGAAGACATCAAGAATTCGAAATCCACCCTTGAGGGGCTTGTATCCCTAGTTGTTAGAGAAGGGCATTTTAGACATTCGGTTGCCTCCATATAACCCAAGAGGTGAGAAGGATGGCAGCCAACTCTTGGAACCCTAGCTCATTAGTTTTCCTATTTTCCACCTATTTTCCTTAGGTTTTCCTTAGGACTAGCAAGAGAGCTTCACGGAGAGATCTTGTAGAGAGGGATGGATGATCGGGCGGCTTGCTAGACCTTGTACGAACCTTTGTTTCATGTATAGATGTTTCGGCGTGGTTCCTCAAGGTTTGGATGTGTTTTCCCCGGTTGTTCTTGGTGGTGATTTTCGGAGCCCTCTCTCGGTGATTTCTTTGGGTTGATTTCGGGGCCTTTCTCTTGGGGATTTGATGGGGGAAATTTGTGGGAACCCTTCATGGTTCTTTGGGCTGTGATTCCCCTCCCAAATCCGTGAGTAAAGGTGCTCGATTTTGGGGTTTCTTGAGTTCTTGGGTTGGAAGTGCTCTCGGCGGGATTTCTTCGATTCCTCCTTTTTGGACGAGTTGTTGTGGGATTAAACTTGGCTATGGACTCCTCATGAGGTGTTCTTGATATCCCCAAAGTCTTGTTCAAGTCCGTGGAGCGATTCGGGAGATCGAGATTTGGACACTACAAGGTTTTGTATCAAATTCAACGCCTCTGTATTGCAACGCTGAAAATTTGGTTGGTATAGATGGTTGTTTTGCAACCATTCTTAAAATCCGTAGCTATACATGTTTTTAATACAATGGTTTTGCAAGCGTTGCAAAGCTTTGTTGCATTTGGTTGTCGATATTGCAATGGTGCCAAATGGTTGCACTAGAATTGAATGTGGTTGCAATTGTGTTGTAGTACTGCAACCACATTTGTGTTAGTTGCATTTAGATGTGAATATTGCTACGCTTGAGTGGTGTTGCATAAATTTTCAGAAGCGTTGCAAATTATTGATGGTTAATGCAATGAGAAATCTTGGAGGCGAAGCAAAAGTGAGATTCAAATGCAACCTATGTTTATAGTTGCAATTAAAATCCTTGTTGTTGCAAATGCTAAACTTTGTTGCAACAAGATGTTTGGTCCCGAAGCAAAAATTGTGTTCAAGTGCAACGCCTAATTATGGTGGCAATATGTACTTGGAGTGTTGCAACAACTAAGCCGAGTCTGATTTGGATTGGGCCTTATCACCAGGCAGGGGGCGATCAAGGGTATTTTGACGCCGCGCACGGGAGGAGAGCGACGACGGGGCGCCGCCCGACGAAGCTCCCACACGACGCCGGTTGCTGCGCAAGGCGGTCAGGGCGGCGTACTGCCGCCGCTGCTCGGCATCTCGACTCTTCGAGGCCTTGGACGTCAGCTTGCTGCGCACGCTCCGCTGCTCGGCATCTGCCCTCCTCCGACGGGTTGCTGCACAAGGGGGTGATTTCTGCCCTAATTGCTGGCTGCGGCACGCCCTACATCATGCACGTCGATTGATCGATCAGACTAGACATCCTCGAGTCGCGTCGAAATTAAAGGTACGAGCGAGATCATCATGCGAAGCACATATATTTGAATTATATGTATGTAAATACGCCATTTTAAATTGGGGATCGTTCATGTTCATCACGCAGATGTCAGGCGATGATAGGAGTTGGATGCGCTTGCCTCGTTGTTCATCTGAGTGGAAGAAGAAATTCCCAGAGTTTATGGACAGGACATTCAGTGGCACATCGAGTGGTGGAACTGCTGCATGTCCGTGCACTAGATGTCCCGTGCAATGCACGAAAAAAGCCCGGCTTTGCTTCGTAGTCATGTCCTTTTAAGAGGGTTTGCTGAATCTTTTATCATGGAAGGGGGAGGTTCGGGTGATGTGGTATTTCACAATGATGATGCGGACCTAGTGATGTTCAAGTACACAACGACGACGACCCAGAATCGTGGATGTACAAGTACGAACGATGATGAAGGTGCACCACATGATTCCGGAGTAGTCGGTGAAGAAGGCGATGCACCGAGTGAAGATGATGGGGCCGATCATTTGATTAAAGCGCTAATCGAGGTGAAATACGAGGAGAGATCGGTGATGAAGATGAGACAACAAACGACCAAGCCAAGGTCTTCTTCAAGTTACTACGGAGGCTAAAAAGGAATTATATCCAGGTTGCGAAGATGGTACGAAGATATCTTTTATTGTGGAACTTTTCCAACTGAAGTGCATGTATGGGATAAGTAACAAAGCATTGGAGGGGGTACTGTTTCTGATATCAAAGTTTCTCCCTAAAGGTCATTGTGTGCCAAACACAATGGAGAAAGTGCAAAGGGTGGTTCGTGATCTGGGCTTGGACTATATCAAGATAGATGCATGCGAGAATCATTGTGTGTTATTTTGGAAGGAATACGAGAAGCTGGATATATGCCCCAAATGTAAAGCCTCTAGGTGGAAAACAGATGATCAGGATAAGAACCATGGTGGTGGCCATTTGGAGGATGGTCAGGATAAGAACCGTCGTCGTGTTCTCGCCAAAATCCTTCGGTATTTCCCTCTCACACCTCGGCTGCGCATTGTACATGTCAGAGAGGACATCTTCAGAAATGCGTTGGCATGAGGAGGGAAGAATAAAAGATGGGAAACTACGTCATCCTGCTGACTCCAGTGCATGGAAGCATGTGGACAATACTTTTCTAGAATTTAAACAAATACGTAACGTTCGGTTGGGTCTTGCTTCTGATGGCTTCAACCCATTCGGTATGCAAAATGTTACTTACAGTTGTTGGCCTGTTATCCTAATACCTTATAATTTGCCGCCTTGGTTGTATGAGAAACAATCTTATTGGATCATGTCGATGTTGATACCTGGCAAGAATATTGATGTTTTCTTGAGACCCCTCATTGAAGAGTTGAAGGAGTTGTGGAATACTGGGGTTGATTGTAGGGATGTAAAGGAGAAAGAAAATTTTACACTACGTGCTATGCTGCTTTGGACGATCAATGACTTCCCTGCATATGCGATGCTGTCTGGTTGGAGCACAAAAGGAAAATTTGCATGTCCTTATTGTCACAAGGATACAAATTATTTATGGTTGAAACATGGGAAGAAGTACTGCTACATGGGACATCGTCGGTTTTTGCCCTTGGACCATCCATGGCGAATGAACAAGATGAGTTTCAACAATGAGGAGGAAACCAGGGAGGCTCCAGTTCCACTGTCCGGTCAAGTCGTATTAGACCATTATGCAACTTTTGATCAAGCGAAATTTGGAAAGGACATATCGAAAAAGAGGAAGCGTGATGAAGATGCAAGATGGCACAATTGGAGGAAGAAGAGTATTTTTTTTGAGCTCCCCATCGGTCTTCTTTGCTCATAAGGCATAATTTGGACGTGATGCATATTGAGAAAAACATATGCGAGAGCATATTAGGGACTTTGCTTCAAATTGAAGGGAAATGTAAGGGCAGCGAGAATGCACGCCTTGACATGGAACATCTTGGGATCAGGGAAGATCAACATCCTGTGATTGAAGATGACGAGTACACCTTGCCAGCAGCGTTGTACTCTCTAGACCCGGATGACAAGAGGATGTTATGCCAATTTCTTCAAGGCGTGAAGATGCCTTATGGGTTCTGCTCCAATTTGAAGAGATGTGTGGATGATAAAACATGTAAGGTGTCTGGACTCAAAACTCATGACTACCATATTATTCTACAAAAATTGTTGCCCTTGGTCATTAGAAGGATTTTGCCGTAAGATGTTGTCGGGCCATTGATTGAGCTCGGTAGGTTCTTCAGTGCACTTTGTTCAAATGAGTTGGTGCCATCCGATCTTGACAAACTAAGCAGTTCAATTAAAGAGACTATTTGTCGGCTTGAGATTGTTTTTCCACCTGCATTTTTTGATATAATGATTCATTTGCCGTCCACCTAGCTGAAGAGGCTAAACTAGGAGGGCCCGTGTGTTACAGATGGATGTATCCAGTAGAGAGGTATCTACGTACTGTTAAAGGATATGTCCGAAACAAGGCACAACCGAAGGGTCAATAGCCGAGGCTTACATAGGCCGAGGAGTGTCTTATATTTTGCTCTCGATTCTTCGACATTGACACCAAGCTGAGTCGAGCTGATCGTCATGAAAATACAGTTGTGAACGAGCCTCCAAATGGGCTAAGCATATTTAGTGAAATTGATTACAAGAGGAGAGGAAATAAGATTAAGAATCTGGAGAATCCTGAACTTCATAATATGAGGCACTACATAATTACTAATTGTGATGAAGCCAACAAATGGGTAGAGTAAGTCGCAATTTGTACCACTAAATTTATCTATTATGTCCTTTATTGTGGTGGCAACTACTAATTAATTTGGTTGACTATCATGCAGGGAGCACAAGGAAGAACTAAAAAGGGTTAGTCAAGTTAACCTTAAAAAACGACACAAGGATCATTTGGTCGGATGGTTTGAAATCGAGGTATGGAGTAATATTTCATTTTTTAATATTCCACTTTATGATCGAACCGAGATGTAGTAATTAATTACACGGTAGTTGTCTAAGTATATTACAAAATTGCAGGTAGCAAAACTATACGAGAAAGGGGAAGTATGCAACCCGATGCATGGGCTTTCTCAAGGACCGGACCCTCGAGCTTGTGTGTTGAATAGAGTGCACATCAATAATTGGCTATTTCGGACATCCGCACGAGAGAAAAGTCTCGTCACACAAAACTCGGTGTGCTTGTGAAGTCCGAGAATAGCGACATGACTCGGTATGGAGTCATTAGAAATATAATATCACCGGAATTCCCACATGAAAAAGAAGTTATCTTGTTTCGGTGCGATTGGTATGATGCGCCGACTACCGGTACCGGTAGAAGCAAAGGGTACTCTAGGGATAAATATGGTATTATTGACATTGCTACTTCCATGTTCGGATATTCGAGATGAACCTTACATTCTTGCTTCAAACGCCGAACCGGTGTTTTATGCCCCTATCGTGGACAAGCCGGGATGGTCTCTTCGTTGTTTCGGTCGACCAAGAAATTTGTTTTCCATGCCGAAACTGGAAACGACGCGGATGCACTCGATGTGGGAATCCAACAAATGATTGAATCGGGGCGAGGTCGGAATTATCAAGCCGGTCCGGACATGATAGGGCCGGCACAACCGGTTCGGCCCGCCATTATTAATCAAGTGCGTAGCGAAGCAATTCCCGAACCCGCCGATGACTACATTGGTCATGACGATTGTGACGACGAGGACACCTACATTGACGATGGGGTTATTGCACCGGTCATGGAAGAAAATATAGAAGATGATTTCTTTGTTTGAAGACAACCGTTTTTGTTGCACCAATCTTAATTATTTCATTCTTATGGTTAGCACTTTTAGTAGCTAATAATGGGTCCTAATTTGATGATAAGTGGATTAGCATTACGGATAACATAAAGTAGTTAACAACAACTTTAATTAACATCCATGACCACATAACATGAAGTACTAAACAACACGATTTGTTTAACATCCAAAGCTATAAGTACTTAACACAAAGTAGCCATAGTTCACACACGAGGTACTAATTAACATAGTTCGACTATTGAAGTTCGACTAGAGTCATTACTTAGATCTTGCCACTAATTACAAGTAGCCACACTTAGTCCATGGCAAAAGACACCACCATACTTAACCTAGGTACTGGTTATGCAAAGTAGTAAGCATTTAGTACTACTTGCGACTGACTTTGGCGTACAGCTTGGAGATCTTCTTATCCATGGCTTCTAACTTGCTAGCGACACTGTCCATGAACTCCTCCAGGTTCATTTCCATGGCTTCCTCAGCTCCATCAACTTGCAGGGCTAGGCTCTCAATCTGCTCACGCATATCGTCGTAGCGATCCTTCAGCTGCTCCACCTGCTGGCGCAAGGTCACCTTCTGCAGCGAGCAACAAGATTAAGTTATTAACATGAAATGACTCAGATAAACAGTGTACAAGGTTAATTTATTTATAGTACTCACCTTTGTTTTCGATGATCCCGCATCTGTCTGTTTGGGTAAGGGCGACGGAATGTTGCTGTTGGGTTCTTCATCATCCGAGTCAGGAATGATGATTTGCACCTTACTCACAGATTTGCCGACCACTTTGTCCTGGTTCCAATCGCAGCTAGTACATACAAATGTAGAAAGCACTTTCACATAATGGAAGCAGAAACAGAAACAGAAATGGAAAAGTTATCTTAATCACAGATGAGGCTCAACAAATAACACACACAACTGTGAAGGTCATAAATCAGATGTATGCTTTGTAAGAAAAAATCAACATGTGAAAAATGAGAGTTCATGATATATATACACACAACCAGCATCTGATACAATTTGGGATCTGATGTGCACCAATTCTATGTCGAAGATTGTACTGGTACAAATTGGCATCTGATGCATTGAACCCTACCTCTTAAGTTATATTATATACTAGCATGATTAATATAAGTGCATCCATTTTTAATGAGTGTCACGATCCACTGTCTACTTATGCAAATTCTATAACCTAAAATGGTCAATTGCATAACCTACAATTAAGGACCAAATTAAGGAGATCAATTCCATAACCTACAATGGTTTACTCCACTAAAACATCCTACATCAGTCTTGGTATGCTACAAATTCTAAATTCACGACTAGCAAAGTACTGGTACGACTAGTACCCAACATTCCACAAGCAACCAGAAATTAGCACCCAAATTATTGGTACCCTGCATTCCACAAGCAATCACACGGAAACAAGAAACCAAATTCAGCAGCTCAAGTGGAGAAAAATGAAAAACCGGAGATGCCGCTTACCTAACTTCACGGCGCGTGCGCTTGCACCCCCACTATGACCTCCTTCCCCTTACCCGACGGTGCAACCTCGCGATGCGGCCCGTCGGACGACGAGGAGGAGGTCCCGGAGTCGTATGAACCGGAGATCGACGAGGTAGGGTTCCCGCCGTAGCCACCGGAGGAAGACGAGGTTGGGGAGCGCGTCGGTGTAGGAGCCTTGAATCGCCCGCGTGCATCGCGCAACTGCGTCGCGGCATTGTGGCCCCTCCTCCCGTCGCCGCTGCATCCCTCGATGCGGCCCCTCCTCCCGTCGCCGCTGCATCCCTCGATCCGACCACTCACGCCGCCGCGACTACATCCCTCGATGCGGCCCCTCCTCCCTGCTCCGCCGCTCGATCCCGCGATGGCGCCCCGCCTTCCTCCTGCGCCGCTCACCTGCGAGGCCCCGCTCCGGCCCCTCCGGCCGCTCGCCATGGCGAAGGAGAACCGTCGGAGCCACCGAGGGGACGTGGGGAACGGAGGGGAGGTGGGGAACCGATGGGGTCAATGGGGGGGTCGGGAACTGTGAGAGGGTCCGGTGCTACCTATGTATACATGACGGGCCGGCCCATTTAGATATCCAACTATCGGCCCGATTACAACAAGTGTGCAGCGGCCGCCTACTGCACCCTTTAGTACCACATCGGAGAACAAGAAGGGCGCGACCCTGCTTAAAAGTGAAGGCGTGCGCACCATCCCGAACTCCTAATTACTAAACATCCTGCACTGCTTGCTCGCTACATCTGCTAAGGGGCTTAGTGGGCCTGCTGGGCCCAATCGGGCTCCCGGTCGCCGGTTGAGCCTGGTTGTGGTCTGGCTTGGCCCTAGAGCCCCTTAGCAATTTTTTTTTGTTTTTTACATTCATTTTTTCTTATTAACATTTAACCAATTAAATATCATTTTTTTTGTTTTTTAAAATCAATTTTTCTAATTAACATTTAACCAATTAAATATCATTCAGAAATTCGATTCATATTTTTGAATCCTCCTTCGCGTGTCTAGATAGGTACCGGTGCATGTAGCTAGGCACCTGTGCCCGGGCAACGGTGTCAACCTAGGCTAGTAACACCATATGTGTGCGTGTGTACCTTGATTTGCCTGTCCACACACGCTTTTTGGCTCCGTACCTGAGCCACCTTACTAAACAGGCAAAGCTCTCGTTATCAACACCTCATATACATGATGCATCCTCCTTCGCGTGTCTAGATAGGTACCGGTGCATGTAGCTAGGCACCGTGCCCGGCAACGGTGTCAACCTAGGCTAGTAACACCATATGTGTGCGTGTGTACCTTGATTTGCCTGTCCACACACGCTTTTTGGCTCCGTACCTGAGCCACCTTACAAAACAGGCAAAGCTCTCGTTATCAACACCTCATATACATGATGCATCCTCCTTCGCGTGTCTAGATAGGTACCGGTGCATGTAGCTAGGCACCTGTGCCCGGGCAACGGTGTCAACCTAGGCTAGTAACACCATATGTGTGCGTGTGTACCTTGATTTGCCTGTCCACACACGCTTTTTGGCTCCCTGCCTGAGCCACCTTACTAAACAGGCAAAGCTCTCGTTATCAACACCTCATATACATGATGCATCCTCCTTCGCGTGTCTAGATAGGTACCGGTGCATATAGCTACGCACCTGTGCCCGGGCAACGGTGTCAACCTAGGCTAGTAACTCTCTACATCTCTCGGGGATCTATAGGGGCATGTGTGCCGGCTCATATGACTTTGTGAAGATGTGCTTGACCGATTTCTCCGAATTACTTCAAATTTTTTTGGGAACACTTATGCATCCAAAGGATGCGTCCCTCCCTGTTTTTATGGTATTTTTTGGCACTTTAGGATTTTTTAACATTTAGCTTTAATATTATTATAAATAAAAAAAATAATAGGTAAACTTGGTCAGAAATTTGCATAAATGCACTCAAATTTATAGTTTGGGTCTTTAAACATCCTAGTGGAGTTTGGATTGGTTTTGACGAATTGGTACTATACGCGTCTCGCACGAGGATGAACATCTCTCGGGGATTTTTTTGGGAACAATTATGCATCCAAAGGATGCGTCCCTCCTTGTTTTTATGGTATTTTTTGGCACTTTAGGATTTTTTAACATAGATGAGTCAAAAATGGTACAAACCCTCATCAAACCGAGCACCAGTCGATCACAAAAAAATGGTACAAAAACCTATTCAATCTACACGCGCGCCCACCCCTCCCCCCACGCCGCCAAAAAAGTTTCCAAAAAATTTCAACGCCAGAGAAAACGCCGTGCCAACAAATTGATCGCGCGCCCACCCCCGTTTCCTCCCCCCACGTCGCCCTTTTTCTCGTAGCTTTCTCATCTACATGCGCTTCTGAACTAGCCCACGCCGCCGGCTCCTGTCTCCAAGAATTAGGGTTTCTCGGTTTGCACCTTGGAGAACTAGACCATGGCGACTTCTTCTCCAACGAGTGGAACACCACTCACGCCGTCTATGCGCACACCTTCAGGAACTGGGACGCCAACAACTCCGGCAGCGGCGGCGCCGGCAACTTCATCGAGACCCAACATCACCATGTCTCTTTTTGGGGCAACACGCTCCGGGTCGACAGGACTGGGGACGCCATCAACTCCGGCGGCGGCGGCATCCACGCCGGCAAGTTCATCCAGGCCCATCTCGACCATGTCCAGGGCGACGGGAGTTGCTGCTGCTCGACAACAAAGCTCAATCGACGACACTACTGAGCGGTAACAGTTCTTGGCTTCGTATCTTTGCCTTCATCATCTCGGCTTTAGGGTTCTAGTAAAGATGATTGCTTCGTATTTTTTTATTCATCACATCAGTGCGCCATGGGACAAATGATACGTATGCTACCTATATTATTAGATTCATCACACCATCTCATGTTTAGGGTTCTAGCAAAAATGATATGTCGTGTGAATTTCACTACTCTAACGAGCGGACCAATCTGTTTTAATTAGTTCTTTAGCCGATTAGTTAGTAATAATCAGTAAAGATCTACTCCAAATATTTAGTGACAATGGGATGGTGTGTGCGGTTTTCCGAAAATTCAATCTATCTTTTGCATAGTGAGACAATTGGTCCCGAAATTATGCACACTATTGTAGTAATAATCGAGAAAGGAAAAATATTTGCTGCTTTACCTTAAATTCGGGGTTTACGTATAGGGGAGTTAAAATAAGTGGCACTAAGTTTTAATTACTTTCACTATCCGTACACAACTATATGTACACTCTTTTCCTTTTAACTAAATTGATTTATCATCACTAGTGCTTAAGTTTGATACTATTGTAATATTTGACAGCGAGGATGATACGTGGACTCTCTACTTCACTTGCGAGGGGGCGTCGGGGGGATGCAAGAATCTTCCACCATTAGAATCAGTAGGTCTGAGCTCACCATGAGTAACTTGATTGCAATGAAGTTACAAATGGGGTATAGGGTAAGGGACTATTTGTACTACAAGAGGAGATGCGGTAATGCAGCAACACTACAAGAACTCGAAGAAGAAGACCATGTACATGCTATGATAGCGTGTAACGAGGTGGAGAAAGAGGTAAGACTATTGCTGTCCATGGACCAAAAAATAGACCAAAATGTTAGCATAACACCCTTGAAAGTACATAGAAGCAGACCCATTAGGGATATGAATTTAGATGAAGATGAGGAGCCAATTGATGCTTACAAGGACTGGCTGGCCAACATGCATAGGCAAAACCGATTCACTGGTAAGTTTTATGTTGTAATATTTTCTATATATTCGAGAAGCCTTTGTACTAATATTTGCTTGATTAACCCGCATTTGAAAGATATCGAGAGGGATGACACCACCAAAACTTACAAAGAATGGTTAAGGGTGGAACGAATACCGGATGATATTAGTAATTTAACATCTCTCCCTATTTGTCTATTACTTAGTCATCCTTCACAATCATATTATATCCGACACAAGTGATTTATATTTTTCGCAAAGTGGCATATGCAAATAGTACTCAGCCTACAGAAGTTGAACTTTCAAGTCCAGATAGCACCCCCACACCACCAGTAAGCAGACCATCCCATGCGCGGCGTTTCATTCCATAGGGAGAGGGAACTAGTAGTAAGTACTGAATATTTTCTGTTTTTTAGTGAGATTCAAGTAATTTTGTACTACGTGACCACTTTCTTAATTCTATTGTTCTGTATATATTTCTTTTTCATGGACAAGACTCCAACAAGAGGAAGCCAAGAGGTAACTTGAAAGGATGGACAAAGAACAAAGAAGAGAACCAGGGAGGCATCTCGGAAGCTTAGCATCCAGGTCTCCGTGCTTGGAGGACTCCGTAGGTGCAAACAAACGAACATTTATTGATGAAATAACACTGTTCACAAGGAAAAGAGCACCTCTCATTGGAGTAAGAACGTGGAGAGATATCCATGTGGACGTCAAAATTGCAATAGCAAATGATGTGCTGGTAAGCTTATGTTGTCCATGTGTTTTTCAAATTTGCACTATTAAAAAAATGTATAAGAAGTAATTTATTTGTGATTTAATTTGAGCAGGCTAAGTGGGACCTTGAGGATAATGAGGCTAACAGAATCAAGATTTGGACCGTGGCTAATGACCGTTACAAAGGATGGCGATCTACATTGAGTGCTACCTACAAGGCGTAGACCACCTATGATGAGAGAATGAGACATAGGCCAGAAGAATTAGACATTGTTGAGTGGCACTATATGGTGTTGTATTTTGGCACCGAAGAATTCCAGGTTGGTTGCCAATTTTTAAAAATACTTGCCAAATCCACTTGCATCAATGTTTATGTATAGTGCACTGCTGATTTTGTAAAAATAATATCTTTGCTGATTGTGTGCAGAAAATTAGCAATAAAAATTCTCAGAATCGGCTGAATCGAAAGATGCACCATAATACCGGATCAAAGGGTTTTTCTCAAGTGAGCTATGAGAAGGTAACAAATTATGCAACAAGGTTTACGTTCAGGCAAATTTTATGGTTTGTTCTTCTGCCCCCCAATGACTATGACATGATATGGTTGCAACCTCTATATGCTTTGTATTTGATAGACATATATAATTTGCCCAACGCCCACTAAAGCAATATAGATTTTCCATGCTTCTAAACAGATAGCTGAAAACTACGTAAACTAATTAAGTGTTCAAAAAATAAAACATTGGATTCCTTTAGTTATTCAATAGCAATAAATATTTCGTTTACCTTTTCTTTTCCCGGTGAATATCTTTCTCATATTTACAGTGAACAAAAACTTGTACATTACCCTACATTATGAAATATGGCTAATTTGTTTACATTCTTGCCTAATTAGAGGGACCAACTAACTGGGGAAGAGCCAAATGATATGGAGCTTTTTATGATCACCCACCAACAAAATGGAGAATGGACAAGCGAGGAATCTAAGGAAATCTATGTGAGTATTTCTTTTGTACAACCCTTATTAAGTGATGCAACTGTCCTCGCTTAGAATTACATATATAATTAACTAAATGTATGTACTTTGTTAGGAAAATACAAACAGGAAGATTATGGAGTTGGAGTCAAGGCCTGACGCAAATGTCGTATCAGACTTGGAGCAGAACCAGATTTTCCAATCGACCTACAAGGAAACGAGGAAATCCAAGTCAAACAAGATGTGTGCCAATGGATACCTAGCAAGGTACCCAACTAGGAAGGAGCTACTGTCCGAGGACTACCGCGCGCAGTCCAACAGAGGAGGCACTCATTGAATCGTTTAGACAGCTGCAAGATAGACTAGATGCTCAAGATGATGAAAGGGAAGCAGAGAGGCAAGAACATAAGCGTCAGCTTGAACAGATCAACAAGGAAAGGGAGGCCGATAGAGAAGCACTTAGGCAAGCAACGTTGCTGTTGCAAGCAGCCCAAAAACAAGCTTCAGTACAAACGGTAATATTAACAACATCTATTTTTAATAGTTCATTTGCTGAAAATCATGATCTTCAACCCAATTCAAAAATGCGAAGCTACTGCTGCTCCTGCCGCGCTGGTTGTGGAATCACTCCGGAAATGTTGCCTTGCTGCCGCAACAATTGAGGGGTCACAAAATCCGACTACGAGAGGGTGAACAAATGATGCATAATGAGCGAGTAGTGCCATGATCATTAAAGGATGTTTAATTTTAACATACATGTCATATTCTTATCAACGTGTGTAATTTTATCCACCAACCCTTTTTTCCGGGTTAACCAAGACGTAAGCCTACCGAACAAGCAACCCACTAATCCTGCAGTGAAGAACGTCCTACGGGCGCACGACTAGAAGTAATTCAGCATCCCAAAACAAAGGAGCGAATTCGGGTGCTGTTTACACTACAACAAAGCAATTGAAGGAAGCTGCAGCTAGGAAAAGATCAATGTCCAAAAAGAATGCACAGGTACTATGTCAAACCTTTTATCTCTCTTTGCATTGAAATGGAACATGTAGTCTTTTTGGAGAAGGTTCATATTTGCCTTTTGCATATAACTGATTTTTATTTCTTCAAATTTTGTTTAACTAATGCATGTCAATGATTTTTTTTCAGGATGATTCTTGAGCTTAAGAAGGAGCATGCGAATGGTGGGAAGATGGCCAACATATATATCAATGGAACCGTCGCTGCTACAACATTAGTCTTTTTCTTACAATATGTTCAAACAATTGTGTGTGGTGGACGCATTATTATGTGTTAAGCTATGGACTTGTGTTCTCATTTATCTTGACACTCGATGTCTTTGGTTTGATTATGTATGAACGAATGATATTTCGGTTTAATGGATGTTGATGCCTCATTCATTATGTTTTTGTGGTTTTGTGATTAATTTTTCAATAGAACAAACAAAGCAACGTATTTTATTCTTAATATATATGAATCGTGGGTTGCAATATAACATGGACATCAAACCATATTGGGTTGCAATAGACTCACATATAACAACCACATTAAGCCGTGGAAATAGGTACAATTATCGTGGCAATAAACATACATTCTCTTGCAACAAAAACAATGCGACGGTTGCAATAGAGAACCCACTTATAGCAACCATTAAATATCATGGCAATAGATAACCTACCCGTCGCAACTAACCTAATGACCGTGGCAATAGCATATGTCTCCTATAGCAACCATTCGCAAATGTGGTAATAGAGGACCTCTCTCGTAGCAACCAACCACCCATAACGTTGCAATATCCTAAGACAGCTATAGCAACCATTTAGGTGATGTGGTAATAGAGAACCTCTATTGCTATGATTTCTATGCGTAGCAAAAATACCTATTGCAACACCTATGTTCGGTTGCGATCGCATTTTCTTGCTACACAACCAACGTGTCGCAAAATGTGTCACTAGCAACGCCTAGTTCGTTGCAATTGGTTCCATTGCAACACCCATAGTGGTTGCAATGTCTTATGTTACAACGCTCCCAACATGTTGCAAAAGCGTCAAAAACTGTTGCAATAGATGGGTTCCCGTATCGCTACTAAAACGTAAACTGTTGCATTACGCTATTGCTACGGTTACAAGTGCAACGACTTTTAACCAAAAAAAAGGTAGCAAAAGTACTATTACTACCATTTTTGGGTCTATTGCAACACTTTTTCGGTGTTGATTTTGATACAAAACCTTGTAGTGGGATTTGGGGGAGTTGACCCGCGGGTGCTGTTCATCCCGAGTTGCCCAGGCTACACCGGTCTGACTGGTGCTCTTGACCGGTCTGACCGGTGCGAGCCCTTGTGGGTTTTTGCTCGGGTGAACGTCTTTGTGTGTTCGTTGTTGTCCCGTGTTGCTGCTGTTTCGAGTTTGGGTCCGTTTGGTGGTCGGTTGGCCTGTTTGGTGCCTTGGGGGCTTTCGAGCGCCATCGGTCCGACCGGTGTGTCTCACCGGTCTGACCGGTGTAGAGCCACTTAGTGCAAGTTGCTCAGTTTCACCAGCAGGGACCGATCTGACCGGTGGTGCTCACCGGTCTGACCGGTGTGGGTCTGTAGACTCGGGGTTTGTTGTTCCGCTGCGTTCTCGAGTCGGAAGGCTGTGTGTGTTGGTTCCTAGGTCCAGTGGCACTCCAGTCTAAGATCCAAGGATGGCGTACCAGGAACGGGGTTCGGGTCCTCCACACTTCGATGGCAAGAACTACCAGATGTGGAGCAAGCGGATGGGTGCGTTCCTCCGCGGAAAGGGTCAGCTGCTTTGGGATGTCACGGTGGACACAGGCTATGTCCAGCTGATGGATTTCCTTGCTCCAGGGTCGAGGGACAGATTCGACGCCAACAATAAGGCGGTCGACTACTTGTTTGGTGCTTTGTGTCAGCCTGAGTTCGATCGGGTGCAACCGAGCACTTGGCTTGTAGGATTTGGGCGGTGTTGAAGGAGGCTCATGTTGGGAACGCCCAGGTTCAGGCACGGTTGTATGCGACCTACCGGAGAGAGTACGAGAACTTCACTCATCTCCCCGGTGAGTCCATCGATGCCTTGTTTCAGAGGTTCACGGTGGTGGTGAAAACATGAGGGCCAATGTGGACGTGCTCCCGTACGATGATCATGATAGAGCGGTCAAGCTCTTACACTCTTTGGATCGTACGATATGGGGCGGAAAGTTCGAGGCCATAGTCGAGTCGGAGAGGTATGATACTCTGATGGTGAACGAGCTGTTCTCAAAGCTCAAGTCGGCTGAGGTGGATAGGGGCATGACGGCCAAGCTCGAGGGACCGACTGATTCCCATAGTCTTGTCCTCGTTGGTGGTTCCAAAGGAAAGACTAACTTTAACCCATCCACCAGGATGTTCTCGTTTTCCTCTTTGATGTCTATGCCAGATGAGGAGTTTGATGACCTTGGAGAGGACGAGCTGGCGCTGTTGACGAGGCGGTTCGAGAGGCTGCACGAGAACCGCGTGAACATGAGGAGGAACACGAGGACTTGCTTCCGGTGCGGCAAGCGGGACACTTCATCGCCGACCGCCCGAGAAGGCCGAGAACAAGGACGACTACAAGCACAAGCCGAGGATGAACGATGGCAAGTACCGTTCGAGGCGCGACCACAAGAGCAAGCACAAGAACAAGTACAAGGACGAGCGACGATCGAGGAAGAAGGAGGGCCGAGGCAAGGCCCGAGCGATGGTTGGAGCGAGCGATGTCGACTCCAGTTCTGCGTACTCCACCTCGAGCTCGAGCAACAGCGAAGACGAGGGAGATCGCCGCAAGAACAAGAAGTCGTCCAAGAACCTGAACGGGCTGAGCTGCTTCGCGAGAGATGGCTTCTGCACCATGGCGTTGAGCTCCGGCAGCAAGAAGAGCACACAGAGCGACTCGGACTCTGAGTCTGACGACGAGGTGCGTGATGAACTTCCCTTCTTGCGCCAGGAGAATGAGAGGCTTGGCTCTTTGCTTGATAACCGGGATGACATGCTTAGAGAGGCCAAGAAAATGAGGAAAGAGCTTAGGGCTTCACTCGAGGATGCTAGGACTAGAGTGGCCGAGCTAGAGACACGGTGCTTGATTGCAAGCTTGAGATTGATTCGCTTAAGGCTAGTCCTGTTGTTTCGATGAGAATGATTGTGCTTGATTGCTCCATATTCCTTGCTTGATCTTGCTTTGTTTAAGGAGAAGCATGCCTCCAAGTGTGAGGAACTATATGTGCTTAGGGTTGAAGTGGGTCGAGCTTAAGTCTAGACTCGCTTTGCTAGGTGCTTGCACTTCTTGCCCCGTTTTGCATGCTAAGATTGATGAGATGCATGCTTACACTAGTTCGCTCGAGGCTAAATTGAAGGAACCCATGCCTACATCTTGCTCTACCCGTGAAATGCATGCATTGAAAAATTTGGAGCTTGCACATTATGTTGATCGTTTGCAGGATGAGAATGATGATTTGAGGAAGTTGATGGGTTGGTTGTCCGGTCATGAGCCTCGCTTGATGATGATGATCGAGGCCTTTAAGAGGCAAGATGGTGAGGGGCTTGGGGCAAACAAGGTTGGTGAGGGAAGTGGAGAGAATATCCCGGAGCCACCAAAAACCCACCACAAAAATGATTTCCCCCAAAACCTAACCATCTAAGGAACCGACTAGACACAACCCCAGCTCCACCCGTGTTTCCTACACCCACAAATGACCTACAAAAGCCTATCAAGTTTGTGAGCACTTCGGGGAAAGTGTTCTTTGGGAAGGAGAGTGAGAAGGCTAGTGGTGAGAAACCGGTGGAGGGTTTGAGTGGGGAGAAACCAAGTGAGCGACCACATCCCAAGCCTAAGCCTAAGCTTGTGAGGTTCCATTGTGGCTATTGTGGGAGAGATGGCCATAAGGAGGAGTTTTGCTTCAAGAGGAAGCGAGAGGAGAGAATGGAGAAGGAGTGGGCTAACAAGGACAAGTACCACCCTTCGATGGTGTACTTGAGCCTCGTATGCGGATGCCCGGGGGCAAGGCGATTGTGAGGACAGTTCGGGCTTGGGGAGAGAAGAAGGCTGCGAGGTGGTGTTGCTGCCCGGGTCACACCGGTCGGACCGGTGTGGAGCACCGGTCGGACCGGTGCGGGCCCGGACGAGACGTACCGTTTGGGTTTCGAGCTCGTACGGGTGCGAGGGTTGTTTCGGTGGTCGTGGTTCGGTGGTTGGGCCGGAAAGGGTGCAGGTGGTCAGTTTGCTAGGCGTTCTCCTCCTCGTGCTCAATACGGGGATTGGAGGAGTCGTGGCGTTGAGTTGGAGAAGAAGGACGTTCCGCGGGCTTTCTTGCGTGGTTTTGGTCCTCCTCTAGGCAGAGAGGGGTGATTCCCTCAGGGTGGTTACCGTGGTGGTGTTCGTGGAGGTAGTTTTGGTAGGAGAGATGCTTTGGTTGGTGCTAACCCCACTTTCGAGCAAATGGCTCGGCACTGGTTTTCCTCCTTTGGTACTAACCCCGGTCTTGAGTCGTTTGTTCGCTCACGTGCCTATTTTTGAATTTCAGGTGGGAGACTTGAAGAACATTTGGTTGATTGACTCCGGTTGCTCGAGGCATATGACCGGAGACAAGGGGTGGTTCTCAAGTCTCGTCCCGGTGGTGACGAAGAGGTACATCACCTTTGGGGACAATGGGCGTGGGCGTGTGCTTCCAGAAGGTGAGATCAAAGTGAGTGACAAGATCACTCTGAGGCGTGTTGCTCTTGTTCAATCGCTGGGGTACAATTTGCTTTCTGTGTCCCAGTTGTTGGATGAGGGCTTTGAGGTGTTGTTTCGGCCTGGTGGTTCTCGGATTGTGGACTCTCGGGGGACCTTGTCTGTATGGTCATTCCCGAGGGTCAGGTGTTTCGTGCTGATTTTTCTCAGTCTTCGGGTGTGGAGCGTTGTTTCTTGGCTGGTTCTTCGAGTGAGTTGTGGAAGTGGCATAGGAAGTTGGGTCACTTGAGCTTTGACCTTCTGTCTCGCTTGAGTAAACTCAATTTGGTCCGAGGATTGCCACGGTTGAGGCTTGAGAAGGAGTTGGTTTGTGCGCCGTGTAGGCATGCCAAGATGGTAGCCTCTTCTCACCCGCCTCTCACCGATGTGATGACTGAGCGTCCATGCGAGCTGCTCCATATGGACCTTGTTGGCCCAGCTCGTGTGCGATCTGCGGGTGGGAAGTGGTATGTCCTTGTTGTGGTGGACGACTATTCTCGGTATGCGTGGGTGTTCTTTCTCGAGGATAAGGGGGAGACGTTTGGTTTTGTTCGAGATCTAGTCTTGAGGTTGAGGAACGAGAGGCACGGAGATGCCATACGAGCTATCCGTAGTGATAATGGCTCGGAATTCAGGAACTCTCGTTTTGAAACCTTTTGTCATGACTTGGGTCTTGAGCACCCGCTTTTCGAGTCCGTATACGCCTCCCCGTAACGGTGTTGTGGAAAGGAAGAACAGGACCTTGTGCGAGATGGCTCGGACGATGCTTGATGAGCATAGGACTCCGAGGAGGTATTGGGCCGAGGCGGTGAATACCGCATGCTATGTGTCGAACAGGATATACCTCGAGTGCACAAGAAGAAGACATGCTATGAGTTGATGCATGGCCGCACACCCAAGGTGAGTCACTTCCATGTCTTTGGTTGCAAGTGTTTCATTCGAAGAAAGGCGGGGAAGTTGGATAAGTTTGAGGCTAGGTCTCGTCGATGGCATTTTCTTTGGTTATGCATCTCATTCTAGAGCATATCGTGTGCTCAATCTTGAAACTAACCAAATCGTGGAGACTTGCGAGGTAACCTTCGACGAGACGAGCCACGTAGTCGGCTTGTTTTTGAGTGTGCGGGTGATGATGAGCTTGGCGAGGAGATCTTTCGGGAGGAGGAGCATGAACATGGTGATGATGAGGATGGTGGTGCGGTGCCCCCGCCGAACATGTACCCACTACTTCGACTACGATGATGGATGGACCCTCTGCTACACCTACGACGACAAATCAAGAACGAGGAGAAGCTGATGTTGAGGGGGAGGTAGCTTCGAGGCAAGAACCTCCCCGGCGAGTTCAAGTGGATCACCCAGCTTCGAGGATCATCGGCGACATGAATGAACGCACTACACGGTCGAGGGTTCGAAACAATTCCCATTTTGCTCATGCTGCGTTTGTTGCTTCTTTCGAGCCTAAAGACATTGGACACACACTATCTGATCACAATTGGGTTAACTCGATGCATGAGGAGTTGGAGAACTTTGAGAGGAATCAGGTGTGGGAGTTGGTTGACCCTCCCCCAGGGTGTAAGCCGATTGGTACAAAGTGGGTGTGGAAAAACAAAGAGGGAGAGAAGGGTGAGGTTGTGAGGAACAAGTCGAGACTTGTTGCTCAGGGGTTCAGTCAGAAGAAGGGGATCGACTACGAGGAGACTTTTGCTCCCGTAGCCCGTTTGGAGGCGATTAGGATTCTTCTAGCCTTTTCCGTGGCTAAAGGGTTCAAGTTGCACCAAATGGATGTGAAGAGTGCTTTTCTGAATGGTGTCTTTGGAGGAAGAAGTGTATGTGAGGCAACCTCGGGGGTTTGAGAGTGAGATGTACCCCCACCGGTGTACAAGTTGAGGAAGGCGCCGTATGGGTTGAAGCGGCCGCCTAGAGCTTGGTATGGCGAGGTTGAGGGGGTTCTTGTTTGAGAGTGGTTTTGAGATGGGGAAGGTCGATCGGACCTTGTTTTTGCCGAGGCGGGCGGAGATATCCCGATTGTGCGGGTGTACGTGGATGATATTGTCTTTGGTGGCTCGTCTAACTCTCTTGTTGCGAGGTTTGCGGATGATATGAGCAGGGGAGTTTGAGATGAGCATGATGGGCGAGTTGCGGTTCTTCCTCGGGCTACAAATCAAGCAATCAAAGGAAGGAACATTTGTGCACCGAGGCTAAGTACACCAAGGACATTGTGAGGAAGTTCAAGATGGAGGACTCCAAGGCTATGACGACGCCGATGAGTACGACTACGGCTCTTGATGCGGACGAGGAAGGTGAACATGTGGACCGGAAGGAGTACCGGAGCATGATCGGGTCACTCCTCTACTTGACGGCGACGAGGCCGGACATACGCTTCTCGGTGTGTCCGTGCGCTCGTTTTCAAGCGTCTCCGAGGACTTCGCATCGGCAAGCGGTGAAGAGAACTTTCGTGTACTTGCGTCACACTCCCGACTTCGGCCTTTGGTACTCCGCGTCCTCTTCTTTGGCGCTTCATGGCTTTTCGGACGCGGATTTTGCCGGTGTCGGTTGGATAGGAAGTCCACTTCGGGACTTGCCGGTTTTTGGGTTCTTCTTTGGTGTCTTGGTCTTCCCGTAAGCGGTCGAGTGTTGCTCAATCCACGACCGAAGCCGAGTATGTTGCCGCTGCTAGTTGTTGCTCTCAGCTCCTTTGGATCACCTACACCATGAGTGACTTTGGTGAGGAGTATACCCATGTCCCACTTCAATGTGATAGCACCAGTGCCATAAGTGTTGCAAAGAACCCAGTGCTCCATTCCAAAACCAAGCACATAGAAGTGAGGTACCATTTTCTGAGAGACAACGTTGAGAAAGGAAAGATAGCTTTGATCCATGTACCCACACATGACCAACTAGCCGATATCTTCACCAAACCCCTAGATCAAGCAACTTTCACTCGTTTGCGGGGGGAACTTGGTGTGTGTTTGATTTCTTGAGTTGGGTGTGTGGGAGCTCTCTTTTGCCGGTGGTGTCGAGCCCGTTTTGCCTCCCCTCGAGGAGCCGGTTTGTAGCATATGTATAGCTTTCCTTTGTGCATTTCTTGCATTTGGCATGGCATATGTAACATGATGTATAGGCATCCTTGTATCTTAGATTGCATGCATTTTGTATCATATGCATTGGTTAGGAAAAGCTTCTCTCATATACATTGTTCACCATGGAATGAGATATATGTCTTTGTGAGCTTGTTTGGTATGCTACGGTTAGTTTGGCTTAGCTCTTGATGATCTTGATGAATAATCCATGGTTGATAGCTATGCTCTTGAAAAATGTCACATGTATGCTCTCTCATGTGTAAATGCCTTTACATGCTCTTGACATGTTTGTGTGGCCTTGCTATGCTTAATTTGTGGTTGGATAGCTAGTTTATTGATCATATGGGGCCAAAGGCTCATTTGCCATCATGAATGTTTAGCCCTCTTGACTTATCTTGTGGAGGAGCATAAGTTCCTTTTTGTCGCAAAGACATTTCATGTACCATTTACAAATCTGAAAATGAAATGAAAAATGCTTGGAAAATATGCTCCCATGTCATATGTGCTGAATTTAATTTGCTTTGGGTGCTAAACCGTTGCATGATGCCTACCAATGAGAAGTCTCATACATAGAAGTAGGCACATGGCTCGGTGGCTTTGACATGACATGAGGTGCTTGTGGGTGTTTGTGATGGTCTTATGATTAGAATGGCTGTCCTAGCATGAAGTTTGTGTGGCTTAGCCATTTTGATATGCTTTGATCATGTTTAGGACATTGCTCATGAGAGGCAAGTTTTTCGCAAAATTGCCAAAATCCATCTTAGCTTCGTCCAATGGTTGTGAAACTTGGTGATCATGTAGTTGAGATCGATACGAAGCCGTAGAGCATCCAACTTGCTCATTTGGACATGTGTAGCATTCTTTGTTGAATTTTGTCTATTTGAGAAGCTCTAGGTTGAAAGTTTTGCATTTTTGGCTTGATTGATGCATTGCCAACAAGGGGGAGAAGTTTGAGCTTGAAATGGCTTACCGGACGCATGTAGAAGGTTTTCAGGTGGTTTCGAGCCATTTCGGGTTTCGTTGTACACCGGTCTGACCGGTGTGAGTGCTTGGTCCCGTACATATGTTAGGCACCGGTCCGACCGGTGGTGATGACTGGTCCGACCGGTGTGAGCCGAAATTGCCGTGCCCCTGTTTTCGGTTGTTTTGCATGCATTCGTCCAGGGGGAGGTGCATTGGTTCAGGGGGAGCTTGCATGTGTGCAGGGGGAGCTCTTTGTGGTGTTCGAGCTTTGTTTTGGTGGTTTGCGCTCTTTGCTTGAGCTTTGCTTTGTCTCGGATGTGTCGAGTCGTTGCCCTTGCCTAAGGGGTCCGAGACTTGTCTTCTTCAAGTGATCTTGTCCATTGCCTTTGTTTGGCTTTCGATCGCTTGTTTGGAGTTTCTTTTTGTTCGTTTCTTTTCTTTTTCTTTTCTCTCTTGTTACTTTCATGTGGGTGTTGTCAATGCACTCATCAAGGGGGAGATTGAGGACCATGTGTGGTTCGAGGACCGGTGGATGGTCGCTTCCTTGTGTGATGAGTGATTGACAACGTTGTGTGGACCGATTCTTGGCTAAGTATTGCGGGTGCGAGGTTGCGGCTTGACTCGTGTTGGTGCGGGTGAAGAACAAGCGCGAAAGGTCGTCGCCGGTGAGGTCTCCGTGTGTGGAGAAGACAAGTAGGCTTCGTTCGAGGGACCCGGTGGCCGGCGGGGGTCAAGTGCGGGCCGCATGGTGGCATGAACAAGAAGATGAAGTCATGGACGGTTTCTTGGTTGAGCCTCAAAACCAAGGTCGAGCCGGGACTACGTGGGAGCCAAGTCATGAGTGGAGATTGGCGGAGGCTACACCGAGTTCGCGGGGTTTCCGGTGGTTCACTAGAAAACCACTGGGTTCCTTGGTTGATCCACAAAGCCAAGACCGGAGAACCGAAGACGGAGGTGCGAAGGCACGGACCGGTCCGGCCGGTGGGGACCGGTCCGACCGGTGGGTCTGACCGGTCTGACCGGTGGGGACCGGCTCGACCGGTGAGGAGCACCGGTCTGACCGGTGTGCGACGACGCAGTCCGGAATCTTCGAAGCGGAGGACACGCGTCGGAATCGCATGGCTTGCGTCGAGGCTACGCGAGGTGCGGTCGCCGGCATCCGTCCGATGGTGAAGACATCAAGAATTCCAAATCCGCCCTTGAGGGGCTTGTATCCCTAGTTGTTAGAGAAGGGCATTTTAGACATTCGGTTGCCTCCATATAACCCAAGAGGTGAGAAGGATGGCAGCCAACTCTTGGAACCCTAGCTCATTAGTTTTCCTATTTTCCACCTATTTTCCTTAGGTTTTCCTTAGGACTAGCAAGAGAGCTTCACGGAGAGATCTTGTAGAGAGGGATGGATGATCGGGCGGCTTGCTAGACCTTGTACGAACCTTTGTTTCATGTATAGATGATTCGGCGTGGTTCCTCAAGGTTTGGATGTGTTTTCCCCGGTTGTTCTTGGTGGTGATTTTCGGAGCCCTCTCTCGGTGATTTCTTTGGGTTGATTTCGGGGCCTTTCTCTTGGGGATTTGATGGGGGAAATTTGTGGGAACCCTTCGTGGTTCTTTGGGCTGTGATTCCCCTCCCAAATCCGTGAGTAAAGGTGCTCGATTTTGGGGTTTCTTGAGTTCTTGGGTTGGAAGTGCTCTCGGCGGGATTTCTTCGATTCCTCCTTTTTGGACGAGTTGTTGTGGGATTAAACTTGGCTATGGACTCCTCGTGAGGTGTTCTTGATATCCCCAAAGTCTTGTTCAAGTCCGTGGAGCGATTTGGGAGATCGAGATTTGGATTTGGGGGAGTTGACCCGCGGGTGCTGTTCATCCCGAGTTGCCCAGGCTACACCGGCCGACCGTGCTCTTGGCCGGTCTGACCGGTGCGAGCCCTTGTGGGTTTTTGCTCGGGTGAACGTCTTTGTGTGTTCGTTGTTGTCTCGTGTTGCTGCTGTTTCGAGTTTGGGTCCGTTTGGTGGTCGGTTGGCCTGTTTGGTGCCTTGGGGGCTTTCGAGTCGCCATCGGTCGACCGGTGTGTCTCACCGGTCCGACCGGTGTAGAGCCACTTAGTGCAAGTTGCTCGGTTTCACCGGCGGGGGGACCGGTCTGACCGGTGGTGCTCACCGGTCTGACCGGTGTGGGTGTGTAGACTCGGGGTTTGTTGTTCCGCTGTGTTCTCGAGTCGGAAGGCTGTGTGTGTTGGTTCCTAGGTCCAGTGGCACTCCAGTGGCTACGTGGGCTTGGCCAACTTGGGTAGTGAGTCGGAGACGTGGGTTGGAAGCCGTGTTCGTCTTGTTGGAGTTTTCATCTCCTTCGAGAAGTTTTTTTATCGGCTCCCATTCACTCCCCCCCTCTCTGGTTCGCCGTATCGGTCCTTCAAACTCCTGCACCTTCTGGACCAGCAGCTCATCGGGAAGGTACTGCTCGCAGAATGCCTCGCAGAACTCCAGCCAGGTGATGAAAGCCGGGTTCGGGTGGGTGGCAGTGTAGTTGTCCCACCATGCCTTGGCAGGACCCTCCAGCTGGTGCGCGGCGATAGCGACGCACTCCTCGTCGGAGCAGACAGTGAGGTCGAGCTTGGTCTCGATCACCCTCAGCCAGTCGTCAGCCTCAAGCACGTCATCCGAGTAGCTGAAGGTGGGGGCCTTCAGGCGGATGAACCTCTCGATCTTCCTCGTGAGGTCCTCGTCCTGCGGAGCGACGCGGTTCCCACCGTTGCCACGGTGCTCCATGGCCTCCGCCATCCTCTGCATCAGCTGAGTCTGGAGCGCCATCACTTCCACCAAGTTAGGTGGGGGTGGTGGTGGCCGGGTCCGGCTCGGGGCCGGCCTTGCTCGGCCGCTCCTTGCTCAACCTCGGCCTCAGGGTTCTCGGGCAGTGGTGGCGGTGCTCCGTCACCTCGGGCCCTAGCTCCCAAAGCTCCTCCACACAGGGGTGGGCGCCCACGGCCACGCCCGCGTCCACGCCCCTGCTGGGCTTCTTCCTCAGCAACTGCCTCCTCAAGGAGGGCTATCAGCCGGTTGGAGTGGCGGATCGACATCTTTCTGTAAACATAAGGAAAAAGGGAGAAGTTTACACACGTCACTCACCAACTCACTCGCGAGTCTTTAGCAATCAAAAAAATAGTTCTAATTATAACCTACACTCAGGTGGAAGAAGCATTAAGACACAAATAACACCATTAAAATCCAAGCACACATCAAACATGAATAATACACTTGCTCCCCCGAGGCTGACTCAGACCTTGGGGTAGCAGCAACAAGTCAACGGTCTAATACATCGATACAAACTCAAAAGGGGTAGTGTCTACATGGTGTGGCATGACTCTCTTCATGCACCGGAACATGCTCGCGACTGCATGGAACAACTCATGGAAACTACTAGCATAAGACACTACTCTAGGTCATGCCCCTCGCTCAGCTCACTACTCAGTGCGTGCCCTCTGGTACGTGACGGGGTAGCGGTCCTCGGCGGGGTAGTCCGGCGGAAAGATCCGGGACACCAAGGCGTGAGCCTCTCGAACCTCCTCAGTCTCGACGGGGGTCGGCAGACGGGCCATCGGGCACAGGTGAAGCTTGAGGCGTGACTGGTGCAGCTCGAAGGTCTCGGTGCGAATCTCACGCTGAGACTCGGGGGGTAGCTCTCCGTTGATCTCGAAGAGCTCGTCCACGCGAAGCGAGTCGGCGTCCTCCCAAGTCCTCCTCAGTCTCTCGGCCTTGTCTCTCAGGTAGACGGCCGTGCGTGTGAGCCACGCGATGTTGGCGACGTTGTCCGCTCGGCTCTTCTCCAGCTTCTCCACCTTGAGCCGCTCACACCCGAGCAGGTGAGCGCGTACCGTGAGCAGGTCGTCCTTGCGCTCGAGCTTGTCCTTCAGCCTGTTCTGACTCGCCCGTCGGCCCCGCACGAGTCCTCCTTGGCGTGCAGCATCTCCTCCCGGGTGTCCACCCTCTCCCTCTCGGACTGCAGCAGAATAGTGGTCGCGTGGTCGAGGCTCAGCTCGAGCTGGCGAACACGGTGGCGTAGAGCGGTGTTCTCTCTCTCCAGCTCGGCACAGCGGGGCTGGTACTGGAGCACGTCGATGATGGCGTCCCTGACCTGGCCGTAGAGGGTACGTGACTCGTCCTCCAGTCGGCGTGCGTACTTGTCGAGGTCGACTAAGTAGCTGGCGGTCTCCACCAGGGTCTCGTCAGACTCGCGGAAGGGAGCAGTGTCGACGTCGTCCTGGATCCCCTCGTACGAAGGAACTCTGTCCACGAGCGGTGCGAGGCGCCAGTAGTCCCGGGGTAGCAGTCGAAGAGTCTCGGTCTCGAAGGAGGCGCGGTGCGTGCGAGAAGGCGGCCCGGGGCCCGGCGGCGGCGGCGTCCGGCGCGGTCGCGACGGTGAGTGCGGCGGCGCGCGGACCTCTCCCTTGAACCCGGGGAGACTCGGGTGAGGGAGCACGATGACCGTGCGAGCACCATCCGCCCGATCCACGGCGGGTACGTACTCGGCGCGGTACGTGACGTAGGTCGGAGGGACTCCAAGCCCGAGAAGGGCCCTCTCCATCCAGTGGCAGATCGCCCCCGCACGTCTCGGGGGTGATCTCCGCGACCTGGTGCTCCATCTCCTGTGAAACGCAAGAAATTTCTGTCAGCGCAGGTGAGTAAGAAGTTTTCAAAAAGGGAACGAGTTTTATAACATAGCTCAAGGGTATAACTATAAAGGTAGAGCGTATAGAGTCCTATCTCTATCGACCTTTCCTAGGGATACGTGCTACGGTCAAGCATGGCTCTGGTACCACCTGTAAAACCCCGGATTTTCATAGAAAACCTGAATCCCTGTACCATCGCGATAGTCCCTGGATCAGTGACCATCGCGTACAGAACGTCTCACAGATAAATACACAAAGTCATACATCGCATCACATAAAGATGATAGTACATGAATTTTATTACAAGTCCATTATGGAGTACATCAATACAAGCCTCTTGGCTGAATCAGAGTGAAAATTCTACGCAACGGTAGCTATCTTCTCAGAAGGGTCTCCATCTTTATTCTTCCCGCCACAGGCAAACTCGAGCGAAGCGACGTATCCCTCAATCGTACCATGCGTCGGCGTTGCAGTCGAACTCGGACTCGTACCCTGCACACCCAAAGTCTATCCCCAAGGAGTGGGATAGGTCCACGTCACCAACCGTATGCAGCTTTAAGTGGCCTAACATCTAAAGGGAAAAGAGAGTAGACAAGGAAACGGCTGTGGTTTCCTAAGCAGCAGCAGCAGAGTAAAAACAAGGTATCTCCATCAATATCCCGAAACCCAAGTCTCTCAACACAGCTCGGAAACACCTGGTTACCCAGGAGAACCCGTCTCCACCTCCTACTCCTGTCTAGGGTCGATGCGAGAACTTCCTCCCCTCGCACCTCAATGATTACAACCAGATCGACGAGGTAGATGGAGCCTCTCTCCTCTAGCCGGCTGCAACCACGGCTCACCACACACTCTCCTATAGGGGGAAGGTAGAAATCCCAAAACATGAGGAACGAACATGTCTTCTAGGCAGTGTCCATAACCGAGGACGCGGCTATAGCTATAGATCGAACAACTCTGCAGAGCATGTACACCTGTACCCATCCAAGAATGGTACCCGGCCGGTGTACGGCTGACCGAGCCCATCCTACCGGCGAACTCTCGGTAGTTACGAACCCACCCTGCATCCGGCCCTCAAAGCGGTCCTCTCCGCAGTGAAGACAGCACCGGAACTGTGAAATGCTCCCGTGTGGCCACACGGGAGACGCACTGAGAGGGTGGTCTCACCTCCACCGCTCCCCCACAGATACCCTCTATCCTTCCTAGGCAGGTATGGTTCCGCACTTGCCGAGCTCAACACGGCCCTATCCCCACTCTCGGCGGGGTGGTGTGTACGATGTCCTATAAACAAGTTGATCCACTCGGTTTCAGACCGGGGCGAGCTCATGTCCTCCAAGCGCACGTAAAACCCCAACACCTAGGCTCCGAAAACCGTAACAGGAGGGATGCACTGAGGAGTGCACCCCTATCCCCGATCCCAGATCGGTTGTTTCGAGCTCACCCCCGCCAAAGTACCCAAAACGCCTTCTCCTGCCGGTTTTTTACCCCACACACGCCAAGAACCACTATTCCCATCCCAACATATGCATCACGAAGCTCGGCGTATATACACGCTCACATAAACATATATAGTAGTGGTAGGACAATCAAGGACAGGGTAAACGAAGAGGCAGTGCAAGGTTCATCAACATGCATATATAAAGTAAAGCACTAGCAATACTACTCAGCAATGCCTAATGGGTATTTCAGAATCAGTCGGGCGTGAACCTGGGGTCGGCTAGTCCTCTGCAGCGAAGTCGTCGGCGTAGTCGTACTCCTGGCTCTGCTCTCCGGCTCCTGCTGCTCCTAATAGCGCGAAAGGAAAAATAAATAGCGGTCCTAAAGCAACTTAAATCCAAATAAGAGCATTGGAGAACCAAAAGAGAGGAAACACCAACCCAACCCGGAGTTTAAGATTTTAGAAATTTTCTGGAAGAGGTTTCACAATTTTTGGAGTTAAAATGGATTTTCTAGGATTTTTCAAAGGGAGAAACTAATTTCTGGAAATAAAAATACGTTTAACCCCTTAAGACTCAGCCACACCGGATCCCCGGATCGGGTGCGGCCTGGCTTCCCGCAGCCCCGCGTGTGGCTTGGCTACCACTGGCCGCCGCAGGCGATCCTGCGGGGGACCGTGCGGCTCGGCGCGGTGTAGGCCGGCATGTGGCCGCGGCGGGGATGGCCTAGCCGCAGCGGATCCTGGCGAATTAGCTGCGGCCACGCCAGCATGTGGCTGCCTGTGCACCACCTAAGACCGTGTTTTCAGCAGCGACGCTAGGTGCTTGACGAAATGCCCAGGAGAGGAACGGCGGCACGGGATGACCTCGCCGGCGGCGGCCTCCACGGCGCCTGGGCGATCGGCCAGAACGGGGTAACCTCAAGGAAACTCCTAGGCTGCTGGGCTCGAAGGGGCGCAAGACCAGGGTGGTGACCGTCGCGCGAGGCCATCGCCGGTGTGGGCTCGGCGGTGTCGGCGCGGCGGCGGTGCCGGGGACCTAAACCGGTGCGGGGCGCGTGTGCGACGGCGTGCGCGAGGAAGTGCGCGCGCGCAAGGTGACCTCCATGGCCGGTGGAGAGGTTGGCCGCGATAGGGGCGACGGGGGCGGCGTCACGGCGGAGCCCGGCTTGACGCCATGGGCGGCGGCGAGCGCGGCGTCCGCGGTTGGCCGGCGTGTACGTGACGGTGCACGGCGTGGTGTTTAGGGCGTCTCAGAACGCGACGTGCTACCCTTTGGCGACCGTGCGCACGTTCTAAGACCACGGCGACACGGTCATCCCGTTCGCGGCGGCGGCGCGGCGAGCACGGCGGGCTCGGTGATCACGGCGGGGCACGAACAAGGGGCCCAAGGCCCGGCCTTGCCCTCACGGCCGCGGCGCACGCGTGCCGGGGTGCACGCTTGCGAGCGCCGTGGCCCGCACGGCGCGCGCGCGCGCGGGCACGCACGCGTCGCGAACGCGACGCGGCGCTCCGACACGGCGCGGCGGCGGCGGACGGTCGCGGCGTCCTACGGCAAGGGAGGAAAAGCTAGGCGGGCGGCGCGCGTCGACGAAGGCGGCGGCACACGCACAAAACGACATCCCGGCCGGCTCGATGGCCGGCATCACCGGCGGCGGCGCGCGCGGCGTGGTGGCGTTCCGCCTCGGCTCGAAGGCCGCGGCGCCCACGGGGAGGTGAGGTGGCGTCCTCACCTGGGTGGCCTCTGGCCGAAGTGCAGGCGTCGGTGAAGGGTGCGCGGCGCGGTGACGAGGAAGGAGGCGGCGCAGGTAGTGGACGCAGAACGGCACGGCGGAGAGGAAGTCGAGGAAGTAGAGGTCGCAGGCGCGCGTGGCTCCCGCGGTCCGGCTCCTCTTCGCGGGCGGCCGGCTTCGCGGCAAGCGGCGCAGCTTCGGGTTCCTCCTCCTCCTCCTCCCCTTCTCCTTCTCCTCTGGCTGCGGGTAGGTGAGCAGGGGGCCCGGGTTCCCCCCGGGCGGCTAGGGTTGGGAAGAGCCAAGGGTGGCGGCGGCGGCTACTTATAGCGGCGGTGGCGCGGGGCACGTGGACGGCGTGGATGCACGGGAGCGCGGGGGCGCGTCGCGACGGCGGCCATGACCGGCGCGCGCGGGCTTTGCCCCTTTCGACACCGACAAAAGGGAAATCCCGGGGATGACGACGCCGACGTCGGCAAGACGCGAGGCGGTCCCACCCGGCGGTGGGCGGCGGCGCGCGCGCGGTAGGTGGCGGCGCGGGCGGCGGGCGGGCCGGCTAACGGGCCGAAAGCGGCGCTGGGCGACATGTGAGGTTGGCGGCCCGCTTTGTACAGTACTGTTTCCCAAAATCCCTTAGGCTATTAAGTTGATTCAAATTTGAATTTCAATTCAAATTTGAATTCGCCCCAAATAAAATCCAAATAAGATTCAAATAAAGAACCAAATTTCCACACTAGCTGGTTATAAGTCCTAAAGGTATCGTTGAAGCCAAAATTAAATCTAGGAAAATGGGAAAGAAACAGGAAGACACTCAACTTCAATCCAAGTTTTTGAAATTTACCTTTTGAACTCAAGTCAAAACTAAGGATGTTACAGGACAAATCCCCCATCGTAGTCAAGGGACCCTTCTTCCCTCGAGTGGTGAACCCAAGGTATCGAATCCGTGGAACAATGTGCAACGCAAGGATTCAATCTAGTAAAGCAAGGGAAGCTATCTTTTGAAGAACCAAGTTGCATCTAATCTAAGAAAACATCAAGAGAACACATCTAATCTAATCTACTAAAGAGGTAGCCAGAGAAAGCAAAGAGATAACCGATCCAGAGAGTCTAGATCATGCTTATGTTGTAGCTCCAAACAAGAGATGAAGATAGAAAAGAGAATCTCATTAAAAGCATCTTTAAACTGTGGCCTTCGGTCCGATTCCGAAGACGCCTGCCTTTTGGAGCCACCGTTCTATCACAACGCACCCCTATTCATGCGGGTTAGCCTAGGGCGAGTTCGATTAGAACAAGTTGAAATCACTTGGTCGGTCTGGCATGCCCCTCTAGCCACCGCGGCTACAAGAGCACCCTATGCAATCTATCTTAAGTATAGATTGGGGAAGAAGCAAAAGCAAGGGAGAACAAAATCATTGAGAAGGCACATGATCGCTAGAAATCGGATTCACTATAAAAACTTCACCATGAATGATTACATGAACAAGATCACCACCGGGATCGTACCTCGATCTTGATCCTTGCTCCGGAGCTCCGACGTGGTCTTCCATGCAGGGTTCCGACGTCGGCTAGGGAGACCCTAGACAACTAGCACGATCCCCCTCTCCGAGATGGAGTCCCTCAAGCTTCTCTACTCCTCGGCGGTGGATGACGAATGAATTGATGCGTGGCTCTCGGTCAGGGGGCTATAAATAGCCTAAGTGGCATCTAGGTCAAAGGAAGGGGGGCGACTGGGCCCCAGAATGGGCCGGGCCGGCCGGCCTGGGCGGACCGGCCTGGGCCCAATTTGTCCCAATCGGCTGCCTCCTTTGCCCGGTGTTGGTTCTCGAGTCTTGTAGATCCTTCCCCCTTCTGCATATGGGCCCTCGTCGTCAGTTTCTCTCCGAATTGGATGAAGCTCCTTGTCCCGCAAGATTCGGCACTTTTCTGGCTAGGTCCTCAGAGTTTGTCATCTTCTCGGGTTTGGTCCCTGGGCTTCCTGGAGTTGTGTTTGCTTCATTGCATGACTTGTACCGGGCTTCAAGGTCTTGTCACAAGCTGCTTGATGAACTTATCCGGAAGTCTTGCTTTCAATGCTAAAACCCCGCATAAACACTAAACTCCAAAACCGACATGCATGAATGAGCTTGTTATACCAAGGGGGTTAGTACCAATGGATAATGTATAAAACTCATGCCAACACCGAAGGTAAACTCGTGGCTAGGATGACGGAATTTCACCGTCAACACCTAGCAAGTGCAGCCAGCCCTGCCATATGCGGTTGGACCTGCCCCGTGGCTCGTGCCTGGTCTAGAGCACCTCCTCTCCCTTGAGCAACACTTGGATGAGCATGATTCACTGAAGAACATCAGTTTGACCCAAAAGTGGTGGCTAGGATCAATGGGTCCACTTGTCTGGCTGCTCAACCGCCACAACCGTCATTCCGAGGCGATCCAAGGCATCCCTGATTGAAGACGGTGCATCACACAGCACGGAGGTGGGCCGGTCACACCTAGAGGGTCAGCCGCTCCTATGAATCGATGTGACAAGCGAAACCGACCTAACAAACTGACCTACAACTGCCTCAGGAGCAGTGACCAGGGGCGTCCAAGGCGAGAGGCAGTGGATCATAGGGCCGGCCGCACCTCCTGATCCAGGTGGACTTGACATATTGGCCGCATGCACTCCATCGACCCTGATTGCCTATAAAATGCACCTCACACTCTTTAGATTGGACACACAATGCAGAAGGATCTCCGTTTCCCTCTTTTGTTCATTTAAAGTAGGCTTTGTGTAGCTTGGGAGTTAGAGTCGAGTCGAGCTAGTCTCGGGGTTTCAGAGGAGTCTTCTTTAGAGTTCCGGTACTACTCTTGTATCCTTTCTTTGTTTAGACTCATGTATAATTCATGTTATCTTTCTATCTTACCTTTCGAGTCAATTACATTCGACTTTTACTTTTCTCTAGAAACTTTGTACTTGGTTTAGACTAAACTTAGTTTAGTCTTGGTTAGCATAGCTCTCTTGAACCTTATAGTGTTGTGGTCGTTCTTCGCTTGATTTTCGATGGTTCACAGGAGAGATAGACCTTCCTTCGTGGTACCTAGGGAAAGGTTCTTTAGTTCGTTGTGAGAGCAGTGCTCAGAGCTTACCTTAGTCTTAGATTGGTGTCCCATTCAATAGAATAGTTGTGGTACCCTAAGGAGGTGACATCTCCGGACGGGCTCTGGAGTCCACCACATTAGTTCGGGCCGATAGGATTCCGTGTGACGTCGTTCTCCCTTCTCATCCCAGTCTGAGAGCGCGGCTTTCCATGCCCCTGCAGCACTAGAAGATCTTGTCGAGTTTAGCTTGCCTTGGTTATCCTTTGCTTTAGTTCTTTGCCTAGAGTTGACAAGAATAGATAAATTATGTTAGGATCCTTTCTTGTCTCATTGTCCTCCCAGCTCGCTAGATCTTCTCTAGTGTTTTATTAAGATCTCCTTGTGTGTGTCAAGTTATCCCCGAACATCTTTATTCGTTATCCCCCGCTATAGCTCTTTACCAAGTCTTGTCTTTCTCAACCATTTATTCGATAATCTTTGTCGTAGTGCCTCCCTTTTGAAAATATAAATACCATAACCCGAATACCAATAGGTGAAGTGCTACAACAGTAATCTATGTGCTTGCATACCTTTCTGTGATCATGTGTTTTACGAAAAAGATGTTCCCTGGCCCCGTTAGTAGAGGTGTAAACCTGGTAGCGACGCTTGCGAGTGCCTCGAGCATTCCTGGTGCCGTCACCATAAGTGCAACCTTAGTGGTGAGGCTAAGGAGCATCAGCACCAACCACACAAATATCCTTGCATAGTGATAGTACGGTAGAGGAGAAAGGCGGAGCCGGGCTAGGGTTCAACCGGAGGATAGTAGTTTAAAGACAGCTATAGATCAGATACATGTTGTTTTGCTCCTTTGACTAGAACTACAACTAGATCACGAAAGGCCCTAGTTACCATTGCTTGCTCTTTCATGTTGCCTATGCTATGGATGTGATCCACCTTGTGCTATCATATACATATCTCTTAGGTTTATCTTTGTATGCAATCAATATTTAGTGTTAGGTTAGTTTGGCTAGACAAGGTAGAGAACCTTAGCGGTTTACTTCCGATCCTTGGATTGAAAAACCTTAGGGGACCCTCCTTGGAGAAAAAAGACACCAAATCACATGTACGCTTGCGGTGAACTTCAACATGGTTTTGAACCGTCAACAAGCCCCTTTTTCCGACGCCGTTGCCGGGGATCGGCAACTCGAACCCTAGGGTGATCTACCTTTCTATTTTACTAACCCTAATTTTTATCATTGCATATATGCTTGCTTTATTGTTTGTGTCTTTTAAAGTAGGTGAAAAGATAGACACAAAACTTGGACTTCGAGGAGTCCACCATCCGCTCCGACAAGATGAATGCGACATCAAGACTCGCTCTTTAGTGGTAGGTGCTAGCTTTTGTTAGTGGCACATGATCCGCTATCAAGCCAACACTCTACACAAGAGCACGTGAACAAGGTAAGTCAATGTTTCAATTAAAATTTTAAGACTAATGTTTTGTGGAGAATCGTTTGTTCGAGCAATAAGTATTAAAAGCAATCACTGTGCCCCCAAAAGTACGAGATCAAGCTCGTCAACACCTTCGAAGTTTCTGTTCGCATCAAGTTCTGCATAGACTCGTGGGAAGAACAATAGAATATATTTGGATATGTAGAAGCCCCACGAAGTTACTCTTCAAATGTGTCAAGAATCAAGTCAATCGAAAGTTCCTACAAGCGGATATGGCTAAATCACCGATGGTTGCACGTCCTGATTTGTACAGCAAGCAAAGCTGAAGTGAAACAGCCATAACTCCCTCATATGTATTCCGAATAAGATGGATGAGTACCCATTGGAAAGGAAAATTTATAAATTTTTTAATAGAATTATATTTTGGTATATATTCTTTTATGTACACAGAGGAAAATCCATGAGTAAGAGGCAGCAGCAACACGATGAGAACAAGAGATAGAGTGGAGATGAGGATGACAACAACAAAGAGAAGTTTGGGCAATGTTTCCACTAGACCACAAATGAAGAAATTCATAAGCTTGGAACAAAACAAAGACCCCTAGAGCATTGGTAAATGAATAGACAAGTTGGTGACATCCGATGCAAGGAGATGTTTAGAGCAAACCATGAAGGATTACGCACAAAGGACAACATCCAATGGCGTGGACACTTTGGGCTCTCACACGAAAGCTCATGGAGTTACGTGAAGACACTTAACAGATGTGTGATCCCACAAATGACGAGGAGTGATCCTACATAAAGTGACCTTGACGACATGTGGCACGAAGGGAGAGATTGAAGAAGCCTACGCGAGCCACCTCCGATCATCAGGGATTGTTCGTTTTCAACTCCAAAGGACCACTCACAATGAAGAGCTCGAAGGTTAAGGTACACATCAAACTCTCAAGGTATTTTTGCATATGATATCTTTCTTTTGAAATATTTATGTTCATATCCAATAGTATCTTTTGATTCTATGCCTTGCACTTATGATGATCATGATAGGCTAGAATTTCTTGAGTATGACAAAGAGGATTTGTTATGCTTTAACTTCAGTAATTACTTGCCTAATGAACCCATGCCTAATGGGAGCCTTAGCACTGAACAAGAGACCTATGCCACCTTTAATAATGTTTTGTTCATCCAATTTACATTGTGGTTATGGTGGCACATGTTTGCAATACGTCTTGCGAATCTTGGACTTGCTTTGCGCTTGGTCAAGCTCGTGACCTTAAAAGAGCATTTGTCGGGAGAAAACCCAAGTTTCACTAACCATGCAGGTCATTAAACCTTAATCAAGAGGAGAGAACCTATGCCCCAAAGGAATTGCAAGCTCGTGCATCGCCTTCCTTGAACCTCAAAGACGACATCGCTGTTTTCATCAGTTTTGAGCACCTGATCAGATATGTAAAATAAGGAAAAGTTGAAAATAAGAAGATCCATCAAGTACCGATTCCAACGGCTCTGAGATCAACAAATTTGAAGACCCGTACAAGTAGATATGGAGAAAACATTAGGCACTGCACAGTCTAAAATCTCTGGACAGATTGCAGTGTTAGAGTAAAACGGGCGTAACTCACTCATTCGGAGTCCGTTGGGGGTGAGGACCATGTGTGGTTCAAGGACCGGTGGATGGTCGCTTCCAGGTGTGATGAGTGTTTGACAACGTTGTGTGGACTGATTCTTGGCTAAGTATTGCAGGTGCGGGTTGCGGGCTTGACTGGTGTTGGTGCAGGTGAAGAACAAGCGTGAAAGGTCGTCGCCGGTGAGGCCTCCAGGTGTGGAGAAGACAAGTAGGCTTGGTTCGAGGGACCCGGTGGCCAGTGGGGTCAAGTGCAGGCTGCATGGTAGCATGAACAGCAAGATGAAGTCATGGACGGTTTCTTGGTGGAGCCTCAAAACCAAGGTCCAGCCGGGACTACGTGGGAACCGAGTCATGAGTGGCGATTGGCGGAGGCTACACCGAGTTCGCGGGGTTTCCAGTGGTTCACCAGAAAACCACTGGGTTCTTTGGTGGATACACAAAGCCAAGACTGATGAACTGAAGACGGTGCTGCAGCAGCTCCAGACTTACTTTTTATTCCTCAGTAGGTAGGGACAACGTTCGAGATCTCATCCGACCGTCTATTTATCACTGATTGGGAGATTGGATTGGAATCCGAGGAGAACTGGTCTGACCAGTGGGTACTGGTCTGACCGGTGGGGAGCACCAGTCTAATCGGTGTAGGACAACGCAGTCCAGAATCTTCGAAGCGAAGGACACGCGTCGGGATCGCATGGCTTGCGTCGAGGCTAAGCAGCATGCGGTCGCCGGGCATCCGTCTGATAAAGAAAATCTGAAGACTTCCAAAACCGCCCTTGAGGGGCTTGTATCCCTAGTTATTAAGGGTGTTTTAGACTTTCGGTTGCCTCCTATACAACCCATGAGGTGAGAGGATGGCAGCCATCTCTTGGAACCCTAGTTCATTTGCTTTCCTATTTTCCCTTACAATTTCTTAGGATTTCCATGGTGAGATCTTGTGAGAGGGTTGGATGATCGGGCGGCAAGCTAGACCTTGTATGAACCTCTTTGGTATGTATAGATGATTCGGCATGGTTCCTCAAGGCTTTGTTGTGTTGTTCCTTGTTGTTCTTGGTGGTGATTTTCGGAGCTCTCTATTGGTGGTTTTCTCGGTGTGTTTTCGGGACCCTGCTCTTAGGGATTTGATGGGGGAAATTCGTGTGAACCCTTCGTGGTTCTTTTGCCTTTGATTCCCCTCCCAAATCCGTGAGTTAAGGGGCTCGGTTTTCGGGTTTTCGGTGTTCTAGGGTTAGAGGCCTTCTTGGCGAGATTTCTTTGATTCCTCTTGATTTGGCAAGTTTTGGTGGACAAAATCTTTGCTATGGACTCCTCATGAGGTGTTCCTACTATCCCAAAGTCTTGTTCAAGTGCGTGGAGCGATTCGGGAGATCCAAGTTTGGATTTGGAGAAGTTTACTCGCAGGTGCTGTTCATCCCAATGTAACACCCCGTGTTTTTGCTCAGTGGTAATTTGTGCTAATGACACTCCTAACTACTCTATTAACTACCATTGAGAACCCTAGGTCAACTCTTGCTCAAAACCCTAGCCCAAAACCCTAGTGTCCCCTTTGACCTCCTTGTGTCAATCTAGGACTTGGGCACGTTCTCCAAAATTTCCCTAAACACTTCAAAATCGCCCGAAGGGAAAAATGTGTAGAATTCCAAGGCACACAACTTCTTTGTTGAGTGGCATTGCTAGTTTGGAGTGCAAGCTCGTGAAAAATGCAAATTAATGCACTGAATCACTATTCACAGGTGCTGAGTTTTTGGCCGCTGTGCACTGACGTTCCTGCTCAATCTGGTGAGTAAAACCCTATCGAGCCTTTGGCATTATTGAAGAGGGAAACTTGCCTAACAACTTTGGTATTTAACGTTCAGAGCACTTCTGTTTGAAAAATGTGAGAAAACTCCATTTGAAATAGGCTAAGTGGAACTGTTTCTGGGCAAGACGAGCCAACGCGCAACATCGTGCGTGACTTGCCATGTCGCCGCCGTACCATCGGGCATGCACGCCGGACCAGGCAGTGACCGCCGGTCCATGGCGAGCCTCCGCGAGCACTGTGCGCCTACGGGCGTGACACGCCTCCTACCCCTAGGCCGGTGACACGCGGCCGCCGCGCACACACGCGCGAGCGCACCGCCATCCGCCACTGGCCGGAGCCCCGCCGCATGTCACCCACCGCCTTGGTACCCATGCCGCGGTTCTTGTAGGCACGACGCACCGGTGACATTGCTTGTGAATCTCCTGGCCTATAAAGACCTCACCCGGTTCACTCCTTGCGCGCGCCCGAGAATACCACGCCCGCTGTCGTCCACCATAGGTGCCGCCTCGGTGAGCTCCCTACCTTGTACATTCACGATGCCATCGTGTTGCGTCTAGCCCCTCTCCTCGCACTCCTAGAGCCTACGCGCGCACTGGTAGTCTTGGCCGAGCCGCCCGCGCGCCGGAGCACAAGCTCTTCTGGCCGCCGCCGCGCAGTCTCCAGCGAGCCTCACTCCCCGCTTGAGCTCCAAGCCAACCAACCTTTCCAGGACCTCCACTAGGTCACATAGAAGCTACCCGTGCCGCACCTTGTTGAGCTCCGCCCCTATTCTAACCGGAATCCGAGCTTCTGCGGCCGTGCCGCCATTGCTCCGCCGCCGCATCTCGCCGGTGACATCTCCGGTCGAGCCTTCGCCGCCAATCGATCTCTAGTGAGTCCAATCACACTCCTTGCTCGCTTGTTTGCCTCCCTAAGCCTCACCTCGCCGTCGGGGTACGGTGGGGCAGGCCGAGGGCACAATTGTGAACCTTCAAAAGTTGGCAGGGGTCTGCGTGCAAAATGATTCTTCATCTCTTAAGTGTTTTAGCAGTATCCTGTAATTCGAGATAAAATCGTACAAAAAACAAAAATTGCAAACCCAATTTTGTTGTGCTCTGTGTAACTAGAACTACAACTTTCACAAAGCATGTGTATACTTTTGAGTTTTAGTTTTTGCTTGAAAAATTGAAATGTGAAATCCATAGATCTAAGTTTCTGCAAAATCCATACATGATCTTGAGCTAGATTTTGGATATGTTGTGGGAACTTGCATGTTTAGGTTCTGTGCTAAAATTTGCACAAAGTTACAGAATGAATGTTTTTATATAAATTGCCTTGTGATATTGATAAATCTGCCTAGATGATTTTTGTAGCTTAAAATATAATTACTCTTGAGCCCAACTTCTTTCTAGTGTCATGTTATTCCAAAATGCACCTCTGGTGAATTTATCCTGATTTTATCTCAGTTAGAAATATTATTTCTTAATTTATGCTTGTTTTTAATCATAAATGTATAGGTCAAGATCTATAATAGCAATTGGTGTATTGGTTGGTTTCTTGGGCTTGTTTTAGGCCCAAGCATATGTATGAGAAAGTTTGGTCTCATTGCTGTTGTATTTATTTTTATATGTATTAATCCTTTAAATGCTAGCTAGGAATGCCTTTATTTATGTGCATTTAAGTTCAGTGGTTCAAAACTAGTTGCTTGCTGTCCAGAGGAGTGTTCTTGGTCATTAGGACCAGTGGGCACTGTTGGGCAAGTTTGAAGTGTGATTGTTTGATTAAAATAGTGCAAAACTAGATTAATCTAGTAAAGGAAAAATAGGAAAAACAAATCCCTTCATGCATGAGTTAAGTAAAAGAGTTAGGAAAGTAATTTGTGGCACAAGAGTTACTTTTCCTTGCTGTTTGAATTTAAAGTAAATATTCTTTTATAGATGTGCACACAATGACCTTAAAGAGAAGACTAAATAAGCTTTTGATTATCTTTTAAAAGGTAAAATGTTTAAATACCTTTGTTAAGGTGAATATGGCCAACCATGTACTCCTAGTGGCTATTTAGTACTGTTTTTGAATTAAATTAAATTAATCACCCTCCTAATCACTGCATTGCATTCCCCATGTAGAAGTCCCCCACGGTAGCTACACGCTCGTGCCGGCTGACGAGGACGAAGGAGCAGGAGGAGACGTGCACTACGTGACCGTAGAGCAAGACCCGGACAAAAGTCTGGAAGTTTGTGTGTCTGCTTGTGCTGACGAAGGCAAGCCCCCGGTTTATTCATTAACCAAGTGTTCTTTAAACTTATGAATTATTATTGCTATTTTATGTGCATTTACGTTCAGGATTTGTATTGAAACCCTAGTTGCATGAACCTTAAGTACATATGATCTTTTACTAGCATATTAGGTCGCTAGTTGCTATGCTTTAAGGATCCGGTACAAGTCAGTGATGTTCGTCACTCGCGAGAATAGGATCTCCCTTTTGGAATCACCATATGTTTAAATGAATTGCTTATGTGGTAAGAGCATGGGATTTGGGCTCCGGTCTAATGGCTTCGTTGGTTAAGTGTTTGAAAGTACTGAACACTTGTCGGAAATGGGCACAGTAAGCCTAGTACCAAAACGAGACGGTGTGGGAACTTTGCGCTACTACTCTTAGGGTTGCGGCCCCGGGCTTGCTCCCCGAGTACTTGCATGAGGCTGGGTGACCTTGGTGGCATAGCCTAGTAAACCTCGTACTGAAGACTGTAGCATCTGATCCCAATCCAAGGAGTGATGGGAACCGCTTGGTTGGTGAACTCTTAGTGAGGGCACCTCCCGTGTGTTTAGGTCCACCTTGCAAGGTTATGAATCAATCGATTGTCGGCCTCTCACCATTACCTGAGATACTTAATCTACTGGCCATGATATCCCTTTATGATGGAACTTTGTGAAGATTATTACTTTGATTAAATGTTTGTACAACTTTGATTGCAATAGTTGCTTATCTAGTAAAGATTACCTCTACTAGAACTTGAGCTAAAATGTGAAAGTAAGGATCCACTACTTAGTAGCTTTTTGGCAAACAAACCCACAAGCCAAAAGCCATGCATGATTCTAGGTGAAATCTTTCTTTTAGACGGGTAAGTCTTGCCGAGTCTTAGTATGCTCAGCCTTGCTTTATAATTGTTGTTTCCAGGTAATGCATGTGATGTGTGGCCCGGATGTTGACGGTTAATGTTTGTATCAAAGTTCGTTCGTGACTCGCAAGCGTACAAGTCTCCCGTCGTAGTCAAGGGACCCTTCTTCCCTCGAGTGGTGAACCCAAGGTATCGAATCCGTGGAACAAATGTGCGACGCAAGACTTAATCTATTAAAGCCAAATAACTGCAATCTTCAATAAAGAACCAAATACATCTAAGTAAAAGACATGAAACGAATCTAATCTACTAAAAACCGGAGAAAACAAAGTAAGATTGGGTAGATAAACCGATCTAGAGGGATCGGGGTAAGCCTTTTGTTGAAGTTCCAAGCAAAAGAAGAAGTAGCAAATCGAATCTTAATAAAAGCCTCTTTAAATCGTGGTTTCCCGTCCAAATCCGAAAACATCCGCCTTTCGAGACCCCCGTTCGTCACAACGTATCCCTATTCATGCGGGGAGCTTAGGGCGAGTCAAAAGACAAGTCGAGATTCTTTCGGAGGATCCGGCGTGTACCTCTAGCCACCGCGGCTACAAGAACACCCTATGTAATCTATCTCGAGAATAGAATTGGAATAAGCAAATCCGATCGAAAAACGAAATCTTCGAGGAAACACTTGATCGCTGAGAAAAGATTCAACTTGATAATTCAACTATAACAATGATACATACACAAGATCACCACCGGGATCCTTCCTTGATCTTGCTTCTAGCTCGGGAACTCCGACGTGGTCTTCCTTGCAAGGTTCCCACGTCGGCTAGGGCAACCCTAGTCAACTAGCTCGACCCTCTCCTCTCCTAGATGGTGTCCCTCTCTTCTCTCGCTTCTCGGCGGCCGAAGACGAAATCTCCTCTCCGTGGCTCTCGGTCGGGGGACTATAAATAGCCCGATCGGCGGCTAGGGCAAAGGGCGTCGCATTTGGGCCCTAAATGGGCACGGGCCGACCGGACCGGGCCGGCCGCCCGGGCCCATTTAGGCCCGGCCCCCGCGGGCTCCTTTGCCCGAGGTCGGTTCCCTTGCTTCCTGGATGCTTCCCCCTTCTGCATGTAGGTCCATGTCGTCGGTTTCTCTCCGAATTGGACTCAACTCCTTGTCTTGCAAGCTTCAGCACTTTTCTGGTCAGATCCCTGGAGTTTGTCGTCTTCTCGGCTCGAGTCCCCGGCTTCTTGGAGTTAGTTTTGCTTCATTGCATGACTTGTTCAGGGCTTCAAAGTCTTGTCATGAGGTGCTTGATGAACTTACCCCGAAAGTCTTGCATTCAACACTAAATCCCTGCATAAACATTAAACTCCAAAAACGACATGCACACGTGAACTTGTTATACCACGGGGGTTAGTACCAATGGATAAGGTATAAAATTCATGCCAACACCGAAGGTAAACTCATGGCTAGGTTGACGGATTTTCACCGTCAACATCTCCCCCATGCTTAAACCTTGCTCGTCCTCGAGTAAGCCTTCGATGAATATCATCATTGCTAAACAATGTTTAAACTTTGCATTTGATCATACATGAGAAAACATAATGCTCTCAAAATATTAATTCATTAAAGTTCCATAATGTACTAGCCTTCATCTCCACGGAGGGTGGATTCTTATTAAGCTTATCCCACAAGTATTAACATGCTCACAAAGTTTTAAATAGATCTCAGAATTTTTGAAATGAAGATCGAGATAAAGAAAGGCTAAACCAAATTCACAAATTTAAATCATCTCATGTATTGCTCATAAACTCTCATCTCACTTGTCTCTCAAGCCTATATATTCTACTCCTTTCCCTCTCATATATATGTGGAAGGCTTTATATGGAGCTTTGGGAAAGTTTAGTCCTAACAAGAATTTATAAGTGAGGTGTTGTCATAACAAGACAAGCTTCTCATGGTCTTACCGAGACTCGTCAAAAAGGTCATTGGAAAATAATGTTAAATCAAGGAGGGGAAAGAGAAAAATACACACACTTTTAGATAGGTGGACATGTGCAAATGGCGGAGAGTGATCCCGAGGCACAAAAGAAGTCCTCGTTATCGGATTGCACATGGTTGGAAAATGAGAATGGATCTTTTTATCTTGAAGCCTTGAATGCACTCTTAGAGAACCGGGGAGTTCATTTTACGCACAAATATATTTTTTTTCTTCTCTTTCTTATATTTCTCATTCTTTTCTTTCTTTCTTGTATATATATATTTTTTTCTTTCTTCACCTTGGAAGTCATGTACATCGCCGAATTTTTTTTTCTTTCATCATTATATATATATTTTTTAAAAATACTCCCTTTTGAACTCTAAGGCAGCACCGTACCTACCTCCTCCCCCATGCTTAGACGTTGCTCGTCCTCGAGCAAAGAGGCGAAAAATAAGGTAGGTACCGGAGATATTTTCCTTGGAGAGATACTTGAAATCTTCAACGTTGGCACCGTCTTGCGATCTTCCTTGAATTGATGATCCATTCTCAATGATAGGTTGTGGTCAAGGAGGTAATCACAAAAAAAAATGATATTTGGTTTAAGGGTGGATATCCGGCGAAGTTTGTGAGACCACCGATGTGGGGGTACACAATGCACGGATAAAAGGCTAGCAAAAAGATAGATACGCAAAAACGGAATGACCAGCTTCTTAGTCTCGGGCCAGAGAAATCATGGCCTGCAATAACTCACTCAAAAATAAATCTTGTACACTAAGGTTTATGCACTCAAATATATATAAGGCTTTGGATAGGTAGAGCAACACACAAGTGATATTTGTGACAAGGTTAGCAATATTTTTGAGCATAAAAGACATCTTCAATCTATTCATAACTTGAGAGCACATAAAACACTATGGGTCTTTGTTTTAATCATAACCTCCGCTGAAAATTAAGCTAGTATTTAAATAAATTCAGATCTGTATTTTTAAGAGAGCACTAGCTTAAACATGCATAAATCAACTACAAAGATGAACAAAGCTGCAATTTTAATCATATATCATCATGGCACGAATTTTGTAACTTTTCCAATGATAAAATCAAGGTGGTGTCTTTATTAATGGTGACATCAAGTTGAAATACATACTGAAAATAAACAAACATGCTTGCTGAAAATTAAATAAAAACAGAAAATACTACGCAAACACACAAGAGCAAAAGCTGAAAATTACAGAGAAAAAGAAAAGAAGAGAAAACTAAAGTTCCTTAAGTCTTCTAATCCTCCGCCGGTGGTTGATGTTGATAGTCTTGATAATAATAGCCTTGCTCATAATATGAATGAACGCTTCCTCCGTCGAATTGATTTGGCTCTACAAGGTGAAGGCGACCAAGTTCAAAGGCAATATTTGCGTTGCCTTCACCGAGTTGAGCTGCGTTGGATTGGATGGCTGCGATATTTTGAGCATTTCTTGCAGCGTATCCTCCAATAATAGCCATGCTTTGTTGTGGTTGGGGATGATGAGCGTAGGCCTCCGCGAAGTTAACGTTGGGCACAACATAATTTTGAGGGGGTACCGGTGCACCACCCCCCCATGCTTGTTGTTGAGACCCTCCGTAATAACTAGGCGGAGGAGGAACCCCGCCGGATGGTTGCACATTGGGTTGTGCTCCACCCTCTTGTGCGGAGGATGTTCCCTCTTCTACGATCCTTCCTCTTTTGTTTTTCCTTGCAGGGACAAGTATTCCCTCTTCCAACCAATCCTCCCTTCCTTCGGTGAAAAGCCTAAGCCTCTCATCCGGAAGAGGGAGGTTCACAATGGCCAATCGGTAACCTCTTCTCTCATCTCCACTAATGTACTTGCCTTGCCGCAAGTACTCAAAACCGAGAGAGGTACCGCGCAAAAGGTGAGCGGGGTTTCTTGCGATCCCCGGTCGCAAGGAAAAGGCCAACATGGAGAGGTAACACCCCGAACCAATATCACTAGCCCCCGATGTTGCTTCACAACACCAACGGTTGATCATGAGGTAAGAGGGGTCGATTGGCCGCCCGGCAATCAAAGCCGAATATAGCCAATTTAACTCCGTGTCGGTCACCTTTGTTTCCCTCATCCTCCCCAATACCCTCTTGCACATCCAAGAGTGAAATATCCGGATAATGGGGTTGCGGATGCTTTTGCGTTGTTGATGGGCATCTCCGGAGATCATGCCCCAAAATTCCGCCAACATGCCGGGAGGCACGTCGACTTTCTCCGAGCGCCCTTGTGGAATCCAAGCAGCTCCCTTACGTGCTCGTAGGGAACCACTTGTTGGATTCCCTCCAAACGGAATGACAAGCATTGCACCCCATCATCATCAACGATGGGTGCCATAGTCATTAAAATTTCCAAGGTGTAACCCAAGTGGGTGTCCACCGAGATTCCGTTGGAGAACCGAATCCACCCGAGGTGCCCCAACATGTAGTTTATGTCGGTGCGAAAACCCAAGGTGTGGAGTGCTTGGTCGTCGATCTCGACGTTTGGCACAAGCCTCTTCTCAAGATTGGCGAGCCTATCCTCCTCCTCCGCCGACATGATGATGAAGCCGTACGAAGATCGTGTCGGGGTGTAAGGAGGTGGTGCGGTTGAGCGAGTCGATCGTCGTGGTGGCGCGGGTTGCTCCTCCGTGTGCCCACGAGGTTCGGTGAACCTCATGGAAGTGCTTCTCGCAGCCCTCATCCCACCAAGGAGGAGAGCGTCGTTCCTCCTCGGTGGTGCCGTGTCCGTCTCCATGCTCCGGGAGACTCGGAAACCGAGTGCCTCCTCGAAGACGTGGTTGATGACGGCTTGGACGACGACGAACTCTTCTTCTTAGAGAAGAGACTTGTGGTCTTCTTCCACATGCTTGCTGCACTCTCTCTTCAACTAAAAATCCGGGTTGCAACCGGTAAACTAGGCACTTAAACTCTTTGCTTCGGATGTGGACTTTGAGTGGATTAGGGAGGTGGATTTTTTTTTCTTGAGCTCTCAAGCTTGGGTGGTTGGCTAAGTCTACGGAGGTTCTGAGCACACAAACTTGAACACACAAACAAGGGAAGGAGAGGGAAGCTTGCCTGCAGAAGACGGGCGCCGGGGGGCACCATTTATAGGGCAGGCCGGCCGGCCTAGGCCGGCCGGCCCAGGGCTCCAACGGCTCCTCCTCGGTGCGTCTTTCTCCCAAAGCACGATCATTTCGCCTCCGCAACTTTCCCCGCCCGCGTGCTCCACGAGTTGCACCGCCCAAACGCTCTCGTCCACTCCTTTTCTTGAATTATTGGTCCTCCCACTTGATGCTCCATGCTTTGGGTCATGTCCATGCTCCCTAGCTCCACTTGCTTCACATGCCACCATTGAAATCCTGCAAAGTTGATGCTTGCTGCCCACCATGCTTGTCCTTTGCATGTGGAGTGGGTGAAAGTTGATAAAAGAGAATCCAATGGCACATGCATGATTAATTCAAACTTGATTGCCTCCATTTAGGTGTGTTTAAGGTTAAGCACTCCTCTAATTCGAATTTTAAAATATTTTTCAGAGCCATGCAAGAGCTTGAACATAATTTTAGAGAAGTTTTTAAACCATTAAAAACAAATGTAAGTCGAAAATATTTTTCGACTACGTCGATTTTCGTCTCACCGGTATAGTTTGCTTTCATCGGTTGAGAGCGAACGTTTTCCCGGTTTGATCATGGGGGCATAGGTTTAGGTTCTAATTTTGGCTAAATAAGAAAGATTTTGAATGAAACAAAATTAGAATAGGCTTAGAAAAATTCTAATCCTAGAGAAACCAAGGATAAAGATTTTTAAGATCAACCAAAAGCTTTGATTTCTAGGTTCACGCGAGTCCTACCACGTGCTGAATTTTTATAACACTTGAATATAAATCGTGGCTCTACTCGTGTGGTTTTAGCATGAAAAATAAGCCAACCTCAGCACCATAATGAGGGTGAAAGGTTGAGCTAAGGTTCTGAAATTATTTGGTTGAGGGGTTTCTCGAAAAGAAAAGAATTAAACTAGCACATAGGAGGGTTCATGCAAAGGGTTTATGATAAAGCAAACATTCAATCAAGAATTATGTCTCTATATTGTTCAACCACTTCTAAGTCTAATGTCTTTGCGTAATAAAACTCAAAAACTAAATTATTAAAAATACTCGAAAAACCTGGAATCGGGTTGTCCTCCCGTAGCTTATTCTTGACTTGACTTGACGAAACGGGTTGCCTCCCGCCTAGCGCTTCGTTTATAGTCTATAGCTAGACTTCTTCACTTGATTACTCCGGATCAACGCTCTTTGCGGGCGTTGCAATCTTGGGTACCCACTTCCGCACCATCTTGGGCGCGGGCTTGTCTTTTGGCTTGGTCGTCTTAGTCATTTTTTTGGTCTTCACGGCGGCTTCTCTTCCTTTGTCTTGACGGATGCAACACCTTCTTTAATTTTCGTTACGTTCACTTTTTTCGGCTCCTTCTTCTTTTTCAGCCCCTCCGTTTGTTTTGGTTCTATCTTCACTCCAATCATGTTGCATGCCTCAATCCTCGGACGGAACTTGAAGGAACTCCTTTCTCCGTTGATATCGAACATGATCTCCCCCTTGCCAACATCAATAGTTGCTCCCACGGTCTTGAGGAACGGCCTTCCTAGGATGAGCGGCGGCTTCTCCCTCTCTCCCATCTCGAGCACAACGAAGTCGACGGGGATGAAGTGGTGTCCAATCTTCACGGGTACATCTTCAAGCAATGCCCAAGGGATAGCGAATGGAGTTGTCACCCACCTCCAAACATATTCCCGTAGGCTCCATCGGTAGGCGTAACTTCTCGAACACATCCCTCGGCATGACACTCACACTAGCTCCAAGGTCGCATAACGCCTTCTCGAAGTTGAAAGAACCAACCGAACATGGAATTGTAGGGCACCCGGGGGTCTTTTTGCTTCTCCACCCCATAAGCAATAGCCGCACTACACTCCTCGGACATCTTGACATGATCTACCCCGAGTGTTGCTCGGAAGTAGCGTGGCTTGAGTTGCGGTATCCTCGTGTCATCTTCCGCATCTCAAATTCGGGTTCCTCGGTGACGATCCCCGTAACCTTCTCTTTAGCAGCCTCCTTCCACCTCGGTGGACGGTTTCGGCTTTCTTGCTCCCGCGGTACGTTCCGGATCTTCGGTCTCCTTCCCCGAACGTGTTTGAATGGCCTTCGCCGATTCGGGACATTTGGGTTGTCCCGGAAGCTTCCCTTCATCATTAGTGAGGCGCCCCGCAAGTTGTCCAACTTGCGTCTCGAGCATCTTCATCATGTTGAGCACTTGATGATTGGAACTTCCGACCTCCGTCACTTTGCTATCGATGTTCTCCAACACCTTGTCTATGGTCTTGAACTTGGTGACGGTGTCCTTGTTGATCTTAGCTTGCTCATCCATGAACTCCTTCAATTGTATCCGAAGTGGAACCGCGTTAGGAATAGATGAGCTTGCATTAAATTGAGGCCTACCTTGCCCGTAGCGGAAGTTCGGCAATTCTCCCTTCCTCATGTAGTCGAGCACTTTGGCTTCCTCCGGACAATCTTTGCGGACATGGCCATACTCTCCACATTCTTCGCATGTGGACCTTGCTTCGGCGGCCTTCAAGTCTTGAGCCTCCTTCTTTTCTATCTCCATCTTCTCCAACCTCCTCATGAGCGAGTCGATCTTGCCTTCAAGTATGTCTTCCTTCTCCACTTGCAAGACTCCTTTGACGTTTCCCATAGGTTGAGCCGGTGTAGGCGCCCCGGATGACGCCCACGTGTCATTATCTCGCGACCTTCTTGAATAACGTGAAAGCTTCCGTCGGTGTAAGCTCGATGATAGATCCTCCCGCCGATGCATCGATGATCGTCCTTGACGCCATGGTGAGTCCTTGATAGAACTTTTGCACGAGGTCTTCTTTCGGGAACTTGTGATGTGGAACCGCCCGGTGTACTCGTTGAAGCGCTCGAATGCCTCCGAGATAGTTTCGTAGGATATTGAACAAAGGTGGCAATCTTATTACGCAAGCTTTGAGTTTTACCCGGTGAGTAGTATTCCTTCATGAAAGCCTTCATCAACGTGTTCCAATTTTGCACCGTCTCCGCCGGTTGAGAGTGGAACCATTGCAACGCCTTCCCGAGTAGTGAAAACGGAAAAAGCCTTGCCCTCATTTGATCTTGAGTCACCCCATCCATGTTGAAAGTCTGACATAGTTGAATGAATGCTTGGAGGTGAAGGTTCGGATCCTCTTTGCCGGTGAAGGGTGAATGTTGCACCATGCGGATTGTTGAGGTCTTGATCTCGAACGGTCTTCCGATCTCCTCGAGGTTCAAAATTGGTAGGTCGATGATGTCTGGGGTGCATAGCTCCCCAATCTTGCGTTCTTCCGGTGGTTGGTCACCCATTGGTGGACGTCGGTTCTCCCGCGGACTTTGAGGTGGTGAATTTTCCGGAGATTCCTGCGATCCTTTGTCTTCCGACTCCGAATCTACAAAATCCAGCTTTTTAGCTTGATGTGCTTCGCGTCTCCTTAGCCTCGTAAAGTTTTTCTCGGATCATCCACAAAATTATCGGGTTTGTTGGAGAGGTAGCCGTCCATCTCCCGTTAGGGTTAGCAATAAACAAAATATGCAAAAGAAACTAGAAAACAAAACAAATCTATAAAGACTAGAGTTAGACAAACTAGATTAGATGTATTTTGAGGATGATTGAAGCTTATTAGATGCAAAAATAAAACAAAATCAGTACTGAAAATTACAAAAAAAGCAATAAAAAATCAAATCTTGATCACTTGTTCCCCGGCAACGGCGCCAGAAAAAGGGGCTTGTTGACGGTTAATGTTTGTATCAAAGTTCGTTCGTGACTCGCAAGCGTACAAGTCTCCCGTCGTAGTCAAGGGACCCTTCTTCCCTCGAGTGGTGAACCCAAGGTATCGAATCCGTGGAACAAATGTGCGACGCAAGACTTAATCTATTAAAGCCAAATAACTGCAATCTTCAATAAAGAACCAAATACATCTAAGTAAAAGACATGAAACGAATCTAATCTACTAAAAACCGGAGAAAACAAAGTAAGATTGGGTAGATAAACCGATCTAGAGGGATCGGGGTAAGCCTTTTGTTGAAGTTCCAAGCAAAAGAAGAAGTAGCAAATCGAATCTTAATAAAAGCCTCTTTAAATCGTGGTTTCCCATCCAAATCCGAAAACATCCGCCTTTCGAGACCCCCGTTCGTCACAACGTATCCCTATTCATGCGGGGAGCTTAGGGCGAGTCAAAAGACAAGTCGAGATTCTTTCGGAGGATCCGGCGTGTACCTCTAGCCACCGCGGCTACAAGAACACCCTATGTAATCTATCTCGAGAATAGAATTGGAATAAGCAAATCCGATCGAAAAACGAAATCTTCGAGGAAACACTTGATCGCTGAGAAAAGATTCAACTTGATAATTCAACTATAACAATGATACATACACAAGATCACCACCGGGATCCTTCCTTGATCTTGCTTCTAGCTCCGGGAACTCCGACGTGGTCTTCCTTGCAAGGTTCCCACGTCGGCTAGGGCAACCCTAGTCAACTAGCTCGACCCTCTCCTCTCCTAGATGGTGTCCCTCTCTTCTCTGCTTCTCGGCGGCCGAAGACGAAATCTCCTCTCCGTGGCTCTCGGTCAGGGGACTATAAATAGCCCGATCAGCAGCTAGGGCAAAGGGCGTCGCATTTGGGCCCTAAATGGGCCTGGGGCCGACCGGATCGGGCCGGCCGGCCCGGGGCCCATTTAGGCCCGCCCCCGCGGGCTCCTTTGCCCGAGGTCGGTTCCCTTGCTTCCCGGATGCTTCCCCCTTCGCATGTAGGTCCATGTCGTCGGTTTCTCTCCGAATTGGACTCAACTCCTTGTCTTGCAAGCTTCAAAGACTTTTCCGGTCGCATCCCCGGAGTTTGTCGTCTTCTCGCTCGAGTCCCCGCTTCTTGGAGTTAGTTTTGCTTCATTGCATGACTTGTTCGAGGCTTCAAAGTCTTGTCATGAGGTGCTTGATGAACTTACCCCGAAAGTCTTGCATTCAACACTAAATCCCTGCATAAACATTAAACTCCAAAAACGACATGCACACGTGAACTTGTTATACCACGGGGGTTAGTACCAATGGATAAGGTATAAAATTCATGCCAACACCGAAGGTAAACTCATGGCTAGGTTGACGGATTTTCACCGTCAACACCGGAGAACTTCCACCCGACTAGGAGTTGGAATGGGTGGAGACGAAGAATGATTGCATCATGGACATGCCTCCTATGATATGATCGTACCGTTTAGTTATCTTCCACTGTTTTCAATAAACTCTGAACCATTTACTTTCATGTCAAAGAACTATGTTTGTAATAATGGACCGTAAGGGGAATTGATGTTAATTTGTAAGGCACTCTGGACTCTCCTTCGAGGGAGTTTTAATGCATACGTTCGATCCTCTCTGTGTTATCAAGTGATTTACTGGGCGTTAACCTAGCAACACTCAACAGGATGGTTCTTTATTCTCGCTTAATGACTAAATAGAGTGGTTTAGGCGATAGTACGGAATTATCTCCGATGGGGTTGTCACAGCCGAGCTGCCCAGGTTACACCGGTCTGACCGATGCTCTTGACCGGTCCGACCGTTGCGAGCCACTTGTGGGATTTGCCTCAGGTGAACTGCTTCACTCATGTGCCTTTGGGTCTTGGTGCTGCTGATCAGTTCTTTGTCTTTTTTGGAGTTGTTTTGTTAGGTTTTGTGTAGGGCTTTCCTTACGTGCCGGTTGTGTTTTTGGTGGTGTTTTTGTTCTAGGGCCTAGAGAAGTCACTGAGGCTCTCTGGAACACTTGTTGTGCGGCTGCTGCAGCCACTGGTCTGACCGGCGTTATCCACCGGTCTGACCGGCGCAGGCCATCGGTCTGACCGGTGCAGCACAGGCAGCAAGTTGTGCAAGTTTCCGCTGTGCGTGTTGGTGTGTTTTGGCTCGGAAGGTTGTCTGTTGGTTCCTAGGTCCAGTAGCACTTCAGTGGCTGTGTGGACTTAGCCAACTTGGGTAGTGAGTCGGACACGTGTGTTGGAAGCCGCGTTCGTCTTGTTGGAGTCTCCATCTCCTTCGAGAAGAATTTTTATCGGCTCCACCTCGAGCTCAAGCAGCAGTGAAGATGAAGGTGATCGTCACAAGGGCAGGAAGTCATCCAAGAACCTGAGCGGGCTGAGCTGCTTCGCTAGAGACGGCTTCTGCACCATGGCACTGAGCTCCGGTAGCAAGAAGAGCACATAGAGCGACTCGAACTCCGATTACGATGACGAGGTGCATGATGAACTTCCCTTATTGCATCAGGAAAATGAACAGCTTGGCTTGTAGCTTGATAATCGTGATGATATACTTAGAGAGGCTAAAAAAATGAGGAAAGAGCTTAGGGCTTCACTCAAGGATGCTAGGACTGGAGTGGCTGAGCTAGAAACACAGAATTTGGTTGCTAAGCTTGAAATCGATTCTTTGAAAGATTCACCTGTTATTTTTGATGAAGTGAAATGTGCTGATTGTTCTATTTTCCTTGCTGATCTTGCTTTGTTTAAGGAAAAGCATGCCTCCAAGTGTGAGGAACTAGATGTGCTTAGGGTTGATGTGGCTAAGCTTAAGTCTAGATCTGCTTTGCTAGGTGCTTGCACTTCTTGCCCTGTTTTGCATGAGAAAATTGATGAGATGCATGCTTATACTGTTTCTCTTGAGGCTGAATTGAAGAACCAATTCCTACATCTTGCTCTACCTATGAATTGCATGCTTTGAAGAATCTGGAACTTGCACATTATGTTTATCGTTTGCAGGATGAGAACGATGAGTTGAGAAAGTTGATGGGTTGGTTGTCTGGTCATGAGCCTCAGTTGAGGATAATGATCGAGACATTCAAGAGGTAGGATGGTGAGGGACTTGGGGCAAACAAGGTTGGTGAGGGAAGTGGAGAAAACATTCCAGAGCCACCAAAAACCCACCACAATAATGATTTCCCTCCTAAACATAACCATTTTAGGAACCGACTAGACACAACCCCAGCTCCACCCGTGTTTCCTCCACAAAGAAATGATTTCCAAAAGCCTATCAAGTTTGTGAGCACTTCCGGGAAAGTGTTCTTTGGGAAAGAGAGTGAGAAGGCTAGTGAAGAGAAACCGGTGGAGAAGCCGCGTGGAGAGAAACCAAGTGAGCAGCCCAAACCCAAGCCTAAGCCTAAGCTTGTGACGATCCATTGTGGCTATTGTGGGAGAGATGGCCATAAGGATGAGTTTTGCTTCAAGAGGAAGCGAGAGGAGAGAATGGCGAATGAGTGGGGTAACAAGGACAAGTACCACCCTTCCAATAGTGTACTTGAGCCTCGTGTGCAGATGCCCAGGGCCAAGGCGAGTGTGAGGACAGTTCCGGCTTGGGGAGAGCGAAAGGTTGTTGGAGATGCTGCTGACCGGGCTACACCGGACAGACTAGTGAGAGGCACCGGTCAGACCGGTGCAGGCCTGGACCTGCAGCAATTCAGGTTTCATGCTCATACAGGTGCGAGGTTTGGTTCTGGAGGTCGTGGTTCTGGTGGTTGGGCTGCAGAGTTTACAGAAGGTCAGTTTGCTAGGCGTTCTCTCCCTCGTGCTCAATACGGGGATGAGAGGAGTCGTAGCTTTGAGATGAAGAGGAGGGACGGTCTACGGTACTCCTTTCGTGGTTTTGGTCCTCCTCCAGGTAGAGAGGGTTGGTTCCCTCATAGTGGTTACCGTGGTGGTGTTCCTGGAGGTAGCTTTGGTACGAAAGATGGTTTGGATTGTGCTAACCCCACTTTTGAGCAAATGGCTCAACACTGGTTTTACTCTTTTGGTACTAACCCCAGTGCTGATTCATTTGTTCGCTCACGTGCTTGTTTTTGAATTTCAGGTGGGAGACTTGAAGAACATTTGGTTGATTGACTCCGGTTGCTCGATGCATATGACCGGAGACAAGGGGTGGTTCTCAAGTCTCGTCCCGATGGTGACAAAGAGGTACATCACCTTTGGGGACAATGGGCGTGGGCGTGGACGTGTGCTTTCACAAGGTGAGGTTAAGGTGAGTGACAAGATCACTCTCAGGCGTGTTGCTCTTGTTCAATCGCTTGGATACAATTTGCTTTCTGTCCCAGCTGTTGGATGAGGGTTTTGAGGTGTTGTTTCGGCCTGGTGGTTCTCGGATTTTTGACTCTCGAGGGGACCTTGTCTGTATGGCCGTTCCCGAGGGTCAGGTGTTTTGAGCTGATTTTTCTTAGTCTTTTGGTGTTGAGCGTTGTTTCTTGGCTGGTTCTTCGAGTGAGTTGTGGAAGTGGCATAAGAAGTTGGGTCACTTGAGCTTTGACCTTTTGTCTCGCTTGAGTAAACTCAATTTGGTCCAAGGATTCCCACGGTTGAGGCTTGAGAAAGAGTTGGTTTGTGCGCCGTGTAGGCATGCAAAGATGGTAGCCTCTTCTCACCCGCCTCTCACCGATGTGATGACTGAGCGTCCATGTGAGCTGCTCCATATGGACCTTGTTGGCCCAGCTCATGTGCGATTTGCGGGTGGGAAGTGGCATGTCCTTGTTGTGGTGGATGACTACTCTCGCTATGTGTGGGTGTTCTTTCTCGAGGATAAGGGGGAGACGTTTGGTTTTGTTCGAGATCTTGTCTTGAGGTTGAGGAACGAGAGGCACGGAGATGCCATACGAGCAATTCGCAGTGATAATGGCTCAGAATTCAGAAACTCCCGTTTTGAAACCTTTTGCCATGACTTGGATCTTGAACACCAGTTTTCGAGTATTTATACACCTCCCCAAAATGGTGTTGTGGAAAGAAAACCAAGACCTTGTGTGAGATGGCTCGGATGATGCTTGATGAGCACAGGACTCCGAGGAGGTTCTGGGATGAGGCGGTGAATACCGCGTGCTATGTGTCAAATAGGATCTACCTCAGGGTGCATAAGAAGAAAACCTGCTACGAGTTGATGCATGGTCGCACACCCAAGGTGAGTCACTTCCATGTCTTTGGTTGCAAGTGCTTTATTCTAAACAAAGGGAAGAAGTTGGATAAGTTTGAGGCTAGGTCGGTCGATGGTATTTTCTTTGGTTATGCATCTCATTCTAGAGCATATCGTGTGCTCAATCTTGAAACTAACCAAATCGTGGAGACTTGCGAGGTAACCTTCGACGAGACACAGCCACGTAGTCAGCTTGTCTTTGAGTGTGCAGGTGATGATGAGCTTGGCGAGGAGATCTTTCAGGAGGAGGAGCACGAACTTGGAGATGATGAAGATGGCGGTGTGGTGCCCCGGTTGAACATGTACCTACTACTTCGACTACAATGGTGGAAGGCCCCTCTCCTACACCTATGACGACAAATCAAGATCAAGGAAAAGCTATAGTTGAGGGGGAGGTAGCATCAAGGCGAGAACCTCCCCGGCGAGTACAAGTGGATCACCCAGCTTCAAGGATCATCGGCGACATGAATGAACGTACTACACGGTGGAGGGTTCGAAACAATTCTCATTTCACTCATGCTGCATTTGTTGCTACTTTTGAGCCCAAAGACATGGGACATGCACTATCTGATCAGAATTTGGTTAATTCGATGCATGTGGAGTTGGAGAACTTTGAGAGGGATCAGGTCTGGGAATTGTTTGACCCTCCCCCAGGGTGTAAGCCGATTGGTACAAAGTGGGTGTGGAAGAACAAAGAGGGAGAGAAAGGTGAAGTGGTGAGGAACAAGTCAAACCTTGTTGCTCAGGGGTTCAGTCAGAAGGAGGGGATCAACTACGAGGAGACTTTTGCTCTCATAGCCCGTTTGGAGGCGATAAGGATCCTTCTAGCCTTTTTTGTGGCTAAAGGGTTCAAGTTGCACCAAATGGATGTGAAGAGTGCTTATCTGAATGGTGTGTTGGAAGAAGAAGTGTATGTGAAGCAACCACCTGGGTTTGAGAGTGAGAAGTACCCCCACTGGGTGTACAAGTTGAGGAAGGAGCTTTATGGGTTGAAGCAGGCGCCTAGAGCTTGGTATGGTAGGTTGAGGGGGTTCTTGTTTGAGAGAGGTTTTGAGATGGGAAAGGTTGATCAGACCTTGTTTCTACTTAGGTAGGGCAGAGATATCCTGATTGTGCAGGTGTACGTGGATGATATTGTCTTTGGTGGCTCGTCTAACTCTCTTATTGCGAGGTTTGCAGAGGATATGAGCAGGGAATTTGAGATGAGCATGATGGGCGAGTTGCAGTTCTTCCTCGGGCTACAAATCAAGCAATCAAAGGAAGGAACATTTTTGCACCAAGCTAAGTACACCAAGGACATTGTGCGGAAGTTCAAGATGGACGACTCCAAAGCTATGGCGACATCAATGAGTACGACTATAGCTCTTGATGCGGACGAGGAAGGAGAACACGTGGACCAGAAGGAGTACCGGAGCATGATCGGGTCACTCCTCTACTTGACGGCGACGAGGCCAGACATCCAGTTCTCGGTATGTCTGTGCGCTCGTTTTCAAGCGTCTCCGAGGACTTCGCATCAGCAAGCGGTGAAGCGAATTTTCAGGTACTTGCGTCACACTCCCGACTTCGGCCTTTGGTACTCCGCGTCATCTTCTTTGGCTCTTCATGGTTTTTCAGATGTGGATTTTGCCGGGTGTCGGTTGGATAGGAAGTCCACTTCTGGGACTAGCCAGTTTTTGGGATCTTCTTTGGTGTCTTGGTCTTCTCGCAAACAGTCGAGTGTTGCTCAATCCACTACCGAGGCAGAGTACGTTGCCGCTGCTAGTTGTTGCTCTCAGCTCCTTTGGATCACATACACCATGAGTGACTTTGGTGAGGAGTATACCCATGTCCCATTTCAATGTGACAGCACTAGTGCCATAAGCATTGCAAAGAACCCAGTGCTCCATTCCAAAACCAAGCACATAAAAGTAAGGTATCCTTTTCCGAGAGATAATGTTGAGAAAGGGAAGATAGCTTTGATCCATGTACCCACACATGACCAACTTGCCGATATTTTCACCAAACCCCTAGATCTAGCAACTTTTACTTGTTTGCGGGGGGAGCTTGGTGTGTGTTTGATTTCTTGAGTTGGGTGTGTGGGAGCTCCTTTGTAGCGTATGTATAGCTTTCCTTTGTGCATTTCTTGCATTTGCCATGGCATGTGTAACATGATGTGTAGGCATCCTCGTATCTTAGATTGAATGCATTGGTTAGGAAAAGCTTCTCCTATATACATTGTTCATCATGGAATGCTATATACGTCTTTGTCAGCTTGTTTGGTATGCTATGGTTAGTTTGGCTTAGCTCTTGATGATCTTGATTTATAATCCATGGTTGATGGCTATATTTTTGAAAATTATCACATATATGCTCTCTCATGTGTAAATGCCTTTATATGATCTTGATATGTTTTAGTGGCTTGGTCATGCTTAAATTGTGGTTGGATAGCTAGTTTATTAATCATATGGGGCCAAAGGCTCTTTTGCCTTCATGAATATTTAGCCCTCATGCTTATCTTGTGGAGGGCATAAGTTCCTTTTTGTCGCAAAGACATTTCATGTACCAAATTTGAATCTGAAAATGAAATGTAAAATGCTTGGAAAATGTGCTCCCATGTCATATGTGCTAAGTTTAACTTGCTTTGGGTGCTAAACCGTTGCATGATGCCTACCAATGCGAAGTCTCATTCATAGAAGTAGGCCCATGGCTCAGTGGCTTTCACATGACATGAGGTGCTTGTGGGTGTTTGTGATGGTCTTATGATTAGAATGGCTGTCCTAGCATGAAGTTTGTGTTGCCTTGTCATTTTGACATGTTTTGATCATGCTTAGGACTTTTCTCATGAGAGGAAATTTTTTCGCAAAATTGACCAAATCCATCTGAGCTTCGTCCAATGGTTGTGAAACTTGGTGATCCTGTAGTTGATGTCAATACGAAGCTATAGAGTATCTAACTTGCTCATTTGGACATGTGTAGCATCCTACGTTGAATTTAGTCTATTTGAGAAGCTCTAGGTTGAAAGTTTTGCATTTTTGGCTTGATTCAAGCATTGCCAACAAGGGGGAGAAGTTTGAGCTTGAAATGGCTTGCTGAATGCATTTAGAAGGTTTTCATGAGGTTTCGAGCCATGTTTGGGATCTGGTGTGCACTGGTCTGATCGGTCGAGGTCGCCGGTCTGACCGGTCAGAGTGCTGGTCCTGTTCACATGTTGCACAACAGTCTGACCGGTGGTGTTGACCAGTCTGACCGGTCAGGGCTGAGTTGTTGCAGGCGCCCTGTTTCAAGTGGTGTCTTGCATGCTTTCGTTCAGGAGGAGTTGCATTGGTTCAGGGGGAGCTTGCATGTGTGTAGGGGGAGCTCTTTGTGGTTTTTCGAGCTTTGGTTTGGTGGTTTGCGCTCTTTGCTTGAGCTTTGTTTTGTCTCGGATGTGTCGAGCCGTTGCCCTTGCCTAAGGGGTCCGAGACTTGTCTTCTTCAATTGATTTTGCTCTTTGCCTTTGTTTGGCTTTCGATCGCTTGTTGGAGTTTCTTTTTTTTCGTTTCTTTTCTTTTTATTTTCTCTCTTGTTACTTTAAGTGGGTGTTGTCAATGCACTCATCAATGGGAAGATTGAGGAACATGTGTGGTTCGAGGACCGGTGGATGGTCGCTTCCTGGTGTGATGAGAGATTGACAACGTTGTGTGGACTGATTCTGGGCTAAGTATTGCAGGTGCAGGTTGCGGCTTGACTAGTGTTGGTGCAGGTGAAGAACAAGCGTGAAAGATCGTCGCCGGTGAGGCCTCCAGGTGTGCAGAAGACAAGTGGGCTTCGTTCGAGGGACCCGGTGGCCAGCGGGGTCAAGTTCGGGCCGCATGGTAGCATGAACAGCAAGATGAAGTCATGGACGATTTCTTGGTAGAGCCTCAAAACCAAGGTCGAGCCGGGACTACGTGGGAGCCGAGTCATGAGTGGCGATTGACAGAGGCTACACCGAGTTCGCGGGGTTTCTAGTGGTTCAACAGAAAACCACTGGGTTCTTTGGTTGATCCACAAAGCCAAGAATGAAGAACCGAAGACGGTGCTGCAGCAGCTCCAGACCGGTCTGACCGGTGGGTCTGACGAGTGGGTACCAGTCTTACCAGTGAGGAGCACCGGTCTGGCTAGTGTACGACGACGCAGTCTAGAATCTTCGAAGCGGATGACACGCGTCGGGATCGCATGGCTTGCGTCGAGGCTAAGCAAGGTGCGGTCGCCGGGCATCCGTCCGATGGAGAAATTCTGAAGACTTCCGAAACCGCCCTTGAGGGGCTTGTATCCCTAGTTATTAAGTAAGGGTATTTTAGACTTTCGGCTGCCTCCTATATAACCCATGAGGTGAGAGGATGGCAGCCATCTCTTGGAACCCTAGTTCATTTGCTTTCATATTTTCCCTTCCTATTTTCTTTGTATTTCCATAGGACTAGCTTGAGAGCTTCATGGTGAGAGATCTTGTGAGAGGGTTGGATGATCGGCCCGCAAGCTAGACCTTGTATGAACCACCTTGGTATGTATAGATGATTCGGCGTGGTTCCTCAAGGCTTTGTTGGGTTGTTCCCGGTTGTTCTTGGTGGTGATTTTCGGAGCCCTCTCTTGCTGGTTTTCTCGGTGTGTTTTTGGGACCTTGTTCTTGGGAATTTGATGGGGGAAATTCGTGTGAACCCTTCGTGGTTCTTTTGCCTTTGATTCCCCTCCCAAATCCGTGAGTTAAGGGGCTCGATTTTGTGGTTTTCGGTGTTCTAGGGTTAGAGGAGTTCTTTGCGGGATTTCTTTGATTCTTCTTGATTTGGCAAGTTTTGGTGGAAAAAATCTTGGCTATGGACTCCGCATGTGGTGTTCCTACTATCCCCAAAGTCTTGTTCAAGTCTGTGGAGCGATTCGGGAGATCGAAGTTTGGATTTGGAGGAGTTGACCCGCGGGTGATGTTCATCCCGAGCTGCCCAGGTTACACCGGTCTGACCGGTGCTCTTGACCGGTCTGACCGGTGCAAGACACTTGTGGGATTTGCCTTGGGTGAACTTCTTGACTCATGTGTCTTTGGGTCTTGGTACTGCTGATCAGTTCTTGGACTGTTTGGAGTTGTTTTGTTAGGTTTTGTGAAGGGCTTTCCTTCCGTGCAGGTTGTGTTTTTGGGGGTGTTTTTGTTCCAGGGCCTAGAGAAGTCACTGAGGCTCTCTGGAACGCTTGTTGTGCGGCTGATGCTGCCACTGGTCTGACCGGCGCTGTCCACCGGTCTGACCGGTGTCATCGGTCTGACCAGCGCAGGCCATCGGTCTGACCGGTGCAGCACAGGCATCAAGCCGTGCAAGTTTCCGCTGTGCGTGTTGGTGTGTTTTGGCTCGTGGCTACGTGGGCTATGTGGGCTTGGCCAACTTGGGTAGTGAGTCGGACACGTGTGTTGGAAGCCGCGTTCGTCTTGTTGGAGTCTCCATCTCCTTCGAGAAGAATTTTTATCGGCTCCCATTCACTCCCCCCCTCTCTGGTTCGCCGTATCGGTCCTTCAGGGGGTAAACAAAGACTTGATGGAAAGATATTTTCATGCGCCACGCATGGAAGTTATTGTTTGCCACATGATCTGATCTGGACAGAGGGGAAAATTCATAAAAAGTGAGGTAGCGACGAAGAACAAAGGAAAAGTAGGGGATGATGATGTAAGAGATGATCGGGCAAGCCTCTCATCAAGCAAAATGATTGTGACAAGAGAGTGGATCAAAGCTTCTTGGACATCTTCAAATCTTACATGAAGGACCATGGCTTCACAACCAAGAGGAGATACGTAAGAGAGTCAAACTCTATGACTTTTATGTTTATATATACTATGACCGTCTAAATTGTGACCTTAAGCCGAACCATCAAGTAACATTGTACCATTGCTCTAATAGATACCACAACGCCATGCTGTTTAATTTAATTGCTATTGAGGGAGCACTTTATTATTTGATCTTGGAAAGTTTGTGGACCCTTCTGTGTGCCTATTAGTGTTTAGAATCTTTTTCTTTTGTGTCTTTTTAAAGAGAAATGTGAAGTTGGCACCATCCTTTGATTCTAAACCTTGTGGCTAGTTAAGTTAGGCTAACTTTTGTTTTAGTTTTAGTCAACCACCATATCATGTTGTTTTGTTCATCCATGTTATATTGCATTGCATGTTGTGTTGATCTAACTCTTTGCCAACCAACCTAGGCCTTCCCATAGCCCCCACCAAAAACCATAGCCAATAGAGATAGGATTGCTTGTGTTGACCATTTGTCGTAACCATCTGGATTGGACAAGTTTATCCCTTTCCTCTTTTCTAACTAAAAACTTTGACTACGCTCCCCATAAAATCCTTACGAAAACCTTTCACACCTTGAGCCATCCTAAAACCATAGGTCTGTTTTTTTAAAAAAACTCGTAGCACCACCATAGTTAGAATTTCTATACGTGACTTGTTCTCTTCAAAATCCTTGTTAGAGCCAAAATATAGGATATACATAACCTACCCTTAAACCTTGTTAGTTCGGTAGATTGATTTTTTTTGATGGGTGACTTTCTTGTTGACAATGCTTACTTCGTATGAGGTGTGAGATCAAGCTTTGTCCTTTGCTTATCGTAGACCACATTGAAAGTGCTTTTCAAACCTTACTAATGTTTGTTTGTGCTAACTTTTTGCATTGCCATAACTACAACTATATGACATAGGCCCTAGTTACCCTTGCTTGCTCTTTTCACGTTGCCTATGCTATGGATGTGATCAACCTTGTGCTATCATATACATATCTCTTAGGTTTATCTTTGTATGCAATCAACGCTTAATTTTAGGTTAATTTGGCTAGACAAGGTAGAGAACCGTAGCGGTTTGCATCCGATCATTGGATTGACAAACCTTGGGGGACCCTCCATGGTGAAAAAGGCACCAAGTCACCCGTACGCTTGCAGTGAACTTCAACACGGTTTTGAACCGTCGACACAAGCATCATGTGTCTTTGAATAACAATGTCTCCAGAGATGCTGGCAATTTGATGTGACATGACATGATACACAATTGGAAACCTGGTCACATTCCTCCTCACAATATTTTTGGTTTGCTTTATTTCTGCAGCCCCGTTCTCATGTGTTGTGCAGGCTCAGTTTCAAGTACAATTGATGTCGAGGACGACTTTTCTTCAAATGGGGAAGAATGATGAGGACACGACACCCATGTATATGACCATGATTGGTGCATGGAATGGAGTAGAATAAGTCCAGTAAGGGTGTCCAAGTTGAAGAGGAGGCACGAGGCTAATCTGATTCGAGTCCCAAAGGTGGAGGCCCAAAGTAAATCAAGTTCGAGCCTAGTTCGAAGTCCAGGAGCAATGCACAATAAAACAGACGCCCAGGTTGCATACAAAGTCGGATTTGGACATTCTTTATATGGTTTGAACCACAATTTAGCTTCCAATGGCACCGATCTCATGGCCAAATGCCTCCTGAGTCAACGGGAATCATCAAAACAAGTTGACATCAAGAATCTGCCAAGGTGTTGCGTTGCAAGTTTGTTGGGCCTTAGGCCCAGGTTGTGGGCATACCACCCTAGGTCACCCCAACCCTAGGACGCCCCTCCTCATATACTCAGTACCGCCACCTTAGAAACTTGATTTTTGTTTTACATCTAGCTTTAGCTACACCAGACCATGCACAAATACGTGTTGATCTCTGTGATTCGGAACTCCACCTTCGAGTGAAATTAAGATTGCTCGCTCAAATTCTTGTTTGTTCTTCGATTGCAAACATGAATTGATCTTCGTAATCAGGCCAATCTTGCTCCAACAGGATCGGTAAGCACAGGGAGTTGGTTCAGTGATTGCATTGGCGTTTCGAGTTTGCTCGTTGTAGTCGGATCATGAGGGTCAAAAACCACTAAATCAGATTTATCTCCACTGTCCGAAAGATCGGATACTCTGCCTCTATCAGGTTGGAAGCCTAGCTTTTTGTGTGAGCTTGGTGGAATCTCGATTCCTCTCGATTCAGAGGGTTTTAGGCTACAAATTCGTAGGATTAGCATCTCCTAGAGACGCTTCATCTTCTCCTATGATTTGGTAGCAGTCCCTTGGTTGATTCGGGAGATAGGGCAAAGGGAAGGTGGTGTTGATTTTGAGCAACTCTTGCTCAAGCTTCTCTATTCGCACCTGGCGGGCAGTTAGCCAGGCGGGCGCGGATAGTCTGTGTGTCTCGTTGTTCGTCCAGTTCATTACTTGTTCATGCGAGTTCTTGGTTCAATGCGTTGAGTCCTTTGGTATTGATTGGAGTAGGTTTGGCGGACGGTCCATAGGTTGAGTACGGAGGGTCCGTGTGTGGCGGATGGTCCGCGGGTAGGCGGCGGACAGTCCAATTTTTGAGGTGTGCTACTGGAGGTTCAGGTGCTCTTTTCGGATAGTCCGTGCCGTCACAGATTGCCTAAGTCCTTTGCATCTTGAGTTGTCCTTCTGCTTGGGATTGGTTTGGGACTTGTTCCTAGGGTTGGTAGGTCCGTTGTGACTATGTAACCTTGGCAAGTTCGTGTGGGGACCCTTGCTTATGATTTTGGGGCATAGTCTAGTTCGACTCTTCGGAGAAGAATTTTTATCGGCTCCCATTCACTCTGCCCTCTTTAGTCGCCTAATCGGTCCTTCAATTGGTATCAAAGCTGGTTACAGATCTTCATGATTCTAACCAGTCTAAGATCCAAAGATGGCGTACCGGGAATGGGGTTCGGGTCCTCCACACTTTGATGGAAATAACTACCAGATGTGGCAGAGGCAGATGGCTGCTTTCCTCCGCTGCAAGGGTCAGATCCTTTGGGATGTCATGGTGAATAACACTTATGTTCATCTGATTAACTTCCTTGCTCAAGGATCGAGGGATATGCAGGACGCCAACAACAAGGTGGTCGAATACTTGTTTCGTGCTCTGTGTCAATCTGAATTTGATCGAGTTTAGACAGAGGACTTGGCTTGTAGGATTTGGGAGCAGCTGAAGAATGCTCACGCTTGTTTGCGACTTACCGGAGAGAGTACGTGAACTTCACTCATCTCCCTGGTTAGTCCATAGACACCATGTTCCAGCGGTTCACTGTGATTTTGAACAACATGACTGTGATTTTGAACAACATGAGAGCCAATGTGACCATGCTCCCGTATGATGATCATGATAGGGCTGTGAAGCTCCTACACTCACTGGATTGTGCCGTGTGGAGTGAGAAGGTCGAGGCTATTCTTGAGTTGGTTCGCTATGAGACCCTCAGGGTGGATGAGCTGTTTTTCAAGCTCAAGTCGTCCGAGGTGGACCATGGGGTGCCAGCAAGAATCGAGAACCTAACTGATCTCATAGTCTGGCTCTTGCTTCTGGAGAGAGAACTAACACTAACCTGTCTCCTAGGTAGTTCTCTTTCTCTTGTCTTGTGTCCATGCCAGATGAGGAGTTCAACGCGCTGGGCGAGGACGAACTCGCGTTGCTGAGTAGGTAGTTCGAGCGCTTGTACAAAAATCGGAAGAATGCTCGGATGAAGCACCGAAGCACGACCACTTTATCGCTGAGTGCCCGGAGGCCATTGAGATAAAGCCCGAGCACAAGCACCGCTCAAAGACCAACCACAAGCACCACTCGAGGAACAACTACAAGGGCAAGAACAAGTCCGAGTGGAGGTCGAGGAAGAGTGGCAGCCACAAGAAGAATACAGAGCAGGCGATGGTGGTCGGAGCGAGCGACATCGACTCGAGTTCCTGCTACTCTTCATCAAGCTCAAGTGGTAAAGAAAAAGAGAACTAGCACAAGGGCAAGCAGCCGAGCAAGAACATCAACGGCATGTGCTTCGCCGCCCAAGGCTTTTGCGGCACGACACACAGCTCTGAGAGCAATAAGAGCCAGAAGGATGACTCCAACTCCAACTCCGAGGATGAGGTGGGAGTCTTCGAGGAGTTTTCGTTGATCAGCCCTGGTTGCTCTCGGCATATGACCGGAGATCAAATGTGGTTTTCCAGCCTCACTCCGGTGGTGACCAAAGAGTACATAACTTTTTGGGTACAATGGGAAAGGTAGAGTGCTTTCAGTGGGCACAGTGAAGGTGATCGAGTTTGTGACTCTTAGGCGTGTTGCTCTTTCCAAGTCCTTGGGGTTCAATCTTCTTTCGGTTTCTCAGCTTCTTCACAAGGGTTTTGAGGTCCATTTCAAAACAAATGCTTCTCGTGTTTTGGATTCTCAAGGTGATCTTTGTGTGCACGATCATCCACATGGGTCAAATTTTCAAAGCTGATTTTTCTCAGTGTGTCGGCTCTTTTTGTTGTTTGGTTACTGGCATTTCAGTGGAGCTTTGGAAATGGCATAGGAGACTAGGTCACTTGAGATTTGACTTGTTGTCACGCTTGAGTGGGCTAGGTTTGGTTCGAGGATTGCTTAAGTTGAAATACCAAAAAGATTTGGTATGTGCTCTGTGCAGGCATGGCAAAATGGTAGCCACCTCCCATTTTCCCCTGACCGATGTCATGACAAAGCGTCCACGCGAGCTGTTCCATATGGACTTGGTTGGTCCAGCTCGATTGTGCTCGGCGGGAGGGAAGTTCTACGTCCTTGTGATAGTGGACGACTACTCATGCTATGCTTGGGTCTTCTTTTTGGCTGACAAGGGAGAAACATTTGGTTTTGTGCGGGATCTAATCTTGAGGTTGAAGAATGAGAGGCATGGAGATGTTGTTCGAGCTATTTGTAGCGACAATGGCACAGAATTTAAAAACTCTCAGTTTGAAACCTTTTGCCATGATTTGGGTCTCAAACATCAATTTTGTTCTCCCTATGTGGCTTGTTAGAATGGTGTGGTTGAGAGGAAAAAACGCTACGTGAAAACCTCAAATAGGTCACGCAGCATTTGTAATGGGCCCTTAACGCCCGTTACATATACCCACATCTGTAACGGTTGTTGTTTGGTGCCCGTTACCTATAAGAGCGCCAGGACGACCCTGGGGTTGGCCTCCACAACGCCCGTTACCAATGTGAACTTCTGGTAACGGGCTTCTTAAACTCCTGTTACATAAATTATTTGTAACTGGTGTTAAAAGAGTTTGTTACAAATGTTAAACCTATCAGTAACGGGCTTGTAAAGTCCGTTACCGATCAATACCCTATCAGCAACGGGCTACTTAAGTCCGTCACTGATCGCTGCCCTATTGGTAACGGGCTATAAAGTTCGTTACCGATAAGTTCGTACTGGATACGCATGCTTGTAGGATGCGTCTCCTTTGATTGGCACCCAGAGTCACCTTTTTTCTCACATCGGAGACGCATGTTGCTATCTTGTCAGTGTTTGTGTTTTATCGTTTCGACACCACTCGCTCTCTTTCTGCAGAAGCTAGGCCACTCCTGTTCCGACAACAACACTCGCTCTCTCTCTCTCTCTCTCCTTAGAAGGTCACTCGCTCGATCTGTGTGCTCAGATGTCCCCGTCGACTTGTCCTGTTCGCCGCCGCCAGCTATGCGCGCTCTGAGGATTGCACGACGGCAAAAGGGGCCAGAGCGGACGTCGACCGCGGCGTCCTCCGCGCCTCCGATCCTCCTCCTCGGCCGCGCTCGGCTCGTAGAAAGTCCTCGTCAAGGTGGAAATTAATTGGCCCATTTTATTGAAATTCTTCAGCTACCATTTTGTGTGGTGAATTATGCTCATTTGGTGTATGGAATGCAGATGGCGTCTACTGCTCGGGCTTGGATGTACAGACAGCCCCAAGAAGATTGGGAGAATTTCTTAAGCGGGGTCAATGGTTTTCTAAATCAAGAAGAGGCGGATATGAGAAACCGTGGTGTTCAGGCAATGCTTTGCCCCTGTATTGATTGTCTCAACCAAAGGAAATTCACACAACACGAAATCATTTTTCATCATTTGGTCAAACGTGGTTTCACAGAACATTACATGTGTTGGAATAAACATGGTGAGGAAGGCCTTAATGAACTTGAAGCAGGCTGCCTAAATGAAGGTGAAATGCGACACCATGCTAACCATGATTAAGACCTTGATGACAGTGGAATTTTTGAGGGAAATGAACCATTATTCCCACCAAATGTGTTGAGGCCTGAGGATATTACTGATCAAGAAGTTAGGGGCTTCGATGATGGTGAGGTGTTGCAATGTGTGCACAATGTTGATCAAATGTTGCGGGATATTGAGTTGCAACGAGTGTACACACCTTCTGAATTAGCGAGGCTGAAGCAGTTCGTTGAAGATTCAAAGAAACCCCTCTATCCTGATTGCCAGAAGTACTCTCGCCTTTTTGGTGATCTAAAACTTCTGCAGCTTAAGGCAGATCATGGTTGGAGCAACTAAAGTTTCAAACATCTATTGGATGTGCTTAGATACATGCTACCAGAAGGAAACTAAATAGCAGAGTCTGTCTATGAGGAGAAGAAGATAATCTGTCCTCTGGGAATAGAGGTTGAAAAAATCCATGCATGCAAGAACAGTTGTGTATTGTTCCGTGGACATTATGCAGACCTTGACAAGTGCCTCAAGTGTGGCTATGATCGGTACAAGAAGAAAAGGATGGGATATGATAATAATGCTAATGACGAGAACGAGCCCGGCGAGATCAGAGGCAAGAAGAAAAAGGCTATCAGAGGGGCTCCTGTGTGGGTGGCATGGTATTTTTGCATCATTCCTCGGCTGAGAAGATGGTTTGCAACACGAAAATTGGCCAAACTATTGCATTGGCATGACGAAGGCCGAAAGGAGCATAATTATAAGAAAGATGGCAAGTTTAGGCACCCCACAGATGCAGCGCAATTGGGTAACATTAATACCCACTTCCCATGGTTTGACGACGCAAGGAGCATACGGTTTTCTATGAGCACAGATGGCGTGAACCCATTCAGTGACCAGAGCTCAACACATGGCTATGCAAGAAACTGAAATATATGATGCTGACAATATTGGTCTCCGGGCCAAAGCAACCTGGCGACCATATTGATGTCTACTTAATGCCACTAGTTGATGACTTGAAGATAATGTGGAAGCCTAGTGTGCCAGACGTTCGGGATGAGTACAAGCGTGAGGAGTGCACAATGCATGGCATGTTGTTTACCACCATCAATGACAACTCGGCTCAGCACAACCTCTCTGGCTAGAGTAAAAGGAAAGGTGCAGCTTGCCCACACTACTTGGAAGATACTTGCGCAATATGGCTAAGACATTCAAAGAAATACGTATTTATGGGGCACCGTCGTTTCCTCGGCAAGAAACATCCATATCGGGCCATGGATTGTCAGTTTAATGGGGAAAAGGAGAATCAAGAGGCGTCGTTGCATGTGACTGGAGATCTGGTCCACTTGAAAGTCAAAGACGTCAAAACTATCGAGGAGTTACCCAAACTGACTGAAAAAACTCTTGGCAAAAGAAAGAAACGAGATTGTGAAGAAGAAGAAGGAATGTAGAACAAGAAATCAATTCTATGGGAGCTAGAGTATTGGCCGATGTTGGATGTGTGTCATTCGGTTGACAACATGCACGTCAAGAAGAATGTGTGTGAAGCTACTTGTGGAACATTGCTACAATAGAAGTCCAAAGGAAAAGATCATAAAAATGCAAGGGAGGATCTTAAAGAGCTGGGCATTAGGCCGGAGCTCTATGCAGAGGAAACAGAGACGGGGACGAACCTTCCCGTTGCTGCAACCACCTTGTCAAAGGCAGAGAGAAAAGAATTCTGTCAGTTTTTGCATGATTTGAAAGTACCTTCAGACTACTCATCAAACTTCAAGATGCTAATGTCAGTGAAGGACATGAAAATGAATTTCAACTTGATGAAATCTCATGATTGCCATGTGTTGATCACAACTCTTCTTCTTGTTGCACTTAGAGGTATCAAGATAGAACTGGTTCGCCACGCGGTCACGAGCTTGTGTTTATTCTTTAATGCAATAGAACAGAAGGTGATTAATGAGGAAAAACTATTGGACTTGGAGAGGAGGCATTTCGAGACCCTATGCCTGTTTGAAGCTACCTTCCCACCATCATTCTTTGATCTCATGCTGCATCTAACAAAACACCTCGCAAGGGAAATATGGTTCCTTGACCCATGTTAACCTCATCAGATGTTTCCATATGAGAGGTTCTATGGATTCTGAAATCATTGGTACATAATAGGTTATTTCCGGAGGGAGCCATTGTTCGTGGCTACGAGGCCATCGATGTAGTGGAGTGGGCCATGGGTTATATGGACCCACAAAACCCAATTGGTGTGCCTCGCTCACGGCCTGAAGGTAGGCTTTCAGGTGTTGGGACCATGGGGAAAAGGTCAGTCACTCCGGATGCATATGCCTTCAAAAAGGCTCATTCCACCGTAATACAACAGCTGCACCTAATTACACCATTTGCCAATGAAAACAAACGACAACTATGTGAAGACAACCCTAACTGTGGTAGGGCTTGGCTTGCAAAGATGCACATCCAAGGTTTCAGCAGGTAGCTCCGAGATTATGTCGAGACATGCAGCAATAATGCTGTAATTACCGACGAGATAAGGAATCTAGCAGCGGGGCCATTATTCACTGTTACAAAATATGAAGGAATGGATATCAATGGATACATGTTCTACACCATGAGCCAGATAAAAAGAGCGTCTATCAAAATAGTGGTGTGTGTGTGTACGGGCCGTCGTTGATGACAGTCATGACGATGATGATGACACGGAGACAGACACATATTATGGTCAAATAGAGGAGATATGGGAGCTTGATTATGTAGGATTGAAGGTAGCCTTGTTTCAATGTAGATGGGTCACCAATGGGAAGAGAGCTGTGAGCAAAGACAAATATGGTTATGTTAGTGTTGATCTCCGGGTCTTTGGTTACAAAAACGAACCGTTTGTCTTCGCCAATGATGTTGAACAAGTGTTCTATGTACCTGACCTTGCAAAGGAGAACTGGTCTGTGGTCATGCCTAGAAAGAAAAATTGTGGGGATTGAAAATGTTGTTGAGGAGGAGGAATACAACCAGTTTGACGAAATTCCATCCTTTGACACTTCATACAAGCCCCAACTCTTTGGAACTAACAAAACACCGTACTTGCGAAGCGACCATAGTGAAAAAAATCCATATATAGAAATCAAAGAAGAAAAAGCAAGCCTGATTTCTGCTGGATCCTTTTTGTAATGCCGGGGGATCTGTCTATTGGTGGAAACAGAATTCGTTTTGTAATATAAAGGATGCGATATATTGGTGGAATTTCAATCCTTTTTGTAATATGTGGGATGTGGTGGAATTTGAATCCTGCTTGTAATATATTCTGCCAAAGATACTATATATACTCTGTTTATATTCTGCTTCAGTTCAGTAACGGGCAAGGGACGAGGACTAATGAACCAGCGTCGCCTTTGTTACGGGCAAGAGACGAGGACTAACGAACCAGCGTCGCCTTTGTTACGGGCAAAAGACGAGGACTAATGAACCAACGTCGCTTTTGTTATGGGCAAGAAGGTATGCGAAATCACGAACAGATTACATCAAAAGAGACACGGATTAGAGCATCTCCAAGAGTTTGCCAAATTTTACTTGGCAAATCTTATACTTTGCCAACTTCTAAAAAGATATGCCAAGTAAAAAAATGAGTTCATCTCCAACAATCTGGCATAATTTCACTTGCCAAATCTAGATCAGAGAATCCTGAGAGAAACAAGTTGATTTGCCAAACTGTTGAGATAATCACAAGCTTTGCAAGTGAGTAGGTAAATCATACAAAAAATTGTACTACACAGAGATAATCACAAAAGCATGTCTCTTGAGATGCAAAATCACACACACACAGATTATAGTCATCATTGATACACCAGAACAAGGTTATAATGCGGCCATATCTTCATGACGAGATATGCAAAATCACACACACACACATCGATCTTGCTCGCAGGTCGTCGATCTTGCTGTACGTGGTCATCGAACAAGCTCCATTTGTGCTGACGGCTTAGAGACTTGATTCCTTGCATGACTAATTAAGGACAGCTTCTGTCCAGCAACCCTAATTTTGGTTTACAAGACAAAAGCTTTCCATAATTATGCTCATCTTACAAGGAAAAATAATGAGATATGCTCCATCCAGATTCTGGCTGCTTCCTCATCTTACAAGTGAACACAAGACAAAGATACAAAGAGGGTGGAAACATAACCCTTAAAAAATCCCTCCTCCTGTAGGAGAAGGGTAAAGCAAAAGGAAGCACAAGTGTGACGGAGAAGTTGCAGCAAGATTTCCATCGGCTTGTACATCCTGATGCCAGGAGGTTCTGGGCTACCTTCCCCGGACACGGCTACGTGGAAGGGGTATGTCACAAAGATTCTTCTAGCAGCCGTGTTCGAGGGATAAGCAACCCAATCACTCCCTATCACAAGAATTCTTCTAGCAACTGAGAGATCGAGAGGAGGAAGAAGAGAGAAAAGCAAAAGCTTGTGCCCTACAAGACCTATGCTTTGCGCCATAGCTAGATCTAGATCTAGAGAAGAAGGAAGCAAGTGACTCACTTTATTGTACTCCTATCAGAAGAAGGAACCATATAGCTAGATCTAGATCTAGAGAAGAAGGAAACAACTTGAAGTGAGGAGGACCGAAAGGCGTCGGTGCCTGTTTATAAAAAACAAGGAAGGGATTTTGAGCACAGGAACGGCTGGGAAGGTTCCCAAGACGGTCAAGACGACCGGGAAACTGTTGCTAGTCAATGGCTGAGAGTAGAGCTGCAAAGGTATAGTGATTCCAATGTAGAATTAAATGATACGCGGAGTAAGCAAACATCGTCTCCAATGGCCGTGTTGGGATGGTAGATGTTAGTGTTACTGTTAGTGGTAGTTTTTAACACCTCCAAATTAACACATGTGTTTGGCTCCAAAGTGTTAGTTTTGGTGTAACACTAACACCTCCATCCAAACATATAATGTAGTCATCATCTCCAAAAAAAGAGAGGAAGGGATAAGATTAAGAGCACAGGAAACGGGAAGAGGTTCCGTCCCAAGACGGTCAATGGCGAAACTGTTGCCAGTCAATGGCTGAGAGCAGAGCTGCAGAGGTAGTGATTCCAATGTAGAATTAAATGATATGCGGGGTAACGAAACATCGTCTCTACGCGGATTAGCCAAACGTCGTTTTCAATGGAGAATTAAATGATAAGCGGGGTAACGAAACGTCGTCTCCATTGCATACTTAAACCATGTTTGGAAACGAATCTCATGTATCTCCTCCTTTCAAAACAATTAGATCCCATGCACCTTCACCTCCGCCCGTGAAAAACAACAACTGCCTACTCCTCATCGTCACCATTACTGGCCGGAGATGGATAGCATGCCGGGAAGAAGCACGCGGCACCAGCCGTCATCGCTGCTGCTGGGCCTCCCTCAAGACCTCCGCATTGAGATTGCGGCGTGCGTCGGTGCGACCTCGGAGCAGCCCTTGGCTGACCTCCACAGCCTACGCAGTACTTGCACGACCATGTGCCGCTTGTGCGGCCACGACGACTTCGGTCAATGTTTGTCGATAGAGGCGATACGAGATGAGATTTCTTGGGTGTGGAACCCCACCGCTTACAAAGCATTCCTTGCTATGCTGAGCGGTCTCGGGAATCCGGAGGCTTGTTTCCTCTCCAGAATCAAAGCCTTCTTCATCGAACACATGGGATACAATGATCTCCGGCGCGCCACCGAGGGTGGGCACGTTGCGGCGGCCTAACTATACGCCATCTTGCTGTACAGAGACAATGGCGGTGCCGCCGCCGACGACACCGAGAAGGGGTACATGAGGCGGCTCGTGGGCAGCAGCAGTACGACGTCATCGAGATGGCTGAGCAACGAGGGGTGTCTGCCTTTGCGCGAGAAGGCAACGCGTGCACTCCACTACTCGACTAGGCGCATTTGGGGTGAACCCTGCCGCCTCCGGCTTAGGTGCGCGGCGATCAGCCGTGCGCAGGCACCGGCGGCGGGTGCGGTGTGGAAAAACGATGGCTTCGAATTTCTGTGTTTTGCAGCGAAGACTGTAGGCTGCGTTGTGGGTTATCAGGCCCGCGTCGCTAATGACTGTGGGGGCTCAGTTCTATTCAAATGAAGAACAGTTCTCATTTCTCCTTTTAATCTGCAATCAAATGTTGTAACAAGTATTTCTTCGTCATTATTAGTACAAATTTGATACTTTTTTTCTAATTTTTTCGAAAATCGCCATCTATTCATTAATTTCATTGTTTAGTGTACATTCTGTTTGTTGAGTGATGTTTATATGCCTTATTTTGTTCTTTGTAAGTACAACATACAAATAATATTTGTTTTACACAACCACTAGTGATGGAACTTTACATTTTGTAAGCTTAAGGTGAACACAAGGTTTTGTTAAGTTTTCAAATGCATATGAGGTCGAACATGTTGCAAAGTGTGGAAAACTTCAATGTTCAAGCAAACATTCTAGGAAACTATGTGAGAGATGAAGACCTTTGTACACAAGTATATTATTCCTTCACCTAAACCATTTGAAATTTCGAAGACAAGTTTAGGTACACAAATTATGTTGCCAAGTCAATTTGTAGATTTTTAGGGCAAATTTGATGTTATTAGAATTATTATATAATTACCATGGGGTGTAAAAACGAAATATATGAATTTTGGGCACACAAGTTTGACTGTTGATATTATATTCAAATACTGAATGTCCAAACATGAATTGTTCGTATTTTTATGATTTTTTAGGTGCTGTTTTATGGGCTCTAATAATTCAGGGAAGCAAGTTTCATTCCAAAAAGAATTGTGACATGCTCACGCGTCAGCATCAGCAGCCAATATAAAAAAAGATAACCGTTTCGTGCCCGCCCGGACCCAACTGCCAACAAATGCAATCCGGGTTCACTAACCATCGTCGCCAATGACACTGGCCCATGCGTCAGCGTCAACGTCATCAGATCTCCAGTTAATCTCGCGTATATTAGATCGAGTTCATGACATACAAAAACTAACAACCAAGCTAGTTGACTAAGCAGTTCATGATCGACAGACAAACTAAGCAGTTCATGTCCAAGAACCGGACGAAGACACAAAAGCACACATACATTATTGTTACTAATTGGTAGAGGAGTCTATCAATTAGTCGGAGTCCCGCATTCGCCGCCTTGGCTGCCATCGTCGCCGCCATCGTCGTCGTGGCTGCCGTCGTCGCCGTCGAAGCCACCGTCATCGAAGAAGAAGTGGTCGCGGGCAGCCCGCTTGACCACGGGGAGGTTCTCGAGCTGCTTAGCCAACCCGTGGATCCTGAAGGCGAGACCATTCAAGGTCGGGTCCTTGTACGCATCATGATGGGCCTTGATGTCGAAGGCCTCGCCACCACCTTCAAGCTTTCTGAAGGCGCTCCTGAGCAGCTCTGTGGCGAACTTATTGTCGTCGAAGAGCGGTTCCTCATCGGCGCTCTTGGCCACTGGCTCCTTCCCCTTCTCCAACTTCTTCCGACGGCGGCTTTCGTCGTTGTCGTCCTCCCTTCGTCTCTGCTTCGATGGCGGTGGGCTCCTCGACGCCATCTTCTCCTTCTCTCGGTGACCGAAGATTTGTAGTGGTGAATCGCGAGGAGGATGAAGAAGTGAAAAAAAGATGGTAAGTTTATGGAAGAAGCAGGGTACATACCAGGGGAGGGCAACTGGGCGAGGGAGTTATATTGACAAGACGCGAAATCGTCAGGCGCCTCTGCCCCCACCCACTACTCCATTACTGCAAGTACGTGCCATTCAATTGCGCATCGGGCTCCGTATCGGGCGCGAAGCCATGCGTCGCCTTTCACTTACACGGGAAGGAGAAGGGGCAGGGCAATGATATCGGGCCCACTTGTCAACGGCATCAGCCAAACTGCGGCGCCTTATCAATTTCCATTTATTGTTTTATTACGACATGGCCGAGGCGCCATCTTCAACCTTCAACCCTCGAGCTCGTCACCTCCTTCAACTACAATTCTAGTCGCCAACTTCATCCCTCTTCAACTTCAGTCCTTCTTTCCAACTTTATCCCTCATTGGCGCCAACTTCAACCCTCGTCGCCATTCAAATTGGGGACCCCATCGCTGTGCTATTTTGTCCATTCTCCTTGATGGCCGCCGCGGTGTGCTTGATGCTGCTGCTGCCAGATGAACTTCTCACCAAGATCATCATCCACTCCATCAAGGATGTGGTCATTTTCCATTTTCTAAACCTTCGCAATAAAATCTGCGGCACCTTCCGACCCATCTGCAACTCCGATGAGGTACTACTGCACGTATCGCTGCGAGATCTTCGTGAGGCATGCAAGAATCGCTACGTCAAGTCGTGCTTTGAGCGGTGCTTCCGCGAGGCTAATCATCTGGAGGCATTGTGCTTCGAGGGGATGGTGAGGTTGATGAGGCGGCGGAACCCTGATAAGGGTCTAAAGCTCATCCGAGATGACGCCGCTACTGAAGACTCTGGTGCCAAGTACTTTTTAGTGATGTTGAAGTACCGTTGCAACCCGACGGACCCCGAAGCCATGGCACTACTCCAGGAAATCAGCGGCGGCCCGTTGCCCCATGACGGCCGGTGGAAGAACCACAACCTGTGGCGGCTGCGCTACTTCGTCAAGAAGGATCTCGACAACATTATGTGGTTGTACTGGCTTGATGACGGCGACGACGACGATGACATTCCGTTGCTGCCAGTCCAGAATCCTGACATCTGCATTTGGGAAGCGGGATGTAGGCACTACGGGCTGGATACCAAAGAGATCATCCACTACTACAGCGCCGAGTGTCGCATCCGTCATGAGTTCGACCTCTGGACGCGTAAATTCTGCCCCGCCGTAGAGTACGCCGTCAGCAGTATGAACATCAGGATGTAGGCGCAAGCATCAATTTGAACATTATCTATCTTGAATGTAAATTATTAGATATTACTAAATGCGGATTTGATTTTATCAGGATGTCGGGATGTCGTCGGTGCCCTCTGCTTCCTCCTTTGTTCTATTCAAATGACTGTGGGGGCCAGTTTTATTCAAATGAAGAATAGTTCCCATTTCTCCTTTTAATATGCAACCAGATGCTGTAACAAGTATTTCTTCATCGTTTTTCGTCCAAATTTGATACTTTTCTTCTAAATTTTTCTGAAATCACCATCTATTCATTAATTTCATTGTTTAGTGTACATTCCGTTTGTTGAGTGATGTTTATATGCCTTATTTTTTCTTTGTAAATATAACATACAAATAATATTTGTTTTACACAACCATTAGTGATGGAACTTTACATTTCGTAAGCTTAAGGTGAACACATGGTTTTGTTACATTTTCAAATGCATATGAGTTCGAACATGTTGCAAAGTGTGGAAAACTTCAATGTTCAAGCAAACATTCTAGGAAACTATGTGAGAGATGTAGACATTTGTACACAAGTATATAATTCCTTCATCTAAACCATTTGTAATTTTGAAGACAAGTCTAGGAACCCAAATTATGTTGGCATGTCAATTTGTAGATTTTTTAGAGCACACTAGATGTTAGTAGAATTATTACATCATTAACATGGGATGTAAAAACGGATTCTAAGAATCTTGGGACTGTTGTTATTGCCACTTTGTTTATCTTTGTAATTGATTTATGCATGTTAAAGCTAGTGCTCTCTTAAAATATGAATCTGAATTTATCTAAATGCTAGCTTAATCTTCAGCGGAGGTTACGATTAAAATATAGTGTTTTATGAGCTCTCAACTTATAGATAGATGAAAGATGTTTTTTATGCCCATAAATGTCGCTAACCTTGTCATGAATATCACTTGTGTGTTGCCCAACCTATCCAGAGCCTTATATATATTTGAGTGCATAAACCTTAGTGTACAAGATTTATTTTTGAGTGAGTTATTGCAGGCCATGATTTCTATGGCCCGAGACTAAGAAGCTGGTCATTCCGTTTTT